>JAHWGI010000349.1:1127500-1730000 GCA_029379305.1 Frankliniella fusca | reverse complement strand
GCTCGCCTGCGGGGCGGGGCCCAGCGTAAGTGCAGCGGAAGCGAAACTTTACTACACCTTGTAATTGAGGAAATTTCAGAAATGTACAAGAAAACTCAGAGAAATTCGCAAAAAGGAGGTAAAATTCAAGCAAAAATGAACAAAGCTATAGACATTAATTCAGAAAGATTTACAAAAGTAAAAACAAAATAATAATAAAATAACTCCAAAAATTCGCAACAGTTCTCAAAATTCGTACTGTACACGAAAATTCAGAGTTGTTTCCCTCTCGAGCGGAAGCGAGCAGCACTGGTCAGTCCTCTCTACGCTGAACGTCTTGCAAAACAATTATATACCCGGAGAGCCTATGCATACTCGCGTAAATTAAATAATAAGATGGTGACGATAGGAATAAAATTCCGTTTTGATACTAAGGTTATGTAACCGGTGCAGAAAAGACGGAGAGGCACACACCTTCAACGATCGAAAGCTCAATAAGAAAGCGAATCGCTATAATCTGCAAAATACTTTTTTTTTTTTACCACCAGCAGCGAACCCAAAGAGGAATTTTAGTGGAAGGAACGTGGATTCTACGTGGACTTGTGACGTGGTGTCCACGACGAGTATCCACATTCTAGCCACGTGGATTTGACTCCATTTTCCTCGAAGTTTCAACGTGGAATTTGCGTGGGTTCAACGTACTGTCAACGAAAATATTTGTTTTTTTGTACCTTGTGTGGAATTGAACCTGGAACCTTGGAGGTAGAAGTCTCGTACCTTACTCATTACCCTACCACAAGACGGTTGACGGAGCAACGTCAGCTACCGATCCCATTCCAAAGCTCAACTCAGTCGGCTTATAGACTACTCTTTTTAAGTGCGTTGTGCGTTACACGTCAATAAAAATAACGCGATTATTTGACGGTGTAATTTGTCAATGACATTCTTCAAGAACAGAAGCACAAATTCTAACTATTTTTAATGTTTAACGCTAAACTCACTAGGCAGAAACGTGGAAACCACGTGGATTCCACGTAATATCTGCGAACTCAAGTTCAAAAGTAACAAATATAACAAAATGCTAAATTAGTTTCATATCTGAGTAAAATATGTTGTCGGTAGCCTTTCAAAAGCAATAAAGAGAGGAAAAGTCCAGGTGGACAATAAGTTGAAATAACGTGGAAATTCGACCTCCACGAGATATCCACGAATGCACGTAGAATCAACGTTGAATCCACGTACCGCTCCTCTTTGGGGAAAATACTGCGCAGTCTCAGAAAACAACAAACTCAACCGCAGCGCTAAGAAAAGTTCGGCTGCTTTGTAATGATGGAACTGTTGAACTAAACTAAATTAAAATTAATAACGCTGCTCGCTGTGGGCTGACTGGCTTTGAAACAGAGACTCTCCGTCAAATTTAAGCAGCGAGCCAGCTCAGCTATTTATCATTATTGAACGTAATTCTGCGCAGTGTGAGAGGGGGTGGGGTGGGGGGCAGCTAAGCTCCGTAGCGCAGAAGAAGCCTTGACACGTTTAGCGGAAGCGCCTGCAGAGTGAGAAGGAGAGGAGGTACTAGTGTTGCCCCGTCCATCTCTCTCACTATCTCGGGCTTCCAAACTCCGCTTGGGCAGCCCAGCCCGTCTCTGTCGCACGCCCGTCTCCGCGTCGACCCAAGCAATAAATTCAGCACCGGTAGCGCGCGAGGGTGATGGAGTGGTTGCGGGCGAGCAGAGGGCCGCAGGACCGAGAGCAACCCCCCACTCCGCCCTCTGGAGGCGGCGCTCACCTCGTCTGTGACGGGGGCCATGTAGGCGAGCACGCGCGGCGCGTGATCCCAGGACAGCCCCACGGCGGCCAGGTGCAGATCCAGGATGACCCGGGGCGCTCGCAGCAGGAGGACGCCGGCCCCCGTCAGACGCGCCACCTGCAGACCGGAACGAGAGAGAGAGAGGGAGTGCGAGAAACAGAGTGAGAGAGAAAGGGGGTCAGGTTACCGCAACGCCCGCCGCCCACCCCAGCAGCCTTGCACTGCTTGCGTCCAAACACCCGAGAGAGAGGGCGCTATGTCCCGGAGCGCGCCTCTCACTTCCACTGGTGCTGCAGGAGCAGGGCTCTGCCAGGCCAGGCCAGGCCAGGCCAGGCCGGCACGGTAGCGCCGGGAGGGTAGGCAGCCCATCCGACACTAGCGCGCGCGGCGGGCCGAACGCCCCGAACGGACGCCTGTCCACGTGTGGTGGAGGCAGACATCAGACCGAGGAGGAAACAACTCTGAAATTTTTGTACACCACAAAATTCACAAAAATTCAAAAACATGCAGAAAAATTCAAGAAAATTCACAACAATTCGATAAAAAATCTCGGAAATTCACCAAACTTTTTTAAAAATTCACGATATGTGTAAACAAAAATTCAGAGTTTTTCCCCGACGCAGCAGCAGGTGCGGGGTGCGGTGAGGAGAGAATCGATCTCCACTCATCACCTCTCTCTCTCTCTCTCTCTCTCTCTCTCTCTCTCTCTCTCTCTCTCTCTCTCTCTCTTCTCTTCTCGTGTTTCTCACTCACCGCGTTGAGCGCCCCGTGCGCCCGCCGGGCCGCGCTGCACGAGTGCGGGGTGCGCGGCCGGGGTGCGGGCTGCTGGGCGCAGGAGGAGGAGGAGGACGGCGGCGCGGGCAGCGCCACCCGCGTGCCGCACAGGCACCACACCCTGCAGAAGCACAAGCACACCGCCAGCCTCGTCAGCACGTCAGGCAGGCGCAGCACTGGGGTGACCCAGTGCGAAGGGTCCTTAACAAAGACTTAACATATTCGAGCGTGCAACAATTTCCCTTGATTTTTACTCATTTTGCTATTTGTATTTTTGTCCTTATCATCAGGAATTTTTCTGAGTTGTTCTTACTTTATGCTGATTTTTTTAAAATTTCTCTCACATATTTTTTTTCTATTTTTTTTTCTGAATGTTTTTTTTTAAAAATTTTTATTGTTATTTTTTAAACTGATATTCTTGTCGATGAGCCCTTTTTTAAAAGTTTAAAGTTTCGGGCCCCTTCGTCAGGTGACACTCACGTGACGGTGGCGGGGACGAGGCGGCCGGCGAGCAGCGCGAACACTGCATAGGCGATGGCGGAGCCGCTGCCACCGCCGCTCCAGTTCACCGAGCACCAGACGCCGGACACGTCGCATCCGAAGCTAACGAGGGGAAGATGGACGCGGAGCAAATGAGAGCCATAAGCGCAAGAGGCGACAAAGTGCGTCCCGGAGGCAGAGCTGGGCGGGGCGCGGGGTGGGGGAGGCTCGGCGCGGAGCCAGTCCTTACTACAGTCATTATTTAAAGGTCGCCATATCGCCCTTGAACGGACGCCGCGCCACGCCACGGACGCCGTGGGCACAGATTAAATTTTAAAGGAGAGAGTGGTTCAATTTCTGGCAGCGCGGAGTCTCTCCTCGGGGGTCAGGCCGAGACGAGCGGGACGCGGGACGCCTCAAGGGTAGGCCAGTCCCGACGTGACGCTGTCGTTGGGGGTCGTTCACTTACTACGTAGCGTAATAATTTTTTTTTTGCCCTCCCCCTCCCCTCCTTGATAGACCGTACCAAAAAATAAAGAAAGAAGTGTTCGTTAGGTAATTTTTTGAACGATCCCTTACCTTCCCCAGCCGGCGAGCGGCGGCGCAGCGACGGCGACGGCCAGCAGCCACGGCAGCGCGAGGGCGCGCGCGTACCAGCGGGCGGGCGGCGGCGGCGAGGGCGGCGGCAGCGGCAGCGCGGGCCGCGAGCACCGCCAGCGCTCCAGCGCCAGCGCCGACAGCGTCCACAGCTGCACCACCACGCCGACCTGCGGGCAGCGGCAGCACGATAGTGACAAGTCTGACGCGTGCCGGGCGACCGAGACCGAGGGGGAAGCAGGTCTGAATTTTAGAGCTCAAAGTTTGTGATTTTTAGAAGAAATCTTTGTGAATCCGTATATTTTTGGGGGCCATTTTTGTTAGTATTTTTCCTGTTTTTTAATGAACTTATCTAGGTTTTTCTTCCTAGTGTTTTTTTCTTTCTAAATTTTTCTGAATTGCTATAAATTTTTACGAAATTTCCTGCATTTTTCTAAATTGTTTTGAATTACGGGGTGCACAAATTTTTCTGAGAAGTCCTCCCTCGGAAGCGACACGTTCACGTTCACACTCACGTGCTGGATGAAGGCCTGCGCGATGCAGCCCTTGGCGCCGTACAGCCAGTGGCCCGTGACGGCCGAGGTGGCCGTGAAGGGGAAGCCCGAGAGGACGGTGCCGGCGAGCGCGGCGGCGCACAGCTGCAGCAGGAGGACGTGCGTGGGCGCGCGCGGCCGCGCGACCAGCAGGTGCAGGGACAGCCAGCCCAGCGCCGCCGCGGCGCTCACCCCTGCCAAGGCGACGACCAGAGTAAGTCGATCGCTACCAACCTCGTGGCAGCGCAGCGGAGCGCTCCTGGCCGGCCTATGCGCGTGGCGGGGGTGGTGGCCGAGGGGAGCATCACTATGAATTCAAGCGTACACCGATTTTTCATATTTTTCTTAACTTTTCTTGATTTGAGGTTCAAAGTCCGCGCGGCAGCGCGCGCTACGCTCTGCCACCACCAACCTCGCTACTTCGCATGGGCCGGCCAGGAGGGCTCCGCTTCCCCCCCACCCGCTCCCGCTGAACCTACCCCACCCGTCCACCCTCACCCCGCCCACCGCCGCCGCGGTGCCACACTCCTGGACAGTGTCCGCGCCGTCCACGCCCTGCCCCGCAGCGCCGCGCCGACAAGTTAGCGGAGCACGCGACTGACGACGACAAACTCAGAAGCAGCACGTAAACTCCCCGCCATCTCTAAGGACAGGGAACGGCGTGGCACGTCCCGTGCGCCCCGCCCCGTCCCTCCCCGCCCCGCCCCTCCCCGCTCCGCCCCGCCCCGCTCCGCCCCGCCCCGCCCCGCCCCGCCCCGCCCCGCCCCGCCCCGCCCCGCCCCGCCCCGCCTGTCGCGACCACGCCTGGCCGGACTGGGCGCTGATTTGTGAGGGTCGATGCGCGCCGTGCCGCTCCAAGCAGCCGTTTCTCCAACAATTTCCTCCCCCGTGCCCGCCCCCACCCTCACATCCCCCTCAAGACCCTACTACCACTCTGCGGTTCTCTTGAAAAAACTGACATACCGTACAACAACACAGGGGTAGCTATGCTCCTATCGCTTCCCCCGAGGGGTAAACAACTCTGAATTCGGTGTACAAATTGCGTGAATTTGAATTGAATTTGTCTAAATTGAATTGAATTCGTTTTGAATAAGCTTTGAATTTTTTGAATTTATTGCAAAGTTTTTTTTTTTGAAATTATTGTGATCTTTTTGTGAATTTACTTGAATTCGTTTTAAATTCGGGGATGCCCCAGAAAATACACGCACATCTGATCCAAATTATTCTCTCAATTACATGATCAAATAGGATTTTTAGTAAATTATTGTGAATGATTTCTATTTATTCCAAATTATTGGAAATTAACTTGCAACTGCGCAAAATAATCACAATTATTTCAATTATTTTTTAAAACTTTTCAGAAACAAATTTTGCTCTGCAATTGAAAGGGTGGCGTGAAAACATGGAAAATTTTTGCGGCAGTAAACCTCCCGAAGGAGGTTGCGGTTCCCGCCAGGCACAGGGCTTTTACCCCCTGTGGCAGCCAACTGCTTCGGTGTTCCATGGGAACCGGCGCTTTGCTGACTGCGATCCTATCGCGCAATTCGACAGATTTGATCCCCGTACCACCATTGGCCTACCCCTAGAGGTACGAGCGGTGTCAAGAGCGTTAGACTTCCTGATCCCAGTTTCAGAGGCCTTACCTCAGAGGGGTACGCGGGATTCGAACCCACAACCCCGAGTGCCGACACGTAGCCAGAACAGGAAGCGACCCAACGCCCAGAGCCACCGAGCCAACGGCGGTGAGACGTGTTTAACTTCTATTTGACCTGCCATCCAGCTGCGGCCAAAGGGAATGTCAAGCGCGAAAAACACTTTCCCAAGTGGGAGTCGAACTTCGGACCACTCGGTTCGGTGTTGCGCGCTCTACCAACTGAGCCACGACGCCACGATGACTGTACAGTGCGACGGGATCGAGTTGTATTTGCCCTGTCCTCCTGGCTGGAGGCTGCAGGATACGGCAAATACGACTCGAACCCGTCGCACTGTACAGTCATCGTGGCGTCGTGGCTCAGTTGGTAGAGCGCGCAACACCGAACCGAGTGGTCCGAAGTTCGACTCCCACTTGGGAAAGTGTTTTTCGCGCTTGACATTCCCTTTGGCCGCAGCTGGATGGCAGGTCAAATAGAAGTTAAACACGTCTCACCGCCGTTGGCTCGGTGGCTCTGGGCGTTGGGTCGCTTCCTGTTCTGGCTACGTGTCGGCACTCGGGGTTGTGGGTTCGAATCCCGCGTACCCCTCTGAGGTAAGGCCTCTGAAACTGGGATCAGGAAGTCTAACGCTCTTGACACCGCTCGTACCTCTAGGGGTAGGCCAATGGTGGTACGGGGATCAAATCTGTCGAATTGCGCGATAGGATCGCAGTCAGCAAAGCGCCGGTTCCCATGGAACACCGAAGCAGTTGGCTGCCACAGGGGGTAAAAGCCCTGTGCCTGGCGGGAACCGCAACCTCCTTCGGGAGGTTTACTGCCGCAAAAATTTTCCATGTTTTCACGCCACCCTTTCAATTGCAGAGCAAAATTTGTTTCTGAAAAGTTTTAAAAAATAATTGAAATAATTGTGATTATTTTGCGCAGTTGCAAGTTAATTTCCAATAATTTGGAATAAATAGAAATCATTCACAATAATTTACTAAAAATCCTATTTCATCATGTAATTGAGAGAATAATTTGGATCAGATGTGCGTGTATTTTCTGAGGTCATTCCTTAAATTCGCTTGAATTTGTTTTGAATTCGTTTTGAATTCGCGTGAATTAGTTTTGAATTCGCGTGAATTAGTTTGAATTAGTGTGAATTTTGAATTAGTGGTGTACATCAAAATTCGGAGTTATTTACCCCTCGGCTTCCCCGATGGCTGATAAATTAACAGGACGACCACCTTCGCGCCAAACTTTGCGTTGGTAACAATGCTTGAGAGAAACTTTAAGATCTATAGGCCTACAGCAGATTAAACGATGGTCTCACGCCAGTTTAAAACGCCTACTCACCCAGGATGATGAGCGAAGCGCCGATAGCCGTACTGACGGCGCGGTCTGGGGCCCTCCAGGGGCAGCCCAGGGAGGCGAGAGAGCCCAGGGAGGCGCCGAAGTAGTGCACCTCCGTGTCCATGGCGACAAACTGCTGCCTCCGGCCGGACCTCCGGGCTGCGCGCTGGGGCGGGGCGGGGCGGGGCGGGGCGGGGCGGGGCGGGGCGGGGCGGGGCGGGGCGGGGCGGGGCGGGGCGGGGCGGGGCGGGGCACCTGCTCGCCCGAGTGTCGGAGTGACCTCCACACCCGCGCGACCCGCGCCTCCCCCGGGCCCTGCTCCGCTCCGCTCCGCTCCGCTCTGCTAGCGTCGTCTGCTCCTGCCGCGCCGTCTCGCCTGCGGACCGATTCAGAAGAGCGCTCTCCTCACCCTGTCTCCTTCTCCTTCCCGTGCGATAGAGAGAGAGAGAGAGAGAGAGAGAGAGAGAGAGAGAGAGAGAGAGAGAGAGAGAGAGAGAGAGAGAGAGAGAGAGAGAGAGAGAGAGAGAGAGAGAGAGAGAGGAGAACGCTCTTTTAAATCAGACTACTGCTCTGCTGCCGCCTCCCTGATCTTACTGTGGACCCCCTTCCCTGCTCACGCGGTAGTATCACTGCAGCAAGCCAGTGGCCAGTTGCGAGTTGCGCCAGTAGGCTCCAACAACAGCACCGCCCGTAAGGATGGAACGAGTAGAACAAAAGGAGGCCGTTGATGTTAATTTTGTTTTTAGTAGTAATTTGTCCAACCACACTACCGGGTATGTTTCTTTGAATACGTAATAGTATCGCGGCGGGAGTGCATATTCACCCGCACCCGGTCTTCAAGGACCGTATCATAGGGTGAGCAAACCCCCACAACACTTGCTATGCTACGAATTCAAAGAAACACCCTGCACGCACCTTCTCTAATCTCTGTCTTCAAGGGCGATTTTCTGGTCAGGCTAGTCAGCATCGAATGAGCCGAGTGGGCTCTCCCCTCCCCTCCCGCCCCAGCCTCTGCCCCCCGTGTCCTGGTCAGCATCTTTGCCCGTGATGAAGGGGGGAAAGTCGTGAGGATAGGTTGGAGGGCGCAGAGGGAGATATATCGATTGCTGATGTACCAGAATGCTCTCTGCTGGAATGTGCGGGCGGGGTGGTAAAACGGTGGTGGTGGTGGTGGAGGAGGTGGTGGCGGAGGAGGGGGAGGAGGGGGCAGGGGTGAGGGGGCGGGGGTGAGGGGGCGGGGGGCACCCACGGGCCCCGCGGGCGAGCGGGAGAAGGGTTGGGTGTCATGTAAGTGATCCCTTAGTGCGATGGGCTTGGCCGGGCGGGGCGGGGCGGGGCGGGGCGGGGCGGGGCGGGGCGGGGCGGGGCGGGGCAGGGCAGGGCGCGGCGGGCACGCCGTGAACACGCAGCCAGGCAGAGAGAGGCACCTCAAGGAGACCCGAGCCTGGCCTGGCCCAGCAGAAGCACGGCCTCCTGCCTCCGGGCCGAGAGGAGAGCAGCTCGTCCAGACTCTTTGCTGACATGACATGAAGGGAGGCGGGCGGGCGTGGGCACATCTGCCTAGGCAGGCAGCCTCGCGGGCAGGCGGACAGCCTAATACACATGCGGCACCGCGCGCCCGCACCGCAGCAGGGCAGGCAAGACCAGGTGGGAGGACAGGACAGCAGCCCGGAGCCCTCAACCACCTCTAGCTCATCTTACACCTTCACTGTTTGCAGAACCAGTAAGGCGCATTATTGTTCTGAGAAGATAAAAAAAGTGTCAAAAGCATTTACGGTCAGTAAAATATCTGTCTTTTATTTGCTCAAAAAGTCAGGAAACAAAATTTTACAAAATGATTTTTGTAAAGAAAAAAAATAAAAATAAAATCAATTAATACTTGGCATAAAATGTGCACATTACAAATAAGCTAAAGAAACCACAGCTAAAGTGAATACAGAAAAAAAAACAACTCAAAGATACTATTAACTACCACTTAAATAAAATTTAAAGATTGATGTTCTTACAATCAATTTCTTAAAACAATTACTCGAAGTTAGTCTTATATGAAATGATGAAAATAGCACATTTTTTTCTAAAATTAAAAGGACAAAAATAAAAATCTTACATAAATGCTATAGAACATAAAATATACAAAGTCAACAATACTTGGCACTAGTGGCCCATCACAGACAAACTATAATTGATAAATTTCAATATGCGTAGCTTCAATTTTTCACGATGAAAAGTATCCCCAAAGGAAAGAAAAGAGGGGGGGGGGACTTAAATTAGGAAAAAACTTAGGCGGGCATCATGTTGTTAACAAATAAAGAAGACGCAGGGGCTCGTTTGTTCATTTTTTCGAAATTTAAGAGGTGCCTGAACAACACTGTAAGTGTGCTTATCAACCTAATCTGCACTTTACAGCATGTGAAAAGGAGGTAGGTGATCTACAACTTAATTACAACACAAGTTTTAAGTTTCAAATGACCGACGCGGTGGGCGTCACTGGACACAGACATCCTCGCCCTTCCCATTCCCGGCCAGCCCCGGGCCCACCTCACCTCAGACGCAGTTCGCCGAGGTGTACGTCTTGGTGGGGCCGAGCACGACGAGCTAGTCGGCGGGCGCCTGCTCGCGGTCGAACAGGCCGCTCACCAGGAACACGTGCAGCGCGGCGAAGACGGTGCCGATGAGAGCGCCGGCCAGCACGTCGCCCGGGTGGTGCACGTGGTCCACGATGCGGGAGAGCGCGATCCACCAGGCGGCCAGCAGGAACAGCCACTGGACGACGGGCCGCAGCAGAGCCAGCGTGCCGGACAAGCGCTGCAGCCGCGCCTGCACAAACAGCTGCTCAAGGCGGAGAGAAACGAAAGAGTTACAGAAAAATAATTAACAAACAACTGGAAAGAAATAAAAATAGTCGGAACCGAGGGAGCGAACAACTCTGAATTATTGCGTGTAAAAATTTAGAGAATTTTTATAAACATTCACAAATATTTGTGAATTTTTGAGAATAATTGTTGAATGTTTCTGAATTTTTGCTTAAATTTTACTTTAGTTTATGAGAACTTTCCTGAATTCTACTGTATATTTCTCTGAAATTTCCGAAATTTCTATGAATTTTCCTGAATTACGAGGTGTACAAAATTTTCAGAGTTGTTTCCCCCTCGGTCAGAACTAATGAGAAAAAAATCAAAATTTATCAAAAAGTGACAAAAACTTTCATTCTTCTGAAACAAATAAATGGCATTGTACACATTTTCCAAAACTTCAGAATTAATTTGTGTGTTTACAAAATCCCCAGAATGCATTTGAAACACGACAGACCCCGAGGTAGACGGCGGCGTAGAAGGCGAGCACCGAGTGGCCGGAGGGGAACGACGCCCTGGCCTCGCGCTCGTCGGCCGGGTCGCCGAGGCAGTAGTAGGCCTCGGGCGGGACGTACACCGGGTTGCCCGGCGTGGCGGCGGCGCACAGCTTGGTGTAGGAGGACGTGTCCCCGGGACGGTCCCCGGGCGTCACCGGGTTGCACGCCGCCAGGAAGTTGGGCCGCAGCCGGCCGACGTAGTTCTTGGCCACGTCGACGGTGATCTCGGCCAGGCCGGCGCCCAGGATGAAGACGCCGGTGTGGCGGTAGACGCGGACGAGCCACAGCGGCACGCCGGCGCCGCGCCAGCTCAGGCCGCTGGGCACGGCGCGGCCCGTGCGCACCACCTCCGTCAGCGCGATCTGCGGCAGGAGAGCAGGGGCTGCTGCAGGCGCTGCAGGCGCACAGGGCACCGGGTCGGATGGGCTGCCTACCTCCACGGCGGTGGCCCGGCCCTCAGCAGGGGAAACAACTCGGAATTTTGGTGGTGCACAAATTCTGTGAATTTTCCTGGTTTTTGTTTTCAATTTTGGCTTTTATTATATTGTTATTTAATTACCGTGACGTCACATTCCACTTCATGTGAAAACTGTCACATTCTTTTGAAGGTGACTGTAAAATTTAGCCCACAAAGTCCGGACGATTCACGTTAAAACGAATGTGACATCACATTCTAGGCTATGTGACAGTTTTCACATTATTAGCAAGAATGTGACGTCACAGTAATTTGTGTTGTTTCTAAATTCTAATTTATTGTCAGTTTTCCTAAATTTTTAGAAATTTCTCAGAATTTCTGCAATTTTTTCTTATTTTCTCAGACTTTCTCCGAATTTTCCTTAATTAATGCCGAGGAGTCCAAAAATTTCAGAGTTGTTTCTCGAGGGTGTGCCTTAGTCAAAAATCGATCACCATACTCGCGTCCCTCTTTCCCACATAACACCGAGTGGTCCAAATTCGAGAAGAGTTACGAGACGCCACATCATATGAGCGCACGTTGACTTGAGCACACCCTCACCGCACTCGCGCCCGCGTACACGCCAAAAAAAATTAATTTCCCTCCGAGCCAAAAAAAAGCAACTGTACTAATTTTTAGCTGTATAGGCGCAGCTAGTTTTTAAACTACCCTTCTTATTTTCCAGCTACCTTGCTAATTTTCTAGGCTCCCCCCCCCTCCCCACGCCCCCTGTGTACTCACCAAGGCCAAGGGCAGCACGAGCGCCACCAGCGCCACCATGCCGTCCGAGATGGTGTCCGCCACCTTGGGGAAGCGGATGGACTCGTCGTGACAGAAGAAGCCGATGCGCCGCGGCGAGGAGAGGAAGCGCGGGAACACGACGGCCAGGCCGACTGCAACAGCAGGACAGAGCGCACGGGGGCGGTGAGCACGTTAAGCACGGCCAGGCCCGACCCGACCCGGACCCGACGCGCGGGACCGCTGCGTGTGAAGGTCGTGGACAGAAGAAGACGGATCGTAAAGCAGCCAACTCGTTTCATTTTGAAAGAGACAGAAGAATAAATCTTAAGCTGCAAAGGTGTTTTCGTTCGTATTCACGGTGTCGGCCTACGCGAGGGCGGGGCAGGCCCCTCTTCTCTCGTGGTAATAATGTTCATCAGAGAGCCCGCCCCGCCCCGCCCCGCCCCAATAAAGCTGCAATCAGCCTCCCCTCCCCTCCCTCGCTGCTCCCCCCCCCCCTCCCCTCCCCGGCTGCCTCGCCAGGATCACGCCACAGCAGCGCCGCGCCTCGGCGCGCCTCGCCGCGCTCACTGTTAAACGCCGCGCTCGCGCGATATCGATATCCTTTTCTTTCGGAATTAGCGCGCGCGCTGCCGCCGCCCGCCGACCCGTCGCCGTACAATAGGCGGGTGTTGTGCCCTGCCTTGGGCCTAGCCGAGGCAGCTGCACATCTCGCTTGCATCCGGGACGCATACGCCCACTCACTCGTTCGAACGCTCAGATTATTCTAGAACTCGGTCCCTTTCTCCCACGACGGCCCTTATCAAACTCCCCCTACCCGACCTAGGACGGCTAGGGAGAGGTTCCATGGGCTCGCGGGGTCAGGACCGAGGGCAGTTGTGAGCGAGGAGCCCTAGGACGAGCAACGAGTGGTGACGGGTGCCTGCCGGCCGCACGCGAGACTTGGATCCGAGACCGGTGAGCATCGGATAGGGATAGACTCGGTGTAAGAGGTGTGGCCGCCCCCAGTGTAATATTACCTCCAATAAACCGTACTGTGAACAGTGAGCCGTTCCTGTGTACTTCACGCGTTGCCAGAGATTACCCCGTCGCCCTGGATATCCGGGCATAACATGGTGGAAGTGCGGGTCTGGTATTAGTGCATGGATCGGTTGACTGCGGAACGCCGGTTTGTTTTGGACAACCTTCTCTACTCTCTCTTTCAATCGTTTCTGACGCCACACGACGACTCCGCCCCTTACGTCATTCTAAGCGACCGTGTCCCGCTGTCTGACCGCGACGCTGACCACCTAGTGCAGCACCTACTCGTTACTCAAGCTCTTATTCTCTCCGCGTTTTGCAAAAATCGCCCTCGCTCCGCTCAACAACGCCGGGCTCTTTCTTTCTTCCAAATCAACGCCCCTACTAATACTTCTGTTAACTTCCTCCTTACCTGTTCTCCTCCCCATCCTGACCTCACATCAGTGCGCCTGTACATCTCCGACTTGCAACTTGTGCTTGCGCAGCTGCACGCGCTCCGGTTTAGCGCAACACAGGTGAAACAGTCCCTTGGGCTCTTGCTCAAGGAACTTCATCTGTGCTTGGCGGATTATTCCTTTGCCTCCGCACCGTGCATCAGTGCTCGTTTTCGCACGCCGCCGACGCGCCCCGAAAAACTGCCGATCCCACCGCCCCCTCCCCTCCCTCCTCCCGTCGTCCCGTGGAACGCCGCAGCCCGCGCTCATTTCTTTCGAAACAAAATGGCCACAGGTATAACGCTCACCCCTGAAATCCCGCGGTTCGGTGGCCTTCCTGGAGAGGACATCGACAAATTTTTCCGCCGGTTTGAACAATTCATGGGTTGCGTTGCAAAACCAACCCCTGAATTGAAAACTTACTACCTCCAATCTTGCTGCCGCGGTGATGCCAGGGAGGAGCTCGACTCTCAGGTCGAATACCTGCAACTTCACCCCACTGAGCCCGCCCGTACGGCCGACGACACGTACGCGTTCTTGAAACAAAAACTGCAAGAGGCTTTTCCTGTCTTTGCTGACACGCAGGCGCATAAGGATGCGCTCGCTGTGCGCGTCAAGCAGCCTGGGGAGAGCTACTCCCAGTACGTCAGCGCGGTCACCCGCCTTTGTCAAAAGTGCAACATTGTTGAGGTGCCCCTTATCTTGGATGAAATCCACAAGGGCGTGGATGATTCGGTGTTCACTGTAATTCGCCCTTCCCAATTCAACTCCGTTGCGGACCTGCTTAGGGCTTACGAAAAGTTGGATCGCGAGACCAAGGCGCACTTCAACACTCGTGCCCGCGCCGGCCAGCTGGCGGCCCAGGTGCCCGCTGCAGCCCCTCTCTGTGCTCCCCCGTACGCCGCCCACTACGCGGCGCCTTACCCTCCCTTGCAGTACCCGGCGTACGCTTACCCGGCCCCCGCTGCCGTGGGCCTGCCCGCCCCCGCCCATCTTCCCTCCCACTTCCCCCAGGCCCCGCCCGCCGCCCCTGCCCCCGCCCCCGTCGCCCCGCCGGCCGGCCCCGCCACGGCGCAGCCGCTCAGCCCGTCCATGGAGGACAGACTTGAGCAGCTCGCCAAGGGCCTGGCTGACCTGCGCATCACTGTCGCTACTGCCTCTGTCAACGCAGTGCAAGGTGACTCCCGCGAGAGTCGAGGACGGAGTCCCTCGCGCGGGCGCCGTGAGGACAGCCAGGGCGGCCGCCGCGACGACAGCCGCAATGGCCGCCGCCGTGACCCCTCCTGGGGGAGAGCTGGACCGCACTCGCGAGGAGTTGCACCGCTTGTACAGGGAGAGGGACAGGCTCAGTGACGAGCTGTCCCGCCGTGAGTGGGAGTCGCGCCCGCGCGTCTTCAACAACCCCAACCTGGAGTACCCCCGTGCGGACGGCCGCCACTACTATGCCCCACGTCCCTTCTCCCCTGATGACCGGCGCCCCGCCGGCGGCCGCGGTCACCCTCACTCAGGCGGCCGCACCCGCCAAAACAACAACGGGTCAGGCAGGCGCTTCAACAACCGAGACCGCCGTGACCGGGGTAATGGGGGCTCTCGCTTCGATTCTCATGACTCCGCCCAAAGGCGCACCAACCCCACCTGGCGGACGAAAGGGCCTGAATCTGACTTTTCGGAGCCCGCCGTCCACGGCGACGAGCGCTCTGACCAGGTCCCTCAAAAAAACTAGTCCCAGCAGTGCCATTCTCCAAACCGGATGGCACTGCACATCCGAGTGATAAGGAGCCTGACGCGGACGTGATCCCTCTGAACCACGCCGCCATCAAAATTTACTCAAATGTTCCCCGTGATGGTAATTGCTTGTATTCTGCCATCTCCTTGTCCAATTGGTCTTGTCTCGATTTTGCGAGCTCCTTGCGCCTTGTCGCTGCTGAAGAAATTTTTAACAACTGGCCGTCATACAAGGACTTTGTCTCTATTCCTGACAGGCAAAAACCCCCTTCAGCAGAGGAGTATCGGCGCTATGTGAGCACGCCTGGGACTTTTGGCACTGCCGCCGAAATCCAAGCTCTCGCGCGCGCCCTAAATTTCAAAATTGCAGTTTACGGCCCGTCCGGTCACATTGTTTTTCTCCCCAGCCCGCCCTCGACGGTGCAACACACGGTGTTCCTCAAGCTGTTCCCGCCGCTCGACGCGGGTCACTTTGAAACTTTTGACCCGGCCAAAAATCGAGCCGCCGCCGCTGCACCCGCCGCGGCCGCCGTCGTTTCCCCTTCATCCGGTTGCAGCCCACCAAGCCCAGCGTTGCCCTCCGACAAATCGGTTGATAAGAGTACTATCGGCAGCCCTTCCGGCTGCAAGGGCAAGAGCACGCCTCCGCCGCGTCCTGCGGGGCCCTCCAGCCGCCCTGCCTCGCCACCACGCGGTCCGAGCCCGCGCCCGGCCCGGCGGCGTATCCGCCGTGCTCCCTCTTCCCCCCCTCCCCCTACCCCTCTGACGCTGGGTAACCGTTTTGAGGCGTTCACTCTGTATGAGAGCGAGGAAGACAGCACCGTGGCTGCGACAAACCCGCGCAGCCCCGCCGCCCCGCCCCCTTCTTCCCCCCCTCCCCGCTCTCCGCGCGCTGCACGCCGCGCAGTCTCCAGCCTTTCCCAACGTCCAGCTCCTATCACTCCTCCCTCTCCTCCCCCTTCCCCGCCCCAGCCCCGCCCCGCCTCTACGCGGGAAGGGCTCGGGAGGACTGACTTCCGGGTGCGTCCCCCGGCCGCCCCGCGCGGCCCACAGCCTTATCGACTCTTTGCCTGTGCCAGCTCGGTTGTAAAACCACCGGTTCCTCGCCTCCAATTTTTGATAAGGTTTAATTTTGACTTTGGTTCCCGGCTGTGTCTTGTTGATTCGGGTAGTTCCTTTTGCCTCATACGGAGCGACCAGCTCCCCCACCACGCCGTGACCCGTGACTGCCCCGCGCGCGACCTGGCGTCCGCCGCGTCCGGCTCACCTGTGCGCATCATAGGCAAATACATCGGCCCGCTGTCTCTCAACAACGTTACTTTGGAACAGCCTTTTCTCGTTTCTGATAACCTCAGCCACGACGTCATCATCGGCCTGGACTACTTGTATGCGGCCCGAGCTGTCATTGATTTCGGCGAGGATTCGTTTAGCTTGACTGTAAACGGCGTGTCTGTCAAAACTCGCCCACCGTGCGCCCTCCCTGGGTGCAACTTTTGCAGCAACGAGGAGACCCCCTCTCCTCCCCCTCCGTCTCCCGCCGAGCGCGCCCGGCTCCACGAGATAGACCCTCTATCGGTCTACTCCTCCCACCGCCGCGTGTTCACTGCGGACACGGTAATCATTCCCCCGAAGGAGTACCTCACCTTCCCTGTTTATGTCACGCCCCTCCCCTTTGACGAACCCCTGCGTTTCTACCCGGCTCCTAGCTTGTTGGATATACTCGGCATTGAATCGGCGACGATCGTAATGGCCCCCTCTGATGGCGCAATTACGTTTTATAACGGCTCGGCTAATGATTTGGTTTTGACTCCTGATATGCGCATAGGCCGACTTGTCCCCCTCTCCGTTCGTTGCCCACGACGCGACGAGCCCACCGCGGTGCCTGATCAGCCCGCCAGGGACCCCGAGGTAAGCCGCGCGGCTGGTTCCGCGCGCCCTGCCTCCACTTCGGCGGATGCATTTCCCGCCCGGCCCCGCCCTGCCCGCGCGTTGAGCCCGCTCCGCGCCGGCCCGGCCGCGCCCGTCGCGCCCTTCTTAGAGTTGCGCTCCCGCGATAACGCGTGTGTCAAGGACCTATCAGGCGAAAATTTGGGCGACAAGGCGCCCGCCGCCAGTTTGGCCGGTCGAGAGGAGGCCCGCCCTGCAGGGACGCCTGTAGGCCCCCTCCCCCTCCCCGCCCCCGCGCCCGCCCCGCCCCGCGTGTCCGCCGCCCCGGCTGGAGCCCGCCTGCCGTTTGCAGCCGCTGCTCGCCCTGCCGCGCCGCCACGCCACGCCGCGCCGTGTCCCGCCGCGCCGCCCGCTGCCGCCCCGCCGGACCCTGGCCCCGCCGGGCCCCGCCCTGCCCCGCCGCACGGGGAAGTGGGCCTAGCCGTTCAATGTGATCCACCTGTGTGCCTTCCCGTCTGCGCGTCTTCAATCAAACTCGCGGACCAAATGGAGTTGCATGTTCCTCCACCGCCCAAGCCGCCGGACCCCGGCCGTAAGTTTAACTTCCACGTCAACCCGGACCTGGATCCCTACCTCCGGGGTCGAGTCCTGAATCTCTTGGAGGAATTTTCTGATGTTTTTGCCGAAAGCTACGCGGACATGAAGCGCCGTTGCTGCTTTACCGTGTCGCTCCCCATGAAGGACGACGCGCCTGTCAGCTTCGTCCCTCCCTACCCGCTCAACGCGCGTGAGTTAGAATTCGCGCGCGACCACGTCCAAAAATTGGTGGACGCTGGTGTGTGTGAGCGTGGCTCTTCTCCCCATAACAACCCTATCATGATCCTCCCCAAGCCTAAGGCGCACGCGGATGAACCGACAAAATTTCGTTTCATCTTAAATATGAAAGGTCAAAATGAACATATGAAACGGATCAATTACGTGCTCCCTAAGGCTACCGACCTGCTCCACAACCTGAAATTCTACCGGTATTACGTTAAGGCTGATGCAAAAGACGGCTTCTACCAACTTAGCCTGGATGAAAAATCGCGCAAGCGATGCAGCTTCATGGTTGGCCATGAGAAATTTAATCTCACCCGCCTTGCCATGGGCGCAAGGTGTAGTGTGGCTTTGTTTACTCACGCCTTAACAACAATGCTGGAATCTATTTTGTACGTTAAACCTGCCTATTTGTACGTCGACGATTTGTTCCTAGCTGGTAATGATCCCGACGAGCTCCTCGAGCTTTGTCGCGAGGTCTTCCTCCGTTTCCGGTCTCATGGTATGTACCTTTCTGTAGCCAAGTCCGAATTTTTCACCAATCAGGTTGAGTGTTTGGGAACTATCATCTCTTACGGGGAATACCGCCGTAATCCGTCTCGCTTCCGCGCCCTTGAGCAACTGACCCGGGTTCGATCCCCAAAAGGCGCCAAGCGGACCCTTGCTTTTCTCTCGTATCATCGCCGTTTCGTGAAGTCGTTTAGTGATAAGACTAAGCCCTTGCACGACGTGGCGAATGGCATTGTCCCATTCACCTGGACGGCTGAACACGTGCAAATCGTGCGAGACATCTACCAGTCCATAGTGGACGCCACCCTAGTCCACTTTGACCCCAGCCTCCCCATCAAAGCCGAGACGGACGCCAGCCTCACGGGCCTCTCCATGTGCCTTTACGTGAAAAAGGACGGGATCTACCGCCCCTACGCGTATTGGAGTCGCCTGACCACGGCACCTGAGCGCAAGCTCCTCCCCTTCTACCTGGAGGTCCTCGCCGCCGCGGAGGGCGTGACTCATTTCTCTCATGAGCTGCGGGGGGTCCCATTCACTCTTGTCACGGATTGCTCGTCGCTGACAGCAATTTTCCGTATGAAGGCGCCGGGCCCAAAGCTCGCGCGGTGCATCGCCTGCCTAGGCGAGTATGACATCACGTTCAAGTATCGCAAGGGGAGCTTGAACTGCGCCGCCGACAGCCTCTCCCGCGCGCCCGACCCCCTCTCCCCTCCCTCCCTCCCTCACGGCCCGTGCCCGGCCCTACCCGACGACGCGCTGGTCTCCACAGCTGTTGCCTCGGAAGGCCCCGTTATCGCCGGCCTGGCCGAGGAGCAGGCGAAGGACCCGGCCCTGACCGTGCTGCGCGCTGCGCTGCACGCCGGGGACACCTCCTCCCGGGCTGCGCGCCGCTTCCAGCTGTGCGAGGACGGAGCCGTCCGGACCCGCGAGGTCCACCCCCGCCCCCTCATTCCCTCTCACTTGCGCACCCAGGTCCTGTCTGACTCGCATGATAGTGTGTTTGGCGGTCATTTTGGCATCACCAAAACACTGTCCCGCCTCGCCCCGTTCTACTGGGACACCATGCGGCGAGACGCAACAGAGTATGTCCGCTCCTGTGAGGACTGCCAGCGCCGTAAGGACCAGGGGCAGAAGCAAGGTGAACTTACTCCCATAACGGCCCGCCACCCGCAAGACTTGGTTTCTGTAGATTACAAGTATTGCCCCACTGCCACAACGGGAGAAAAATATTTGCTTGTTTTCGTGGACAACTACACTCACTACGCGCGGGCGTATCCTACAAAAACCTTGACGACCTCGGAATTTTTGGATTGTCTCCGAAAATACATCTTTACCTTTGGTTGTATTCGGACCATTTTGTCTGACGCTGGCTCCTCCTTCATTGCTAAAGATTACCGGACCCTTGCCCGCTCCCTTAATACGCGAATTGCCTACTCGCCCCTGTACTTCCACAGTACTTCGGGCCTGAGTGAGTCGCTTATCAAGTCCATCAGCCATCGGCTGGCCGCGTTCTGCCAGGACGGCCTGTCCCACTGGCCGCGCCTGGTCGACGCCGCCTGCTTCGCGGTCAACACGAGCAAGCGGCTCACCATGTCCGTCAGTCCCCACGAGATGCTCATGGGATATGACCCGCTTGTTCCAGCCACAATGACCCTCTGCCTCCCTAAGGTTATCCCAAAAGCCGAAAAGTTGACCAAACACTTTGAGTTACGTACCCGTGCGGAAGAACATCTCCGGCGCGCCCAGGAAGCGCAAAAGCGCTTCTTTGACAGCAAACGACGCCAAACCCACTATTCAGTCGGGCAACGTGTGCTGGTTTTCAGGCGCCAAACAGGACGTAACGCTAAGTTTTTCTACAAGTTCATTGGTCCATTTGTTGTCAAGCGGCAAACCGGTAAATCATCGTACCTGGTTCGCGTGCGTGTTAGGAACCGCCTGAAATTGCGCAAGTACCATGTGAGCCAAATGCGCCCCTACTTCAGGCGTACTAAGCGCTTACGCCCGCCCCCGCTCGTCCCCCAGGTCCCTGTCTACGACGACGCCCCCGCCCCCTGCGCGCGCGTCACGCGCAGTGCAGCGGCACGCGGCGCGGCCGCGTAGGCTCTCCTCTCCTGCCTCCTCCTCCTCCCCCCCCCCTCTCCTCGCCAAATGTCACCCATTTTTCTCCTTTTTTTTACCTCACTCTCTTCCTAAAACGTAAACTGGAATCCACTTTTCCTTCCTTTCGCAAATTTCTTCAATTTTCCTGCTTTCCTGAGCGAGAACGATGTTAAATTCTCCCCTTGCGGCCTGAAGTTCGTGCCGTGCGACGCTTTCGGGTGTTGCCCGTGTCAAGCGGTGCAGTCCGCGGCCCCGGCCGCGGGCGTAAGACTAAACGTAGACCGAGCAGCTCCCGCGTGCGTTGCGTGGTGCCTACTTTTCCCCCTGTCTTATTTCTCCCCCGCTGTTGCAGATGCACTTAATTCACGTGCACGGCTCGGTCCTCGACGCGCCCCTCTGGATGCCCATTGTGCACGCCGTGTCGCTGGACGGGTCTATGGGTCGTGGAGTGGCCGCAACCCTGCACAGCATCTACAACTTGCGCACGGAATTTCGTTATCGCGCTCGCACCGTCCCCGACGTTGTCCCTATCCGTCGCGGCGACCGCGAAATAATTAACGTTGTAACTAAGCACCGCTGCTTTCAAAAACCCACCCCCCTTCAAGTCTACGCGGGATTACGCGAATTACGCTATTTTCTTCTATCCGAAAATATTACTACATTCGCTACTGTTGAATTTTCCGCGGGATTAGATAAATTGCCATACGAGTTACTCCTTGACTTCCTTGACGAAATCTTCGGACGTGACGACATACGTATTTACATGTACCATCTGTGAAACGCCCCCCCCCCCTTCTTTCCAACACAACTAAACAAACGAGAGAGAGAGAGAGAGAGAGAGAGAGAGAGAGAGATTTTTTTTTCTTCCCCCTTTTACTAATATTGAAGCCACCTCGACTCGCTGTGTCCCTCCTTGTGCGGTGCTCGCTGGCCGCCCCTCGCGGCAGCCCCAGCCCCGCCCTCTCGGCGCGTCCTTATCGCTCCCCTGAACCGACTTTACACTGCCCAACATTTTGCAGTGTACTTGTCACCATGGCTGCATTTCTCGCGCACGTCGCGCCCATGTTTGTCCGCGCCTGCGCTCTGCTGCTGCTCGTCCGCGCGGCCAGCGCCGTGATGAGCTTCGATTGCTCGCGCAAATCGCTGAACATTTCCGCCATCTCCCTGCTCGGCCCCGAGGACTGCCCCGGCCCGGACGAGATCCCACCTCCGCAGCTTCAGGAGGTGCAAATCCTGCAGCGCACCCTGTACTACAAGGTGCCCGTTCGCACCTGCCGCGTCGAACTGGAGATCCGCATCTACTCGTGCCGCGCCACCAACACACAACACGGCGAGGTGAATGGCGGGCACGACGCACACGTCCACTGGGTCACCCCTGGCGCCTGCAAACAAATGCATGACCGCGGCACCGCCAGCATCTACGGCAACCCCATCTCCGGCCTCCGCGTCAACGAGGAGACCAACCGCTGGCTGCTCATCAGGGGCGCTTTCGGCCGCGACGCTAACTGTCACGGCATGGATTGGTCGTACAATGGCGTCGCCTATGAAAAAGTCGCCGCCGCCGGGAACGCGCGCATCGTCCTGCGCACATTCGATGCGCGAGTCGACGTCGCCTCGAAGACCCTTCACCTGCCCTCCGGCGTCACCTGCGACCTCTCTAAAGGTGATTGTCGCGACACCACGGAAGGTCAACGTCGTGTGGGACCCGAAGCCGCCGGCCACCTGCAGCCAGGACGAACTGGACGTCCTGTACACCGGCCCGGCCAACATCACGACCATCGATAAGCAGGCCCACACGTCCTATCTCACGGTTGCCACAACTGCTCGGCTGACGGCGCTCATCATCAAGACGGACGACCCCTTCACCATCTGCGACGTCACGGCCTACCTCACCAACGAGCCACGCGTTATCGTCCTCTTCAAGGGAAAAGGCCCTTTCCCCTTTGAGACGAGGAAGATTGCCACCGATAACGTGGACTTTCTGTTTTACATTAATTCTAAAGCGCTTTTCCTGGAATGGACCGCCTACAACCGGCTGAATGCGTCCGTGGCACACGCCGTCCACGAGCACTGCCTGCTAGAGCGCGCCCGCCTGGAGGAGCTTCTCCTGCTGGCCCGCCTCTCACCCGACCCGGCGGCCAAATTAATGAAAAATTCGGTTGGGTTTACAGCTTTGGAAAGGGGCAACGTGCTCTACATCGCGCAGTGCGAGGCCCGCAACCTGCGCCTCCGCGTCGACACCAAGTGTTGGCACCAAATACCTGTTTGGGACGGCCCCACCCCCGCGTTCCTGGAACCATCCACAAGGATCATAGTGCCGGCCGCAACGGAAGTCGACTGCTCGTCGATTCTACGGCCACTCCATTGGATCGACTACCAATGGGTCGCGTTCACCCCGAACATCACGAACGCATCCTCGGTCCCCGTGCAGCGCCTGCGCCCCACCGCCTCCACCCCAGTGATTTTACCGCTCGTCGACTTCGTGGGCAGCGCCGGCGCCTACGACTCGGAGGTCATGAGGGACCTCCAGACGGCGTTCCAGTTCCCGGCCGTGCGGTCGGCTATTTTCAACGACATTGCTCGCCGCGCCGCCCAGACCCACAGCGGCCCCGGCACCTACGGCCCCGCTGATCTCATCAACGGCCTGGACATCGGTCAGCTGACCGACTCGCTGCTCACGCGGTTCTTCTCGTTTGCGGCGACGTTCGGCTCATACACCTCAATTTTTGTCACACTGTGTATAATAACTTTTGCGATCCGCAGCGTGGCAGAATCCATCGTGTACGGCCGGCTGCTCGCAGGTGTCTTTGGGTGCGGCAAGGTAATCCTCGGCACCATATGGACTTCCCTCGGCCAGGCGTTCCTGATACAACACGACAGGTTTGTCCAATCGAGAGGCCTGCCGGACTGCGCCGTGCCGGAGGACCAGGGCACGCCGCCAACATCCAGGTACCGTCCCCCGACGGTCCACTTCACCCGGCTGCCCGCCGTCGATGACGACGTGGAGCTCGGGCTGCGGCCCGTCACCGCCCCAGCGACACCACGGCTGCCACGCCTTCTCACGCAAATCGCCCTATCCGACATCCGGGCTGCTGGAGGGACGCCGGACCACGGCCTGCACCCGCGGCCCCCTTCGCCGCCCCCTGCACTTCCGGAGCCCTGCGGCCCTAATCAGTAAGCCCCCACCCGCACCCGACGGCGAGCCTCCGGGTACGGCCTCCTCGACGAAAGGGCTGCCGCAGGCCTCAGCCAGTTCGCCGCCTAGCTCCACCCGGGACGGTCCGACCCCCGCGCTCGCCGCCACGCCGCCCCGCCGCCCGCGCACACACATTACAAAAGTACGTCCGCAGCCGCGCCCCGCCGACACCGTCCACCTGCACCCGCGCGCGCTCGCCTCCCCCAACCCCCTCCGCGCGCGCAGTGAAGTGCAGTGCAGTGCAGTGTCAAATAGTGTGGTACACCGGTGGAAAAATAATACTTTGACATGGTCGGTAACGTTAAGTGCCAATTCACCGACGTTGTGTACGTGCAGCGGTGCGCCGACGCCTGCCTCGTCGCCATGCACGAGGAGTGCGCAAGCGGCGCCATAAACATCACGGAGCGTAACGGAGCCCCGCGGTACCTCCGCCTGCCGGCCTCCATCGAGGGCCGGTACCTCATCCAGCTCCACGGGGTCGTCAAGGCGGACGACGACGAGAGCGCCACATTCCGCCTGTGCGCCCACTGCCACGAAAGCACGACGTGGGTCGAGGCGTACTGCGGCTGCCTCGGCCCCCTGCCCGACGCGCCGCAACGCGAAATCGTTTACAATATCAACGTGCGGCGCGACGCTGGCACCGGCCCGGTGACAGTCAACCTGCCGGCGCTGCTCCCGCGCGGGTCGGAGCCGGTCACCGTGGAGCCGCAGGTGGTGGTCGCCCCGCCGCCGCCGCCCAACTACGCCGCGTCGCAGCACGCCTACGGGTACGGCACGTCCACGGAGCAGGTGGCACAATGCCTGCAGCGGACCAGCCGGCCGCCGCCCCACGACCCGCGGACGCGGCCCGCAATACCGGCAGCCCCCACCTTCAGCGAGGACGACGACGACTGAAGACAACGGCCGTGAGCGTCGTCGGCGCCGCCCTCCCTCCGGACGCCGCGGGCGGTTGTAAATATTAAGCTAAGTAGTCTTACCAGTCATATTTTTTTTTAGCCCTTAAGTTTGTTATTACTTTACAACTGTACTCGGAAAATCTCGGCCGCCTAAAATCGCCGCTCGTCGCCGGGCCACCTTCGAGCGATAACGCCCCGTCGGTGAGCGACGACCCTTTGGTGTTACAATGTGCGGAGCTCAAGCCTCGTATTTTCCCGATTACAGTTGATTACTTTCATCGCCGGATCATCGTGACGACGCATGGGAGGCCCCTGCGCCGCGGCTGCCCGCCGACTGGACGCCGGTTAATCCGGCCGGACGCTGCTGCGACACGTGCGGGGCGCGCTGACAACAAGCGCGTCTTGACGGGGCCTGGCCTACCACCTGCGCGGGGCGCTGCCCCCCTGCTCCACCGCCATGGCCCCCCCCCCCCTTAGAAACTTCAATCGTTTAAATACCCCGCACCTCGTCGCTGCGTCCCGCCGCCTCATACCACATGTTCGCGTCCAGCCAGCGAGCGTCCGCCGCGTATTGTCCTCTGCTGCCCGTCCCGTTGTTGCCGTGTCGATTTAATTATGTAACCATTTCCTAAAAGAACTACTTTTGTATTTTGACTTGTCGTATTGTATTTTCTTATTATTCTTATCATTATAATTACTATTAGTTTGTCAATCTCTGGAAAATTTACAAATAAACAGTACGCAACCCGTAAATTACGAAAAAAAAAGAGTGTCTTCTGTATTTTGTACTTTGTCTTTTGGTATTTGGTATTTTGTATTTCGTGTTTTGTACCTTTTGTTTTTTTTTTGGAATTTTGTACTATTATTTCTAACGTTTTGCGCGCCACACCTCGAAAATTTTCTTTTCTTTGTAAAACTTTAAACAACGTGCCACAAATTGTTAAGTGCACCTTGCAAGCCTCGTGTAATTCGATTTTTTTTTCTCAATTTTGTCACTACATTTTCATTGTATTTTAATTTTGTACCCTTTCGCGTAGCTCATTGTATTTTAATTTTGTACTTTTTCGCGTAGCTCACCGGACTTCATTCATTTTAACCGCATCTGTTTTCATTTTTCCGATTACTTTATTCCTGTTTTGTTTTTATAATTTTTTCTGTCTTCACTTACTTCATTGCCATAGACTAAGTTAACACCCGAACTCTCCAGATGAAACGGGGACGTTTCATTTGTAGACATAGGGGATGTTGTGCCCTGCCTTGGGCCTAGCCGAGGCAGCTGCACATCTCGCTTGCATCCGGGACGCATACGCCCACTCACTCGTTCGAACGCTCAGATTATTCTAGAACTCGGTCCCTTTCTCCCACGACGGCCCTTATCAAACTCCCCCTACCCGACCTAGGACGGCTAGGGAGAGGTTCCATGGGCTCGCGGGGTCAGGACCGAGGGCAGTTGTGAGCGAGGAGCCCTAGGACGAGCAACGAGTGGTGACGGGTGCCTGCCGGCCGCACGCGAGACTTGGATCCGAGACCGGTGAGCATCGGATAGGGATAGACTCGGTGTAAGAGGTGTGGCCGCCCCCAGTGTAATATTACCTCCAATAAACCGTACTGTGAACAGTGAGCCGTTCCTGTGTACTTCACGCGTTGCCAGAGATTACCCCGTCGCCCTGGATATCCGGGCATAACACGGGTGTAAATAATGGGCAGCGTTTAATGTTTTAGTGACGTAATGGCGCGGGGGGCGGCCGTTTCCACTTTGGGAAAATAATTATTGCAGCAGCAGCGGCGGAAGAGGAGTTAGGAGTATAAGAAGAGATTGGGGGAGGGGGCGGCGAGACGAGCCTATGTAATTACGGCTGCCTTACGACTATCATTTTTCAATGGCGCGTCCACGCGCGCCGCCCGCCCAGGCAGGCAGGGCACAGCAGACATGATCTCCCAATCCAAGTGCGAGCCGCCCCGCCTGTTCCAGCCCGACCCGGCCCGACAGTCAACACCCTGCAGCGAGTGAGTCAGGAGGAAAGAAACAATTATACTGCATTGCGAGCTTATTGCGGAGGTAATTACCAACACCAGCGCACCGTGGTGGAGAGGAGAAGAGGAGAGGAACCTCTCACGATATTCGATAAAGCGGGCCAGCAGCCACAGGAGGCTGCTGCACAGCGCCACGGGTCCGCCACGCCCCGCCCCGCCACGCCCCCCCCCCTCCCCGCCCCGCCTCGCCACGCCCCGCGCTGCACAAAGGGCCGAGCGGAGTACACGACCAGCGCACAATCGGATTAAGGTATTGGACGGCACGGTAGTGTGTGTGTGTGTGTGTGTGTGTGTGTGTGTGTGTGTGTGTGTGTGTGTGTGTGTGTGTGAAGGAGAGGGTTTGGGGGAGGGCGGCAGGCGGCAGGCGGCAGGACCGTCTGTGAGCGTCGTGTGTTTGTCCGACATCCATCTATGGCCATTCTATTCGACGGCGCGATGGCAGCGCAGGCGACCCAGACGGCCGACTCGGTCAGCTTACGAGATGGACGAAGGGAAGCAGAGGGATAGGGGTGGTGGGCAGTGGGCAGCGCAGAGATATGGCTGGGCTGGGGCTGGGGCCGAGCCGCTCCAGGTCTGTGTTTGTGTATACGTCTCTCTACAGCCTCGAGCCAGCCCGTCTGATCCACCCCCTAGCCCCCCCCCCCCCCACTCGCCCGCCCCGCCCCGTTCCCTTCCGGAAACTTTGTCCAGTGCCGCACAAAATGCAAAAACGAGAGGGAGGGTGTGTGGATGTCTCGAGAAGAGAAAACAATGCTCACGTGTAAAATAAAAAGAAAAGCGAGAAGAGGCACGCATGATGAACCATGACGGCCAGGTCGGTTAGTCCTGCAGGACCTCCTCGCCGGTAAACGAGCAGAAGCAGAGGAGGGCAAGCCGTTGTGACAGGGCCGGGCCGAGCCGAAGGGGAGATCACTCATACAAAATGTGGAAAATAGTTTTATTTTTTAACGAAAATTTCTGTCACTTTAGATCAATTTTGATCTTTAACCCCTATTTCTGATTTTTTTGTCAATTTTATTTCGGATTTCATTTTTTCTCGATTTTTTGCACTTTTGTATCTTTTTCCTTGATTTTTATTGAATTAAATTTAAGTTTTAAAAAAATTGTAATAATTTTGTTTGGTTGGGCACAATTTTTTTGGAAGTGACACCCCCCCCCCCCCCCTCCTTCGGGCAGAGCCGAGCGGGGCGGCCTGGACAGAGACAAGGACTTCCCCAGGGAGACTCTTAAATCCAGTGCACCGGCACCGGCTGCCCCGGCCGGGGCCGTCATACGCTCGCTGCAGCAGAAATTGTTTCGAGGATGGCTCCACTACGGAGAGGAACGAGGCGGGGGAGGGGGAGGGTGCGGTTCACTTTGCTGGAGGGGGAGGAGGAGAAAGAGAAAGGAGAAGGAAGAGGAGGGGGAGGAGAGGAGGGGGGGGGGGGAGAGAGGGAGGAGGTGGTGGTGGTGGAAGAAGAAATATAAGACGGACAAGCAGGCAGGCAGGCAGGCAGCGCCGCCGCGGCCAATAAGGAGGAGCGGCAATAAAAAGAATAAAATGACATAAAAGCGAGTACGGCTTTACCTTATTCTACTACCACGTGGAATGACGACGCGCTGGGCCGCTGTACTCAAAGTGTGTGTGTGTGTGTGTGTGTGTGTTTGAGTGTCTGTCTCTTTTTTTCCCCCGTAGGTGTAGGCGGTGTGCCAAACCCACCGCGAGGCCGCGTCAGGGGACTGCGTTGGAGTGTGTGTGCGTGAGTGTGTGTGTGTGTGTGTGTGCGTGCGAGTGTGTGTGTGTGTGTGTGTGTGTGAGTGTGAGAGAGTGTGTTTGGTTAGCCGAGAAGCCTTTGGTGGGTCCCCGCAAAGTGCCTGGTAACGTGGCGAGGCGCGGCGCCGCGTAGCTCACACCGCGATTAGATTCCATCAACTACTCCGCCCCGCCCCGCCCCGCCCCCCGCGGCTGCTACCAGCGCCAGGTAAATATAACGCGGCGGCCAGCCGGGGCTGGCAGTCAGCCTGCAGGCAGGCAGGCCGGGCGGGCGGGCGGAACGGCCGGGGCTGGCAGCCAGCCGCGGGGCCAAGGTATTACGCGAGGGGCTCAACTGAACAAACATGGCGCTATTACTCCTACACATGGGAATTGATATTGTGTACCCAGGCCGGAGCGGGGCGGGGCGGGGCGGGGCGGGGGGTGTAGGGCAGAGAGAGGGTACGTCGTGAGATATCACGCTTGCCTGGGTCAACACCTGCTCCTCCTCCTCCTCCCCCCGACTCGCGGCTGGGACATACTCGCTTCACGAATAGAGAGAAAAAAAATATTCCTCCTTACTCACGCTTTATTGTTGTCAGTGTGAAAGTGGTACTGGACTGATATTTCCGCTGCCACTATTACACACTATGCACTAAAAGAAATTTCATCCCCCCAAAATGTAGAGATTTTGAGCACATCACCTGACTTGGACAAGTTTTTCTTCGAAAATTTAACAAATTTGTCCCAAGCTGGTAATGTGCACAAAATCTCAACATTTCTGCAGACAAAGTATTGTCCTTTCCTATTTAGGGTGCAGGGGGGGGGGGAGGAGATGAGGAAAAAGTGAGGGGGCAAAACTACACTCATAGCGGCCACCATTGCGCCTCGCTCAGTAAGGAAATTGGGGAAACGGCGAAGAAGCTCGCGCTCTCGTTCTTGCGCTGCTCGACGCAGTTTACATGTATAGCACGCACGCGTCCTGTACTGTTTTCATATCTCTGGAGGAGAGGAGCGGGCCGGGCCGGGCGGCTAGGCGCGTGGTGGAGCGTGGGCCGGCGGGGCTGGGCAGGCTCGGGGCACGGTGCTCGGGGTATCGGGCAGCGCTTGCGGCGCGGGCGGCAGGAGAAGTCGGACGCACAACAGGGGATGCGGGGCGCACCGCATCGCTCGCCCGGGAAAATTGAAACACGTGGCAAGGCGTGGGCGGGGCGTGGCGTGGCGTGGCGGGGCGGGGCGGGGGCGTGGCGGGGCTTTAAGCGGAGTTGGGTGGGGCGGGGGCGCCTCCTGTCCGCGTGCGACCCGCACGGAAACGGGAAACACACATGGGGGGACACGCACACGCGCGCTCTTTTGAGGTCCCCCTCTGTTATATCCGCGGCATTTCCTTCTATACCTCTTCAACAAACAGTTTCAAGAACTCACACAAACGCGGCGTGCCGAAGAGAGAGGCACGTGGGGAGGCGACTCTGCACGAGAACAGATATAAACAGAAAAAGTTCATGGGTAGGTGAGTAAGCACTGTGAGGAAAAACTACAATTTAACAACAGTTTAAAACCGTTTTTTCGAAGTACAATTAAAAACTTATCCAAAATAGTACCCGGTACAGGGTAAATTAGTGAGGTCGGGTAACGAAAACCGTAAACCGTTCATTCAAAACCGTTGTTTTGTTGTATGATCCATGTTAAGTATTGCGATGAATGAATGTATGTGCATAGGTATAAAAGTTTGCATGAATGTTTGTGCGTGCGTGTGTGTGTGTGTGTGTGTGTGTGTGTGTGTATGAGGGGGGGGGGAGGCAAAAAGAGAGCATCACAAAGTGCCTTGCAATTTAAATCTTCTACAAAGAATTTATTTCGTATAATACAAAGAATTTTGTGCAACGGAAATATACAAAAAAAAAAAATCCTTGTATTGCAAAGATGTTTTCGTTGTATTACAAAGAAAATTTGGCTTTGAGTTACGGCTGCACGAAATTCTTTGTGATACAACAATTTTCTCTGTAAGAATTGAAGAGTGTGCTGGCGCTAACTGGACCATTCAGATCTAATTCTCATCTAGCAGGTAGCCCTGCCCCGCCCCCAGCCGCACAAATGTGGTTTGGTCAGCCCCACCCCGCCCCGCCCTCAAGGGCCACGCGTATGGTCCCGCATGTGCCGTATGGGAAAGGTAATGAACGCGTCAGCAGGTACCAGCGGTGGTGGTGCGGCCGGTCAGAGCGCAGCGGCCCCAGCGCTAATACTTGTTCAGGGAGCAAGAGAGCAGTGCGCGGGCGCCATCCATGCCATTGCAAGCAGCGCGCGTGCCGCGAGCCCGTGCGGACACACTCGAAAAACGACTTGCTCTGGGCTGCTGCAACATCGAGCATCAAAAACAGAAAAGAAAAAGTTACTTCAAACCAAAATAATTATTTTATATATGAAAAAAAAGAAATTTAAAAAAAAATAGATAAAAAAAGAAGTGTAAAAAAAGTTTTAAAAGAAACAGGGAAGTTGAAAAAAAATGCATAACGGCGACGTAAAGGGAAGTTTGCTTCTCGCGGCTCTCTCGTTGCATTGCCCGTCCGTGCCTGGCGGCTGCTCGCTCATATATGGTCTGGTCCAGCCGCCCCCATTCCCATGCGGTCAGGCCCGGCTCGGGGCGAGTGAGTTCACGGAGCACGTCCTGCCGCCATTACGCTCCACTCAGACGTCTCCTACCCCCTCCCCCTCCCCCTCACCCCACAACCCTTATCAGCTATGGACTGCTTCATCACCAGACCTGCGCCGCCGCCGCCTCATTTTGAAGGGAATTCCCACACCGTAAATTCTAAGGGCGCAGCAGCAACAGCAGTGAGCTTGCTTCGCGTCTCGCACAAGATAGCGATGAGAGGTCAAGGGGCTCGGACTAACGGCCAGCACGCACGCGCGTGGGGTATAGCCGCGCATGTAGTCCACGGGCTGCCGTTGGGTGATCTCGTTGGGAGATGCAAGTACAGCAGCAAGCTCGTCATGGAGAGGATAAGGTTCGTGCCTCTGAGGCCCGGGAGGAGGGAGGGAGGGAGGTTCCTGAATTTTAATGTTTTCATCGTCATCTGCTTGGCGCTTGCTGCTCCTTTATTGCAGCAGCACTCAACCCTCGCAAATCCTCCCTCCTCGGAACCCAAGGGTCCCCGCCGCCCCGCGCGCGAGGACTCACCCCGCCAAGATGCGATAGCTTGGAGAACGGGCGTCGTGGCGCTTGCGTGTTTATCTTTCAGGGGCAACAACATTAACAACTACCATAGGACGACGACAACAACAACATCAAGAACCAACGCAAGGAAAAAGGGTGAACTTCACCCCTTGTCTTGTCTCGAAGATGGTGAACCACACATTAATAAAGACGCAGTTTAGTATTGGCCCTGCTTGTCAGGCTGTCAGAAAAAGGACGCCTGAGAAATTTCAGTTTCAACCTTTTTGCGAAAATCACTCGGTTATGTTAATCCGGGAGCGCAAAGTTTCGTGCGCCTCTCTGTCACTGCGCGGCCGTCGCCTGTGGGGTGGGGGCTTTCACCACTGTAAAAAATATCTTTGTAGATTTTGTAGAAAAGATGACTTTCGAAATACGTTGAAAAATTTAAGACAACCCATTTTGCTCGTATTTGAATTTCAAGTTGATAGGTAGCCCTTTTAATTTTAGGATCTGAAATTGTAACTTTACATCTTCACTTCGAAGAAAATTTTCACGACAACCTGTTTTTATGTGACATACACAACACAGTGTGACAGCACAAGTATACCGACGTGATACCGCCCCGGGAGCCTTTAGACAGCGGTCAAGCCGGGGGTTCTGCCGCCGCCGCAGCCCGGAGTTCCGGTCCTCACCGCAGTCGTGTAGTTGTTTCAAAACTGCCCTCTTCCCGGGGTGTGGCGGGGTGTGGAGCGCGGGGTGTGGGGCGGGGTGCGTCGCCGACTACAACTGCTCTATACGGACAACTGCTACGGCCCAGACCCTCCAGAAGTCCTCCTCTCTATCGGCTCGTATCGGACAAATGCGGAAAACCCAACAACGGAGGTTGGCAGGGAGAAGAGGAAAAGTACAGAGAGAGAGAGAGAGAGAGAGAGAGAGAGAGAGAGAGAGAGAGAGAGAGAGAGAGAGAGAGAGAGAGAGAGAGAGAGAGAGGAGGGTGCGGAGAGCGAGCGAGAGAGATGGCTTATCGAGGCTCGATGCGCGGTGGTCCCGGCCCGCGGTCGCCAATCGCATCGGCTTTGCATTCAGACCTGTGTTTGCACTTCGGCGCCGTTACTCGGCGTGCCGCTGCACCCTGCACCAGCCCTCCAGCCAGCTGCGCGAGGCAGAAGTGTCGCCAGAAAAGTAGACAATAAGTGGGTCAAACACAGCGGAGCGCAGCGCGGGCGCGGGATGCATGGGCGTCTGCCTCCTAGACAAACCTGCAGGCACCACAACTACGCTGTTGTCTATAGGCAGCCTGCTTTACTCCACTACACTCTAAATGAAAAAGGACAATTTTGTCCCAGAAAGTGTTGCGTTTTTGTACACATCATTTGGGACGAATCGTCCCACTAAATTGAGACAATTTGCATCTGAAATATTACAAATCGTCCCAAATTATTGCACAAATTCGTCAAAAGGGATTGGTGTGCACAAAAACGCAACATTTCTTGGGACAAAATTGTCCCTTTCCATTTAGTGTGTATATTATTGGAATACTCCAAAACGGTCAATATTTTGAAATCTGCCGGCAATAGTAGGCCTTCTTTCCCATCAGCAAAAAAAGCGAGAAACGCGAGCTAATGCGTCTTCAAGCAATGCTTGCTTAGCTGATTCCGTCCTGTTTGGGCAGAATCCAACTCCCTCCTACTCTCTCGCCCTCTCTCTCTCTCTCTCTCTCTCTCTCTCTCTCTCTCTCTCTCTCTCTCTCTCTCTCTCACTCTAAGGACTTCCCCCGCGCCCGTGCCGGGGGAAGCAGGCCGCAAGACCAAAGTGCCACGGCCAAGTTGACATGGGCCTTGTCAGAACTCGTGACCACGGCGCGGCGCGGCGCGGCGCGTCGGCAGCATGGGTCTCCACGGGGAGCGCCCCCCCCCCCCCCCCGACACGCTAAACCTAGGGTGTCTAAATGTCGGAGTGCCGAGCCCGCAAAAGCCCGGTCCGCCCCGCAACACACCCACGGCCACGCCCGCAATCTGCCACTAACACGCGGCCCCGTCTGCCGTCTGCCTTCCGCCTCCCCAGGGGTGGATCACACAAACAAAATGTTAACACTAATATTTTGTTTTACTTTTGATTTTTCTATGAAAACTTTTGTCACTTTTTCATACATTTTGATCTTTAATCCCTATTTCTGAATTTAGATCTTTAATCCCTATTTCTGAATTTTTTCAATTGGATCTTATTTTTTATTTGTTTTCACGTTTTTTTCGGATTTTGTGTATCTTTCTTCTTGATTTTGTTTTTAGAATTTTGAATGATTTTTTGAGGCCGTACATACACGGGATTTTCGAAGTGATCTCCCTTTCAGCACCCCTTCCCCCCAGGCACGCAATAAGAGAGGGGGGGGGGCGGAGTGGAGGGTCGATGTATCGAAAGTTGCATACATTCAGGGGTTCTGCAGCTCAAATTGCCTACCTTCAGGCGGATCCAGCAGCCGACAGGGGAGTGATCGCCCCCCCCCCTCCTATTGCGTACCTGCCTACCCCGACAGATGAGTCTGAACAGGAGGCGACCCTATTTCAACCTCCGCGGAGCGCTCACGCGCGACACGCGCGCCGGTAGTTACGTACCGACTTTCTTCCTCCATCTCGACAAAACCAACATTATCACGCACAGTGAGAGAATGAAACAGGGAGATATAGAAAATTTTCCAACTGTTTTACCAGCGTCGTCGAGATGCGAAGATACACAGGGGACGGTTAGAATCATATTTCCATATTGACGATTGATTCTGACCAATTCGTCATTTTCCCGCCCTTTCAGCCGGGGCCCCGCCGAGCGGACTTGGGCCACTTGCCCCCCTGGGAGCCCAGCCGGCCCCGGGGCGCGCAGAACCCGCAGGGCCCGCAGGCCCCAGCCTCCTCCATCCACGACGTGCCGCCGCTCCCCTCTCGCAATCCGAGGGAAAATATCCGGCACTGGAGAGAGGATACATGAGGCTCGAGGGCCCGGGGGCGCCAACGCCTCCCTCCTGTGAGAAACAGAAGGGGAATCCGCCAGCCCACGACCGCCCCGCCCCCGCCCCCGCCCGTGGGCGGCCGTGAAAACCGAGGAGGAGCGCGATTCGAATTCATCGGCAGCGCCTTGACCCGCCTTGACCCGCCCCGCCCCGCCCCGCCCCGCCCCGCCCCGCCCCGCCTCAGCACAGGCAGGCACGCCTCCGGTACGCCCGGGCACGGGCACGCCCCCGTGGGGCAAGGGGGAGAGGGCCCACCACTTGCCCGCCTGCACCTGCTGCTCCGGGGCGGGGCGGGGCGGGGCGCCGTATGCTTAGAGAGGTCGGCGGGGAGGCATAGAACCCAGCGAGGCGACCATACTCACGGCAACGGGTCCCCGGGGAGGACCGGGCGCAAGCCGAGCAAGCAGAACACGCGACCAACGACCTCGGCCCCGCAGCCGCAAGGTTGATAGAATCTCATCACGACGAGCCCGGGGCAGCTCAGAAAAAGAAACAAAATGTCGCAGAATTTTTTTTTTTAAAGAACAAGAAAACAAACGTTAAGACACTCGCCTACTTTGTTTAAGACATTTACTTCATAGATATTCCTCTTGGAGTTGAAAGGTACCAGTAGACCTCGCTGAATGGTTCCGGAATACGAAGCTCTCTCTCTCTCTCTCTCTCTCTCTCTCTCTCTCTCTCTCTCTCTCTCTCTCTCTCTCTCTCTCTCTCTCTCCTCTCCTCTCCTCTCACGATTTCCACCTCTAGGTCGCTTTATCATCATGGGGCTGGTAGTTCTATCTACTTCCGTCAGGCAGGTCGGCGTGGGGCGGACCAGGCCGCGCCGGGGGAGTGAAGGGTGTGAATACAAGGCAGAGGTGCCGGCCGGATGCGCGGTTCTCTGCCACTGCCGAGCAGGGGTCGGGTCTGGCCAGAAAGCCTCAACCCGTCGGGCCCTATCCCGCCCCCGCCTCGGCCGCGCCCCGCCGCGCCGGCCAGGAGGCAAACCATTATGCAGACCACCGAAACTCGTTCCACCCCCCACCGCAGCACTGAGACCTCCCGCTGAGTCCTAATGAGATGAAGAGAGACGCGGCGGCGGCAGCAGACAGACGGGAGCGCAGCATCCGGATCCGGCCAGGCATCCGCCCAGCTGGGTCCACTGGACCCGGCCGAACCATTCGCTCTGCATGCAGTAATACCTGCTGATGCGCGAGCGCGGCACATCGATATACAACTCGCAATTTTGATGTGCAATTTCTTTTTGGTGAATTTTTCTGAAATTTAGTCGAGTAGCAATATTTGCTTGAACGTCTCCTAACTTTTTGCGAATTTTCCTTAATTTCCCTAATTTTTCTTTCCTTTTCCAAAATTGCTCTGAATTTCACCACAGTTTTCTGCATTTCTCCGAATTTTTCTGAATTTCAAAGCGCGCAAAAAATTCTGAGTTATTGTTTCCGCCGCCTCAGACATATCCCAGGCCGCCGTGGGGCCGCACGACAACCAACACCTCACGACGGCACGCCGCGCGAGGGAGCAGGCAAAGTTAAACACTTTCCGTACCGTTGCGTGCGAAATACTCTGGTTCCCCCCCTTATCGCGGGGGGCAGCAGCGCCGACGTCAGAGGGCCTCGAACCTGACCTGCTCGTGCTGTGCGCGCCGCAGCGCCGCACTCGGAGTGCAAATATCGAGGCCGGCGGGGCCCGGCGGGGGGTGAGTGGGGTCGATGGCCCTGCCGTAGGCCCTCCTCTCCACCTCGACCTGCCCCGGCGCGTTACTCTGAGCACCCCGTCGGCGCCCAGGTCTCGGCCCGGGCCGGGCCGGGGGGCCAGCGGGGCGGAGGAGAAGCAGGCCTGCCAGAGCTGGACGGGCAGCCCGGCAAGGCCCTTGAATATGGATGTTTGTATTGCGAGTCCTCCCCCAGCCGACTGATTCAGAAGATCGCTCGCATCCCTCCGTCCTTGTTGCACTTACAGCGGTGCCCTATGCTGGCCATGGTAGTGCCCCATGAGTGCGACGAGGACAGAGGCATGAGAGCGGTCTTCGGAATCGCTCGGCGGACCGGGCCGGGCAGCACGGCCGCTCCGATCACACGACACGACAGCGGGTGAGGAGGCCCGCGCGCTCTGCACACAGTCCTCCACGCGGCGCCCGGCCGCTCAGCGCTCTGAGCCCCTAACGCCCTGTGCTGCCCCGCCCCCTGTGTGTACCAAACACGCAGGAGTAACCGACCTTGGCCTCCAGGGGACCCCGCGTGCCCATAACCCTCTAGAGAGGGAGAGAGGCCGGACCCCCTCCCCGCCCCGCCCAGGCCCTAAGCGCCCCGTACCCTGCTCCTCCCCGCGGCCCGCTGCCCGCTGGCCACATACCAATCAAATCTGTGAAGGGACTGCCCGGGGGGTAGGGTGCGGGGGGGGGGAGGTTGCAGCGATTGGGCCTGTGATTGACGTGCGGCTGTGCGGGCTGTGCCCCCCTCTATCAGGGGCCAGTGAAAGGCGATGCGACGAGCCTTTAGTGTTGACACGCAGAGGTCTGCGATCCTTACAGCAGGGCGAAAAGCCTCCGAGCTTTCACAATAAAGTGACCGTTAGTTTCAAACCCCGCGATAAAATCCGAGAGCGGATAAAATAAACCCGCGGTCAAACAAGCGATGGAAAAGGGGTGGGGGGGGGGAGATAGAGGACTCTCCACTTGTTGATGCTATCTAAACTTATACGACGCCAAGTCTCAGGTCGGTTTTAAGGTGCCATAATCCGAGGCCTCCTGACCGGCGTTAAGCGTGGGCCAGCACAAGCAGTCCAGGAGGGAGGCTAGGGGAGGGGGGAGGGGCGACCAAGTGCATCGGCCCTCACCTCACCGCCTGGCGCTGCGGGCTGCGGGCGGCCGGCGGGTAGCCCACCCGCTCGACACGTGCGCCGTGCGGCCGGCCTACCCTCCCGATGCCAGGCGCTCTCGCCACGCGCAGCGCCGCGCCGCTCGGCGAGGAAGGACAGGAAGGATGAATTTCGCCGCCGCTGCTCGGGGCCGGGCCGGGACCGGGACCGCCCTACGCTCTTTTGTTATAGAGCGTGTTTGCCGGAGAGATGACCCACCACGCTCCGCACGGCACGGCGCGGCACGCAAGAAGATGAGCTTCTCATTAAAAGGTCTCTGCAGGGGGAAGAGGGGAGGGCGGGGTCCATAGTGGTGTGGACCGTACCCCGCCGCGCCCGCGGGGGCGCGTCAGAGAAGCCCGGCCGGGAGGGATCTCCCAGCTCAGCGGGGGGTGCCGGTGCCCTGGTGCGGTCCCTAGGGGGTCCTGGGGGAGGAGGGGGGGGGGGGTGCGGCGCGGCAGGTTCAACCCCCGCAGACCGCAGCCGGGGCTGGCCCGGGGGCTGCCGAGGGGCGCGCGGGGGCGGGGCGCACAAGTGTGTCAACACGATCAGGCGCCGCCCCCGCGCCGCCCCCGCGCCGCCCCGCCCCTGCCGCGCCGCCTGCACATTCATGTTTCTCATTGTCTCGAGCGTGACACGCAGTTTCTCATACCCGCCGCGCCCTGGTTTCGCCGACACACTTTCCGACCCCCGCTTTTTCTCCCCTGCCCCCTCCCGCGCTTCTTTCTCTCCTTTATACAGCAGCTTGGTCCTGCCGAGCGATTCCGAAGATCGCTTTCATACCTCTGTCCTCGTCGCACTCATGGAACACTACCATGACCAGCACAGGGCACCGCTGTAGGAGCAGCAAGGACGGAGAGATGAGAGCGATCTTCTGAATCATGGTCGGCTGGATGGCACAGCGGGGCCGTCCAGTAAAGTGTATCGATATCGCTCCGCCCAGCACGGCTCCGCCAGGCTCACCCCAGTCCACCGGGGGCCGCGCCGAGTCGCGCCACAGGTGATGGACCCCGGGGACTTGTTGAGAGTTGAGGGGCGCGGTGGTCCACTCTGTGCGACAGCTTACGTCGCCGGGGTCAGCACTACATATAGGGCATTGGGAAGATGCTTTTCGTCACAAAAGCAATAATAATATTACAAATAAAAATTGTGGAGAACTTGAGACCCGCGCAATCTCCATTTGAAAAAAAAATGTAATTATTCTTTTTCGCTGTTGCCCGGTCCGCCTTATGCCCTTTACGTGACTTGCCACACTCACACAGACGGCGGAAAACTCATGCAAGGAGTTGGACGACCCAAGTGAGTCGAACGAGGACGTTGTCACGCGCGGGGCCGGGGCCGTGGACGAGGCGACCCGCCGCCGCCGCGTGGAATACACGGCGAGAGAGACAGAGAGAGGCAGACAGGGAGCGTGAGTGTGACACAGCGCGAGAGAGAAAGATAGAGGCAGAGACAGAGAGTTGGGGAGGCTCGCCTCTCCGTTTCGTGATTACAACTGTTAGGATAGCAAATGCCTCGAGGCCAGGGCGGGACGGAGAGCGAGCAGGGGCGTGCCGGGGAGCGAGGGCGCGAAACTTGCAGAGGGCGGCTGGGTTGGCAGAGCAGCCCGTCTGAGTAAGTAAGACCCACGACTCACGAAGACCTCACTGTACTCCACGCACAAATGCAATTGTCATTTTTATTTTTTAGATGTGCACGGACCATGATAGGGTCCGCACAATTTTTTCGAAAATTCGATTAAATCCTCGTGCCTTAATCGCTGCGGAGGGAAGATCCCCTCATGAAGAGTGTACAGGCGGGGGGCCGGTCCGGGTGGGACGGACACACTAATGCCGGTATCACACTACTGCACGCCTCCGGCCCCCTCCGGTCCCGTCCGTCTGCCAAAACCATTCCCCGATTCACCTAGATTAAATGGGACCGGCCGTACCCGTGCGGCCCCCTGCCCGGTCCTGCAGAAACATCTGGGGAGAGGGTGGGCGGGGGCTGGACCCAGCTCTTACCAGCCGGGGGAACCTTGGTTACCGGGCACAACAGGCCCTCGCTGTGGAACTGAACAACAGATTTGAGCGGGACTGGAGCCGAAGACGGAACGGTCGTACGGTCACACACTTAATTCTTATGAACTTTTTAAATACGCAGCTATTTCTGTAAGCATGCTCCACTTCCGCATGTTTTGTGGCATGCCCAACCATGAACAAAATAAACTGAATATGGACAATTATGTTCATAGTTGCACACAAAATTATGCGAAGTTAGAGCATGTTGTACTGTGATAATGAAAGAGTGTACAATGTACACTGATTAAATCAGTGTACAGTGGAATGCTCACTGATTAATCAGTGTACATTGGAATGCTTGCTGATTAATCAGTGTACATTGGAATGCTTGCTGATTAATCAGTCTTCATCATTGGATCTCAAGTAGAAATCTGTAGCTGCCTATAAAAAAGTTCACAAGAATTTATTGTCACGCTATAGACAACCACGTCACTTCCGTGACGATCGAGGGGTTCCATTATTCATGCGCGGGGGACACGGCCGGCCCGGGCAGGCAGAATTAAAAGCAGACGATTTCAGCGGCCACTGTAGCACTGGGGATCAAAAATTGAGAAATGATCGAGAGGAAAACAACTCTGAATTTAGGAATCCGCATTTTGTGAGTGTTTTTTTTTTTTTCCTTTTTCGAATTTATTTTAATTTTTACAAATTAAGAGGTGCACAAAAATTTCAGAATTGTTTTCCCCCGGAAATGACACATCGAGCATTCGATTAAAAGCACGATTGAGCAAGAAACTATATGTGACTTTTCTGAGGGGGCGTGCGTGAAGGAATGGAAATTTACACACCTACATGTGTGCGACCTTTGCAGGCGGGAGTGAGGGCACGACTCGCCGCATTCAACTCCAACATCACCACGCGCGGAAAACTTCTGACCGCGTATACAGTCATACACCCCGGCCAGCCGTATGACGTGGTATGACGAGAGAACCGGTGCTAAAATTAAATAAATAAAAAAAAAAAAAGCACAAAATGATCATCAAAGAAACCATATATTTTGTTTAAACAGCGTCCGCAGCCACAACGGGAAGTAGACAAGTACGCTACGCTTCTCTCCTCTCCAGCATCGCGGGAAAGTCAACAAAACTTGTGAGGAACATTTTCATGCGGAGCGGCGCGGCGCGGCTGTAGTAGGGCGGGAGTACTAAACACCTGGCAGGCACGGCTCCGGCGTCAGGCGCGTCGCATCTTTGTCTAAATTAAGGCCGACCTGCCCCAATAAGCAGGACAGACCCGCCCGGTCTGGAGAAAGGGAGGCTGGGGGCGCCAGGGGCCTGTAGCTGGCACAGCGCAGACATCAGTCTACGGTGGGGCCGGGCCCGGCCGGGGTAGGGAAGGGTACCTAAATAAGCAATCCGGCAATCTAGCGACTCGCACGTAGTGTCTGCCAGGGGGGAGGGAGGGAGGGAGAGGGAGAGATAGAGAGATAGAGAGATAGAGAGATAGAGAGATAGAGAGATAGAGAGATAGAGAGAGAGAGAGAGAGAGAGAGAGAGAGAGAGAGAGAGAGAGAGAGAGAGAGAGAGATGAGAAAGGGTGAGGGAAAGTGAGACATATAGAGCGAGAGAGAGAGAGAAAGAGAGAGAAGAAAGACAGATAAAGGCAGTGCGAGGCGAGGAGGGCGTTTGTTGGAGGATCGTTAATCCAAGGCGACGCAGCAGCGGTGCGATATGAGGCGCTTTTGTTTGAAGGCAGCGTGCGGTTGATTCATTGGCCGGGCCTTTTCGGTTCCGGACTTTGGGCGGAGCGGAGAGAGGGGAGGGAGCGGAGGGAGCGGCGGGAGCGGAGAGAGCGGAGGGAGCGGAGGGAGCGGAGGGAACGGAGGGAGCGGAGGGAGCGGAGGGAGCGGAGGGAGCGGAGGGAGCGGAGAGAGGGGAGGGAGCGGAGGGAGCGGCGGGAGCGGAGGGAGCGGAAGAAGCGGAGGGAACGGAGGGAGCGGAGGGAGCGGAGGGAGCGGAGAGAGCGGAGGGAGCGGAGGGAGCAGAGGGAGCGGAAGAAGCGGAGGGAACGGAGGGAGCGGAGAGAGCGGAGGGAGCGGAGGGAGCGGAGAGAGCGGAGGGAGCGGAGGGAGCGGAGGGAGCGGAAGAAGCGGAGGGAACGGAGGGAGCGGAGAGAGCGGAACGACAGTGGGAGAGGAAGCGCTCGGGCGTGTACATATTTTTAAGTGCTCGGTGGTCTGCACAACCCGTAACACTTGATGCGGGTTTTGGCGCGGTTTTATGGGGTTTTATGGGGTCAGCCCCCAAATCCGCCTGTAAGTAGGCAATTTGTGGTACAAAACCCCTGTATATAGGCAGCCTCCCCGTCAGCCGATCCGCCCCTCCCGTCAGCTCGACTTAAAACCGCGCCTGGGTTTGCTTAGCCCGCTCGAAACTTGTACCCGCTAGTACCCCCTGGGTGGGTAGGTCGACACGCGACACACTGTTGCCTGTTCTCTGAACCGCATGCAGCAGTGTACAACTTCGGCAAATTTATTTTTCTCTTGAATAACGGGTACATTCATTTTTGAACGGGGATCGCCGCAACAAACGCGGGGACGATAGTGGTGCTTGCGGCCCCGGCCCAACTCCGGCTGCGGCTTTGCCTCGTCGCACCCAACACGGTCCAACATCTGCTGCTCGCGTGCCCCACCCCGCCCCACCCCACCCCGCCCCGCCCCGCCCCGCCCCGCCCCGCCCCGCCCCGCCCCACCCCGCCCCGCCCCGCCCCGCCCCGCCCCGCCCCGCCCGAACCAGCCGGACTGACCAAGAGACCCTGATTAATTTTGCAGGCTCGTCTACGTTTAACAGCCACCACCCCCACCAACCCCTCGCCACCCGCGGCACCGTGTGACAGCTGGACACTAGAGTTGGAGAGCTGGAGAGAGAGGGAGAGGCGGGAGGGAGAGAGAGGTGGGTGGGGGAGAGAGGGACACACAAGGGCGCGAGCGGTGCAGCGGAGGGTGTGCTGTGCTGGATACCTGCTGCCCTGTTCTGTTCAACAGTGAAGTGGGTAAAGAGGGTTGGGGGACTTAACTCGGTTAGCGGGCGTGGCGTGGCGGGGCGGGGCTCACTGCTACGACCTAACGCTACCCGCCCGAGTGGGCTGAGAGCAAAGCACTCGTTGAAAATGTTCCGAGTGCGCGGTGCGCCTGCACTGCGGCCGCGGGGAAGTGCCACTGACTGAAGGGCGACGTCATTTGCTTTCTTTCTTTTTTCTTCTTTTCTTTTAAACGCAGATTCTGTCAAGGTAGACATGAGGAAAGTTTAGCAAGGACCAGCCGCTGCTATGGAAGTGGAAGGGGGGCACTTCAAAAAATAAATAAGGCTACTTCGGGCCTTTAAAAAGTCGCGTTTTAAAAATCAGAAAAATAAAAAGAAAGAAAAAAAGAAAAAGAAAATTAAGGGGACAGTTACAGAGTAATCATTGGACGCACTTTATAGAGAGATCCCCCCTGAAGTAGCGGGTACTGCTACGCATTGCGCCGGCACGGCGGCAGCCTGAGCCTGCTGCGCTGCGCTGCTCGACACCAACAAGGCCCTGCCCCCCTCCCCCAGTCAGGCCGGCCGGCCCGGGCTAAGCCGCCCTGACGCTCCGACAAGCAGGTGCATCCGCTCCGCTGAGCAGTGAGCTCGCCCCGGGTAGCGCCAGCAAGGTGATTCCGAACACCGTTCCGTAGTGTCCTCTCTCTTGTGGCCGTGCACCATGAGTGCGACAAGGAAAAAGCGAGGAAAACAGAGTGCGGAATGACCCTGCCGGGCAGCGCCAGGGCCGGGGCCACCACACCTTGCAGCAGCACAGCGCCGCAACACGCGGCCGCACAGGCAGGCCGACGCAGCCTTCTGATTCCGAAGATCGCTCTCATGCCTTACTGTCTTTGTCGTACCGATGGCGGTGCCCTCTCCTGGGCTCGACAGGGCCCCATGAGTGCGAAAAGGACGGACGCGCGAGATCGCTCTTCCTCGGAATCAGACTGCAGACAGACAGGCGCTGACCACGCCGCTACTGTTCGTCTCGTTTTGTCCGGGCGGGTATTTTTTTTTCTACCCCCTGCACAGGCCGGAACGTGGAGGGGTGTGCTGGGGCGGCGGGCTGGGTTGGGCTGACGTTGTGTCGGGGTAGGGAGGGTGCGGGGGGCGCCGTGGCGGGGCGGACTGCAAACACAGAAACGCTCTCCAGCCAGAGCACGCAGAGGGACAGCCCGGCGCTACCCTGACGCGAGGCGGAGCGGAGAGCGGAGCTAGGCCGGCTGTGGCTAGGGCAGGACAGGGATAGGCCAGTCTGCCGTCTGATTCCGAAGATCGCTTTCGTACCTCCGTCCTTGTCGCACCTGATGGCGGTGCCCCATGTTGTGAATGGCAGGGCCCCAAGTGCGACAAGGAGGGAGGCGCGAGAGCGATTTTCTGAATCAGCCAAGGGGCGGCCATCTCATGTATTTCTGTGTACACTTGCCTTGTATTTCTTGTATTTCTAATATATTTTTTTGTATTTACCTCGTATTTTTGTTGAGTATTTCTATGTATTTATGTGTATCTTATAATATTTCCTTGTATTTTTAGTGTATTTCTAGAAATACACAGGTATTTCTGTGTACACTTTTTTTTTTCGAGTTGGCCGCCCCTTGGAATCAGCCGGCTGGGCCGAGCTTTCCAGATAAAGGCGGAGGGCGGACAAGTTAAGACATTGCACTCTGATGAGTCTGCTCGGCTCGGCCCAGAGGCATTCTGAGTCCAGCAGCAGCGCCAGCCGGGGGCGGGGCGGGGGAGGAGGGGGCGGGGAGGTGGAGGAGGGGGTGGGGGGGCTTTGGGGGGGGGGGGGGGTCGCGTGCAGCCCTGGCCGTGCAGCCCGAGCGGGCGGCGGGCGGGGCAGGTTCTACACGTTCTACAGGTCGCGCAATTCATTCCGCATCCCTTTTCTCCGTGCCCTTCTAACTCTCATTCCCTTTGTTGTGCGTTCCCCTCTCCTGCTTGCTCTCTCGGAGCCGACCCCGACTCGCGGCACGCAGAGCGCGCGGCACAGGTATCGTTACCGATACCTCCCACGGCCCAATGAGCTTATAAGCAAGGCGATATTTATTGAGCCATAACTCGCGAGGAGATTAACGATAGAGCTTGTTTGGGTAGCAGCCCTACTGCTGGGGCGGCAACACACCTTTACGAGGCGGTGGCGGCAGCGGCAACAGGACCGCGCCGCTGTTCCCTCAATCACACTAAGGCCGGCTGAGGGAGCAGAAGAGAATGCTCTTTCACTCTTCGCCACGCGAGGGGGAAACAACTCTGAATTTTCGGTATAAATATGTTCTGAATTTTTAGGGTATTTTTGTGATTTGAAAAAATATTTGGTAGAGGTTTTACAAGAATTCTGAGAATTTTCCTGATTTTTCTTTGATTCATTGTAATTTTTTAAATATTTTTGATTTTTTTCTGAAAATTTCTGATTATCTGAATATTTCTAATTTTTTTAAAGTTTTTCCTGAATTTCTCTGCATTACAAGGTGTACAAAAATTTCAGAATATTGTGTCCCCCTCCCCGGCACCACGCCTGCTGCTCCTTCTGAAGTGCATGGTTCGCGCCGGACCGAACTTGGCTGAAAAACAATCACAGCTTAGAAGATGGAATGGAGGAGGAGAGGAGGGGGAGTGACGTTGATTCGAGACCATCATCGAGGATGGAAGGGGAGCAGTGGCGGGCTGCAGGGGAGGAGGGGACCTACTCGGATATACAGGGAGCAGCAGCATCAAGATCGGCGGATCAAGACCAGTCGGCCGGACACGCGCAGCTCTAACCTCCGGAGATGAACCGCACAGGGCATTGCCGCCCAGTCAGCGCAAGCGAGTGTGAGTGTGTCTATGACTTGCGCCCCGCCGGCGCCGCCGTGAACGACGTGTCCATCACGTGTGGGTCTGGGGTATGGGATAGAAGAACGTCCATAAATAAAACCTCAGAAATGTCTTAACTTTTACATTTGCGTACCCGACTAAACGTAAAAAGCAAAAATGTCGTTGGAATGGAAATTTTAAGCCGGAGATGGTGCTGATCAAAAAAGTTATAATTCCGCAGATTTTGAAGGAATCCCCTCAAAAAATAAGGAAATTACCCCATTTTTTAAAGGAAACTTCCTCAAAATCTGAGGAGTTTTCGTCAACACATAGAAAACGATGTCCTGGTTTCCAAGCAGTTTCGGTAAAACCAAGCAGCTCTTGTGGAGAAAATCACAAGGTTTTCGAGGCTGCTTGAAAACTAGAACGAAGTTTTTACCGCGAAAATCATAGGAGTGCCACAAAGTTTTCCCCTTTTCTTTTCCTCCGAAAATCAGGCACTGTTTTTACCGTGCAGATAACCAAAGCAGGCGGATAAGACGGCCGTACCTGTCGGTCTCGGAACGCTCCCCTCTCTTTTATACTTCGAGCTCGCCGTAAACCACTATCCTTAATTTACTTGAGTTTCATCGAAGAGTGAGGCAGCACTATCGCCTTATTGTGCTGGTAATAGCAGGGTGTAAAGGAGAGTACATGATACCGTGACGAGCGGCGCAGGACCGCGAGAGAGGAAAGATCGTCTTACAGCTTAAAATGATGTGGATAGATAGATAGATAGATAGATAGATAGATAGATAGATAGATGGCGTTTTCACGGCGGCGCTCACTGGCGCCCGTCGCGCTGTCTCTCTCGCCTCTTCACGCTGACTCACCTAATAGCAGCACCGCGAGAGTCGAGTCACTGCCGCTAATTGTCCATGCATGCTTCCCGCTCTTCCTCACCCAAACCCACAACAACACGCACATACACACAAACAGACAGGGCACACGTCGGACATCACTCCAGAGCGTGATTACAGTATTCCCCATAGTCGAATTACATTGCCATCATTTTGTCGGGGAAGGGCAGGCAGGCAGTGTCAGTGCCACGCTACCCACAGCTTCCCCCTCCTCTCTTTCTCTCTCTCACACTTGCCATTCCGTCAGATGGGTACCCATCGATTACATTCACGTTAATTAAACGAGTAGAGATGTGATTATATGCAGCAGTCTGAGATGAAAATCTCCGGCACCTCATGCGTTTCATTGCCTGATCGGCTAACAAGTTTGTTCATGTGCCACACACACGACCCAGCAAAAGAAAAAAAATCCGCGTCTAAGCAAAACAGTTAGCAGGTGTACTTACTTTTTAGCTGTATAGGCGCATCTTATTTTCAAGCTGAGGTGCTTATTTTCTAGCTATCCCGTTATAAATTTATTCGGTGTTTTAAGTGTTGAGCCGTGGTGCGAATTTTCCACATTTAATTTCTGCTGCGCTTATTATTATTATTATTATTATTATTATTATTATTATTATTATTATTATTATTAAATTTGATCCACAGACAAACCCACACATTTTCTTCTTTTTCTTTTAGAGAATCGCAAATATTTATCCGCCGCAGCGACCCGATGGGGATTTCGCGAAAAATAATCATAACAAAACAGAGAGATCGCCCGATGGTGGGTCGATGGTCGTGCCGTGCCACTAATGTGCTTCGGTCTTATTCAAAGTGGAGGCATTAAGGAGCACGCCCGACCAGACACGGTCTATCGGCGGGGCGCGGCGGGGCGCGGCGGGGCGCGGCGGGGCGGGGCGCGGCGGGGCGCGGCGCTTAGCGGGAGCGCGTGGCGAGGAGGGAAGGTGAGGTGAGGGACCCCGCCCCGCCCAGTCACTCTCCTCCACTCTCCGCATCGGGCCCACACGCGACGGGTGGAAGGGAGAGAGGGCTGAAAAAAAAAGAGGTAAATAAATGAAAAGTAAAGCAGTCGAACAGCAGCGGTGGCACTAATGCGTCGGCAGCGCGCGGGTGACCGCCCCGGGCGCGGTCTAATGGGCCGCCGACGCGATGTCTTAAAACTGTCCGGAATGCACTATACCGGGTCGGGCTCGTCTCGGCTCCCCTCTGTGTTGTTGTGCCCCACCCTCTCCCAGACAAGATGTTGGGAACAGGGAACCCCCGCACGCACCAAGCAGAGTGGAGGAAAAAAAAAAGAAGAAAAAAATTACATTTAAAACAATACTAAAGTAAAATATCAATTTTGAAAGAAAACATTTCGGACGGAATTTCTCATCCAGCTGGCTCTACCGATGCCTGCAAATTTTCCTATTTGGCTCAGATATGTGGTCTGCCGAGGCCGGCAGAACGCTGCTGGACTCCCAAACACTGTGCGTGCGCCGCTCGCTAGGCCTGCCATACGTTCAAGGGCGAGACTAAAAGGGGTGAAAAAGAGAGAAAAACCACCAGGACCAATTTTATTTACGGCTTTCTTTCGGCCCACACACTTTCATTTTTCCTCCCACACGTCCTCGACATCGACAATATTGGGCGAGCAGAGAATAAAACGTGCCCCTTAATTATGATCAAGATATTGCCGACGCGGAAACGCAGCGTGACAATATTATGAAGGTGAATCGAGGGGGAAACAACTCCGAAATTTTTTAACACCTCGTAACTCAGAAAAAAAGTAAGGAAAATTCATAGAAATTCAAGAAAAATCCCCCCCCCCAAAAAAAACAAAAAAAAACATGAGGTGCAATTCAAGCAAACATTTCCGAAAAGATTCAATTTAAAAACTCACAAAAACTCACGAAACTTCACAAAAAATCAGAGTTGTTTCCCCCTCGAGGTAAATATTTTGCGTATTCCGGCCGGGGCGGGCTCTGGTGCGGCGTATCGCAGAATCGCGAGAGTAGCGTGGCGCGGCGTGGAGCGGCGCTCCCGCCCGCTCTGCTGCGAGCCCCGCGAGCTCCCCAGACAACAAACAAAATCCTCCGAGCTATCTTTCATATTTACATCGGGAGGGCAAATCTCGACAACAGTAGAAGAAGCGGGCGTATCGTGTAGCGCCGCAGCGGCTCGGGCGGGGCGCGGGCGGAGAGATGGCCCGGCGGCTCAAGCCCACTGTACCTACCTACACTGTAAAAAATCATTTCGTAAACTAACAGGAAATATCTGTGAATTTTTGTAAACGATCTGACTGGGAATTCACTTTTCATTCGTGCATTATAAAATAATTCTTTAGCGCTTTACCAAGGAATTCCAAACTTTAGAAACTTTATCAGCTGTTTCGCGATTTTTCTCGATGACCTGCTAAATTTTTAATCAAACTATACGAAAAATTTGTATACCGATTGAACAGCGAAACCTGTAGATCTGTTTCTCGTCTTTTTACAAGAAAATTTTACTGTATGACATCTTCATAAATTTACAACTATTTTCGTACTTTAGGGATGATGTAAGTTTACTATCGGTATCGCATATTTACAGAAACCAAATAGCAAATAGCAATAGCAAATACGAGGCATTTCAATAGTGTATAATTTTTCTATTCGATACCGTAAATTTCCAACCAAGACTTTCCCCGTACACCCCTGCAAACATTTTTCTCACGGAGCCTCCTGTCCCCTGTCCTGCTGTCCCACTTCCACACTCCCATGACACTTTATTTCTTCCAGCTTGCGCCCTTTCCTCCTGCTCAGACGCTTTAAGCAGCGTGATTTTTTTTTTTTTTGCCTACGACGCCGCCGCTGGCCTTTTTAGTCGCCGTCCGCCGCGCCCGCCCCGTCTCGGTAGTCGTCCGCTCTTTTGCTTTCGTCGTCTCCGCGACTTGGCAGGTGGCAGCGCAGAGGAGTGCGGCGGGCCGCCGGGTCGTCGCGCTGCTGCTCGCGGATTGCGCGCGCCCAGGCGGACGGAGGGCTTAAGAAAGCGGCGCGGGTGCAGCGCCGCTCTGCAATGTGAAGTTGGAGACAGTGTCAGGGGCGGTGTCTGAGTGCCCGGCCCGGGCCCCGGGCCCCCCCGGCCCGGCCAGCCGTCTTTCAGCGGAGGGCGCCCTGCCCTGCCCCGCCCCGCCGCGACCCGCGCCCGGACGGCATTTTCAATTCCACCGTCCTTATTTATGGACGCCCCCCTTCCCCTCAACCCACCTCCTCTGCCTCTCCTCGCGCCCGCCGGGACTCTAGCTCTCTCCCTCTCTTTCCCCGCGCGGACGTTTGATTTAGCGGTAATTAATGTTGGCAGCGATGTAGCTTGCGTTCTCTTTTGGATCCATGCAGCACGTCGGGTCGGGATGCGTTATTAGGTGTGGCGCCACGCCGAGAGCAGCGAGGCGCGAGGAAGGCGCGCGCTGTGCGACAGATTTACGATTAATTAGAGTGCATTTAAATAAGAGATAACCACGTCTGGAATCGGAGGCAGATGATACTGAAAGAGACATCGTCATCTCTGGAGTGCGTTTCGTGTGGAGAACGTGGTATATATGAAGCTGTTAACGTATCGCGTTTGCCAAAATTTAAGCCCTAAGAGGATCAAGTCATTTTAAACGCCGGTCCGGTGGAGTTTTAAGGTAGGCAACACCTTACCACAGAGGCGTGCATGTTGCCTAACTCCTTGGGCCCCAGCAGGCAAGCACAGATGCAGCCCGCTTTACTCGGCCGAGTTTCGGCTACTTACTGCCTACTTTTCTGGCAACAATGATACGGGCATTGGCACTGACCGCACTGATCTAGGGTAACGGGTCCTCGCGGGGCGGCGGCGTCAGTTCCGCACGCCACACAAAATGCCAGAAGTCGTCGGGGCCGGAGAGCCGGGCCGTAATTGGACTGCAGCTCCGCTGTTGCAGAAGGTGAAGAAGCCCCCTCGGTCCGACCTCTCTCGTCACTGCAACTGCCAACTTAACTCCTGCGCTGTACACCCGCCCCACCCTACCCCACCCTGCCCCTCCCCACCCGGCTTCCGTGTGATGGAGGGTCCGCAATAAGGAGGCCCTTGACCGCGTCGCTACAACTGATTAAAACTTTGTGGTTCGTGGCCCTGGGGCACATGGGGCCCGGTGCGGTGCGGGGTGCGGCGCCCAGGACTAAGGACGCCGTGGTGGAGTGGCGGCGGCCGCGAGTCAAGGCCACACACACACCACCGCGCGAGGGTGCTTACATCGAGGATGAACACGGGACACTGAAAACAAAAAGGCCAACAGGCCAGACGTACAGCAGTTTGAGAGGTTGTCGTGTGCTGCTCGCGACCTCTCTGTCTGGTGGGCTCACGCAATAAGCGCGTTCCCTCCACAAGTGTCATCGCGTGCCGCAGTAGTGCCGGCTCCGCTGCTCTCTTACCCTCGGCGGCGTCCCTGCCTTCCCTGCTGCCGTTAAAAGTAGGGGGGAAAATAAAATAAAACAAAAACATGTTGCACATGTAGAGTCGTGGGCAAAGGCGGTGAGGCAAAGCAAAAGAAAAAGGGAAAACACCGCCAATAAGTGAAAATGTAGTAGTAGAGGGTTGGTGCGGTTACAGGTGTGTACCCCCGGGGAGAAGGTATGGGCTCCTTTACGCTCAGGCGGGCGCTCCTCTTCTTTCTTCGCGCCCCTTTCTTCTTTTTCTAGCACGGTTGCGCTGCGGCGGGGCGCGCGGCTTGTGGCGCTGAGCCGGCGGGCGTGTAGGCAGCACGCCGCACAACAGAGCAGCGCTGGCGGAGCCGGGGAAAGATGAAAGTATAATAGAGGCGGAAAGTTGTTCCGAAGCTCATCCTCGGGAGCTCCCCCACCCCCCGCCCCTTCCCCCGCCCGTCCAATACTGTGAGCCCTTGGCTGCTGCTCAGGGGGAGTGAAAGGGGATCGAGGGGTAGGGGGGGGGGGGGAGGCTGGCGCGCGCACACGTCGCTGCGGACAGCCTGATGGACAATATTCGAGGACCGGGGAGGCCCGGTGGCGTGTGCTCTACGAGAGAGAGAGAGAGAGAGAGAGAGAGAGAGAGAGAGAGAGAGAGAGAGAGAGAGAGAGAGAGAGAGAGAGAGAGAGAGAGAGAATGGCGCGCGGCAGGGCCGGGTTACCCAAGGGGTGAACCGCACTTATTGCTGGATTGTACACCTACGTACTTGAGTACAGTAGTACATCACATCTCAAAGGATAAATTTACTTTTAAAAGTGTAAATTTTGAATTTACGAAATTCATAGAGAAAACTTTCAGGAAGAATAGCTAAAATCTTTAACTGTCGCCGAGTACACATGAGTACAATCTGATGTGTACCGGCTGTTTCTTTGAATGCGTAACAGCGTTGCGGGTTTGCCTATACCCCATTCGCCCCGTAAGGCTCCATGGCCCCTGTAGCGCTGGCGAGTATGCAATCCCGCAACACTGTTACGCATTTCAAGAAACACCCGGTAACACATGAGTACAGATGTGATAAACCCCTCGTCTCCTACGCCGCTGGCCGGCCCCAATACAGGGCCAATATCGTGGCTCGCTGGTCCCGTGCGGCTCGCAGCCGCAGCCAGTCCGCAGCAGACCATCGCCGAGATGATTTCATTGCCGTCTGGTCTGGGGCGGCGGGGCAGACGGCAGTAAGATGCCCCCCCCCTCCCCCCTTGCCCCGGCATGGCAGGTCCACCGCCCGCTCCAGGACACTCGATGGGACCTTATTGCCAACTCGAGATTAACCGCGCGGCTCAGCGCGGACGGGACACTTCAGGTCGTGCACCTTCGGCTGCTCCAGCTCCGCGCCGCACCGCGTACCGCGCAAGACGCTGGCTGCCGACGGAGTCAAACTTTTCTCATATCAGCGGAGAGGTTTCGTCTCCACCGGCGTGTCCGTGTCCTGCCCGCCGCCGGGCCACTTTTAGTGGAGTCGGTACGGGACAATTCCTGGTTTTGAACTGCACTTTCGCGGAAAAACGTGCAAATTGGTACACTTGTTTATCAGTACCTATGGAACGATTTAAGAGCCGGAGGCATTCGATTTAACCCTTTGGACTCAAAATGGCGGCCGTTTTCCAAGATGGCGTCCGATCTCGTGACTTAGGCCCCTTTCCGTTGCCGTATACGAGCCCCCGGTCAGATTTTTGAGGTCGAAGGGTCATTTCCGGCTAAATCACACCCACAGAATTCGTTTCCGACCCACCCGAGCGGTTAATTTGAATATTTTCACCTTAAAATACGTTTTTTTAAAAAAACATTTTTTCTGAAAATTGTACTTTTTTTGGTTTTTTTGCGATTTGCGTGAAAACAAACAGGAAATTCGTGGTTCAAGATTTTATAAACCGTGTAGACCACCATCTGAGGAGCAATTTGAAAAAAAAATTGTCCCTCTACGATAAATATTGGCTTCTGGGGAAGTCCCCAAAGGTGACTAAGTCGCATTGAGAAACTCTATGCCAAAAGAGCCACTTTGCCGGCGACATTCTCCGATCGGTTGACTATATTTTTTTTCGGTGTATGGGGTCCATACGAACTGCCGAAGAGACATATAGATGAAATCCGACCCCCCTCGTGGATTTGGTAGGGGCCGAAACACCCCAAAAAGGGCTGTTTTTGAGGGTTTGGGACTAGATGGGCCTGACCAAACCGAGAGCCAAAAATGTACCCAAATGACTTATTTTGGAGCAAAAAAGTGCGTCCTTTCGATTGCCGGGCCGGAAAATGTGCTAGGAGGCTTCGTTTAGACGTTATGGGGCGTCAAAGTTGAACAATTTCACGTTTTTGGTAAAAACGACGCTTTTCTTTAAAAATAGGTCTGAAAAGGGAGCCGATTCAAACGTTTCATTTTAAAAAAAAGTCAATATACAACTAAAACAAAGTTTATAGTGCCTCTATGTAACTTGGGTAATATGCTGTAGGTGTCAAAATTGAGAAAATCGCATTTATTCCTCTCTTTCATGGTCTACACCTCACCAGGGAACACAATTAGGCTATATACACTCAGATTTTGATTTGTATTTAATCCTTTATACCCATCCCCTCCCCATCACTTTGGCTCGATACCTGCTGGCATAAGCTAAGTTTTAGAGGGAGAAACAACTCTGAAATTTTTGTACACCTCGTAATTTATAAGAATTAAAAAATAATTAAGAAAAGTCCAACAAAAAATAGAGATGTTTTTTTAAATCAGAGAAACTAAAAAAAAACTCAGAAAAAATAAAAAAAATGGGTAAAATTCAATAAAAAAAGAAAGAAAAAATAAATTTAAACTCTGAAACATTCAGAAAAATTCACAAAGTTTGTACACTAAAATTCAGAGTTGTTTCGCCCCTCGAAATTTATACACACATATTTTTTTCTCTATTTTTTTGGAGGTTTTTTGCCGTGTTTTACCTGGTGTATACTGACCCTGTTGCAGGGAGTAGTTTGTTTTATCTTCCGCGCACACACTGTGAAACCAAGTGTGCAATTGTTCAATACTTGTAAAAGGTGCAAGGTGCAAGGTGCAAGTACATGTACATCGCGTGAAAGTGTGCAACACGAAAGCCATGCGATTGCAACTGCTCAACTCCTCGACTGTTCACTTATTAGTGTTCGAAACGGCAGTGAACTCCGGCAGTTGTGCACTTGCAAGTGTTTAACTGCGGCGGACAATACTTTCCTTGTTAAACACTTCCAAGTTTCCGAGCTGAACACTTACAAGGGTAAAATTGACGAGTTAAACACTCGCATTTGCTCAATTCTGGGTTGCACACTTCACTGGAAAAACAAAGGTGCTATCTAATGCCTTTTAAAGGCGTTAGTGAAATAGTGCCTTTAGAAAGGCGCTATCGCCCCCCAAAGGTGCTATTTTTGGCCCTATTCGTGCCTTTACAAAGGCATTACTGCAGTAAGTAACACCCCATAAAATTCAATAGCACCCCAGAAAGGGTGCTATATAGCACCTTTGTTTTTCCAATGTTGTCATGTAAAACTGGGAGATGCACATTTACAAGTGTTTAGCAGTTGCACACTTGGTTTCACAGTGCACGATGGGTTTCAGGACTTTAGTTTTAGGCTGGTACAAAATGTCCTTTCCACATTTGTCCAAGGCTTTTATGTCACATGATGAAATGGCCCATAAATTTCTAGATGAAATTCGTTCTGAAGAAAGCGATTTTCACCAGATACTTGCTCAAATTCGTGCCGGAAACATTAACGTAAAGCAGCCTGTCAACAAAAAATATGAAATGTCACAGCGTAGGCTTCATCGCCTTGCAGAGACATATGGGAAATACAAGGAGAGGGAAGAAATATTCACCTATTTAGAAGCAGTGGCATACAACCTGAAAATTCAGCCTGAGTGAATCCTGAGAAAAGCCGAAGTAAATGTGCATGTGCAACATGAGAAATAAACCAGTGAAATCACCTTGCATTTTTTTTTAAATGGACCAACAGGGGCCTTAGAATATATTGGACCACAAAAATAAAGGACTTAAAATATATCGGACCATAAAATAAAGGACTCCAAACACAAAGTACAATCCCACCTTCGGGCCATTATTTGCCGGGACATTTTCGTTCCGGCCATTTCTTCACTGCACGCCTGTCAGCAACGCGAACGACAGGTAGTTAGGCAGCCAGGCTAGGCCAGCGTAGGGGAGCAGATTGATTTGGATTTTTCTGGCTGTTTCGAAATTGACCTTTTTTTTCTGAGTTTTTCTAAGTTTCTCTGATTTTTTTAAAATCTCAATTATTTGTTGGATTTTTCTTAACTATTTTTAATTCTTATAAATTACGAGGTGCACAAAAATTTCAGAGTTGTTTCCCCCTCTAAGCAGCAGGTGCCAACAGCACACAAAATTCCTAGTGAAGAAAACTCCTTTTCTTTTTCTTTTTACGTTTTTACAAAACTTCCGCCTGGAGGGTAGGCAATGTCTCATGACCACTCCCCCTTACGCCCTAGAGCCCTTCTCACTTGACTCTCGGTCCCTCCAGACACCCCCGTGCATGCAGTGGCGAGCGTAGGCAGCGTAGATGGAGCAGCAGGGCCGCAGGTTGCAGTGTTACGGCCAGCCCGCGAGCCAGGTAATGCGACTTAGTCACCTTTGGGGACTTCCCCAGAAGCCAATATTTGTCATAGAGGGACAAATTTTTTTTCAAATTGCTCCTCAAATGGTGGTCTACACGGTTTATAAAATCATGAACCACGAATATCCTGTTCGTTTTCATGCAAATCGCAAAAAAACAAAAAAAGTACAATTTTCAGAAAAAAAGTTTTTTTAAAAACCGTGTTTTTAAGGTGAAAATATTCAAATTAGCCGCTCGGGTGGGTCGGAAACGAATTCTGTGGGTGTGATTTAACCGGAAATGACCCTTCGACCTTAAAAATCCGACCGGGGGCTCGTATACGGCCACGGAAAGGGGCCTAAGTCACGAGATCGGACGCCATTTGGAAAACAGCCGCCATTTTGAGTCCAAAGGGTTAAATCGAATGCCTCCCGTTCTTAAATCGTTCCTTAGGTACTAATAAACAAGTGTACCAATTTGCACGTTTTTCCGCGAAAGTGCAGTGGGGTTTTCCGTCCTGACTCCACTATTTGATGCGTCCCCTCGCGATACTATGCACGAAAATTTCAATAACTACGACATGAAGAATGGCATTGTGTTTCTGTCGGTAAACACAACGCACGCGCGTACAGTTTTTGTCCTTGGCTTTTTTTTTTCGTCGAACGGTAAAAAGACGCACTGACTACAGCGGTAAGGGGGGAAGGGGGAGGAATAGGGCGCGAAGAGGGGGCCCGGGAAGTTGCGTCCTTCTTGACCCCAGCCCCAGCCCCACTGGCGGCTGGTTCTGTTTCCCACTGCCCCCCCCCCCCCTCCCCTCACCCCCGCCCTGCGCTCACAGATCCCCTCAGATTTCTCTTCCTGCCATATTCCTCTCCCGGGAAGCTTTTATCACGACCCACATCTCCCACCTCACCACCACCTCGCCACCCCCTCCCCTTCCCCCGGGCTTCCGCAGGGAAAAGTTTGTTTTGTCGATAAGTGGTCTTTCGATTACTCGCGCGCGGATCCTCCAGTTTTCTCCCCAGAAAGCGATGTATTATTCTTGGTAGGCGCGCGCGAGGCGACACACTCGCACCCCGGGGCACGTGCACCGCAAATAAAAATATGTATCTAAAAGAAATCGAGGGGAAACAACTCTGAACACTGTGAAACATAAATATATAAAGATTTACAATTTATTTATTTTGAAAAGTTCGATTTAAAAAATGTTGTAAATTGAAAACTTTTTTTTTCACTTTGATCGTAATTTTAAGTCGGTGCGTAGTGCTTATTTGTCATTTTACGATTTGAAATTGTAATTCTACTGCTCTATTCCGTGGAAAAATTTTCCCTTAGACCTACAACAGTTTTGCGCAGTGGAAATTTTTCTAGACCTGCTCGTCATTCAGTAAATTAGTTCACAAAAATAAAAAGTAAAAAATATAATCGGAATAAGCAAAAGAGCGAAGAGTTATTCAATGAAAATTTACAAAAATAAAAAAGGTAATAATCCACAACATTTGTACACCAAAATTCAGAGCTGTTTCCCTTGAAAAAAAAAATCATTAATAATTTTTCCCTACGGCACTACGGGCAGAAATGTGCAGCGCAATCTTTCGTTTTAACGAGCTGGTGAGCTGCTGCCTGCGGCCCCCGCCCCCGACGCACGGGGTGGACGACCCACTATTAGCTCATTACAGCGGGCAGCCGATTCATTCCGAGGGGCGCTACCCTCGCCTTGTCTCACCCGCACATGTACAGCACACACCATGGGTGCGAGAGAGACAGAGCGAGAAGAGCGCTCTTCGGAGTAAGTCGGCTGGTCAGCATCCGCCGCGCAACTTCGTCACAATGCAATCATCGCCCCCCGCGCCCGACGACAGTTAGGCCCCTAACTATGCAATAAAAGCAGAGCTTCAGGACGCACGCTGTGCACGAGAGAGAGAGAGAGAGAGAGAGAGAGAGAGAGAGAGAGAGAGAGAGAGAGAGAGAGAGAGAGAGAGAGAGAGAGAGAGAGAGTTCTACACGCGGACGGCACATTCATCACGAATCGGGAGCACCAGAAAAGTTACGCCCTCTGTTGTTGTATTACATTCGGGAGTCATCCGTATCCGAGAGAGAAAGAGAAAGACAGATGAGCAGGACGGGAGTAGGAAGCGCGGGGTACGGCAGCATGAGCGTATAGCGTATCACTGAAAATGGAAAATGGCAGTTCACAACAAGTGTTCGTTCATCGTGCTGAATAAACCGAACCGAACTCGACCGGGTGTCTGCACGCGTCCCTCTGAAGCACAAAATAAAAATCGAGCGCGGAACAATGTGGTGAGAAATATCGCGAGCAGATAAACTCTGTCGGTGGCGCTCAGACAGGACGGGACGGTACGGCCCTGCTGTCAGTGCAGCAGGGCGATTCCGCACACTGCTGTTTCGTCGCTCTTCTTTCCTTGTCGCACTCGTGCCCCGGGGCACGGCAATGAGGAGCAAGAGCGAGAGAGAAAACTACGAAACGGCGTTCGGAATCACCTGGAGCAGGACCAAGAGGCCAGGCCCCTGCTCCAAGCGAGGGGGAAACAAATCTGAATTTAGTGACCACATTTTGTGAATTATTGTTAGTTTTAGTGAGTTTTTAAATGATTTTTTGTTAATTTTTGCTTGAGTTCAAAATTTTTCGAAATTTTCCAGATTTTTTTCTAAATTTCTCAATTTTTGTGAATTTTTTGTGAATTTTTCTGAAATTTTCTGAATTTTTCCTGAATTTCTTTGAATTACGTACGAGGTGTACAAAATTTTCAGAGTTGTTTCCCCCTCGGCTGTACGTTACACTGCGCCCATACTGTCGCCCTAACGCACTTACAAGTAGTGGATCAAGTCCAGAACACACACACACACACACACACACACACAACGTGACCTGAGATGGGCGGCTCGGCCCGACGCGGCCGTAGTGCAGCATCTCTCCTTGCTCTTTCGGACGGCGGCACAATTTATTTGTACTTCGGGGACGCCGGTCGCCCCGCGGGCCCGATGGGCTGTGCTCTCCTCCTCTCGGCTCGTTTTAGAGGAGAAGCGGACCGGACTCTCCCCGCTGCGGCTGGGCGGGACCTTGGAGAGCAGCAGGGCGCAGCAGGGCAGCAGCCCGGCGCCCTCTGCGGAAGCCTATGCGCACACTCTCTTCCTCAAGGCTGTACTGTTCCACCTTTTTTTTTGCGGTCTTCTTTTCTGTTTTGTTTTTTTTAGGTTAAGGCTTGTAAGACACGGCCTCGCCCCGCAGTACATCTTGCACAAGGCCTCGCGAGGCATATATAGAAAGAGGCGAGCTGTGTGAGAGAGACAGAGTCCTCACGATCTATTAGGACCAGGACCCACCTTCTGCATTCGGAGAGCACGAAAACTCAAAACAGGCCCAGAGTTCCTCGCTAGCGACTCTACACCCATTGAGCTGCGGCAGCAACAAGGGTTGTGGTGCGGGTCTAGCTCGTTTTTGCGGCTGCCGAGTCGAGAGGTGTGTGCGCTGTGTAGCGAACAGAGGTTGGCCCAAAGGAATCGTGGGAGCAGTAGCACTATGTGACTCCCTCACACGCTCTGCCTTCTCCTTTTCCCGCCCCGAGGAGCGCGGGGGCGGACGGGGCAGAGGAAAAGGAAAAGGCAGCGGTAAAAATCACAGTAAAAATTAGATCTCCGCTCCTGGTGCAGAACACATACCCCAGTTTCCCCCCCTCCCCCCCCCCCCCCACACACACACAAAGTGAGCGTGAGCAGAGACGGGTTTGGGTACTACATACATGAAATGCTTTTAACCTCGCAAAAATACAGCAATGACGAAATTCGCAAAACTATTATTTTGCCGCATTGATGAAGGCCCATTAGATTCATTTAAAATAATAAACTGTAGTTAAGTTTTAAATGCATCACGCCATACCATCTGCTCAAAATTAAAACAATTGCACTGCTATTTCCACGTCACAACAAAATATATAGAGAAGACAGGAGTTATTTCCGCCCCTGTCCATCGACAACCAGGCACGTCAGGTCGGTCCTTGAGGCTGCCACAGCTGGATGTGAAGGGCGGGCTGCTCAGCCCAGCAAGCCGCGCAGCCCAGCACCCGCAGCATTAGTCATTGTCGCGGCCAACACGCTGCAATACGATATCAGCCCCGTCCCGGCGCCGTGTCTCCAGACAGTCGACACAGTCCTCGTCTGTACTGCAGGCTCGAGCCGAGCCGAGCCGAGCCATAGCAAGCCGAGCCGAGCCGAGCGGAGCGGGACAAATCGAACTCGAAGATGAAAGTGGGCAGCAAGAAGGCGTCGCTACGCTGTCCAGGCGGCGGACGCGGCGATCATCGGGTCATGCGATCATGGCTGCCGGGCCGGGCCGGGCTGGCAGGGTGATAAATAGCGGGAACCAACTCATGGTTGTCCGCGCGCTCGCATGTCATTGCGAGGCGGGGCGGGGCGAGGCGGGGCGGGGCGGGGTGGAGAGGAGGAGATCTGCAAAGAGACAAGCCGTGCTGCAAAAAGACCGGAGCGGAGGCAGCGGGTCGTCGTCGGCGACTTTGCAAAAAGTGCAGTCTGGAACACAGGCGTCGGCGACCGTCGGCCGCCCGCACCCCCCTCCCTCTCTCTCTCCTGCACCGTGCGCAGGACTAACCACATATGGGGACGCAAAAGTATCGTGGTTGTCGTGGCCGTGTATACTTTTGTTTTTCAGCCGGGCTCTTCGCAGGCAGCGAAAGCGATATCAGATGTTTCTCGTGTTCAGCAGTTACTGCAGGCTTTTGCGGGTACGGGGAAAACGTATGCTAACAGGGAGGGGAAGCGAGCAAATGACAGCTGCTTGCGAAGAGGGAACGGCGAAAAGAAATTTGCGCGCCAATTGTTTCCGGCGGCCAATAAGCCAACAACAAGCAGAGCTCTTGTTGTTTCTTTTTTAGAATTTATCATACTAAAATTAGTTTCTGCTTGAGTGATGCACCGGGCGTTTAATAGAAGACGTAAGGGTTCAGGTTCTGCCCACCCAATAACGTGCAACGGCGCCTTTAGGCTGGAACAGGTGGACAAGTCCGTCGTGATTGGTCGTGATCAATCAAAACTCCCGGTACTACTATGCTCACCCAACATAATATCGGAGACACACTCGTGTTTTAATTTTGGCGACCAGATAACCACATGTCGGTTGATATCGGCGCTGCCCCCGAGCGGCTTTCACCTCTCAGAATATGACTTGGCGACACATGTCGAGGAATTTATTTAATATGCGAGCGAAAGCAGGTTGTCGACAGAGCGGGAGGGAAAGGGGGGCACGGAGGGCTCCATGTGAGCAGGTGTGCACGTGCACGCCATCTGCGAACATCAATTACACAAATACTACACCTCAACACAGGACTATTAAAAGACTCTTGTTTGTTGGAGCTCTACAAATTTTCCGTCTTACAAAACCTATTCAGATAACATGAGCGCGTCCATTGAATCGATAGTCCCTTGAGTGCAAGAGGCGGGGGACCATTACGCCAGCGGCGGGCGAGCAAGCCCCCTTGCCCTCTTCACATTGGGCGGGGCCGGCCGACCAAGAGAGGGTACTGCACAGCACGCCCCTTTAGTGCCCACACATTATATATGAATTATTCTTACGATTATTCCTCAGCTTCGAGGTCCTCATATTTATAAGGGCAATAAAGATGCTCCCACTCACTCTCTGTGCGCCCGGAAGCCACCCGGGCCGCCCCGCCCCGCCCCGCCGGGCCACACAGCGCGACACGCGTCGCCTTATTTACATGGAGGTGCTGCCGGCGGGCCGACCCAGCGGCTGCGGGACAATCAGGCCGCGTAGCGGGGCGGGGCGGGGCGGGGCGGGGCGGGGCGAAGCAGTGGGGCGATGCGCCCGCTCTATTTAATTGGAGCAATTGGGCCCCACTACTGTGCGTCTGTCTGGATGCACACACATACAGCGGCCCTGCGCACCCCGCCCCACCCCGCCCGGCCCCGGGCGATGCGCGCAGCACTCTGGCTGCTGGCACACTGCACAGCACAGCAGGGCGAATCAAACATAATGCTCGCGGGTGTTAAATGTAAGTGCCCTCTAGAAGAAAAGGGCAAATCATGAAACTGGTCTGCCCTGCCCACGGCGACAGAGGGTAGCTTTTACGTGTATACCAGCAGGTAGGTACGTACGCGTGTCCACAAAAATTATCGAAACCCCGTGCGGCACGAAGCCGGAGGAGAGATGAAGCGACAGCTTCGATATAACGAGAAACGCACGGGGCGGGGCGGGGTGGGGCGGGGCGTTCTCCGATCCATAAGGACCGCTGGCAGCGGCTCTGCCTCTCACACCTGCCCCGCCCCGCCCCGCCTCGCCCCGCCGGCCGCGGGTGTTCCCAACACGCGCTGTAAGGCGGACGCCAGGGTCGCGTCGAGAAACCTCATCATCCAAAAACCAATATTCGTTGTACTCTTGCTTACCGAGCTGGAACTGCGCGCGCGGGCCGGCCCTGTTGTATACCCGTTGAAAAGAATATTTTTCATTTTTTCACGAAGACGTCCGCACTCTGACTGTCACCAACCACGACCCCAGCCCAGCAAACGGCTGAAAAAGTAAAGACGCTGCGAGGCCGAAGCTCCATCGCGGATGGGACGGGGGAAGACGCTAAGCCGCATGTGAGGGCAGGTAGCGTTCTGTCAAAAGGGATAATACCGAAAAAAAAAAAGTATTAAAAAAAAGCGAGGGAAGGCGCGCGACAGTTATATGACGCGACGGCAGGTAAAGGTCACAGTCGAGTCAACTCAACTCAACCGTACACCGACCCTCTCCCTTCCCCTCCCCTCCCCGCTCGCGCGCCCCTCCCAATTCGGCAGCTCCCGTTGCATGAAGAGGGGACGAGACGAAAAGCAGGTAAACCCGCACACATAAAAAGAGATCACACGTATAAATAGCGACATGGGGGAGGTGCGGGGAGGGGGGGGAGGGGGAGCGTACAAAGGGATCGAAAGGGACGGAGGAAGGGGGAGGGGCAAGGGTACTGCATCAAGCCGTGTGACCGGGCGGCCGTCTGCCCCGCCCCCGCCTTTCTATACACTGCTCCGGTCCAGGAGGTGTGTACGGTATCCGCTACGCCCCTCCACGCCACACCACCTCAGGGGCGCGACGCTTCACCACCGGCCGTGTGTGTGTGTGTGTGTGTGTGTGTGTGTGTGTAATGTGTGTTCACAAGGGCCAGGCCAGAGTGACGGAGGCACACACCGAGGCACACACGAACTCCTGATAACCACCAAGTCCAGAAAAAAATACCCAAACATCTTTAGTAAAAACTAAACGTTTTTTTTTCCGACGTTATTCGTTTTGTTTACTTCCAAGGCTTTTTGCTTAATTGATGCGTACATTTCGAGCTGATCCAATTTCGCTTCCTATCGCGTTGACGTCACAGCGTATCGCGCTATTTTCAGCACCTGCGGCGACCGCTGTATTATAAACAAACCCAATGAAGTCCGACATCGTCATCTGCTGGGTCGGGTCGGTCCGGACGGAGCCACCGCGAGCTCTTCAAGCAGAAACGAGCAGGGGAGTAGGGGAAGGAAGGGGGGGGGGGTCAGCCACGGGAAGCAGGGCAGAGGGCTGGGCTGAGCACGAAGTAGAAAGACCAAAACCTGTTACGGACATGAGCCGTATGAAAATCCATCGCACGCATTTGTGGACCCGCACGGATAAAAGCTTACGACGGCGATTTTCAATTATGAACTCTGTAGCACTCTGGTTTTCAGAGAATTTTCACCGTATGATAAACGTCACTGTAAGCTACGGTTCTTCAAATTTTTCAACTTGGGTTGTTGATGCAGCGTACCAACTCACCGAGTCTCTAACGTTGGTGCATCGACACTCACCGAAGCGTCGTGCGCTGAAACTCCACCGCAAAGGCTCAGGAGATATACATACAAAATGTGTACAATGATTTTTTTCACTTTTGAATTTTGTTTAGTTAGGATTTTTCTTGTTATATTTCAAGGAAAATTTCAGTCACTTTTTGATAACTTTTGATCTCATATCCCCATTTCTGAATTTTTCCAATTGTATTTCGTTTTTTTTTTTTTTGTTTTTTTATCCAGTTTTTCTCGATTTATCTGAATCTTTCTTCTTGATTTTTTAAATGATTTTTTGGGGGGCAAACAATGCCTTTTCGAAGTGATCCTCCCTCGGGCTCAGGCTCGCCGCAGGGTTCACTGCCGTGAAATTCACCGTACAATGTAGCGGTGCTCCCTAAGAAAGATTCTGGTGGCGTAGAACGCGCACAGGGGTTAGCATTTCCTATTAGCCAAACGAGACAGAGCGCAGGTGCACCTCTCTGCACATACAATAGCGGCGCAGCAAACAAAGCGGGGTGGGGGACACGAGGAGACACAGAGAGAGAGAGAGAGAGAGAGAGAGAGAGAGAGAGAGAGAGAGAGAGAGAGAGAGAGAGAGAGAGAGAGAGAGAGGGGGGGGAGGGGTGCCTCGCGCATAACCACACAGTCCGCTCCGAGGAGCAGCTCCGCGCAGAGCTAGCGCAGCAGCGCGTTAGTGGAGTGGCTGGAAAGGGTCCCAGCACTGTCGTAGAGGAGACGTCTGCTGCTGCTGCTGCCGTCTGATTCCGAAGATCGCTCCTCCCGTCCCTCCGTCCTTGTCGCGCCTATGTCGGCTGCCCTGTGTCGGGGGTGGCCCGACCCGATGAGTGCGACAAGGACGGAGGCGCGAGGGCGATGTTCGGAATCAGACGGCTGTGTCGCGTCGCGTCCGAGGCGAGAGCGGGAGCAGAGGGGCGCGCGGGAGGGAATAAACTGTTAGCAGCGCGCTGCGGGGGACGAGGGCGGGGCGGGGCGGGGCAGGGCGGGGCAGGGAGCTTACGCGTCCAGTTGCTTCTGACCACCGCGTCGGCCGCAGCAGCGAGGCCCGACTGCGCGTCGCCTGCACTCTCAGACCGTCGTTTGGCGTTTTCTTAATTTACTCTCAGCTTTATATGTACACTGATAAACCAAGTGTTCAACCCTTCAACACTTTTAAGAGTTCAAATACCATTTAAACAAATAAAAGTGTTCAGCAGAGTTGTTGTGCACTTAAAAGTGTTCAACTCAGAAGTTGTACACTTGTAAGTGTTCAACCCAGTTGCACACTTACAGTGCGTCCAAGCTAAGGAAGTGTGTAACTGGGGAGTTGAACACTTTTAATTGCACAACTTCTGAGTTGAACACTTGTAAGTGTACAACAACTCTGTTGAACACATTTATATGTTTAAATGGTATTTGAAACACTTTAAAGTGTTGAAGGGTTGAACACTTGGATTATCAGTGTACTGATGAATAATATGGACTGAATCAATTGCGAGGGGTCGTCAACTGCCTTGTACGGAATTGGTATTGTAAGTAATATCAGAGTAATATTGTGGTATTGAGGTAATATTGTTAGTAATATAGGTGATATTGATTTAATATTGAGAAAAATATGAGTAATATCGATGTAATTTGAAGGTATTACAGGTAATATTCAAGATATATTTTTGTAATATCAGTCCCGTGTACGAAGGAATATCGGAGCTGACGACCCCTTGATCAATTGCCAACATATAAAAACAATATTCAGAATATTCTTATATTTTTATTAGGTCTTAGTCAAGAGGGAAAATTAACTCCATGCCTATGCAGAAAATAATAAAGTCTAGAGAGTTATAGTATATGCATTTATTATTAGGTCTTAGTCAAGAGGGAAAATTAACTCCATGCCTATGCAGAAAATAATAAAGTCTAGAGAGTTATAGTATATGCAAGTCAGTAAAAGAAATACTTTGACAAAATGTTTATAACCCAGAAAAGGTCGTTCTTGATTTCTCTGTGGACTTACATTTTTGAGTACATTTGTTCTTGATGTAAGCCAAAATACTTGTTATAAGGACAAATTTATCCTAATGTCAAGTACTCTGGTTACCAACAAGAACAAATGTACTCAAAAATTTAAGTCCACATAAAAATCAAGAACACACTTTTCTGGGAGTGTAACTGTCTGATCGTGTGCGTGTGCATGTACATAGCGAGGGAGTAGAAGGGAAGAACGCTCCGAAAATTATTTATCCCTCAAGAAAGGAAAAAAAATCAACTCCCTTGCAGAACCTAATGGAGTAACCGTTACTTTTTCTTATCATTACCCCTCCTCGTAAACTGAAGCGGAGATGGCAAGGGCAGCTAGTGCGTTTGGCCCACGCGCTCATGATTCATGTCATGATTTGGGGCATCCGGCCATTTCCCCCTCCGCGCCCTTCATTTTACCTCCCTATCTCTCCCTCACACCGCCGCACGTCGCGCATCCCGGCCAGGTCAGACGATATAACCATAGCTCCTTATATTGCAAACACTCTTAGACCGCTTTGAACATTTTTGGAATAAATTTTCAACGCCTATAAACAAGCACATTGTGGAAAACTTGTCTACACCTTCACGAAAAAAAAAAACCTAAGCCGTAATAGCTAACACGTTAGCTAACCAGGTCCTAGCTAACATTTTAGCTCTCAGAGCTAAATATTAGCTGCGGTAGCCGCGCATTAGCTGTTAGAGCTAACGCGTATCCAAACGAACTTATGGCTTTCGGGGGAACACCTTACACTGCATTAGGTGATGAGGATGACGCGCTAGCTCTCACAGCTAATGCGCAGCTACCACAGCTAATGTTTAGCTCCGACAGCTAAAAATGTTAGCTAGGGCCTGGGTAGTTAACATATAAGCTATTACAGCTAACCTGTAGCTACTGCAACTTACGTTTTTTTTCCGTGTTGTAGATGGAGCGGATGAAAATTCGTTCACATGCAGGTAAAAGAGAGTTTTAGTGGTCCAACGGTCATTCACACCCCTACAAATGAGCGAAATTTTTAATTCACGCACCTGCAAGTGAGCGAATAACGTGACGCATCTGCGTCCGTACACTTGTTGGCCGAGAGGCGGGACCAGGACCATTCCCAACGAGGCGCTCTGTGCGGCGGCGTGCGCATGCGCGGGGCCCGTAGGGACTTCCCCCCCCTCCCCCCCTGCTGCAGGCTCAGCGCATCCGGCCCTGGTCCAGCGCACAGCAGGGCCCAGCCCAGCGGGGCCACCCACCACCTCACCTCGGCGCTGACCAGCGCCCGGCCCGACCCGGCGCAGCACCAAAACAATTGAGCGGCCCTGGACGGCGATCAGGAGGGACAGGGCAGGACGACGGGCTGACGCACATGTACACTCTCAACAGCAAGACATATCAGCCCCCCATCCCACAAGAGCACGTTTGCTGTCCGAGCTAATGATTGATTAGCAGCTCTAACACAGTAAATGGAGGAGTCGAATATCTCGGTCTTGGGAGAGCGACTTTTCTGTACAAAATTTTCGTGCTTCTCCGAGAGCGAGGCGGATTAACATCGCTCTATTAGAGTCATTTTGATGACGTTTTCGGCGATGAGCTAGACTCTTTTTGAGCCAAGTCATCAAACGTCACTCCACGAGAGAGATTTCAAAATATCAGAAAGTACTCGTTTTGCGAGTCGTTTTAGCGAACTTCACTTTTATTGAGCGATGAAGATATACTTCGCTGCATAACGGGCGAGAAATGTGACATTTGTAATTACAGTGAACGGCTAATATTTTGGCTGGCATGAGAAGGCAATAAATCTAGTCCCAGCAGCTGAAGTAATGTACAGACCAAATTAAGTTTAGCCGCTTTGATAAGTGATGGAGTTTATTTCGTACCAGCAAATTCACGTGTCCATATTGGCTAACTGTAGGTATAAGCTCTGGCATCTACCCTTTTCTTTTTTTTTGCTGCGTGAGCAAGTGACTTTGAAGGGAATATCAATTATGTTGGAAACACTTTTCCAGAGATATGACTCCTTCTCGAAAGATGTCCCCACACCGGCGCCATAGCTCCTTGGGTAGGGAAACCCAACCACACCTAGCGTCTTCTCTGAAACTTTCGGTACAGAATAATCCGTGCTGCAAACAATCGGGCGGCTGCTGAGCGCCGCGCTTGAAGGACGTTTCGGCGGTAGCAATTACCGATCCTCGGGAGAGCAGTTGAAACGTGCAGAGTCCGGCTGCGAGGCGTGGCGTGAGGGAAGTATACCGAGAAACGAGAGCCGAAGAGACGCGTCTTTTTTTTACTCGTTCCTTACACACAAACTTTTAAAAGCTACTGCGTTCAGAATGAGTATTGTGCTCACGACTGTAACGGCGTGATATAAGGTTGATCTCGGAATTTACAGTAGATACACAAAAAACAATGTGATATTTATAAAGGCCGTAAAGCGCCAAGTAAAAAAAAAACTAAGATATTTTTTAAGCTTTGTTTTAAATTTTGAGAAAATGACAATTTTCAGTTGGAGGTTATATGTTAGAAGATATGTACTTAAAACGAAATGTTTTGCAGCGTGCATTCAGATAGTAATTATTTACTCTATGTAAACAATATTCTAGAACAAAGTTCAATTTGTAAAGAAAAAGAAAATCAAATTTTTAAATGAACATATTTGGGTTCCTATGACAACAGCCACCCGTTACTGCATCACTTGAAGCTGGATTTTCTTAATATTTCTTGTCTTACCTTCATGAAGTTTTGTGATAAATTTGTGGAAGAATATGTATGTAAGTGTTCAATTGCTTAAAGAATATTGGAGAATCAAGTTGTTATTTATATAGGCATTTTAAGTAGAGAGAGGTATGCTAAGCCTTTGCTTTCAACCAATAGTTTTAAGTTTTTCAAAATTTTGATCCGAAAAGCGAAAAACACCTTCACATTATTTACTAACTTCATCATGGCCTTACTAAATGTCACATCGGTTTCCATATATTTCTTGTACATTTAGAGGTAATATTGATACTACTAAAGGGGAAAAAAATAGTCGTAGGTTTACGGGAAAATTTTTCACGATGAGGCGTTGTAAAATTACAATTCCAAATCGTAAAATTACAGCAACACATATCGACCTGAAATTTTATTACGAGCAGGAATGGGTAATCGTAAATTTATGTATGTTTCGTTAATCGTAGTTAACAAAATATATCGTAAATCTACAAAGATAATTATCACAGTGGACCGCTCTTTTAAGAGTTTTCTTTTAAATTCCACGGGTCAGGCGAGTGGCTGAGGGTACGGGAGGAGTATGCGAGGAGGCGACATAGCCAGCCATAGCTTCACAATGCAACTTGACTCGGCGCCACAACAGGTACAATAAGGAGCGCGGCAGGGCAGCCAGTGCACAGGGCGAGAGCAGAGCTGAGAGGACCAGCGGGGCGGAACAAAAAGAACTCAGGAGAGGAGTCTGGAGGCGCCGGCCCTCTCGGCGGGGGAGCAGCCGACTGGTCCAGATCACTTCACTTGTGGCTCCGGCCATCCCGCCCCGCCCCGCCCCGCCCCGCCCCGCCCGGACTGCGCACAGCAGCGCCAGCGGGCCGTGTGCGGCTGGACCATTCATCACCAGCGCTGCAAATACAGTATCTCCCGGGGCGCGGGGCGGGGTGGCCGGGCCTCATTGGAGATAGAGGCGCCAGGCGCCAGCGGCAGCCTCCCTCCCGGTGCGCCCGCCGCTGCAGTGTCTCCAGAGCATCGCGGGAATAATTTATTCGCTGCCATTGCAGTGGGGTGTGCCAGCGGCCACCCCGCCGCGCCACAAACGCCCCGCGAAATAACGCGCCCTCTTTCTGCTGGGCGGCCTCGCGGCCATCGCCACCCCATCATACCACATCGCCACCACCCAGCTCGCCCCTCCGCGCCCCGCCGCGCCGGTCACAGCCGCGCGCGGCAGGTAAAAGCCGCTTTATGGGGCGTGACAAACGTGACGAGTCGTGACGGCAGCCGCGTGACGCGCAGAGCCAGAGCGTGGCCGGGCGTGGGGCCTTTACGGACGTCCCATTACCAAACGCTGCCCTCAGCTCCGAGAGGGTGGGGTAGGGCCGCCTGGACAGAAGTGGCGCCCGCCCGCCCGGCCCGGCAGTACGTATACGTACTACACACACACACACAGCTCGGTGCTTCCTCAACGAGTACAGTACCGAACCCGGCGGGGCGGATTTTCGCTGCGCTCAGCGGCGATGATATACCCAATATACCCCACCCCTGGGATGCAGGCAGGGGGTCCGCAGTGCGCGAAACCGTTTATGGCTATTGCTCTACAATGTTACCTTATCCTCTTCGCTTATTTTATAACACCGGGCGCCCTCAGCTTTGCCGGAGCAGCAGCAGCAGCAACTCCGGGAAAGCGAACATTAAATAACGGCTGGGCGGGCAAATCCGCGCACAGCAGCAACAACAATGTTGGCAGCAGGCGGTGATCAAAGTCATGCCGGAGCTCTGCATTCCTCCCCTAATCCGGGTGGAGGCCGGCCCGGCCCGCCCCGGCCCGTCCCCGGCTGTGCGGGGCGCACCTCACCTCACCTCTCCCCCAGGAGGAGTTCCGTTCAAAAACTTGGCCAGCGACCTGAAGAGAAGAGTCCGCAGAACTCCCTCGAGCCGGCCAGCCAGCCAGAGCACCAGCAGCCAGCGGCGTCCTCACCTGTCAGCACGAGCACCACCTCCAGCGCCACCTTCTTGACGTTAATCCCAACGGTAGCCATGACGGCGGCGGGGCCGGGGCACAAGCAGACGAGGCACTACAAACGCGACCTGCACGGAGCGCCTGCGCGCGCACGGCGGGGCGGGGCGGGGCGGGGCGGGGCGGGGCGGGGCGGGGCGGGGCGGGGCGGGGCGCGACTCGCGGTACGGCCGCTCGCGGTACGGACTCGCGGACACCGTGGACGGAGCGGACGAGCACCGGGTCACACTCTATCGCGAGGTCGCACGGCTCGGCTCCGCTCCGCGCGCCAGCTCCACTCATGTGCTTCTGATGGTGCCTCGGCCCGGCCCGGCCCGGCCCGGCCCGACTCGACTCGGCTCGACTCTCTCGCCGTGCTCGTACAGCAGGCAGTTTAGAGAGAGAGAGGCTGCCGGCCGGCCGGGGGCCGGGCAGAGCTGAGCGGGCCCGGCGGCGTGCTCGGCTCGGCGGAGGTGCCCCGGCCCTGCCCTGCCCCTCCCTCTACTGTCCTCTCTCTCTCTTTCTCTCTCTCTGTTTCTCTCTCATCCAGTGAAGCTGGCCTTGCTGCGTCACTTATTCTCATATCAGGTGAGACCCGACGCGGGGGGCGGGGCCAGGCTTCACGGTGACGAGGGAGGGTGCCATCATCCTAGGGCTCCCACCTATTGTCCTCCCTCTCTCTTGCTGTCTCTCTCTTTCTCTCCCCACCTCTCTTTCTCTCCCTCTTTCTCTACGACACGCTACCCGCTGCGCTCCCTCCCTAAGCAGCCGTGCCGCTCCCATACCCACCGCAGCACCCTTGCTCTCTCGCTCGCGCTTCGCTGGACAAGACGATATTTCGCACCGCTCGTTGACCCCGAGCGGGTCGTCAGGGGGGAGAGAGGGAGAGGGAGAGGGAGAGGGAGAGAGAGAGAGAGAGAGGGAGAGAGAGAGAGAGAGAGAGAGAGAGAGAGAGAGAGAGAGAGAGAGAGAGAGAGAGAGCGCTCTGGAAAAGAGTCACACTGACTTGACTTGTATGTCGCAATAAGAGAGAAAGAGAGCGTCCCTATTCGGATGCACGGGTCCCCCCAGCCCAGCCCGCCAGCGCGATTCACCTCCAGTGATAGCGATAATGATGTGAGATATGTACTGCTGGCGACGGCTCCGCGGTGCTCCGCGCGGCGCGCTCTGTGTGTGAGTGCACGCGCTCCTACTAGAACTCGTTGTACGAATTATTTTTACAACTGATAGGGGCTTCCGCCAACTTCCCAGCGCGGAGAGAACGCGGAGAAACGTGAACTGGCGCGCGTGCACAACGAGAACGTATACGGGTACGGGTATACCACCAGAGGTCGTACCACCATTCCACTCACTCGCTCACCCACTCGCTGACTCCCCTTTTATATATATATATCTATCCCTCTCTACCCAGAGGCTCGCGCCTGCCGCACCAGAGCGGCGCCTGGTCGCTCTCGCTCACTCGTCGCGTGTCCATCTTAATCGCGGCGAGCAGACGATGCGAGGAGGAGACGACCAAGTGCGTGGGAGCTACAAAACAGTCGCCCCCCCCCTCTCTCTCTCTCTCTCCCCTCTCAGTGCCCCCCCCCTCTCTCTCCCTCTCCATAAATATCCCTGCTCCCTCTCTTCCACGCCTCTCTGCACCACACCTCCTGTCGCCGTTGCGTTGAGTCGCGCGGTGGCCAACGGCCGTTTGATTCCGAAGATCGCTCTCGCGCCTCCTCCGTCCTTGTCGCAAGCATGGCGGTGTATGGCAGAGAGCCCCGTGAATGCGACAGGGACGGACGGACGGGGGCGCGAGAGCGATCGCATCGGAATCAGACGACCGGCGGCAGGTCGTTTCGCAGCGCGGACGAGCTGCTCCCGGACTACAACATCGAGGGCGAAAAGCAGCAGCAGCAGCAGTACATGAACTCGTGATACACGACGGGAAGCGTCTTTTCCTGTGTACTTAATGCGCCGCGGCGTGGCTTGTGCTATCGGCCTGCCCTGCCCGGCCCGGCCCGGCCCATGTCGTGGGAGTGAGGCTGGCCTATGGCAGGCCCCGCGGGCCCCGCCCCGCCCCGCCCCGCCCCGCCCCACGGGCCCAGCGCTCTATGCGCCGCTGCAGGACGCCCCCCCGAGGCCCGGCCCACATGCACTGAGCACGGTGATTACGCTATCGAGGGGGGCCTTGTCCATAAGGGCCTTCTATTTACACTCACGTGTGCGTGTGTGCGTGTGTGGGAACAACGCGCGGGGACAACGACGAGCAAACCCTTTCTCGTCCTGGTCACTTCCAGCGCGCTCGCGGCCGAACGGAGGACACGGGCAGGGAGTATAGCACGGTGTTGAGAGGATCTGAGCAGACCAAACGTGCTGTGCATATAACGCCTTACGGCCACAGGCAAACCAGAACACCGTTTATATAAGGGGTTTCCCTGAACACCTGGCGCCTTACGTACGTCGCCGATGTCAGCACACCAAAAATAAAGATCATTCAAGTAGGAACAGATTAAATTTGTACACGGGCAGAAAAATGTAATGAGACAAAAACTCAAATAAAAAATACAACACAAAATTTAAAAATAGAAAATCTGGTCGAAGTTTTAATTTAAGTTTATGTGCCATGACCAGTTTGGCTGGGCCGGGCCGGGCGCGTGCCTGCAGGGCGGGGCGGGGGAGATGCGACACGCCCCAATCACGGGCAGGGTGGCGCAGGGTGGGGCGGGGTGGGGTGAGGACGGATAGTGATCAGGGTAAGGAATGCCGGGCAGCTCTAATTATAGGTTGTGTCGCCCCCGCCGCAGTGGAGGATAGGGCCGCTGCGGAATGCGTCACGCCTAGCATGGAGGAGAACGGGAGCGCGCGCGGGGGGCACGGGGCAGCAGCGGGGGAGGACAGCCGCGGTCACAGCGGCGGCGTCGTGTCACCTTGTTCTGACTTACCCTCACTGCTGTCGTGCTGCTCTCCGTCCGAGGGGAAAACAACTCCGAAATTTATGTACACCTCCTATTTTTTTTTTTAAATAAGGATAATTTAGGAACAGCAAAATTTTGAAAAAAATAAATAAAGAAATTTTGAGAAAATTTAGGAAAAATTCTAGCAAAAATTCACAAAATTTCAATGAAAAAATTCATAAAAATCCAATAAAATTCATAAAAAATCACAAAAGTTCATAATATATATACACCAAAATTCTGAGTTGTTTCCCCTTCGTCTCCGTCTCTGCCGCTTCAGCGCTCCTGCTGCATCAAGCTTCAGTGGCGGTAGTTGTTGTCCTCCCCTGTCGAAGAGAGAAAAAAATAACACGACATAAAAAACAAAACACAAGAGACTGTTGAAAAGATATGAGACAAAAACGAAATCCTACACCAGTGTGTGTGGTGTGTGTGTCACGGCTTTACACTGCTCCCTGCCGCGCTGCTGTTGCTGATGGATCCTAGTCGATCCTCCCCTGTACCGGCGACACGGCGCCGAGCTTATTTATCGTTTACAATAAAAATGAAGGTGTAATGGAGGAGGAAATCGAGCAGCGGCGACGCGGCGGTGAGCCGTGCAGTCCGGCCCGGCCGGCAGGTGAGGAGGTGCGGGTGGGGCTCCCCCCAACCAAGAGGATCGTCGCTCTCCCTCTCTCTGTCTCTCTCACACGCACTCTCTTGGCCTGCCCGACGACTGCGACGGCAGCGTGATGGAGAAAATGCAGGAGGGAGTGAGGGGGAGAGAGGGAGAGAGAGGGTGTGAGAGAGAGAGAGAGAGAGAGAGAGAGAGAGAGAGAGAGAGAGAGAGAGAGAGAGAAAAATTAAAATATTTTATTGAAGGATTAACTGCAATAGAGCTAATAAGCTCCGTTCCGCAGCAATCCGCTCTCGTTTAAGGAACAATTGATAATTAGTTATATGGACTAAACATATCACAAACAGCAAATTAAACTAAAATTAAAACATACTTAGGGCTCAACTGAGCATCACAGAATGGTTTTTAGTTAAATATCACCGTGATAATAGCTTATAGACCGTATTCTATTTTTGAAGACATGGTATGAAAAGGAGAGTAGAGGAGAGAGAGAGAGAGAGAGAGAGAGAGAGAGAGAGAGAGAGAGAGAGAGAGAGAGAGAGAGAGAGAGAGAGAGAGGTGGCGGTATAGGTGACCGCCCGGTGACCCTCTCGCTGCTTGGCCAACACCATCAATCAACCACGCCCTCCACCCTCCATCCCTTCCCACCACACACACACACATACACACAACACACTCACTCTCTCTCTCTCTCTCTCTCTCTCTCTCTCTCTCTCTCTCTCTCTCACTCACTCCACACACACACACACACACACCAAACCCTGCTCATTATTTGAGCTACCCCATCATATCGGGTGACGCACGGAGTGCCTGCACCAACTCGTTTGCTTTACCGTTTACCGCAAGCGCGCCCGCACACACTCCCAATTCCCCTCTAAACAATAAAGCGACAAAAATAAGTCAACGCCCAACTTTTCGTCTATCTTGCGGGTAAGTTAAAGGGGGCACAGGCTAGTCTAGAGATGCACAGGTAAGTCTGGGGATGACGCGTCGCCTTACCTTCCTGCGGCAGAACGAAGCCGGTCGTCATTCCTCATCCAGAACGACAACGTCCGTCACTCCAACGGAGATAACGACCGTCATCGCGTCACTCTGGATTTTCGGTGTGCTTCCCCGCGTCCTGCGAGGCCCCGCCCCGCCGGGCCCGGCCGGCGGGCAGGTCACGGGCGGGCCCAGGGGCGTCGCATACACGAGGCAAGATGTGGGGGACAGATACCGCGCTGCGCGGACGCACAGCGGCGGCCCGTGATGACGGATAAAGCGACAATTTGAGGCATCCTACAGTCTCCAACAGGTTGAAATAATTTTCTAAGCCTACATAATGCGTTTCTTCAACTTTTTATTTCATTTTTCTCACTCGAGCACAAAGCTAACATTTCCAACCGCCTTCTTATAGCACACTACTACCGGACACGCCAGCAGCGCTTCGAGGGGGAAATCACTTGCGTAATAGCTCGTACACCCAGACCTGTAATAATTACGTAATAGAACGAAATAGCCCGTAATAGTGCGTAATAGCCTGTAATAGGGCGAAATTGCCCGTAATAGAGCGTAATAGTGCGTAATAGTGGCGTAATAGAGCGTAATAGTGGCGTAATAGAGCGTAATAGAGCGTAATAGTGGCGTAATAGAGCGTAATAGAGCGTAATAGTGGCGTAATAGAGCGAAATAGCGTTGTAATGGCGCCTTATGAGGATGAAGCGCTCAAGCTCGAGGCTGCACTTCGGTCTGTTTTCTTCGAAGGGTTTAAAGAGATAAATTGAAGCATGGTCGTAGCATCAACTACAAAACTGTAAAATGATGCACCATTTTAGTAGACACAATTAAATAATAGTAAATGTCACATCAGTACCACAACGACGATTTTAGGTCTAATTCTTTTAAACCGACATTTTTCCAAAAAGGTGACGCACTCTGTTTCTTGCATTACTTCCTGACGCACAGCGTTAACGCATGGAAATAGGTATACTGCAGCGGGACAGTCGTAAACAAACATACGCTGGTATCGTGGTCCCACCGGAAGAATAGCCTCTCTCTCTCTCTCTCTCTCTCTCTCTCTCTCTCTCTCTCTCTCTCTCTCGCACTCATGGGCTAGCCTATACTTCCTTTCCATTTGGTGTGCTAAACTCTCGGTGGTCGTACGATATGAAAAATTATGCAAGAGTGGGTACGCAGAAGTGTAAGGGTGAGTCGATCTGGCAGTCCTTTCGATTTCGACTTTTGGATGGCATTAAGAAGTCTCGTTGTTTTCTGCACGGTTGGTTGCATTCTCTTCCGTCGGACGCATTTTCTTGAAGTTTTAGTCGTACTGATTGACTCATTTACTGGAAAGAGCAGCAAATGAACGAAGAGTAGTGTCATGCACGCAAAATATCCTCGTAAGAGCAGCGTAATACTTGTGTAATAGCTTCTTAATAGCTTTGTAATAGCCGTAATAGCGGCGTAATAGCGGCGTAATAGCCATAATAGCGGCGTAATAGCCGTAATAGCGGCGTAATAGCCGTAATAGCGGCGTAATGGCCGAAATAGCGGTGAAATAGCCGTAATAGAACGTAATGTGTAATAGTTCGTACACCCTTTCCCGAAGTGATTTCCCCCTCGCAGCGCTTTTATCTCTACCTTTTCATAAATTCTTCTCTTTTTTCCCTTCTTTCTTTTAAAGTGATATTTTTTCCTTTCTTTGCCCATTCTCTTTTCCTTGTAATGTTGCCTTCCCCTATTCACTTCTCACTCTCGACTATTTCTTATCCATTCACAGCACTACTTCCCCATTCATTATCATCGCTATCATTATCACGGCCCTGATTGTCTGTCCGCCCATGCGCCCCCGAGAATGTCATGGCTAGCAGCATACCAAAACAGAAAGTGAGCATTTTCGTACAAAAAAAGAAGCATAGAACTTTACATAACCCAAGGAGCAAAACAAAATTCTCTTTATTATTCTTTTGAAAAAAATAATTTTTATCCTTTTCCTGGATTGTTGAAGAACAAATTTTCTGCTGCGAAGCGCTCGAGTTCTAGCCCCTCCACTTTACAAACCAGACGAAACAGTGGGTAGGGGGGGGGGCAAAAAAGACCAATAAACTGCGGATGTATGTCTGTACAAAGCAGCACTCCAGAAACCAATGGAGCCCGAACCGAACACGGTATGGTGCGGTACGGTCCGGGCAGAGGTTCTGGCGCTGCGGTATCTATAGCGTGGGCGTCGCCCCTGAATATGTTTCCGTTCACTGAGTGTGATGTAATGGCTATCCGTATTGCCCTGACACAGAGACACCGAGCTGGCCGAGTAAGGTATATAATGAAGGGGACCCCTACGCCCAGGCCCACCCCGCCCCGCCCAGTCCTACACCCAGCCTCGTTTTACTTACTTATTTTTTTTTCGGGGGAGGAACACGCAGACATAATAATTATAGGCGGGTAAAAATAATACGCCAAAGCAGAAGCCGGTGGTGTGTGTGGCAGTCGTTACCGTAACAAGCGATGTTCGGACGGGGTGTCTTCATTTTCTGGAAGCCACACAGCCTCGTTTCCGGTATTAAAAAAAAGGGAGGGAGGGAGGGAGGGAGAGGGAGGGAGGGAGGGGGGAGAGAGAGAGAGAGAGAGAGAGAGAGAGAGAGAGAGAGAGAGAGAGAGAGAGAGAGAGAGAGAGAGGGAGAGAGAGAGAGAGATCTTGTTGCGTCAATAACTGGTGGGTAAAAGGCCCTCGTCCCGAGGACAAAACGACTAAGAATTTTTGTGAACAAATGTTGTGAATGTATTTTGGAGTAAACTCTGAACTTCTTACAAAGAAAATTCTGTGCAACCGTAATACAAAGCCAATACCAAGCCAATTTTTCTTTTTAATAAAAAGAAAGATTTTTGTAATACAAAGAAAAATCTTTGTAATACAAAGAAAATTCCTTGTAGTACAAAGAAAAACCTTTTGTAATACAAGAAAATTTATTGTATAATGCGGTTGCACAGAATTCTTTGTATTCCACGAAAAATTTCTTTGTAGAAAGTTTAGAGTGTAGACTAGCTATTTCACTGGAACCTCTCGAAAAACAAATGCACCGGAAGTCAGCGATTTCAAAATATAATTCAGCCTACCTAAAGTCCTCAAACCTTTTACATATTGAAAAATTTGAGCCCCTAAGAATTTATTTTATTAGTACGTGATGTTTCTTAATTTGGTGTCATAATGCATCAGGAGCCAGTTTTAGATGACTTCCGGGGCATTTGTTTTTCGAGAGTATCGCAATAAATGGACCCAGTGAAATAGTACATTTTTCTATAGCGTCGCGTGTTTTCAGCTTTTCTTGCAATGTCGGCCTTGCATTTTATAGAATAAGTTTGAATTTCCCGGAATTTCCTGGTGGATTTTTCCTGATTTCTTGAATTGTTACCAACTTTACAGAACAACTTTTCTTTTTCTTTTTCTTTTAATTTTAATTTTCTTTTTTAATAAAAAAAATATCCTGAATAGCGAGGTGCACAGAAATTTCGGAGTTGTTTCCGACTGACCCTGTCCCCTAGGTGATGGTCGCTGGTCGCGCTCTTCAAGTCTTCATGCACAATCTGTTTCACATGTCCCCTGCCAGCAATTTCCATGCCTCTTGTTAAAAAGTTATTGACGCGTACGGACCCTTTTCGTACTTAATTACACTGGAAAAACAAAGGTAGAACTTAATGCCTTTCTAGGGGTATGAAATTTTAATGCCTTTGCAAAGGCACGAAATTGTCCAAGGGCATTAAAATTTAACACCTTTGGGCAGTTTTAATGCCTTTGCAGGGGTGCTAATTTTTAATGCCTTGGTAAAGGCATTAAGACCCTTCTCGTCCTACCTTTGTTTTTCCAGTGTACCCACAGCGAAATGTAACCCAGCCCTTGATGCTCCAGGCATTCGCTTCTGGCAATCCCCTTTCAAGCGCAGCGATATGAACAGCAACGAATCAGAATAAATAGCTTCATTTTGCCGTCATATATAGTGCAGCGTATCCACATGCGCGCAGCGTTAACATTTTAGAGGCACGTCTATACGCCCTCGTTTGGCTTAGAGATGCGACGCGCTGCCAGCACGGCTTCAGTGCATGCACGCACACATACCTGCTCTCTCTGCTCTCTCACACTCTCTCTCTCTCTCTCTCTCTCTCTCTCTCTCTCTCTCTCTCTCACACACACACACACACATCCCACCTCCTCGTCTCTTGCCTGGACACTGTGATGTGATCGGGTTGATGAGGGCGTTCCACGTCATAGACCAGCCGCATCATTGACGGTCGGCTTCATAGACCATCGGCTATCCGCCACCTGCTACTGGCACACCACCACGGTGACGACCGTCATTCTCATCATCATCATCATCAGTGATCCACCTGCCAATCACACCCGAGCAGTGGCGAGGTGCGGCGCGGGCGGGGTGGGGCGGGGTGGGGCGGGGTGGGGCGGGGTGGGGCGGGGTGGGGTGCGGCGGGGTGCGGTGGGGTGCGGCGGGGTGCGGCGGGGTGCGGCGGGGTGCGGCAGGCATACACCGCTGCTGCCGCTCTCCCCCATAAAGACGGCAGGGCCGCACGCATGCCAAGCAGCTCAGCACGCGGCCCGCGGCCCGCGCCCCGGTGGTGCCAATATAACAGAACGCACACCTGACGACATTGTTTGCCACACAAAACACGTAACCCATCACGCAAAACCGTATCGCACCCCAACGCGCCGCGCCACGCCACGCCTCGCCGTGAGTGAGTGAGTGAGAGAGCGCTCGCCCGCCAGCAGCCCACGGGACGCGATGGATCACCGGACAGAAAAAGGTCCATGGCACGGGCCGTTCCTGCGGAACCCTCCTGCGGGACCCTCCAGCGGGACCACCCCGGTGGCGCCTACCAGCAAACGACTGATTTTTACATAATTCGCACACACAATTCGTGTGGATCGCCGCAGATTGAAAAGTCAGCCCCCGGCGGGGGGGGGGTGGCGTGCGTGCGCGTGTGTGTGCGTGTGTGTGTGCGCGCGTGTGTGTGCACGTATGAGTGTGTGCGCGCGCGCCCGCGCCGCACTTGTAATCACTGCCGCGTGATTTTACGTCGACGCGTTAGATGAGCAGGGGATGGGAGATTGTTATCACACACGTAGCGTGCGTCACGCATATAACGTTCAAATTCACAGCGTCATTGTCATAGGTAAGTCAACGTTACTTCAACAACAACAACAACAACAACAACAACAACAACAACAACAACACACACACACCAAAAGCATTACAAGCAACGGGAAATTTACAGAGAATTCACTGGAAAAACAAAGGTAGGACGAGAAGGGTTTTAATGCCTTTACCAAGGCATTAAAAATTAGCACCCCTGCAAAGGCATTAAAACTGTCCAAAGGTGTTAAATTTTAATGCCTTTGGACAATTTCGTGCCTTTGCAAGGGCATTAAAATTTCACACCCCTAGAAAGGCATTAAGTCCTACCTTTGTTTTTCCAGTGTTTGCTTTGAATTTAATAGCGTCTTGGCTAGCGCTATCCTGAAAACATTCCCTCATATTAACTGAGAAAAGCTTACAGTGAATTATTTCACTGTACGCCAACAGTGATACCCATGCAGCACAGTGGTGGCTTACGCTGAATTTTCACCACATGGTGCGGCGAATGCCAAATTGTAAGTTCCCAAGATGCAGTGAGTGACAAAAAAATTTATTAATACTTTAAAAAGTCAAAAGAGAAAACAAAACAAAAAAATTAAAACAATCAACGAAAAAATTAACTAGAACATGGAACACATTTTGTGTGAGTGATCCTATCCCGCTCGGGCCACTTACCCCTGCACTGTCAAAAATGTTGTTGTTACTTAGCAACACTAGTGTTGCTAAGTTTGATAGCAGCACGTGTTGTTTATAACCCCGTTAATAAAAAAAAAAGCGATTGTTTTGTAACAGCCAATACTGTTCAGAAATTAAACAGCATTTGTTGTTCAGCAACAAATTAATTGTAACATTACAAGAAAATTGTTGTATTAAAACAAATTGATTGTTTCTGGCAAAAACAAACTTATGTTGTTATTCGACAACTCTGTCATAATGAAAATGTTTGTTTTCCAACAACTATTTTTTACAGTGTGGTCCTCACCACGCCGCTGTCGCGTAGCCCGTCCTCCTCAAGGTAGACGGCGGCGACAGCAGCGGGGACCTGCCTTTATCTCCTCGGGATCCCCCCGAGACAAATGCAAGGCGCATCAAGCAGGAAGGGGAAAGAAGATGAAAGAAAGAAAAAGAGGATAGTAAAAACGGGAGCTGATAGATAAAAAGAAGAGAGAGGGCGAGGGGGGGGGGGGGGCAAAAAAACACGGTACATACAGAGGTGAGGCGTGCGCCATAGGGTGGCGCGTAGGGCGGGGCGGGGCGGGGCGGCGAGGATTGCGTGAGACGCACATAATTTATACCTTTTAGGTGTAGCTGTCGGCAGGTGGCGCGGCCGGGCGGGAGGCCCCATGCGGGGTTATCCAGAGCCACCGGCAGCCCCGGCGTGTCGCGGGCCCCGTGGGGGGCTCAGCAGCCCAGCACGGAGGAGAGGTTATGCGCTCCGGTAGTGGGGTTATCCAGAGCCACCAGCAGCCCCGGCGTGTCGCGGGCCCCGTGGGGGGCTCAGCAGCCCAGCACGGAGGAGAGGTTATGCGCTCCGGTAGTGGGGTTATCCAGAGCCACCAGCAGCCCCGGCGTGTCGCGGGCCCCGTGGGGGGCCCAGCAGCCCAGCACGGAGGAGAGGTTATGCGCTCCGGTAGTGGGGTTATCCAGAGCCACCAGCAGCCCCGGCGTGTCGCGGGCCCCGTGGGGGGCTCAGCAGCCCAGCACGGAGGAGAGGTTATGCGCTCCGGTAGTGGGGTTATCCAGAGCCACCAGCAGCCCCGGCGTGTCGCGGGCCCCGTGGGGGGCCCAGCAGCCCAGCACGGAGGAGAGGTTATGCGCTCCGGTAGTGGGGTTATCCAGAGCCACCAGCAGCCCCGGCGTGTCGCGGGCCCCGTGGGGGGGCTCAGCAGCCCAGCACGGAGGAGAGGTTATGCGCTCCGGTAGTGGGGTTATCCAGAGCCACCAGCAGCCCCGGCGTGTCGCGGGCCCCGTGGGGGGCCCAGCAGCCCAGCACGGAGGAGAGGTTATGCGCTCCGGTAGTGGGGTTATCCAGAGCCACCAGCAGCCCCGGCGTGTCGCGGGCCCCGTGGGGGGCCCAGCAGCCCAGCACGGAGGAGAGGTTATGCGCTCCGGTAGTGGGGTTATCCAGAGCCACCAGCAGCCCCGGCGTGTCGCGGGCCCCGTGGGGGGCCCAGCAGCCCAGCACGGAGGAGAGGTTATGCGCTCCGGTAGTGGGGTTATGTTCGGCGGAAGAGCGGTGTAAGTTATAGGGGCGTGAGCGTAGCGCGCCACCGCACCGGGGTCCGGGCCGGGCTGGAGCCAACTTTGATGTTGCGAGGAAGCCGCGATGAGAGAAGTTCATTTGCGAGCGGCTCAGCGGCTCAGAGCGGTGCAATATCCATCGCGAACTTCACTTCAGTAGAACTAGACGGATTGTGTTTTCTTTTTCCTTTTTTTGGAGCCCATACAGTACACTGTAAAAAAATATTGTCGAAGTACAAACTTTTTACTAATGATTTTGTTGTTTAAAAACAAACGAAGTCAGTTTTGTCTAAAACAAATATATGTGACGTTATTTTACAACAAAATTTGTTACGGAACAACATTTTTGTACGTTTACAAAGTTATAGTTGTTCCGAAACAGATAATGTTGTAATTTTACAATAATTTTGATACATGAACAAAAGAGGTTGTTGTAAAACATGATGCTCCATCACAAAACTAAGCAAGAAATTTGTTGTTAATTTACAACAATTTTTTTTTTCCAGTGTAGCACACGTACTAGACTCATCTTAATAACAGCACGACATCTCTGCACAACTTTGGTGATGACCTCGGATGACCTCCCTTCCGTATCTGCCCCTCGAGAGCCTCCGGGAAGTTATACGATATTAAGATTTTTTATATGTTTCCCTCATTATTTACGAATGTTTTCTTTCTTTTTGTTTTGTTCATTTGTTCCCGATTTGCTGGATTTTTCCAGGAACCTCCTTCATGGTTTCATCCTGATTACTTTACTGTTTTTGATTTTTAAAATGATTTGTTTTTCGCGCTTCAATGATTGTTTCAAAAGTGATCTCCCCCTCCCTCCCCCCTCTTACCGCGAAACTTTCCTAAGAATTTTTTCTTAACAGCGTCGAATCCTTCTCCTTCTCTCGTTTAAAAAGTCTTTGCCACTACATTAATCTGCCGTGTTCGCTTTTCTTCTTTACCCCCGGCTGGCTGGTGGATCAGAGGCTCAGCGTGCGTCGGAGGCGGCGCGGCTTTGTTTGGGGAGCACCAGCGGACGCGCGCCTGAGACAATGGCAACGAAAGACATTCCGATGTAAAAACCGGAAATGTGGGGAAGATCTGGACGCGACCACCGAGAGGCAGGGGAGTGAGAGAGAGAGAGAGAGAGAGAGAGAGAGAGAGAGAGAGAGAGAGAGAGAGAGAGAGAGAGAGAGAGAGAGAGAGAGAGAGAGAGACCCCGCGGGGCCAGCCAGCCGGCAGCGTCGTTTTGTTGAGATTTCGTAAGCCAAAGCCTGCTGCTTTCAGCTTTCTCGCGGTTGCTCTTGTAAATGAAAGGAGGGGGAAACAACTCTGAAATTTTTGTACACCTCGTAATTCAAAATAAATCAAAAAACAAATATTTAGGAAAATTCACAAAAAAAAATTCGGTTAAATTCAAGTGAAAATTCACAAAAATTCTATAAAAATTACCCAAAATGTACGAAAATTCTCAAAAACTCACTAAATATGTACACCAAATTTCAGAGTTGTTTCCCTCTCAAAATAAGGGAAGCTGGGGGCGGCGCCGCAGCAGCAGCGGTACCCAAGACAAATGAATCTCCCCCCCCCCGAGACATGAAACAGAGATAAAGGCGGAGAAGCCGTGGCAGGTTCCGAAGGTACGCTTACGCCCAACGTCCATCAGACCAGGCGGGGGCAGACAGCAGGGAAAGGGAGTATGAATCCGATTCCATCCTGCTGAAAGCTTCACGCAGCCAAGGAGGACGTATATAGGGTACTCCAAAGAATCGCGGAAGTAAAAACGAAAACGACAGCATGAAAACTGAACCAGCAGATAAAAAAGCAATAATCTATCAGATCGAATATGAGAAGTTTTCGTGGCCATTCGTGGCCTGTTTCTTTTGCAAAGACACCACGTACGTTTCTCAAACTGTACCCCGTTCGAATCGAACTCAACTGCGGTTTCGTTTTTCGTGATTTTTATTTTTCTTACTCCCGTGGTAGCTAGAGAAAGGGCGACGGAGGGACACGGAGATTGAGGATTGAGACGAGAGAAAGGAAAACTTAAGCGGAGACGCCGATACCAGAAGCGGACCAAAACATGTAAATAAACAAATGGCAGTGTCGTCGCACGGCCGCAGAGTGAACATCGCTTAATGAAGGCCCGGCAGGCAAGGCGCGCCCGTGCTGTCGGACGAAACCAGTTTATGCAAACAACAGCACTGCCGGGCCGGGCCGGGCCGACCGGCGGCCACCTGCTTCTGTCGCCCCAAAACACAAACAAATTGCATCCGAATCAAACAGACGGTCGGGTGCGCGTTCCTCGCAGCCTTCCCTCCGAGGACGGGTCGGGTCCTTCACTATAAATTCAAGCGTACATCGAATTTTCTGGTCTTTCGCGATTTCCACAAATTCTTACTGTTTTTCATTTTTTTTATTTTTCTTGATTTTTTTTTTTTTTAATTTTCTTGATTTTTTTTTCTGATTTTTCCTTTTTTTTTTCTGATGTCACACTGTGAGAAAAGGTTGTACGGGTTATGGCTAAAATTTCCATGGCAAATATCGTCAAGTTACGGCTTCAAGTTATATAGTTACAAGTACTTTTTTGACGTGTGTCGACGATGTTTTTGAAAAAAAATTCGTAAACTTACGAGGGCACGGTGAAACTAGCGCCTTGGTTTTCAAGGTAACTTTCTTAATTTTCAAGACGATTTGGAGAAACCAAGACCTTTCTGATGATGTCCTGAATATAGCAATTTTTTAAGACGACGCCTTGAAAACCAAGAGCAATATCTTCAAATCGTCCTAGTCTTGCAATTTCGAAAACATCTTGAAAACCATGACGGAAAATTTACCGTATTTTTACTGATTTTGTTTTTGGATGTACATTAATTTCTTTTGAGTGAGCTCCACTCTCTGTGGAGGAGCCCTTGTGGAATGCAGCGTGCATGAACTTTACATTTTGAACAGTGTACTATGCGGTGTGAGAGCGCGTGGGCGTAGTGGGCGAGCGCACACACGCTTTGACCCAGCCGAGTAACTCAAAGAGGTGTCAAGTCGATCGGGCCAGCCCGGGCCGGGCGTGTGAAAGGGAAAGTTCTGGCCAGACATATGCAGCAATGTCTCTATCGAGGCTGTTAGTTCGGGGCGAGGGCGAAAGGAAAACAACTCAAGAATTTTTTCTACACCTAGTGAATTCAGAAAAATTCGGAAAAATTCAGAGGAATTCAGAAAATTTTACGAAAATTCTCAAACGTTTAAAAAAATTAAGAAAAATTCAAATAAATATTCCACAAAAATTCACTGCAGTATCTATGGAACGTTTGTTCGCGGTATTTTAACACTGACCCCCTCCTACCCTTCTTCGGCCACGGCACACCCTGGAGAGGACGGTGTGCGTGTGCAGTAAAGAAGGGCACGATGAGTTTTTTCCTTTTTTCAACTTTCAGACACCGCCTTGTGTCTCAAATCACGCTTCCCACCACGCCACAACTCGCACGTCACCTTGGGGAACCACGACCCCGCCTAACTTGTGACAGCGCCGCCCCCGCGACCTGATCGTGACCCCAGCACACGCTCGCACGCCCCGCTCCTACCCCTATCCCGCCCCCACCCCAAACTTACCCTACCCCTGCACTGCCAAACTTGAAGCAGCCATAGGCTACTTACCTGCCCATTGCAAGAAAAAGCAGCAGCAGCAGCAACTGCGGCAGCAGACGCAAAGATATAGAGGTCTGAACTGAACCCACGGGCCCCGCTCGGGGCCATGAAGAAAAAACGGGAAATATGATGATTCCACTAACAAGGAGTATCAAAAGTCTGGCTGCGTTTTAGCCGCCCACCACCACCACCGCTCCCCTACCTCCCCGACCAGGGTGGAACGAGCGGCGCGCGAAACTCAAATAATATCCTACTGATGGATGATGTAGTTACATGGCCCTGCCGGAGAGGCGGGGAAGGCCCGGGCCCGGAGCTGGGCGGCAAAAGTTGCGCTGTTTTTATCATCCCACGCACCGTCTCACTCTGTCTCTCTCTCTCTGTCTCTCTCCACCCTTAAGGGCTTAAAGCCCCCCCCCCCCCCCTCTCTCTCTCTCTGACGCTCCCTCTGCAGACTTTGACGGAGAGAAGGGAGGGGGGAGAGTCGGGAAAGAGAGAGAGAGAGAGAGAGAGAGAGAGAGAGAGAGAGAGAGAGAGAGAGACAGAGTGTGTGTTCATTGGCTAAGCGAAAGCTTCCTTTTCCACTTCACGCCAAACTCAGCAGCAGCAGGCGGCAGCGTGGGGCAGAGGGGCACGGTAAGAGGGGGGGGGGGTGCGCCGGGAGGAAATCAGTGTTTATGCGTCACTCAGTGAATCAATCAGTACAACACGGAGCCCTGTAGCTGGAAGGGGCGGCGGTCCGAGGCGGCGGGCCCTTCACATTTGTCGGCTGACAGGTACCCGTTGCGAGTGGGGCGTACCGGGCGGGGCGGGGGGCGGGCGTGGTCGTCAATACGACTGGCAGGCGGGCAGAGCGCTGCGCATCGATAACCGATACAAATCGAGTGCATATTGCAGTCGCTCAGAAAGTTTTTATTTTTTATTTTTTTTTATTTTAGTGCGGTCGTTACACTGGGATCTCTAGAGCTAGACGACGATGCGCCTTCTCTGTGCTCTCTCTATAGCACCGGCGTCTGCTGAGGCGAGGCTAGCAGCTGGCGGACACGAGACAAAATTAATAAATTTTAGTTACATGAGCCGAGAGTATGCCCCGGCCCCTCTCGCTGCTTGGCCCCATGGTAGGCATGTTCGGCTCCATAACTGTTTGAGCGTGGCGTGGCGTGGCGTGGCGTGGCGTGGCCCTCACCCGGCCTGCAGCCCACATGGGGCCCGCCCGGGCCGGGCCCGCCGGGCCACCCGTCAGCTGTCCAAGTGCGGCCGAATCTGGCCGCGCGGGAGCGAGGTAGGTGCTGAGAGTGAGAGCGCGGGAGGGAGAGAGAGGGGGGAGAGAGAGGGAGAGAGAGGAGGGTAGGCGTGAGGGAGTCGAAGGGAATGCTCGTTTGTCAAAACTCGTTAGGCCCGGGTCGGCCACTGATCACTGGAGAGGAGCCCCGCGTCCAGTCCCGGGGCCCCGCGGGGTCCCCGAGCCCCCCGCCCCGCCCTGCTCCGCCGGGGGACCCTATCCCCCCAAGGACCACCGTGGGCCCCGCTCCTGGTACAACCTGATATAATACGACTCATCATCAGAGGCCCAGCCCCGGCGGCCGGTTCGAGGCCGCAGGCAGGGCCGCAAGCTCACCGCTTTGAGGACAAGTAGGCCGAGAGGCCTCCAGAGTCAGCCACACCAAGCTACGCTACGCCACGCCATACGGCACCCGTGAAAGTACATCCGGCCTCCCCTGGCAACACTCTGAGGTGGAAACAACTCTAAATTTTGGTTAACAAATTTTGCACATTTTTTAGAATTTCCGTAAAATTTTATGATTTTTTTTTAATTTTGCATATATTTTATAGAGTTGTTTACCCCTCGCAACAGCCCCACGACCACGCTGACGTGCGAGATGTTGTCTAACACGCACTCGGCCCGTCGAAACACCGGACCGCGAGCATATAAAGTGGCGGCGCGACACGGCGCGGCGTGCAGCACACACTGCTGACGGCTTGATTCAGGGGCGCGAAGCGATGGGTCGCCCTGCACCCTCTTACTCAAGGGATGTGACGTCACATTCGCTAAAAAGCGGATCGCACTGGTAAACAAGTGTGGAACTTTTGCACACTTACGTGTCGAATATGTGACTTTGCACGTTACATGGTGTCGAGTTTTAGTAGATATTACAATAACGTTTTAACTTTAAACGTCTCGCAAGTGTCGAATGTTTGCACATTTGGACTGCACACTAGATGGTGTGCAGTTTATTGAACGTGTCGGAAGTGTCGAAAAATTGCACACCAGACGTTTAGTTAAGCTCGACACCTTGAAGTGTGCTATGTTTCACATTTTAAACTAAACACTAATTGACGTGCAGTACTAGAAATTTGTTTTACCAGCGCGTGTAACCGAAAAGGCGTATAGGTGAGTACTTGCCATAGTACACACACATATATGTGTGGGCTTGTGAGTGTGTACCATGGCAAGTACACGGCAAATAAGTGTGTACTATAGTTAGTAACGTGTAGAATCGTTCGGTGCTAGTTACAAAAATGTCCATGGTCATTGAAAGTGTAGGTGTGGCATAGTCCCGTCCCATAGAGCCTCGATTCAGGTTCAAACAAATGTGACGTCACATTCCTTGAATAACAGTTGCACGGTGTACGGCCTGCATCGCCTTTCTTTCTTTCTTCGACCCCCGCAAAGTGGTGCGCTCGAGGCACCCATTCGCAGCTCTTTCTGATATCGTCATAAAACACAGCGTGAGGCGCGGTGGGCGCGTCCACTGCGGCCAGCACGGGCGCGGATGAGAGATTTACGAGGCGGTGCAGTATGGGGCCGGGCCGGGTCGGGCCGGGGGGAATCGCGGTATGGATCGGGAATACCACAACGCAAGCACCGGAAACGGTAGAAGAAGCGTAAAACGGCCGGCGGCATGTCCCCGCAGCCCTTGCGCAGCCTAGCAGCGGTATACCGCAAATTATTAGCCACCTCACCCCCCACCCCAAACAAAACAATACAAAATATTTAAAAAAAAAAATATCAATCAAGATTGGTATTGATAGCAGATGATACCGCACCGCACGAGAAATTGCTATGGGGTGCGACAATTTGTGTGTGAACGCACACGATGTAAACGACGAACGACGCAAGCAGCGCCGCGCCGCGTGCCTGCGGGGTTGGGAGGGAAAGGGGTGGGAGGGGTCCGTCGGCGGCGTGGCGGACCGAAGCGGTCGCTGGCAGGGAGGAGCTGTTAGTGTTACACGCTGCGTGCGAGAAGGAGGTGCCATTGTTCCGCGCAGACTGCGCGTCAGACATTCAGCCATAGCCCCCCCCCTGGCCAGCGCCGCGCTATATTATTAGTTTTCTGGACTCGAGAGTAAAAGCTAGCTGACACCTTCAAATTACAAGTTAAATTTTATGTTAAGTGTTTAAAGGTATCATCTGCTAAAAATCCAGGAATACTTTTGTGTGAGGCAGACGTCAATCATGGAGAGTTAGAGTCGTCTGTCTGACACCAGTGATTTCCAGTGATTCAGTTTTTGAGCAGACATCGACGAAACTAGGCGAGTAACCGAAATTAACGATAAAGTCTTAACGCATGACTGAGTGAGAAGTTCCTCAGACAAGCCGAGAAACTTCCCCCCGTTTTTATCCACGCCCTTAAAATGTGAGAGGGTGGCGTGGGCAGAGTGGCCGTTGTAAAACCCCGCGGCGCAAGCCTCCCGGCCCGGCTCACCCGATCGGCCCCGCATATCCCGCATGTTAGCCAGGCCTCTCCGAAATCCTCTGCTCTCCTCCGCCAGAGTGCGGCAAAATCGGCAAATTAGGCCGGCCGCCGAGGCCGCACAGCGGCCTGAGGACGCTGCCTCAGGCCGCAGTGCGGCCTGCATCAGGCCGCTGCAGGTGAGAGGCGAGGAGAGGAGCTCCTCCCTAGCTCCCCTCACCTGCAGCGGCCTGATGCAGGCCGCACTGCGGCCTGAGGCAGCGTCCTCAGGCCGCTGTGCGGCCTCGGCGGCCGGCCTAATTTGCCGATTTTGCCGCACTCTGTCCTCCGCTATCCACTCACAAATCCTATACCAGCCACACCAGGAATTTTTTCTTCTTCCCTTTCTCCGTTTTCCGCGGGTCTGTAGAGGCCTTCGGCATGATCACCATGAGCGTGGGCGTGGAGGAGACGTCCAAAACGACACTGAAGGCATGTTTCGTTTTCGTTTCGCCATGACGTAACTTTACGCCCGACTGGAGTGACTGCAGCTGGTAAAACAAAGGTTGGAAATCCAACCTTTAAAAGGCACCAAAGCTCATAAGGCATGACATTTTTTTAAAAAAAAATATTTCCTTCCTGTAGAAAAAAAAATGGCATTTTAAGACTTATTCGTAATCTACGAAAAATTACGCTTCAAACGAGCCTACATGTGATGAGGTTCTAGTGAATGGCATAAATTAATTGAATTTTTGTACTTTTTTTGTATTTTTTTTTTCATTCGTTTACCGCTTATCAGAATCCTATCACCTGTGCGATCGTTTGCCGCGGAATTTCGCGAGAAATTCGATTATGTATCCTAAATTGCCATTTGTTTGCTCAGAAAGATATTTTGAAAAAAAAAATATGAAAATATACACTTTCGCACACCTTAAACGGGTTTAATACCCCAGGAAAGGTAGTAGGACATCGCACCTTTGTTTTTCCAGCGCGGTACTCGGTCTTACGCAGGGAGGTCGCAGCGCCACGTGACAGAAGGGGGTGACATTCGCCCCCACAGCGCCGCCGAGCCGCGAGCAAGCTCATCAAGCAGGTGTGGAAGGAGACGCGGGCTCCCCCGACTCCCACTCCCATAGACTCCAACATACGACGTACGTAGTTATTTGCTCTCCTCTCACAAAGTTGCGCGGGCAAAATCACATCTCACAAGTAGTTGACGGCAGTCGAATGCGAGGTGGCGTAGCGTAGCGTATGGCTGGCGCGGGGAGCACGCCCGCGCCGCTGCGGGAGGAGCCCGCACAGAATCGTGGAGCAGTAAGGCAAGGCGGAGAGGGGACTGGGGGGGGGGGGAGGGAGGGAGTACGGGGCGCCCCAATTAGAATGTCACCGTGCTCGGCGCACGCTCAAACACCTCGCGTACCCGCCGCGGCAGCGCGGGCGCCGGCTACACGGCCGGCTGACTCGCTCCACGGCCCCGCCCCGCCCCGCCTCGCCCCGCCCCGCCCCGCCCCGCCCCGCCCCACCCCGCCCCGTCCCGCCCCGTCCCGCCCCGCCCCGCCCCGCCTCGCCCCGCCCGATCCCGTCACGGCGCGGTGAGGCCTCGCGACCGCCGCACCACCTTTTATAACAACGCAAACGAATTGTTAACCCTCCCATCCCGCCCCGAACGTCCCGCAGTGCCTAGCGGTGCTGGCCGGCTCGGGCCCGGGCGCTCCCCGCCGCCGCTGCTGGTCCAAAGCCCGCGACAAACTTTGCCCGCTCGTTTAGGGAGAGCCGCGCACATTGCCGACCGTGTGCGGAGCACACAGCAGGGACTAAATATTAGGCCCTTACACTAAGCCTTAACCAAAAGGAAGGGAAAAAAAACTCACGGGCGTGAGAGATAGGCAAGGCACCCCTAACGGGGATCAAAAAAGAAAAGAAAGCAAGGGGTTGGTTTTAGATAAAGGAAAAAAAAAAACATATAAAATCCCTGTCTCTGTGCCATCTTGGCCATAGGGATTGATACTCTGTACAGATTACTTATTGGCAAGGAAGCCCCTGGGTGGCGACCCAAGGGATGAACATCCAAAATTGGGACCCGGAGTCGCAGGGAATTAAGTGTTCGTCAAAAATAAAACTCGTGGGCTCGTGGGTTGCCCGCCACGGCTACTACGTTACCGTGGCCGTGAATCATAAACTCTTTTTGATATGTTCGGATTGCTCGGCCATTACGTACGCGCTTTTGCGCTTTCACGCTCACTTCAGCTCTATTACTGCCACTTCCGCGCACGCCATACGTATCGCTGGGCGATATAGACAGCCAACTAACTGATGAGTGAATGCGGGGAACCGCAAGGAGGTAAAGCAGGCAGAGAGGGAAAGAGGGGGGGGGGGGGGGGGGGGGGGATTGAAAAAGGGAGCTGCTGCAGAGGGTCGCTGGGCGAGTGAGGAAAGTCTGAAGGGTGAATATGCAGAAGGCTGAGTTACGAAAATACCTCGGCAGATACGAGCGGCTCTCCTACGTCATGGAGAAAAAAATAAAAATTCCTGTTTCCATTTACGTGGAAGCTGATCTGAGTGGACTAGAAACTGACTCGGCGCCCAAAGAAACGCAACGCAACGGAAAGCAAGTTTAGTGAAATGTTTGAAAAAGGCACGCGGCTTTTTTTTTGTCCCCCTCCGCGTGGTTTAATGTGATGGTATCCTCCGGCTAGGCGGCGCGGATAGGGGGGGTAAGGGGTGGAGCTTGTTAGTATTCCGCGGTACCTCGCCCGGCCCGGCCCGGCCCGGGCCCGGGGGACGCCACATGCGGCGCTGCCTGCCCCATTCCAGACGAGCGGAGCCGGCAGGGCGGGCTGCTGGCGCCTAAAAGTAGACGCCTTCCGATCCCAATTTTACCACTAAAATGGGGGAAGGAAAAAAAAATATTCGCGGAGAACAAGATGCATCTTTATAGCTGATGCCAAGGGAAAATCCATTTTTCCTTATCGTAACCAGGCGTTCCAGAGCGAGCACGTGTAGCATGATTGCGGTATTGCGACTCAAGGGGCCACGGCACCTTACAGCTGGGGCGGGTACGCAAACTCACATTTTCACACGTATGGTCTTGGAGACAACCGGTACTACTACCTAAAAAGGTATATAAAAAAGGCAATTACAGCCGGCTGGTCCTGTATTTGGAGACACACTTTAGGACTGCACCACATAGGAGCAGGAGGTGGCTCCCAGGGGCGCGGTAGGAGCATCCACGGGATCGTCCTGAAGCGTCCTAAAGCGTCCTGCTGGAGCTGGCGCGGAAACTTGCGCTGTGCGCGCCGCCAATTCTGAAGTCGGTGACGGTATGGAATCGCGATGGCGGAATCGCACGAACTTCCGCCGAGCTTCGACGCGCGCGCGTGTGCGCGTAGCCTCGGCCTCGGCGCCACCCTGCAAAACTACCCCGCACCGCCCCGCACCCCGCCCCGACGAGACACACGGCCGCGAGGCCCCTCTTCCACTCCGCTGGGTTATTCACCAGGCAAAGGGCTGACAGGCCGGAGGGCGGGGCGGGGCAGGGCGGGGCGGGGCGGGGCGGGGCGGGGCGGGGCGGGGCGGGGCGGGGCGGGGCGGGGCGGGGCGGGGCGGGGCGGGGCGGGGCGTGGCGGGGCGTGTCACGCCTTGGGACTCTGCTCACGCTCTACTCCGGCGGTGCGGCACGGCGGGCTGCAGCAGCCTGCAGGAGGGCTCCACCGCTCGAGGTCAGCCGTGCCGAAGGCCGCGATAAGCCAAGCTGCTGCCCTCCCAGTGCTGCCAGATAAGTAGGCAAAAAAATCCCTCGAATACACCTGTGTGTGGCTGACGAGTATCCCAGCCTGCCCTACCTAGACTACATGTTGTCTAGTAGCCAGGCTAAGATACCCGTCAGCCATGTGTGCACACACAGGTGTATTCAAGGGAATTTTTTTAATTGCCAACTTATCTGGCAGCACTGAGCCCTCCTGCAGGAGGCGGCGCGGCGACCCGCTCTCTGCGCCTCGACCCCACAGCGGCGGCGAGCGCCCGGGCGGTAGGCAGCCCAACCTCCACACGTGCAGCCTGACAGTGGGCTTGCCCGGCGGCGACATGCCCTGCAGCAATCTACAAATGATGTAAACTTTCAAACACTGCAGTAGATCCTCCCAATGACTTGAACTTGGACTAGATCGAGAAAGTTGATCATTTCGATAAATCATTGTACGTCCCCCCCCCCCCCCAAAAAAAAAATAATTAGATCAAAATAAAATCAAGAAGGTTCCAGAAAAATCCAAAAAGTTAAGAACGTGGATTTTTTTTTTAAAAAACTAAACACAAATTTTAAAGACAGAATAAATTGTGAGATAGAAAACAGAAGAGATACTTTGACTACTCTCTTGAAAAATCTAAACAAAAAATCAAAACAAACAAATTTAAAAATAAATTAAAAGTTAACAAAAAAAAAGACATTAAACTTACACATTTTGTGTGAGTGATCCCTCCTACCCCTCGCACTGGATAGCCTCAAGAGGCTGCGAGTGAATTCTCTTTGCAAGCATGTCCTCCCTCGAGCCCTCCTCCTGCCCCACCCAAGGAGGGCTGTCCTGCTGTCGCGGCGCGCGGGTGGGGCGGGGCGGCCGTGTGACCCGCCCCGCCCCACCCCACCCCAGGGCCCTGCCACCCTGCCCCAGGGACCCCAGGGGCGAGGAATCAACTGGTGTACTTGCGCCGCCCCAGCCGCCCGGCCCTGCGCCCCGCGCCCTCACCCGGACCGGACCGAGGTCAAGGCGCGCGCACATGCGCCATGAAATTAGTTTTATATTAAAGAACACCTTTCTTTTCGTTAATGTCGTATGCGTTTGTTTCAGTCAGGAGCAGATAAACTACCGTAGCAGCAGCTTCACTCCGCATCACATCACGGGGGCCGCATCATAGCCGCTTTCCATGACGAGTTTGCGGAGGCACCATGGCCTCGGAGGGAGGGGGAGGGGGGAGTCGACGCGCGAGAAGCAGCGAGTCACGTGATCGTGATGCGCCCCGCCCGCCCCGCTGCTGCCGCTTGCTCCTGTCGATGCTCTAGATAATTGACATTCCGGAGCACCTCCGGGTCCACCCGGCGAGATCTCGTGGGTGTGCGTGTGTGTACGAGAGAGAGAGAGAGAGAGAGAGAGAGAGAGAGAGAGAGAGAGAGAGAGAGAGAGAGAGAGAGAGAGAGAGAGAGAGAGAGAGAGAGAGAGAGCGTGTGTGTGAGGTGTGTGTTGGTGGGGGGGTGTAACTAGGGGGTGTAGGGCCATCCATCATCCGCCGCATATCGGTTTCTAATCACCATCCCATACGCAGCCCCCCTTGCGCGCAGGACCTCCGGGTATCCTCCTCGCAGAGTACTTCGTACGCAGCCCCGCGCCACACAGCGCGCCAGGACGAGCGGTGGCTGCTGCCCGCGGCCAGCGCACCTGCGGCCGCCTGCCCTCCTGCCACCGGAGCTGCTCCTCGAGAAGGACCTCCTCGTCCTCCTCAGTCTACCAGACGCAACCTGGCACCGGGCTGCACTTGCTCGAATAATAACCATCTCTCTCTCTCTCTCTCTCTCTCTCTCTCTCTCTCTCTCTCTCTCTCTCTCTCTCTCTCTCTCTCTCTCTCTCTCACCGGGGGGCGGGTCGGGCACCACGGCCCGGAGGCACAGTAGTAGCTCTACGACCGGCAGGTGCTGGCGAGGGGTCCTTCACTCAAAAGAAATCAGTGAGCACCCTAACACCAAAACAAAATCAGAAAACATTCACAAGAAGTAAAGGTCAAGGAAAACCACGAATAACTAGAGGAATCACAAAAATCGATATACGCTTGAATTTGTAGTGAAGGACCCCTCAGCCTCAGGTCCACGGAGGACAGGTGCTAGGTCCTGGTCGACCGCCTCTCTCTCTCTCTCTCTCTCTCTCTCTCTCTCTCTTGCGGAGCGCGGAACGCCGACACTGGTAAAAGTAATGTGACACATGTCACATGAGCTGGTGTGACCGAGCTTTCGGTAACGTTTTGTGGTGTGACCGAGCTTTTGGTAACGTTTGGTGATGTGACCGAGGTTTTAGTCACATGTGTGGTGACACCCTATCTCCTATGCCAGTTACGAGGTCGCATCACAAGTGTGACGATTACTCATGTCGCATCACGTGCACACTAAATGGAAAGGGAAAATTTTGTTCCAAGAAATGTTGCGTTTTTGTGCACACCAATCCCTTTTGACAAATTTGTGTAATAATTTGGGAAGATTTGTAATATTTCGGACGCAAATTGTCTCAATTTAGTGGGACAATCTATCCCAAGAAAATGATGTGTACAAAAACGCAACATTTTCTGGGACAAAATTGTCCTTTTTCATTTAGAGTGTGGTGTGACCAAAACTCAAGTCACATCACATGGTGTGACCAAAACTGGTCGCATCAATTGACGTGACACATGTCACATTAGTTTTTCCTCTGGAGGATATAAAAGAGGCCGGGTGACGGGTACCACTGCTACCGGAAAATTCAAAGCGACACGAGCGCCGTCGGAGACCTGCCCATCGATCACGGGCTGCTGACGCTGCCCACGCCACCTTGCCTCCCCGCCCCGCCCCGCCCCGCCCCCGCAACGACGTCAGCATCGCCACGGCTCTCTCCGTATCATCGGGATTAAAAATAGCCCCTGTCCCCGAGCCCACCCACCCCGGCAGTGAGCGGCCGCGCCGCCACCTTCCTGAACCCACCTCAGCGTTCACAGATAAAGTATGCAAAATTTACACACCTGCAGGTCTGAAGCCTAATCTCTGCCAGCCTTAGATGACGGAAGTTAGTATCATGTGAGAGGAGTATTTATGCCTTGTAGTAGACAGGCAAAGATCAGAGTTGCCAGAAAAGTAAGGAAAAATAAGTAGCCCAAACATAGTGGAGTAGAACGGACTGCATCTGCGGCCGCCAACTAGGCACGGGCAACACCCTAGCAGAGGTCCATGCTTGTTGCCTAGTGCGCAGGCGCAACCTACTACTCCACCCCAATGCGTTAGGGGTCCAAACTTTGGGCTACCTATTGCCTACATTTCTGGCAACACTTGCAGAGCTTACCTGCTGCCCCGCACAAAGGTGTTTCTGTAGGAAATTTTCGCCAACTCATGAGGCCGAACCAGTTTGCCGTCGTAACGTCTCCCTGGGATTTCGCCCCCCCCCCCCCCTCTTCCCCCCTCAGATCGCCCTCAGGTCGCTCTACGGGTCGCGCCTGGGTCGCGCCTGGGTCAGCCCCGGGTCGCAACCCAAACGCCACCGACTCGGCCCCCAGCGGCCGCATCCTGGCGACAGCGCCACTTCGTTCCCCTGTCTTGCGCCCTTCTCTCTCTCTCTCTCTCTCTCTCTCTCTCTCTCTCTCTCTCTCTCTCTCTCTCTCTCTCTCTCTCTCTCTCTCTCTCTCTCTCTCTCTCTCTCTCTCCGCCGCGAATGCTTGCGTGTTGTTCGGCCTCTGTGCTGCTGGCCACACGTTTCGTCCTGCCAGCACGTGGGGGAACAACTAAGAAATTTTTGAACACCTCGTAATTTCCAAAACAAATCGGGAAAACTAAGTAATATTCAAGAAAATTCAAAAGACAATTCAGGAAAATTCACAAAAATTCAAAACAGACTTTAGGTAAGATTCAAGCAAAATGTCAGAAAAAATCAATAAAAATTAACGAAAATCCCCGAAAATGTACAAAATTAGAACACTAAAATTCAGAGCTGTTTCCCCCTCCTGCCAGGACCTCCAACGCGAGAAAGAGAGACATGGAGCGCGCAACTTTCCGGACATGCCGGTTTTGTCGGTTTGTCCAATGTAAAATCAGACCATGAGAGAGGGAGGGGGAGAGGGAGAGAGGGAGAGAGGGAGAGAGGGAGAGAGGGAGAGAGAGAGAGAGAGAGAGAGAGAGAGAGAGAGAGAGAGAGAGAGAGAGAGAGAGAGAGAGAGAGAGAGAGAGAGAGAGAGAGAGAGAGAGAGACGTGAGGCCGGTCGGCCAGGCTGCAGTCCCCGCTGGAGGGGTTGAACCAGAGGCTGCGACGGGGTGCGGCGGTGGGGTGGGGTGGGGTGGGGCTGGTGGGTCTCGGCCGGTGCGGCGGGGCGGGGCGGGGCGGGGCGGTCTGGAGCGCGTCGCGCTCGCCTCCCGAACTCAGTCCCTCGCCGCGCCGCGCCCGGGCAGCACCCTCCCCGTTTCCGGCTCCGGAGCCACACCACGCAGCGTCCCGCGAGCAGCGCGCGCGAACTGAAAGCCGCGAGAGCAGCGCCGGAAACTGGAAACGATAAAAAGACTTTTTTAAAAAAAGGACAGGACCCGAGACACACACAGGAGTCCAGAGAAGCCGCCGCAGCCACTGGGCGCTTGAGCGCTTATAGGTTAGTAAGATAAACCCTGACCGAATAATGCAAATGGGGTGTGCACATGGGCGGGCGCGACCCGCGGAGCACCCCGCGCGCCCGGAACATCAGCCGAAGTGCGCGGGGCGCGCTAACAGCGGCGACTTACGCGGGGTGTTTGGGAGTTCCGGAAGAGTTTATTGTTAACACCGGAGGACCCGCCCGCGAGATACAATTATAACGCACGACACGCCCGGAGCAGGAGAGATACCGCGCGGGGGTGCGCCCGGCCTCCGGGCAGCCCCCGACCCGGCGGGGCATCCGGGCACCTGGCTCACGCAGTTAGCTCATTAGCTAAGTCCAGCAGCGCACCGCGGGCTAAGCTGAGCTGCCGACATAATCATAATCATAACACATTCCGGACGGTTGTAATCAGTTTCTTCGCCCGGAGTAATCTTGTGCAATAAATATTAGCATCCGCGGCGGGAAACTTTGCGGGGGCGGACGTTGCGGTGGATGCGGGGATTGTTGTTCTGCGGTTCAGCGCGCAAAGCGGCGGTGACCTGCAGACAAGTGGAGGGAAGGAAAGGAATCAAGTGTGGGGAAAAAAATAGAGAGAGGATGATAGGAGAGGCGAAGAGCTGAGCGGGCCTCGACTCGCGCGCCAACTGGTGCACACCCCGAACCTACACAGTTAAAAATACTGCAAGGAGTTACGGTATGCCTACAGTCCGTACCGTAGTTTTCGTGAACGGTAAAGACCGTAACGTATCCTTACGGTATGGACTGTACTTCATTGTGGGTGGAATGTGCTCCATTGAACTTCCCTGACATATTTGCTAGCTACAGTAAGTATACCGTAGGATTCAGACTGTATTCAAAAATTACGGTCCGGGACCAGGAAACAAATTGACGGCACGTACCGTAGGCATTAACCGTAGTATTTTTTAACAGTGCTTTTGGCAATCCGTGGACAACCTTTGGCAATCCTCACGCAAAAGCCGTACTTGTTGCCCCTGTGGAAGGCTTTTTGTCTCGGAAAGGTAAAAATATAGACGGGAAATTTGTCAATCTCGGCAACTCGGTGTATACAGTAGGATGGGGCGGAGTGGAGCCCCCTCGCCTTGCCTGGCACTGTGGGCCTTTGACCGGACCGGACCGGGGGCCGCGGCGTGCCTATACTCTTGGAAGCTGTTAATGCCGCCCTATGCCGCCCCGCGATCCAGAGGAGAGAAGAGGAGAGGAGAGCCGGGAACAGAGAAAGAGAGATGTTTCAATTTGCTCGCGAAATGGAAAAAGGAGTGCTTCTGTTTCGCCAGCAGCAGCAGCAGTGTACGCGCGTGCGTGAGAGTGTGGTATGTCGTCTGCTGGCGGAAGAAAGGTGGAGAGGGAGAGAGACAGAGAGACAGAGAGAGAGAGAGAGAGAGAGAGAGAGAGAGAGAGAGAAAGAGAGATACAGACAGACAGAAAGACAGACAGGCCTCGAAGAGCAATGTGTCGTCTGCTTGCGTGCGTCCAAGCGTGCGCGCGCGCCGCGAGTTGGAACGCCCCAAAGTTTTACGGACGAATAGTCAAAAGAAACTTACTTTTCGACGTCGTCGAAGTAGTATAACGGGGTGTGGGGACGTCGCCGTCGGCTTTGCCGACTTTACCGGACCGCCCTGCCGCCCCGCGCCGAGCTGCACCATGTAGGACTGCTAACACGGGACGACCGAGGTGGAGGAGTTATCACGTGCCTGTGGAAAAGAAGATGACGTATGCGTAAAAAAAAATAATGCGCGTCCGAGCAAAAATTAAATTAGCAGGTGTGCTTTTTGATTTTATCAGTATAGGCGCAGCTAAATTTTAAAGCTACGGTGCTATTTTGCAAGCCACGGCGCTAGTTTTACTAGCTACCCTGATAGTGCTAATTTTTTACATCTTATTTCAGCTAGGCCTAAGTGATTTTATCGAGGATTTTTCCTTTTTTTGTTTTTGAGTGTATCTTAAACTTATCGCGTTTTTTTCCTTCAGAAACTGAACCCTATAGTAAATATCATTTTATCTGGTAAGACCTCAATCTACTTTTTCTCAGCGCGAATGGCTCCATCGGCACGAGTTTGCTCAGCGACAAGCGACTCCTCGCAGCAGCCAGGCCGGGCCGGCGCGGATTGGATAGGCAAAAACGAGACCATTACGGATAAGTCGCTCGACCGCCTTCCTACCCTTGCTCTTGCTCGTGCTCCTACTACTACTACTGCTCACCATTCACGACCCCGTCAGCCTTTTCAAACGCTAAACCCTCAGTCATCTCTGTGACGCTCCGCCCCGGCCCAGGCGCGCTTCGTGCCGATAAAAGCGGCCCTATCGGCTATTTAACCGCGCGTTCCATGGCGGGCGGCAGTGCTGTGCTCTGGGCAGTGCTGCTAGTACACCGGCCAGCCGAGGGGAGAGTGATATTATTATCATCCCTTTTGAGTCGTTTCGTTGGTATGAACCGTAACCGAGATGACTCGAAACGAGCGATATAAAGCCATCTCGCTCGATTAGAGTGACGTCCGTGCCAAATGCTCATCACTCTAAATGAGCGACACAGAATTTCCTCACTCCTTTTGAGCGACGTAAAATACGTCGCTCAATTTGAGGCAAAAATATGACTCTCAGATTTACAGTGCAGGCGGAGCTTGACTGGGCGGAGCAGGACGCTGAAAACAATGCCTGAATTTTAAAAAAAATTGTTTTTAAAGAAAAAGGGGAACACTTGGAAAAACTGCCTAATTATGAGGAAGATTCCTTAATTTTAAAGAATGGGAGAATTTCTTAAAATATAAACAGAAATCTTCGGAATGAAAAATTGCTAGGCATTTGGGCATTTCCGAGCTTACTTCTAACTAAGTAAGTATGCCACCTCCTCTTTGCAACGATATTCTAGAGAATTTTCATTAAGCGCGCCGGGCGGCCGCTAGGGCGAAGATATCGAATGCGGTCTAAACTGAGGACCAGAGAAGCCAGGAGAGAGACCGTTAAACAAACAAGATATTTTCGGTTTAAAAAAAAACGGGGGGGGGGGAGAAAGCTCCATGTTCCGGGCCCTGGCCGCTTTCCGGCCATCACCCCGAAAGCCGCGCTGCTCCCATCTCACTGACCCGAGGCTACAGCGGCCGGCTGGGCAAACAGGCCTGCCTCCCGCCCACCACTTCCCCACCGGCCAAAGTTCTGAGTGCCGGGCGGGCCAGACCGCGCCGCGCGCGCAGCGGCCGCCTCGCCTAACGAAGGTGAGTTTCATCGCGGTTTCCTGCCGCTAAAAACGCGTACGCGGACACAGGAGTATCGCGGGATTATTCCGGTTTTCGGTTTCATCAATTCACTCCGGATCGGGCAGGGATGTCATCACCCTCAGAAGGTTCAAAATGTCCATTCCTGGTCGCCTCATGTCTTCCCGGGGAGCACAAATAATTCCCTGTAGAGATATTGCACTCCTACATCTAGACACTAGACATGGGATCCCTATGATGTACTCCTGGGGGAGAACGAATCCCCCGAAGGGGATATCGTACTCCTACACCTCGAGGTGGGGGAGTATATTATCCCTAGGGATGGTGTTCTCCCTACTCTGCAAATCTTAGTGTGGCATTACAGATCAGTTTAAACTGCGAAACTTTAGTTACGCAGTTATAAATTCTGAGAGAGAGAGAAGGAGATAGTTTCTGAACTTCTTCCGGGTGTTAGCTTCAAACTGGGGCAACTCAGAAGGTTCTGGTTTTTAAAAATTGATTAAAAAGGCCGAGAAGATGAACGGTTTGACATCGTTTCGGCAACATTCAATTGATTTCACGGGGTCGTTTTATGACACGGCGGTTTTCTCTCTCTAGAGAACGCCAGGGACCTCTGCCCACTGCACCGCCAAGTCGGTACTCCAGCTACATAGTCCTCCTCCAAGGTGCACTACCGTACCGGTCCGCAGTCCCCCGCGGTGGGGCATCCCGTCGCTGCCGCCGGACCGCCCACACAACGACGGGAGGAAAGGAAGTGGCCGCGGGCCTTTTGCCACTCGACTCCGCCCCGCCCCGCCCCGCCCCGCGTGATCCGCGCTCACAGCCACCTGTGGACCCGCCACGCCCCGCCACGCCCCGCGCCACCCACTCAGGAGACGCAAGGGCACGCCCGCGCCCGCGCCCCCGCCCGCGGCGGAGCGCCTTGGCGTAGGCACGCTGGCGGCCGCGGTGCCCGGAGGGTGGCCTAGGTCCTGGAATGCAGGCGCTATGCGCTGCCGCGGCTCCCACCCGCCCGCGGCCCCCGCAAGGGCAGCCCCCCACCAACGCCGCCCACTCTACGAGAAAAAGCACTCGCCATAGAGGTGGATGGGCCGATGCCGGGCTGGGTGCCTCGGTCCGGAGGGCTCACACTAGTTGGGGTAGTCACACGCACCCCGCTGCCCAGCCGACTGATTCAGAAGATCGCTCTCATCCCTCCGTCCTTGTTGCACCTACAGTGGTGCCCTACGCTGGCCATGGTAGTGCTCCATGAGTGCGACGAGGACAGAGGTATGAAAGCGATCTTCGGAATCGCTCGGCAGCCCCACTACCCCGTCCACATCGCGCGTGGGACACGATATCCGGGGGGGACGGCTTGAATGATGTACAGTAGGAGCGGGACACAGCCGGAGCTGGGCCGAGCGAGCGGTGCCCGGCAAAGCGATTCCGTAGATCGCCCTCACGCCTCCGTCCTTGTCGCACGCACGCTGGAAAAACTCATGTGACATGTGTCACATGTAGACGTGAGACCAGTGTATGTCACACCACGTAATGTGTGATCTTATTTTTGGTCACGTTTGCAATGTAACATCCTTAATGTAATTCTTCTAGGAATAACGTAAGGGATGCGGCTCCAGATGTCACACGACAAACGAGACCAAGAATATGGTCACATTATGTTACACGGTAAAAACAATGTCTGATTTTTTGAGGAAAAAGGGAAAACTTTGAGGACCTTGGACACTTTGAGGAAAACGCCTTAGATTTTGAGGAAGGCTCCTCGAAAAATAAGGGAAATCTCCACAAATTTTGAGGAGCCTTCCTCAAAATCTAAGGCGTTTTCCTCAAAGTATCCAAGGCCCTGAAAGTTTTCCCTTTTTCCTCAAAAAATCAGACATCGTTTTAACCGTGTATGTGACACAAACTGGTCACACCAATTGACACACATCACTCATATCACATTAGTTTATCCAGGGCACGCGGGGCCCTGCCATCCTCAACGTAGGCCACCGCCATAGGTGTGACAAGTACGGAGGCATGAGATGCGATCATTCGGAATCAGAAGGGTGAACGATTTAGCCGAAGTAAAGGTTGAAGCACGGAAAAGGGAGAGAGGAAGGGGGGGGGAGAGAGGGAGAGAGGGAGGGGAGAGAGGGAGAGAGGAAGAGAGGGAGGGAGGGGAGAGAGGTGGGAATGGGGGAATGAAATGAAAGGGGGAGACCGGAAGAGGGAGGAAAAGGAAGCGAGAGGAGAGAGAGAGCCAATTACACTTTTTACCCGACAGACGATAACGATGACACCGCGCCGGTTGCGGCGGGGATGGCATGCAGGAGGGGAGGACGTCCCTGCGAAGCCCCGCCCCGCCCCGCCCCGCCCCGCCCCGCCCCGCCCCGCCCCGCCCCGCCCCACCACAGCGCGGCCAGCAGTAGAACGGGGAGCTGGGAGAGTGGGTTGTGAGAGAGGAGAAGCAGGGCAATTTACGAATCACTTCCAGTAGCAGGCGCCACTTGACCCGCACTCTATGCCAGAACCTCCACCACCACCACCTCAATCTAAATGCATAGGACGTCGAGCAGGGTGGCGGGAGGAGGGGGGAGGGGGGCCGTAGGGGGAAGCGGGTAAATATTGGTAGGGGAAGGGGCGGGCGGGACATAGCACCCCCGCCGCGACTCGCCTGCTGCTTCTGCCGCTGGACAGCGCGGAGGTTGCGGGAAGCGCTAGGAGTGCTTGCAGCCCCAGCCGACTGATTCAGAAGATCGCTCTCATCTCTCCGTCCTTGTTGCACCTACAGCGGCGCCCTATGCTGGCCATGGTAGTGCTCCATGAGTACGATGAGGACAGAGGCATGAGAGCCATCTTCGGAATAGCTCGGCTGCTCTGCCCTGCCCCGCGCTCCGCACTGGTTTCCCGCGGCCCGCGGCCCCCAAACCCCGCACCGACCGCCCGGGCGCGCCCCCCGAGCTGCAATAAACTCTGGGGAAAGAGAGAGCGTCGACAGGAAGAGACGTTTACCCTCTCCGACCAGGCCGGCTGGCTCTCCCAGGCTGGTCTGGCCCGGGCGGGGCGGGGCGGGGCAGGGCGGGGCGAGTCCAGCGGATGACCCGCGACGGAGGAGTGAGTCCTTCGCTACAAATTCTGGCGTACATCATTTTTTCTGCCACTTCGAGATTTTTGTCGATTTTTACTGATTTCAGGGTTCTCACGTTTAGGCTCCTGGCATTTTCCGCATGACTCTGCCTTATGCAAGTTTTAAAGCAAATTTAAAGTTTAAAAATCTAGGTGGAGCGTCTAAAATGTCTCTTACAAAGAATCCCCGTCATCCGAATTTTTCCACGACCGTCCCTGCAATTTCCATGACTTTCCCTGGCCCCCTTTTTTTCATGACCACCCAGGTTTTTCAGGCTTGTGGGACCCATACCAACTATGACCTTTTCTTTTGTTTTTCCAACTTTTAAAAGAAGTACACTGATTTTTTTTCGGGTAAGGGACCCCTCGCGGCCGCGAGGGCAGAGGGCGGAAGAGTCGAGTTAAGACGCTGCTGCAGACAAGCGGCTGCAGACACGCGGCCTTGGGAACCAGTCGCAGAGCAAAGTGGAGATAACTTCGACTTTATCCCGGCGGACGCGGTTTCGATAGCCCGCTCAGAAGATGCAGGTGTTCAAAAGTTTCGGCTCGCCAAAGCTATTACAGGGCTATTACGTGACTATTACACGAATATTACATGTATTACGACAAAATTACGGATATTACACGTTATTACGCCTATTACGGCTATTGCGCCTATTACAAACTATTACTGACGATTACCTGACTGTTGCACACCTATTACGGCTATGACACGTCTATTACACAGCTATTTCAGTGCAATTACAAGAATATTACGCGACTATTACTCGAATATTACAAGTATTACGGCGATATTACGCGGTATTACGCCTATTACAGGGATATTACGGCTACTGCAGCACTATTACAGGGCAGGTGACCCGACTATTACGCGAGGTTTTTCCGCCTCGTTGGCACCTATCTGACTCAGGAGAGAGCGCTGACGTCACAGATTGTGCTATGGTCGCCTTTCACGCGGCACTGAGTTACCCCTCTCTGGTGGCAGCCTGCACAGCACGCCGGGCCGGGATCTGCATCCTTATTGAGATGGACAAGGCGCCCCTAGTGTACACAGCAAGACCCCGGGCCCGGACCCGCCCCGCCCGCAAGGCAAGAGTGGCAGAGAGAGGCAAGGGAACTGAGAGAAAGAGGGAGGGAGAGGGAGGGAGATTTCCGGCGGACATAAAGGCTTACTTGCGAAACCCACAGCACAGTGGCGCATCTCATCTCTCTCTCTCTCTCTCTCTCTCTCTCTCTCTCTCTCTCTCTCTCTCTCTCTCTCTCTCTCTAGCTCTTGACACGCGCGCCGCGCGCCGCACGGCTCTACCCCGTTCTCCCTCTCTCTATATATATTTTGTTTCTTTCTTTGGCATGGCTGCTTCTGCCGCTGTGTACCCCTCCTAAACAACCCGTCACACGACAATTTTTTTTCTCCTCTCACCGACGTTGTCAGCAAAGGCTTAAGCGTAATACGTGCTAATATAAAAAGGGAGACAACGTAGGAAGGGCGCAGCGGGCGCGTGTTGCGCTGCGGTGTTACGCTCTGCACGGCTACTGTGTATTCAGCGCGCGCGAAATAACAACGTCGGCGAAAAGCAAGTTAGTAAGTGGGTGCGCGCGCGCCCGTCTGTGTGTGCGTGCATGTGTACGAGTGTGTGTGTGTGTGTGCACGTAAGTGAGTGCAGCGCGTTTAGACAGCATAGGGGAGGCGGAAATGCAACCCCGCCCTTTTGTCCCCGAGCAGCTGCAGCAGTGCTGCGGCAGACTGTGGCTCGTAGGGAGCCAGCAAGAGAGAGAGAGGGAGGTAGAGGGAGAGAGAGAGAGAGAGAGAGAGAGAGAGAGAGAGAGAGAGAGAGAGAGAGAGAGAGAGAGAGAGAGAGAGAGAGAGAGAGAGAGAGAGAGAGAGAGAGTCGAGCGGGGAAGAGAGGGACAGGGAAAGAAAGAGCGCGGAGCTGCCCTAAGGTACGGCCAGCGGCCAGGTACGGCGTAGTGCGTCGCGGCAAGTAGGCCCGCGCAGCGAGCGGGAAACAGCTCTGAGTTTTGGTGTTCACATTTTGTGAATTTTAGGTTGTATTTTTTTTACCCTAAATTGTTAAAATTTTTTGCTTGAGTTTTTTCTACCATTCTGTGAATTTTAATTGAATTTTCCTGATTTTTTTCTTCTGAATTTTTCGTGAATCTTTGACTTGTTTACCACTCGTAGGCAGACCAGGCGGCGTCCTCTAGAAAGAGCGAGGTCAGTGGGTTACAGCAGGGCCAGTGAGGGAAGGCGAGAGAGAAAGAGGGACAGACCGGAGGGGAGGTTCCGCAAGCTCTCTCTCTCTCTCTCTCTCTCTCTCTCTCTCTCTCTCTCTCTCTCTCTCTCTCTCTCTCTCTCTCTCTCTCTCTCTCTCTCTCTCTGCGCCTTCTCACCCTCACCCACACGTGGGGAGCACGCGAGAGGCCGATGTGCGCAATGTAAGCCGTCCTTGTCGCACTCATGGGGTCCTTTGCCATTCCGAACATTGGGCACCGCCATAATTGCGACGAGGACGGATGCATGAGAGCAGCGATCTCTTCGAAATCAGACGGCAGAATGACGACGACGACGACGACGAGACGACCGGTCGGTCGGTGCTCCACGCGTTCCAGCGTACGGCACAACTATTATCAACACTTAATCGTGTTAATAACTTTTATTTTCCGTCTAGAAGCAGAGCGACGCTGCCGCGTTGCCGCCTTCTGCAGACAGCAGCAGCAGGGGCAGCAGCTGTGTCTAATGAATCGCAGCTTTATTTTCATTTCGTGTGACCGGGAGGATGGGGCGGGGGGGGGGGGGAGTGGTGAGAAGTCGTGGGCGTTCGGAGCACGCAGCCCGCAAGGCTCGCTCCGTAATGCTTCTGCTGCTGGGCAACAGGTCTGTGGGGGGCGGAGCACGGCGGGGCGTGATGGGGAGGAGGGAGGGGAGGGTGGTCCACGGAGATCATCAGAAGCTGCACGTAACGGCTTAGAGGACAAAACTTTTTCCCAAACAAGACACTCCCTGCTCGCCCGCGCCCCCCGCCGTCGCGTCCCGCAGTGCCCCCCTCTAGGCCCACCGAGCCGCGGCGCGCACGCACACAGAACTTCTATTCTTTGCCGCGTAATGAATTTAACGCCATGTTGTGCAACGTTTTTCGTATATTATTATTTTTCATCTTTTTCACAAATTATTTTGTGTGTTGGGTGGCAGCAGCGCCGTTCTCTGTAAGGTTCGTGTGTGTCAAAAAGAGGGATCATTTAAATAAGTCATAGTACGGTCTCCACAAAATTATTTTAAATATCAATTTTCTTTAAAATTAAGATAAAATTAAGAAGAAAGTTAAAAAAAAAACTTTCGAATCGAAAACAAATACACACAAAAAAAAAATGAAAATAAAACAGAAATAACAAAAAAAATTAAAATGTTTCAAAAACTGACAGAAATTTGAAATCTTCATTAATCTCTTGGAAACTCAAAATAAAAAATAAAAACACCCCCCACCCCCCAAAAAATAAAAATCCAACGTAAAAAAAAAAGAATCATTGAACACATTTTGCATGAGTTCTCTCCCCTCCCTCGCGTGCAGCTGCCGCGCATATAGCGCCAGCCACAGCAGCAGGGGTCCCTCGCGCCGCACCTGCGCTCCGCAAAGAACGGCGCCTCGCCGGCCTCGCCCTCCTGCGTGGCGAGAACCGGTCTCGAAATGGGATTGGCTCCTGGGTGTTGGCGAAGCTTGGCACGGCGTGGCACGGGGCGGGGCGGCCGCTATATAGCCGGTCGGACACAGCGGCGCTAAGCCGAGCCGCCACCGCACCGCCTGTTTTCCAATCCAATGCATTCCTCCCTGTCCCAGCCCGCAACGCGCCGCGCCGCGCCACTCCCGCCTTTGTCTCGGTCTCCTTGACCGGGCCGGGGCCGGGGCCGAGGCCGGGCCCGGGGCCGCGGGGTGGGCTTGCCACATCCACAGCGGTCACCTTCCCTGAGGAGGATCCCCTCTCACACCCACAGAGAGGCGCCGCCGGGCGCCGCCCAGCCCAGCCCGGCCCGGCCCTGCCGCCCATGGGCACACTGTGACTGTGACAGGGCTCGCCGCGGGGCGGGGCGGGGCGGGGCGAGACGATTGAGACCAGAGGAGGACAGAGTAGCGGCGCGCAGGATTATTCTGAGCGTAGAGTTTGTCGCCCTCAGTCGGGTTGGGAAGGGCGGGAGGGGAAGGGAGAGGGGTTTAGGGCGTCTGGAGACAGAGGATGAGATGGCCCGCCTCGAGCCACCTGGAACAAAACCTTGTCTCCAGTCCGGCCCAGCCTAGCGCGCGGCAAGCAGCCTCCAGCAGCCTCCAGCAGCCTCCAGCAGCAGCCCTGCGCGGACAGAACCGCCCCGCCCCGCCCCGCCCCAGCCCTTGTCGTTCATTAGAGTTGGCCAGGTCAGGGCGGGGTGGGGTGGAGTGAGACGCCCGGGTGGATTCTGCAGCAGTCGAGATGCTCAAGGGCAAACTGCATCTCGTGGTGCGTGGAGCTATGCGAGGCGTGGCGGAGCGTGGCGGGGGCAAGCTGTCCTCCGGGGGACACTATCGGAGGTGATTTCCCCTGGACCGAGCAAAGCGGACGGGTCCAAGCGACGCCCCAGCCCTGTCTCTCCCCGTCCCACCCCCACGCGGGAGGAGGCAAAGTGGGGGGGAAAATGAAGACAGAGTCCGCTTGCCGCCAGCAGGGCAGGGCGACAGTAGAGGGAAGAGGAAAGGTGCGCCACAAGGACGCAGAGGAGACAAGGAGGGAGGAAAGCTTTTCTCCTAGGAGGGAGGGAGGGACGGAGGGGGGGGGGGAGAGAGAGAGAGAGAGAGAGAGAGAGAGAGAGAGAGAGAGAGAGAGAGAGAGAGAGAGAGAGAGAGAGAGAGAGAGAGAGAGAAGGGGGGACTTCAAAAAAGAAAGAGCGCTACGTCGTTTGAAGTTGAAGGAAGGGCCCGGTGGGAGGTGACTGAGTGTAAAGCGTAGAAGGGGCTTAAAGTGATCCCGATGGTCCTCCTCCTCGTTTTGTGTTCCTACCGCGTCGTGGCTGCGCGGCGGTGCGGCGGCGGCGCCCGCATCGCCTTTGAGGTCGTCCCCACCCCCATTGTGGCCATCGCCGGGAACATAATTGTGCGTAATCGGCGATCTATTTCGTCGAGGTCTTTCGTCGCGATACTCCCCCTTATTATTCTCCCTTATCCTCCCCTTTGAGCGTCACACCGCGGGCTCGCTCGACGTTATACAGGGTCTTCCCCGTTCCTCCCCCCTCCCTACCCCCACCAATATAGCTAGCTACCCCCAGCGCTCCGAGTGCTGCCTCTACATGGTGTAGAGCAGGACACCTCAAGCGACACTTCCCCTACCAATAGGTAGCTACGCCCAGCGCTCCGAGTGCTGCCGCTCTATGGTGTAGAGCAGGACACCTCAAGCGACACTTCCCCTACCAATAGGTAGCTACGCCCAGCGCTCCGAGTGCTGCCGCTCAGAGGACACCTCGGGCGACACTGCCCACAGCGTGGGGGTGGGGCAGCTGCCGCGCTCGTTAATGTGAGTGGCGCCATCAGATAGCACGGGGACACGCTGCGTCATTCCGACGGATATTATTTAAGATTTATCGCTTCCCCTCCCGGCCACTCCCGAACTGACGGATGGCACAGGACAGACTGTCGCATTGCACTGCACAGCTCCCTGATGCTGCTGGGACGAAAAGTCCCGCGGAAAACACAAAGCCGCATCGACTGTCCACCTGCCGTCTCAAGGAGGACTCCGCTGTTGTCCCGGAGGACATGTCATGGTGTCCGCCACTCTATAATCATGTCTACACCATGTCCAAAACTCACTGGTACTTTGCAAATCGAAGTCTGATACTACAAGTAAGTTGAAACTGAGAAGCTTTAGTTACACAGTTACAACTCTGCAAAAACGACCAAGTTTTGTAGTTTAAACTGCAAAAATAACGAGTTCGTCAGTTTAAACTGCAAGACTAGTGAGTTCTACACTTTCGAGTTTTGCAGTTGTAACTGTTAGATTTGCAGAGTAATCATAATTACCCTCCAAATTCCGCTTTAATGATGTTTCCCTCACGAAAATACGCAAGACACTACATAAATTTCAAATTTTCTTAAAAAATTGCTGAAAACCGTTGGTAATTTCTGGCAATCGGTATTCGTGTGTACGCTCCTGAGCCGAGTGATGGACCCCTGTAGGACACGTGCCTGCTGAAACGCCCCTACTATCCCTTTGAGCAGGACACGTGCCCGTTTCCACGATATCTCATCTCTCTCTCTCATATTAGATATTCCAGTGCGGGCTGGCAGCGGCTGGCAGTCCTCCAGAAGGCCTCCAGGCGGCGGACCGGGGCAGCGGGCCCCGTTCCTCACCTCCCGCACGTACTATAAAGGCCCGCACCCCGGCACTGCAGGGCAGAGCAGCCCCGGAATGGAATTGTCACTTCATAACGCAACAGAAGGCGCCCCGGCCCCGGCGGCCCCGGCGGCCCCGGCACGGCTCGCACCGGGGTTACGACCCCATCGGGGAGGGCCCAGCTCGCCTCAGCCCACCCCACCCCACCCCACCCCACCCCACCCCACCCCGCCCCGCCCCACCCCGCCCCACCCCGCCCCGCCTCCTCCTTTTCCTACCGCATTTTCACGTTCTCTCCATCCTACAGCCTCGGCGGTGCCCGGCGGTGCCCGCCGCGCTCCATCTCGTAAGAAGTAACAAGGCCATCCTGGTGCCCAATTATGAGCGCCCCGCTGTAGGAATGACCGAGCCGAGCGGAGCGCCTAGAGTTATGTGGATGCACGTCCACACGGGGCGGGGTGGGGTGGGGTGGGGTGGGACGGAGCACGAATCGATCTCATTACGCCATGCTTTTTTTCCCGTTCGTCTATTTTCCTCGACCTGACAAGCTGCCCTATATAGCGGTCACAGCGCTGCGCCCAACGCGAAAAAAATAGGCCTAAAATTTAGTAGTGCGCGGGACTGAAAATGAGACGGTCTGGCGGAAGAGACACGGGAGAGAAGAGAAGAGAAGAGAAGAGAAGAGAAGAGAAGAGAAGAGAAGAGAAGAGAAGAGAAGAGAAGAGAAGAGAAGAGAAGAGAGGGAGAGAGAGAGCGAGCGAGAGAGAGACAGGGGGGAGGGGGGCAAGCGCCATCATCATCACGTCCAATATGAAACTATTTGCGATCTCTCTCGTCGGCGTCATTACGCCCGTATCTATATATATAATCTGGGCCGGTCGCGGGACGTAACGGCCGGCCCCGCGAGAAGGACCGGGGGAGGCGACTTTCAGCGCACACGGTGAGAGCAGCAGGGCGCTCCCGACAACGCGACGGACCGGCGGCCGCGGTCCTTGTGTAGTTTCAGCGAAAGTTTAGTAAAGATTAGCACTTGTGCTTGACGCTGTTCTGCGCGCCCAGCACAGCCCGCTCGGCCTCTCCACGCCGTGCCGACGCCTCCTCGAAGGTCATCATCGATGTGAAGCGAGGAGAGAAGAGGGGACGAGGGAGAGAGGGGAGGGAGGAAGGCCCTTCACAAGGAAAGCGGGCGAGCTGAAGGGCTCGTGGCCCGGGGCGGGGCGCGGCGGGCTGGGTCTCTTTCCGTCCAGAAGTAGGCGTTCCCCTTACGAACACACGCCCATCACCACCGAATGCCAAAGCAACACGCTCCAAAGTAAGAAAAGGAGAAGGGGAAAAAAATGCTATAAAACAACGAGACAAAGGCCGCTCATGCTCATATATACGAGTGCGGAGAGTATGGCAGGCATACGCATCCATCTACAGAGGCCTACATTCCCCGGGGCGATGACAGTGACTGAACATCGTTATACACACGGCGCGGGAGCGGATGTATGTATGTATGTGTGTGTGTGTGTTGAGAGTGGGGAAGGGGGGCAGGTGCACGGCCGCGGCTAGGAAATTAATACAGTTTCATTTAGTTTGCGGTCGTGTTCGGTGGATTGCGCTAGAAACGACTCTCGTCCGAATTGTTTGTGCGGGGAAATGAAATCGTGTGCAGCGTGGCGCCTTTCACCCGCAACGCGCCGCGCGCCGAAAACAAGAGGAGAGACAACAACGAACGGTGTTGCCAGCTCAAACAGCAGGGTAAACCAGGCTGCATCCGCGCCTCCAGGTGTGCCTACAGGGGAGGGTGGTCTCATTCCCAAAAAATTATTGTACGGTCGAAAAGAAAAAAAAAGTATTTTATAAGTCATAAAGAATTTTAATAAATCAAAATAAAATCAAGAAGAAAGCTACAGAAAAATCCGCTTAAAAAAGAAAAAGAAAAATTCAATAAAAGAAAATCCAACGGCCAAAAAATCATGGTGCACGTGCACATTTTGTATGGGTGCCACCCGTACCGCCCCCCCCCCCTTTTTAATCCAACACGCAAGCACCTTTGCTTGCATTGCATGTCATTGACTAGTAGGCATGTAGGCTAGCGCTCATCTTCGGCAGCGACACGGCCATCACTGATAATCCAAGTGTTCAACCCTTCAACACTTTAAAGTGTTGAAATACCATTTAAACATATAAATGTATTCAACAGAGTTGTTGTACACTTACAAGTGTTCAAATCAGAAGTTATGCACTTAAAAGTGTTCAACTCCCCAGTTACACACTTCCTTAGTTGGACGCCCTGTATCAGGGAAGTGTGCGACAATGGAGAGTTGGACACTTTCAAGTGCACAACTTCTGAGTTGAACACTTTTAAGTGCACAACAACTCTGTTGAACACTTTTATTTGTTTGAATGGTATTTCAACACTTACAAGTGTTGAAGGGTTGAACACTTGTTTTATCAGTGTGTCCGGGCCACTTATTGCCTACTTTTCTAGCAACACTGGAGGAGTATTTACAGTTCGCGTCTCGTATTTTGGTCGTTCATCACACAGAAGTCGGCAATTTCCCGCCCAATACAGGCCGGTGGAGCCGGCACACAGCCGGAATGAATACAGACTCCGACTATAGTGTTTGACGGTGTGTTTGATCTAGATCGGGGCGGGGCGGGGCGCGGCGGGGCGCGGCGGGGCGCGGCATGCGGGGCGGGGGCCACCCCAGTGGGATTGGGGGGGAATAAAACGCACACAACCGGTGGAGAAATGGGGACGGGGGACCTGAAGGAAAGGGGATGGCCGCGAACCGAGCCTGGCGCGGTAGCGTGGGGTGTAGTGGGGTGGGGTACGGGGCAAGAAGGGGCGGGCGCAGCCTCGCGGCAGCCAGCCAACAGCCGCCCCCTTCCCCCTCCCCCCCCCCCCCCCCCCCCCCCAAACCAGCCCGCGCGCGGCGGCATGATCAGCCGGAAAATACGTGATCTACCCTCCATAAATATTTCGTCTTCAAATAGGAACCGGTGGGGTGTCGCAAAGTGGAAAGATATTTTTGCGGGTTTGTTCCCGGCCCGCGTTGCCCGGGCGGGCTCTGGCTGCGCGGAGCTCGGCTCGGCTCCGCTCGCGTTGCGGCCGCAGGCGGCGTGGGGGCGGCGCAGCGGGGGAGGCGCGGAGGCGCGCCACGGGAGCCCGCGGGCGGGACGGGGGCGGACATGCCAGCAGTGTCGCCGTGCATCCCCCACCCCCAGGGCCCGCGCGCTGCACCACCTCCATCCGGAACGATTTCAGCATTATAAGGATGCCACTGAAAAAAAGGGGGGGGGGAGGGGAGGAGTGCGGCTTTGGTGCTCTCGCCCTCGGCATCCCTCGGCTCGCCTCCAACCCGTCCCCGGGGCTTGGTGTTGTAGTGCATGAATGCAGTGGAGTGACTTTTCTTTCTGTTCGTATGATTGCAGGTGCGGAGGCAAGTCCGTCCCGGCATGAGGAGCACGCCGGCGGCGCCCTGCGGCCCGAGGCCATGAGGCCCGGGGGCGGGCCCGGGGGCGGCCCCGGGGGTGGGCCTGGGGGCGGCCCGGCCCGGCCCCTGGCGCTGTGGGCCTTCATGGGCCTGGTGCTGGCCTTTGGCCCGTCCTCGAGCGCGCCTCGGGACGGGGCGGGGCCGGTACCGGGGCCAGGGCCGGGCGGGCTGCAGCCGCTGCCCGGGGCCGAGCAGCAGCAGCACCACTACGGCTACCTGTCCACGGCGCGGCCCGAGTCGCTCATCGGCCCGGGGGACATCGCCGGCACCGTGCGGCGCATGGGCCCGCCCAGCAGCGCGGCGGCCAAGCGGCGGCCCAAGCTGCAGGAGCTGGCGCTCGAGCTGCAGCTGCTGCAGCAGCAGGACCGGCAGGGCATGCAGGGCCTGCTGCAGGCGGCCCGCCCCACCGGGGTCACCTCGCGCGCGCACCAGCTCCGCGCCGAGCCCCGGCCCAGCGCCGCGCCGCATGCGCCGCCCGCCCCGAGCGCCGCCACCATCCTCGACGACGTCAGCAGCCTCATGGACAACCGGTCCGAGAAGCAGGAGGGCGCGCCCACCCAGGAGACGACGACCGAGGACGGCGTCGGCGGCGGCATCGAGGGCGGCGCGTCGGCGTACTCCGGGGGTAGCGTCAGCCCGCCCGACGACGACGACGACGACGACCAGCCGCCCCTGGACGCGGACGACATGTACGGCCCCAACAAGAGCCACGTGGACCTGGTCAACCGGTTCCTGCGCATCGTCGAGTCGCAGCACCTGCTCGGCGAGAACTGCACGGCCGGCACCGACCTCAACCTGGGCGAGGGCGTCGTGGACCGCTACGCGCAGGTGAGACCCCGGCCCGGTCCCGAGCCCGGACGGCATATCGGCCGCCTCAAGGACCTACCCCCTGGGATAGAACCCTGTAACTTATACCCCATTACCGAGTTACCGGTGCGCCGGTGCGGTACCCTCTTGGCTCCGGGCAAGCCCTTTGCAAATCCCTTGCCAATCCTTTTAGCCCCGCCTTGCGCCTCGCAGCCCCCTGAGCGCCCCGCCCCGCCCCGCCCCGCCCCGCCCCGCCCCGCCCCGCCCCGCCCCGGCCACATCCTTCAAGGAACTTCCTGCCCACTCGCCTGACCGACCACGACGTCAAGGAGGAAAACGCCACCCCGGAAAACGACGCGTTCGTAAAGCCTGTGCTTCGGCCACGACATGCCCTCAGCCCGATTCCCCCCTTCCCCCCAGCCCCAGCTACGCGAGTAGTAGAAACACGAGAAGTCCGGCCTGCTTGGAGGGCAGTGGGCAGTCCGTTCACTCCTTCCCCCCACCCCACCCCACCGTATCTTCCCCAACCACCGCCCCACCTCGACCTCGAATCCTTAATGGCGGCCCAGGCAATGCGTTCGTTTAACTCTATTGGAGAGAAACAGGATCCGCATGCACTAACTTGCGCTCAGGTCAGGGTACAGGTCCGGAGACCTGTTGGCCTGCAGCAGCCTGCGCAGAACTGAGTACCCACTCCATCCGGCACGACCCCGCCCCGCCCCGCCCCGCCCCGCCCCGCCCCACCCCACCCCGTTGCGCCCCCGCAGCGCTCTCCTGGGGGCAACCCTTTGGGCTGTTGCGAGCGCTCGCGCGGGCTGCGGAAGGAGGAGGAGGAACTTGAGATCAGCTGCGGCAGGTTAGGCGTCCCGGTGCACCGCCGTGCCGTGCCGTGCCATGGACTTCCATGGTGACTCATTATTTAACGGGGAAGAGGACGCGGAACAGCACCGAGGCGGCCGGGCGGGGCGGGGTGGGGCGGGGCGGGGTGGGGCGGGGTGAGGGTGGCCAGCGGAGCCACGCCGCCCCCACCGGGACGACTCTCCGCATCCCTCAGCAAGTCCCCAGGGCCGTGAAACCGCGCTGATACTGCAGACTTCCTTATTCACGTCACGACACTGTCACGGTAGAGAAATACATCCAAGCGTTCGCAAAGAGTTGCTAAAGAACTATTTATTTATTTTTATTATTTTCTGAAACAAGTTTCCGAGCCCTCAATACCATCACGTACAGACTCAAGTGCACCCCCAGAATCGTTTCTTCGTTGTAGGTCACAAGAAATATTGTCATTAAATTAAAACGAATTTTGCTCACGGAAAACAAAATTTCACGTACCGGGCGTTTCATAAGACGCAGGTGCGAGCGGGTTCGCCTGCCCGATCTCCCAGTAAAGCGCCTAGCCCCTTGGGTAGGCAAACCCGCCCGCACCTGCGTATTTTATGAAACGCCCGGTACTTGGGTCAAAAATAATGTCAATGATTTGTGACAAAAATTTGCTTGGATCAAAGATAAAAAGGTTATTTGTTTTTGAAATAAAATAAAAATATTCAGACTGTTTTAAAGAAATTTGTTCACACATTTGAATCACGCAACGCAACAAGCCTCCGCTGTTTCAAAGAAACGATTCTCTGGGTGCGAGCCTGCTGTAGATATAGCAATAGATATGGCCAATAAACCACTAAGATGATACTCTGCGCCCCGCGAGAAGCTCTCTCATCCATCACCACAATCGTGACACCCGCCGTCATAACTACTGGCATGGGCTGTTCAGTGATGGAATGCCCGCCGCGCCTCCCACGCGAACGCGCCCACACCGATACATCTACATCGCGCGGCGCGCCGCCAGGCACGTGTCCCGCGCCAGCAGGTGCCAGACCAGACCAGGCCGAGGTGCGACTAGGAGGACCAGGTGTGCCAGAGTGAGGTGGTGCGGGGAGGGAAAATAAGGAGTAGAGCCGAGCACATCATCACACACACTGCACACACTTGGCCAGGCCCGAAGGGGAAACAACTCTGACATTTTTGTACACCTTGTCATTTATTCAGAAACGTTTAGGAAAACGCAGAAAAATTCGGAAAATTTCAGAAAAAGGAAAGAAAATGCAGTAAAATTTAGGAAAATTCACAAAAATTCAGAATTTCAAAACCACTGTACACCTAAAGTCAGAGTTGTTTCCCCCTCAGTTAAGGCGAGCGGCGTCTGGGTCTGATGATGTAGTGTGTACCGCCGCCGCGCCGGCCCGGCCCGGCCGCAGCCCGGCCCGCAGATTGCCCACAACGTCGCTAACTCCCGTAATATCGCCTTTCTTGACTTTCGCTCTTTCGCTACACCCACAACAAAAAAGGAAAAAAATAATGAAGAGTTGCAGCAGCCATCGTATGGTAAGCTCAGTCAGCGACGACCGTAAAATCATGGCAGAGACAGCAATACTGTCTTGACCAGAATTTCGGCGCGGATTAAACTGTAATACTGCCATCTCAAGCATGATTTTATGTCTGTCCCTGAGGCCCGCCGGCCGTTGCGCGAGAGCAATTCCAATCCTCGTTTAAGGCCACCTTAACTTCCAGCCGTTGAGCTTTGCTCGCCCCGCCCCGCCCCTCTGGAGGTCCCTCCTGGAGGCCGCTGGAGCTGGAGAGGGTCCAGCCAGCCAGCCCGCCCGCCGGACAAAACAATTAAAGTCCGACAAAACGCGGCGCCGGGCCGGGCCGGGCCGCGCCGGGGGTCCCGCTGGGTCCCGCGTCCCCGTCCCGCGCAGCGGACAAGAAATATTGGGACGCGTTACTGGCGGGAGCCGCGACGCACAGCGACGCGCCCCTCTCGCGCAGCAGTTAGTACAACGAAAAAGAAAAAGAAAACAAAAAACAAGAAAAATAAAAACACGTCCGCGCTTATCTGCACTGGCACGTTTTATTTTTTTTTCCCGTCGTCCCCTCTTCACCGATAGTGACCTGCTGCCTTCCCCACTCCTGCTCCGGGCCATTGTACTAATTTTGCTTAATCGACAGAATCTCTCCCTCCCTCCCCGGCCCAGCCTTACCCGGCCACCCTCCGCCCCTAAAACGCTTTCATCCATCCCGGGCGCGCGCGGCGCAAAAGCCGACCCCTCGGACTGCCACGCCGCGCCACGCCACTCCCTCTAGTCCTAGACCAAGCCAACCCCCTCGCAACCCACCTCTCAAAAAATAAAAAAATAAATAAAAAAAATAACAAAAAAAATAGGATGTCTCCCCAAATCGCTAACTCATCAACTCTGATGGCCGCCTGCCCGGCCTACGCGGACCGGCCTACACCGGCCCTCACTACCTTTCTCTTCCCCCTCTTCCGGTTTTGTTCAAACTACCACAACTACAGACCGTTAGTGGGAGCGGACGAAAGTGACAGGGCGCTCCGGCGGGCGGAGCGGGGCGGCTGCTGGGTGTTGGACTGCATGAAAGCATCGTTTTGTTTGACTTTGGAAGGCAGGTGCGAGCGGGTTGGGTGGGATCAACACTGGTTGTTTGACTGCCCCATCCACCCCGGCAAAACTGCCTATATCCCCGATCACCACACCACCACCGCGGGCCCATTTCACTCACGGCATCAAAAATAGGACAGCAGCAGTGTTTCCGCCGATTTCCGGTCCCGGCCGGAAAAAAAGAGGGTGAAATTTGATCACAGTAATGACCGGAACTCTCTGATTCCAGGAGCGTTTCCGCGTGGAGGCGGACGTGGCGGTGAACCGCGCCAACATGCTGACCCGCCTGTGGAAGTACGCGGGCGCCGAGGTGTTGCACTCCGAGTACCTGCTGCACGCCGCCGTGTTCGCCATGGTCGAGTTCGACGACGACATCTTCGCGGCCGGCAACTGCTACGACGCCTACCAGTACAAGGACTACGAGCTCTTCTGCCCGTTCGCCTACCGCCTCCCGGACGGTCCGATCCTCGTCAAGGACCTCGCCGTCGAGTACAAGTACCTCGGCAACTCGTCCGAGTGGTTCTACATCGCGAGGAAGAACGCCGAGCGCGTCATTCACAACTACAACCAGTTCAGCAGAGGTGAGTACTGCTCACGCGAGCCCGCGCCAGGAGGAAGGGTGGGGCCCCTGGGGCGTGGTGGGGCGGGGCGGGGCGTGGTGGGGCGGGGCGGCGTTGCGGCAGCGAGACGAGTGAGAGTCGCGAAGCCCTCAGGGAGCCAAAGAGTTGGAAGGCTGCTGGCCAAGTTTAATGAGACAAACTGGATTGATTAGGGATCGGTTAGGGATTAGGGGGTTTGGCCCGGGCGCACTGTCCAGCTGAGAGGGGGAGAGGGGGGGGGGGGGGGTCATCGGCCAACGCCCTCGGGGCGCACAACAACACAAAACTCGCTGAAATGTTTGGTTTAGAGGGAGCGCGGTCCTGCACTGTAAACACGTGAGTCGATTTTCGACGTCACCTAACGTCGAAAAACGTCGGCGAACAAATACGAACTCTTTGATCGCCGGATTTCGCTCCTAACGTCTCGGTTTGAGATACGAACTCACGTCGAGTTCGAATTTCGACTCTGAGCTGATCCGTGTTTCGCCACAATCCGACGCAATCGTAGCTTCTTTCAATGTCAAGAAACGGTTGTTTTCGTCGCAATTCAGACGCATCGCTTATTTACGATACAGTCGCTTCGAAAAGCGTTGGAACTGATTTCGCTTTTGTTTCCGGTCGTTTTTCGACGCTTTCCGAATTTCGAACGGGGTTTTTGACCCTTCAAAAATCGATTTTCCTTTCCTCAGTGTGGCCGCGGGACCGACCCGCGGGAAAGGGCTGATGCGCTTAAGAACTAACTACACTCTAGAAACTCAAGTGTGTGCATGGCACGCTTCTTTTGGAGTCAACCACAAAGCACACTCTAAAACTGGAGTGTGCTTGCCAGGCATGCTCTAAAATGGAGTGCGTTTGCCAGGTCTGCTCTAAATAAAAGCATGCCAGCCAGGCATGCACTTGGAGTGGGCCCGACCCCGACAAGCCCGATTCATCTTAGTGCATGCCTGGCATGCTTTTATCTAGAGCATGCCTGGCAAGCACACTCCATTTTAGAGAATGCCTGGCAAGCACGCACTCTAGTTTAGAGTATGCCTATGGCAAGCACGCTTCATTTTAGAGTGTGCTTTCTTTTTTAGTTCGACAAACAATTGCCCCTATGAAAACGTGTTTTGTTGCGGGCTGATGCGGTCAAGGGGCGGCCAACTTACGTATTTCTGTGTACACTTGCCTTGTATTTCTTGTATTTCTAATGTATTTTTTTCGGTATTTTTCTCGTATTTTTGTTGAGTATTTCTATGTATATATGTGTATTGTAGAGTATTTCCCTGTATTTTTAGTCTATTTCTAGAAATACACAGGTATTTCTGTATACAAGTTTTTTTCGAGTTGGCCGCCCCTCGGATGCGGTCATTTAGTGATAGACGGACAGGGGGTCACTTTGGCAGAGTAGCCGTTCTCCGGCCGCAGCGCAGACCCACATATGCAGCGGCGCCCGCACGGGCTGCTCTGGGAGGAAATAAACTCGCGACACAAGCAGCACTCTGGTGGCGGCGATTCGGAGGCGACCCCCACGTCCGTCACACACGCACACAGGCCCGCCGCGCCGCGCCTCGCGGTCCGTTATTCGGACGCAGCCGCAGCGCCGTAGTATGGCGGCGGAGCGGAACGACCGGAGAGACCACCGCATCCACTGCTCACTTGAAAATTAATGAAGGGTGTTAAAAGTTGTGACACTCGAGGCATTGTGCGAATAATGAAGGGCATGCGACCCTCAAACGCGTAAACGCGCCGCGCCACGCACCGCGGCGAGAGAACAGCCCGGGGCTGATGCTGAGCGGCCGCGGCCTGCGGGTGACGCGGCGCTAAGAATTTGCGAGCAGAAGGGCCGCGCCGGCAAAAAGTTTAGGTTCGTTGCGTGAGGAGTATGTTCAGGATAAGGAATGGCGCGCGCGGGGCCCCTCTCCACCCCCCACCCCACCTCACGGCACAAGGGAACCTGTTTTTGCCACCTAATTTCGACTTAGTGCCGCTCGACCTTACTTCTACCCCCTACCCCATTTGCTCCCCTCCTTGCTCGGCTCACCCGAAATCAGCTCTTCCGCAAACTACTGCCTGCCGCATGGAGGAGGCGCCGAGGCGCCACCGCCGCGCGCCATTAGAAATTAATGCAGGATAAAGTGGCGCGCGCTTCAGGCAAAGTGGTCGTGTGTTCGATTCGGAATGCAACCCAGTGTGGAGAAAAGGCACACCCCAGAAGTCGCACGGGGGGGGGGAGGACGAGGAGGAATACGCGTGGAGGAGAAAGAGGAGAGGAGGAAGAGGAGAGGAGGAGGAGAGGAGGAGGAGAGGAGGAGGAGGAGAGGAGGAGGAGAGGAGGAGGAGAGGAGGAGGAGAGGAAGAGGAGAGGAAGAGGAGAGGACGAGGAGAGGAGGAGAGGAAGAGGAGAGGAGGAGGAGGAGAGGAAGAGGAGGAGGAGAGGAAGAGGAGGAGGAGAGCAGGAGAAAATGGAGCTGGAGGGGGAGAAAGGAGAAGAATGGAGCAAGGCGGGAAAGAGGAGACGGGGCGGAGCAGAAGATTGACTTCTCCGCCGCACCGACAGTGTGGCAGGGCAAGGGTAGCAGCACCTTGTACGAACCACGCGCGCGCCCATTGAAACGGTGTCTCTGCTGTGCGGTAAGGTAGCGGATAAGAGAGAGGAGGGAGAGGGAGGAGGCGGAGAGGGGGGAGGGAGAGAGAAAGACAGACGCAGACGAAGAAAGGTAAAAAGAGGAACAGTTCGCGAGGGGGTCCAGTGGAAGACGGGCGTGGCTTTTTCCGGGATCAGAGAAATTAGAGACGGCAGGCAAAGAGCGGGTCGGGTGGGGTCGGTGAGGCTGGGCCGGCCGAGGCAGCAGGCGAGCGCTGGGGAAATATTTTAACAATTACGTGCCAAAAGAGCCCTAGAGGTGGAGAGGGGTGTGCCGAGCACAGCCTCTCCTCCAGTCGGCCCAACGTCAGAATCTCTTTCACTCCGCGGAGCGGCTTAAAAGCGTTATCAAATAGTAGCGCTGGTTTGGATTAGACGAGCGGCCCAGGATATCTCCTCGCGGGACGATATCCGCCCGCCACTCCGGCCCGGTCCGGTCCGGATTGGATGCGACAGAAAAGAAAAGCGCGCGCAGGCTCCCGCGCGGAGGTGCACCAGTAAAAGCTGACGCGGCTACACAGAATTCTGCGCGTAGCTTTACGATCAATTTTCACAGCAAACCACGGTGACTGTCAGAGTATAATTTACAGAAAATCCAATCAGATAGACCATAGTTTATAGTATGTAATTCGCGGTAGCGTAAGGGAAAGGAAATTCACCGTAGTCTACACACACAAACACACACACACACACACACTGTAAGAAGTCTTCTTTGTTGTAAACCTTTAAAGGATGGCGATGCACTGCTTTGTACCACAAAGTAATAGCGATGTAAGCTACCCTTTGCCTTACATAGCAATGGAAGTGAAATGTTGCGAGCCAGACTTAACTCCACATCTCTGACATCGCACTGCAGAGGTCCCGATTTCTTTTTATAGCTTCAGAAACAAATATCCTCCGAAGTACAAAGCATTGTTGCGTGGACTTTTATCATTGCAGGGCTGCAGAGTTCACTGCAGCTTTCAGTAAAATTCGCCCGCAAATCATTTTACAATGACGTATTTGGCAAAGCGACGTGAAGTAGCTGGATTCCCTTTCTGCCGGCTGGAACTAGACTGATATTATTCGATTGGAAATTAGAAAGGGATTCTTGCGCGCTCAGCCCGAACAACGTGGAATCGGGCCGCTGCTTGATTCTGAGGCCCATGGAGGGCGGGGAGGGCCAACTCTAGAGGAAGAAGGCGAAGGCATGAGCGCGAGGCGGAGCAATCATAGCAGGGGAGGGAAGGACCACCGGGGAGAGGAGGGATGAAAGAGTTCTGGCAGAGCCGAGCGGCGCCGAGCCGAGGGCGGCACGGGCCGGGGGAGCAAGGCTCGTCTTTCGCTCTGTCTCTTCTCTGTCTCTCTCTTCCTCCCCTGATTGATGGCAATCTGTCCTATTGTCGTCGCAATCGTATCAGCAGCAGCCCCCGCCGGCGCGGCACAGCAATAGCGGCACAAAAGTAATCGCAGCTCAACGGTCATTTCACGACCGGCACCGGAATGCATCTGCTGACGTTGGCAAAGTTATGTAAGATGTACTCTGCAAATCTAAGTGTGTAGCAGTTTGCTACTTTAAACTGCGAAACTAAAGTTCTGCAGTTATAAGTGCAGAACTTTTTTGTTCTACAGTTATAACTGCAGCACTGTGAAAAATTATTGAAGGTTTACGGGAAAATTTTCCACGAAGTGGAGTTGTAAAATTACGATCACTTATCGTAAAATTACAAGCAGTACCTATCGACTTGAAATTCAATTACAAGCAAGAATGGGCTGTCGTAAATTTACAACATTTTTCGTAAGTCGTAATTTACAAAATAAATCGTAAATCTACGAACATATTTTCCACAGTGAGAACTCTTTAGTTCTGCACTTGTAACTGCAGAACTCTTTAGTTCTGCACTTGCAAAAGCAGAACTCTCCAGTTTTTAGTGCAGAATTCTGCAGTTACAAGTGCAGAACTAAAGAGTTCTGCACTTGTAACTGCAGAACAAAAAGTTCTGCACTTGTAACTGCAGAACAAAAAGTTCTGCACTTATAACTGCAGAACTTTAAGTTTGCAGTTTTAAGTGTCAAATTACTACACACTTAGATTTGCAGAGTACACTCGTAAAACAAATGTTTAGTTTCTATACATCATGGTGTATAGTTGGCAATTCTATGCATGACATGATGTATAGCAGAAACTAAACATGACAATATGTTCAACAACTAAACACTTCGTAAATGTTTAAAGGTTAAACATTTTGCGATAGAAGTAAACACTTGGGCGAGGCTTCACATAAAGAAGCGTATAGGGATACCACGCTGCACCAAGTGTATAGCCAACTGAACACTTGCAAAGTGTTTAAGAAATAAACATCTGCTGGTGTATAGTTTGAACTAAACATGATAGTGTTTAAATATTAAACATTATCAGTTCAACATCAGGTGATGTTTAGAACTAAACATTTGTTTTACCAGTGTAGTGTTATACTAAGAATGGTGAGCGGGGAATGAGATGGAGAACACTCGGAGGATGGCCGTTGGTAGAACTCTATTCCAGAGGGTCGATGCAGTGGTTCAGTAATCAACGCGGGTTGACCGCCACGCAGGACGATTGGTAGGCGCCGTGAGCTACGGGTAGTCCGGCGCGCAGGCCGGTGGATTCGCAACTGCCGCACGGCTGCACGGCTGCGCCGTGCGCGCCTGCCCCAAAGTGCTGCTGATGATGCACTTATGCACCTTGGGCCCTCGGCTGGGATCCGGTGCCCCTAACAGTAGCTTGTAACGAAGGGAAACGGAGGAGGCACCTGTATACATAACAGTGCACTATAAAAAAAAAGTTTCTTGAATTTCAAGGCCGCAGGTTTTAGACTCGGTGTTAGATCTTACAGAGAACACTGCACTGTAAATTTGAGAGTCATGTTTCTGACTGAAATTGAGCGAGGCATATAACGTCGCCCTAAAGAAGGAAATTCTATATCGCTCATTTGGAGTGATAAGCCTCACTCAAATCGAGCGAGATCACTCGATATCGCTCGTTTTGAGTCATCGAAGCCACACTGTAACTCAAAAGGTGACAAATTTGTGACCTTTTGTGGCGACACATCAAAAAAGGAAACATCCCCTTTTTGTGACCCTTTTTTCGGCGACACATAAATGTGTGACCTTTTTCGGTGACAATTTTGTTTCCAAAACCTCCGTGTGTTACCGAAAAAGGTCACATGCGTGTTCGTTTCGGTAACACACGGAGGTTTTGGAAACAAAGTTGTCGCCGAAAAAGGTCACACATTTATGTGTTACCGAAAAAAGGAAACACATTTATGTGTCGCCGATTTAAGGCAACATGTGTTTCCTTTAAAATTACAGTGCACTCAAAAGGAGTGATATTTAATAATATCACCCCCCCAGGAGCCACAAAATTTGGGTCACCAATCTCGCTCTCCTGAGAGCGAGATTTCTCACTCCTCGATTTCTAGTGTGTAACTTAAAAGGTCACATTATTTGTGTTCTTTTGTGGCGACATATCGAAAAAGGAAACTTCCTCGAATTGTGACCGTTTTCGGAGACACATGCCGCCGTGTGACCTTTTTAGCGCCGACAATTTTGTCACCAAAGCTCCACGTGTGACCGAAACGGTGATGGGTTTAACTGTTGCTCGGTCACACATGGGGCATTTGGCGACAAAACTGTCGCCGAAAAAAGGTCACACTGCATGTGTTGCCGTAAAAACGGTCACAAAAAGGAGAAGTTTCCGATTTTGGCGACACACCGATGTGTCGCCGATTTAAGGTATGTGTGACCTTTAAAATTACAGTGGAACGCCAAACGCCAGTGGGATGCAAGATACCGAGTCTAGGAATTCAAGAAACTATTTTTTACCGTGTGGGGCGACACGGTGGTCGAAAGTGAGGGGTGTGGTCGTTCCTTCCTGATGAGGTGCTACTCCCAAACGAGCTCCACGGGGCCGGGCACGCCCGTTCCACCCCTTGCGCGCCGCCCCGAAAGGCTAGCACGTCACAATTTCCTGACGCCGTATAAGGCTGGAAGTGCGAATCGGGTGCGGTTAAGTACCCCAACGCTAAATAGAGGGTGTCGCACACACTGCCAGCTCAGAAGATTTTCCGTGTTTTCCTAGGATGATTGATACAAATTCACTAGCATTTCTTTTTCAATTTTAGGTTCTTTGTGCTGTAATTCGCGATCGGTGATGAAAATTTTACTTTAGCACAATTGTGCGCGCCTAAAAATGCACCACGTCGCATGTCGTAGCTGACTTCACAAAATTTCTAACAATTTTTACCCCGAATCTATATACCGGGTGTCCCAGAGAACACACGGCAGTGTTGCGGGTCTGCCTACCCACTCCGGCCGTAAGGCGCCTCTGGCGAGTATGCAATCCCGCAACACTGCCATGTGTTCTCTGGGACAACCGGTACTACAACCACCAACACCCCCTTTTTTTTTTTTTTTTTCAATAGTGATACTTAGAGCAACGGCTCCTTAACCCACTTGATCACTGTAAACTGGTTGGTGTCTTTAGACGCCAACCAATTTACAGTGATGGCACCCCGCCCTAGCCCCGAGTCGCTTGCGCCACGGCAAGGACCGTACCGTACCCCCCAGGAGGCCTCGACTGGGATATGACCTGTCCCTCCCGTATGTCACTGTGCCACACGCCCCGCCCCGCCCCGCCCCGCCCCGCCCCGCCCCGCCCTTGCACCTTTTTGCAGGAGCGGGCGCGCGCACTCGCGCCTATAATTGGATTCCTCCGCGCCGGAGCGCGGGTATAGCCCGGGTGGCAATGCTGTTTCACAGAGTTATTATTCCCGCACACAGCTGGAAACGGTGGCGTAGCAGGGTAGCAGCAGCCTGCTCTCTCTCTCTCTCTCTCTCTCTCTCTCTCTCTCTCTCTCTCTCTCTCTCTCTCTCTCTCTCCTCTCTCTCTCTCCTCTCTCTCTCTCTCTCTCCCTCCCTCTCTCTCTCCCTCTCTCTCTCTCTCCCCCCCCTCTCTCTCTCTCCCAACAAACACACACGGGTGCGGGTACAGAGGGGGAGGGGGGGATGGCAACCCCATTCATCTCCATCGCCCTCGCGCGGCAGTACAGTAGAGCACGGGACAGTACTTTGCACTGCAGACGGCAGAAAAAAGACACGACACGACCCCAAGGACACACACACACACACACACACACACACACACACACACACACACACACACACACACTCGTGCGCACGCACGCGGTGCAGTGCCGCCTGGACCGAGTCGTATATAGCTCATAAAACTTGACATGTCCATCCTCCGAATAAAGCTTTGCTCACGGCCGGGTCGGCCATGGCTCCACCCCGCCCCGCCCCGCCCCTAAGCTGCTTGCGCGACGCGTTCCGTTCCGACTTGAGCCTGGCCGCCTCGCCTTCACTCGCGACGGTCCTGCTCCACTGTAAACTGGTCGAAAGACGCCAAAGTTCTGGCGTTCATGAAAAACGCTAAATACTGGCGTCGTTCGACGCCAAATACGGGCGTTTTTTTTTTTTGCTCAAAACGCCAAAATTTGGCGTAGAACGACGCCAGTATTTGGCGTTTTTCAAGAACGCCAGAAATTTGGTGTCGTTCGACGCCAACCAGTTTACAGTGTCCGAGTGTGTCTCTCTCTTACTAATTGTTCTTCACCGACCACACCAAAATCCTCGTACCCCAACCCGTTTGCCTGCTCGTCACTTTCGTCACTTTAGACACACACACACCCCTCTCCCCTAGCCCAACCCATGGGCCCGTTACTTCAGTCACGCACACACACACACACCCTGTCCTCCCCACCGGCCGTGCAGGGCCAGGCCCAATACGACTGGGAACCCTGGGAACTTAGGAGCAAGGGGGTCCACACTTTCAATTTTTTTTTTTACAAATATTTTTTTCGTACAGCACAAAGAATTCTGAGCAACCAAAATATACAGGAAATTTCCTTGTATTGTTGTGCCAAAAAAATTCTTTGTTGTACAAAGAAAATTTGGCTTTGTATTACGGTTGCACAGAATTCTTTGTATAGATTCAAGAGTGCAGTAGAGACAGCCCCGTTCCGCACAGCAGGCTGGTGCAGCACGCAGGGGAGTAGCACAGAACAACCAAGCACACTGCTGCGACGAAGCGGGGCGGGGCAGCGAGCAGCGAGGGGGGGGCAGCGGGGCGACAACAGGAAAGGGAACGTCAGCAGCAGGCCGGCAGCACTGGGCCGGCAGGCACCCACGTCACGGAGACGTCAGACTGAAAGTCCTGGAGTCCTCCGGTCTGGAGCCGAGGACAGCACACGCGGGGCGCTGCGCACAACCTCCCTATGTGCCCTGGACAGACTGCTAAGTACGGCTGCTGGGCCGGGCCTCCTCGGCGAGAGGAAAACGCGAGGCGGCGGCGGTCACCCGTGCGCGTGGTGCAGTAGTAGCCTCCCTGATACGCAAACTGAATAAGCCTCCGGTGCACTGTTAAAAATTATCGTATGAAAACGAAAAATTTCCCAACAAGAATTTGTATAAAAACAAAGTCTTCGTTTCACACCAATACTAATTTCTTCGTTTTAAAACAGTAAACAATTCTAAGAGTGAAACAAAAACTTCATATGAAAACAAATATTCATCACATCATGACAAAGTTCATTCAAATCTTCAACGAATATTATTGTTTGAAGACAATGCACTGTCCTTAAACGATAAAATTGTTCTCCCATCAAACAGAAAATTTCGTTTACCAACGATATAATCTGTTTTAAAACGATAAAATATTCAAACAAATAATTGTAAATGGCCAGAGAAGAAATTATGTAATCTTTTTAAGGGCATTAAAACATGTATTCCTTTAATTCTGAGGAATAAGACAGTTTCATTTCTATAATCTACAAATTAAGTATAAAACTTAAAATGACACTTTACCTTGAAAAGGGCAGTTCCTTCAAGCCATGTCATGAAGGGGGTTGAAAAAAAAAAAAACTGTCTACCACTTACCCAAACTGTAGTGCCAGAAAGTTTTTTTTTTTTTTTTTTTTTTTTTAATCCTCTTTAATGACATATGGCTTGAAGGAACTGCCCTTTTCAAGGTAAAGTGTCATTTTCTTGTTTTCATCTGAGGAAGTTTGATAAATCTTTTTGTCTTTGGTTTTGTTTTCAAACGGTTAATTTCGTATACAGAGAAGAAACTTCGTTTTGAAACATTAATTTTTGTTTTAATACGAGGCAAAACATGGTTGGTCATGGCAGTTCCAGGATGTGTTTGATTTCGTATGAAAACAATCGTATTGTTTGCAGACAGTTTTGATTGTTTGGATACGATACTTCGTTTTCATACGAGATTCAAAGAGGGTACAGACCCGGTCTGAACCTGGTCCAGGGAATTTTGTCATGGTTCGTCACCATAATATTTTATTGTTCCTATACGAATGTTCTCTGACAGACCTTTGTTTTAAAACGGTGTGTGTCGCTATAAAAATTAACGAGGAAAACCTCGTTAAGTTACGAAGGAATTTTTAACAGTGTGGCCCAGTGGGTAGAAACGTGGTACAGGAGGACAGAGGCAATGCTTGAACCAAGGACATAGGTAACTGGGGCGAGGTCCAGCTCTTAAACGGCTTCACAGATTTGAAAAAAACGAAAAAGATTTGGAAAGATGAAGAAATTTCGCAAGCCGTAGGCTACGTGTTGACTCTAGGAACATACGCGTCTGCGAGCGTTTGGCTTGTAAAATTTGAATTGTGATTTTGGCGGGAAAGCGCTTACTGGATCCGGTTTTGGGGTCAATTTGACATGCTGCATGCTCCAAGGCGGTAGTGCTGCACTCCTGGCCTACGGACCGCAAAATTTCTTCATCTTTTCAAATCTTTTTCGTTTTTTCAAATCGGTGAACCCGTTCAAGAGCTGGACCTCGTACCAGTTACCTATGTCTCGGTCGGTTCGAGCACTGCCTCCGACCTCGTCCAGGGCGTTTCTACTCACTGGTTGGCCTTCAGCGCGATAGCTTTAGCCTTCAGCGAGCTGTCCTTCCATCACAAATATCTATCTATCTATCTATCTATCTATCTATCTATCTATCTATCTATCTATCTATCTATCAGTGTATACACCACTCGAAAGAATCAAAGGTAAACAGATTTTATCAAAAAAATATCAGAAATAGGTCAATAACAAACAATACAAATTGACAAAAATCGGAAAAATAAAATTGTCAACTTCCGTAAAAACCAAAGTGACGAAAATATAAACAACAGAGAAATCGGTGTACGCTTGGGACCTCCCCGCCCTCTGCCTCCGCGGCTCTAGCTCGGGCGCGCAGCATGCTGCAGCAGACCGCACGCAGCCTCCTCCGGGTCGCGGACCGACAGGGCTGCACAGCACACTGCACGGCCGGCACGGCCCACATTGTATCGGTGATCCGATCCGCCGAAGGTTTTACAGCCGTGCGCCTTACAGGACGCGCGCGCAGCGATAGAGTTGGGGCCGAAAGCAAGGCTGAAAGCCGCCCCTGGAAGGGGTGCGGGGTGGGGTGAGGCGGGGCGGGGTATGGACCAGCCGGACCGAGCGCTTCAACTATTCTGCCTCTACGCTATAGAGTAGTACACACAGTGCGGAATTAAAGATCCCTGTCAAAGGAGGGTTTCTCTGCTACCCTTTCGGCATAAACATGAAATGACCCAAATAGAAGTATATAGGCCACAACTTCGTAAACAGCCGCAGACCGAGGGGTCATTAACTTTGGGAATTCGTGTACACCGAATCCTTGAATATAGTTGAATATTAATGAATATCGGTGAAATATTCGTAAATTCGAGTTAAGTTAGTCTAAATTTGGGTGAAATATTAGTAAGTGAGGCTGAAATATTGTTAGATTTGTGTGAAATACTGCTGAAAATGGATAAATATATGGTTGAATATTGAACTGAATACCGCAAGCCTGTGCACTGAATATGCCCAGTTGTTGACCCCTCGCCCTCGCCGCACACGAGCAGCCCGCTGGACTCACTGCGATTGGGCTACTCATTGCCTAGTTTCTGGCAAGACAGAGAGCAGCAATTATCAGACCTTTTCTATAGAAATAACGTCCTCAAGATGAAGTCAGTGCCGGGGGGCAGTGGTTTAACATAATATACGCCCCCCCCCCCCACGAAAAAAAAAAATGGAAAAGGAAAATCAGGAACAAAGCTACAGAGGAATCCGAAAAAATCGAGAACATAATCACCTCCCCCCCCCCCCCCCAAGGTCAGCGCACCCTCCCCACCGGCCGACACATGACTGCGTGACAGAGTAACATGGAGACTCGATGGATGACTCTTTGTCTCTGTCTGTGCGCGCCCCGGGGGGAGGGGTGACAGAGACGGAGGGGTCGTCGCGGCGCTGTCGTCGTCGTCCTCTCACCAGACGACACTCTTTTCTCTGTCTCTGTGTGGGAGAGAGAGGAGAGAAAGAGAGAGAGAGAGAGAGAGAGAGAGAGAGAGAGAGAGGGGGGGGGGTAATGGATGATGATGTACGAGCCAGGGGGAAATATTAACGTCCTTCGACATGTTGCCGTAGACACGGCGACGTCAAATAAAAAGGAAAAGGTACATGAAGCAGACGAGGAGGAAGTGGGATGGTAAGAGAGAGATAGAGAGAGACAGACGAGAAAGACAGACGAGAGAGAGAGATATAGGCCTAGTTCCTGCGTTACCACACCGTTGCACTCCTCTGCGGCAAACTTTTTCGCCGCAAACCGAATCATGGAAGTGGTGTGCCTCCGAAGTAGGTCTAAAGCAGCCCCCAGCCCCCCAGCCCCCCCCCCTCCTCCCGATAAATATTTGCCATCTGTACACTCTTAATTCTTATACAAAGATAATTATTGTATTGCAAAGAATTCTGTGCAATTGTAATACACAGCCGAATTTTCTTTGAAATACAAAGAGAAAAAAATGGTAGTACAAAGAAAAATTTTGAGTTGACGAGTTGACGTTAACTTCATTCGCTTACTGATTAGTGTGTCTTCACACTTTTAGCTCCACTACCCTTTTCGGCGAAGCCTAGCGCTGTGCACGGGAGGGTGGGGTGAATCTCTTTGCAGGAGTTGGTGCCTGGCCGATGCCGGTTAGACATCGCTTCGCTTAGGGCGCGAAACGAGAAATTCTTCAAATTCTATAGTATCGCGTAGGCACAACACTCGGGGCGGCGAAGTGGGGGAGTTATATGATGGGTTGTGGATGGAGTCGGAGGTAAAGTTGGGAGTAAAAAGGAGGGTGGGGCGGGGAGTCTACTAGGGACAGCCACCACGACTACTGCTACTGCTGTCCCCCGCTCCGATTACTCGCGACAAACTAATAAAAAAGAAAGTAAAATGCAGATGGACTGCGGATTCTTCGTAAGCGCTTTCCACGAAACGTGCCTGTCGCACCGTGAAGCTGTGTGCGTGTTTGCGAGGGAGAGAGAAAGGGGGAGGGCGGGAGAGAAAGAGGGGGAGAGAGAGGGAGGGAGAGAGAGGGAGGGAGAGACAGAGAGAGAAGCGTGCGTGCGAATCACCCATAAAAACACTCGCGACTGCTCACTCCACCTCCGCGCCCCCCGGGCGGCGGCGCCGGCGGCGTCTTCAGCTTGCCAGCCTCTGACTTGGAAGTATGAGTGTGGCTGGAAGAGAGATAGAGAAAGAGGGAGAGGACAAGTGAGAGGGAGTGAGAGAGGACGAGTGAAGGGGGAGTGGGATAGCTCAAGCGAGATGGGGGCAGCTGGTAGACAGAAAAGGGGGGCAGGGAAAGAACAGGGTGAGGCAAAAAAAAGGGCGCTCACACAGAGGTAGCAGGTTAAAGGAGAGAGAGAGGGGGGAAATAAAATAAGCAGAAAGGATGCAAGGCAATGGAATATGCAAAGCAGGAAACGAAGATCCAAAGCGGGTAGAACCGGTCCCAGCGTGGCGTGGCAGGGCGGGGCCGTGGTAAAGGCTTGCAAGGGGTTGGCACGCAGCTCCAGGGCAGCACGCAGTGGGTAGGGTTCGAGCGCGGTTTAAGGTCCGACTAAAAGGGGGAGCGGCGCACTACAGGTTGCCTACATACTGGAGGTTTGTCGCGTTTGTCGCGTTTGTCGCGCTATTTGCCTACTTTCCAGACGGCTATCTAGTGATGACAGGGCGGCGAGCACTGGAAATATAAAAGTCACATTTCTCGCCCGTAATGAGCGAAAATATTTTCAGCGCTCAGAAAAAGTAACGTTCGCTAAATGACTCAAATCGAGTATTTTCTGACATTTTGAAATTGCTCCAGTAGAGTGATGTTTGATGACTTGACGAGAGAAGCACATCGCCGAAAACGTCATGAAAATGACTCTAATAGAACGATGTTAATCCCTCACTGCCAGAAAAAACTACGGAAAGTACTGTTAATTTTTTCACAGTACTCCTCCGTAGTTCAAACCACAGTGATCTCCGTCTTTTGACTACGGAAGTCTTCCGTCATTTTTCTGATAAGCTCTCCGTATGGTGCCAGCTAGTTTTCATGCTGTTTGAATTTGCAAGAATCTCGACAAAGTTCAGCCCTAAATTGGTTGAGATCCTGCTCTAAATGCATCCCATTTGTCAGGATAAATTGACGTGCAATTTAAACTGTCAAAACAGCATGAAAACTAGCTGGCACCATACGGAGAGCTTATCAGAAAAATGACGGAAGACTTCCGTAGTCAAAAGACGGAGATCACTGTGGTTTGAAGTACGGCGGAGTACTGTGAAAAAATTAACAGCACTTTCCGTAGTTTTTTCTGGCAGTGCTGTTGCTCTCCCGGGAGCAGGAAAATTTGGTACAGAAAAGTCGCTCCCTCAAGAGCGACAAAGTCGACTCCTCCACTTACAGTGAAGCAACGGCGAGTGCCGCGCGAGCCGATGGGGTAGCACTCCTCATGCGTACACATAGGGCTGAACTCATCTGTACACTTTAAAAAAATGTGTTAAAATTCACAACATTGGATATGCAGCAAATTACATATCCATGATGTGAATTTTCACATCACCTGGGATGTGATTTTTTAAAACAGTATACTTAGCGACACTTTTCAGACAAAACGTGAAAATTTTAGCCGCTTTCGTTTAAAGGTTTGTTCAATAATTTCATTTCTTAACAGTTTACACCTACGGCGATTATCGGGCGATTACAATTGAATTCTGCTCTCGAAGTCTCAGATATACTCCTGTACTCATGCACACGTATAAAGGTGTGTACTTGCCATATAGTTCACACATACATTTGTAGGCTTGTAAGTGTGTCGAGGGGGTGACAATTTTGGGAATCATGTGTACACAAGCCTGGGAATCATCATCATAAAAATTAAGGGGAATCACTGTAAATACCAGACCGAGGATTCTCGCCCTCAGAGGAGAGCGATAGAAATTTTCTTTCACTCTTTGAGAGCGAGGTTTGGTTTCCTCGCTAAACTAGAGCAATAGTCTCAAAAATCTCACCATATTTCAGCGAGGATTGGGAAACCTCGCCCTTTTTGAGTGAGGATTGGGAAACCTCGCCCTTTTCGAGTAAGGATTTTTATCCTTTATCTCACTTAATTTGAGTGATGCTGTAAATTCTTTCTCAATAAGAGCGAGGTTCCTAAATTCTCACTTAAATGGGACTATAAGAAAAATCTCGCTCCTTTTTGATGAGACGTCATCTCACTCTTCTTGCATTTGCAGTGATAAATGAAAACCACGAAAACAAAGCAGGAAACACCTGAATCAGTCATAATTAGCCGAAATTAGCGTTTTATGTCGCAAGAAACTGTTAGAAATGAAAAGATGTGGATGGGAATCATTGGGAATCAATCATTCTGGGGATCATGTGTACACACTAAAGGGGAGTGGTCGCTTCCTCGAAGTGTGTACTATGGCAAGTACACGGCAAATAAGTGTGTACTATGACAAGTACACACCTATAGGGGTGTGCTTTCAAGTACACACGAATATATGTGTACTAATAAGTTCACACTTCGGTTTGCTGTGTGTACTCACTCATGTGTACAATCCAGCTGTAAGTGGTTAACTCGGGTTAACCCCTCGGCGCGAGCAGCATAAGAGCGCACAGAGAGAGAGAGAGAGAGAGAGAGAGAGAGAGAGAGAGAGAGAGAGAGAGAGAGAGAGAGAGAGAGAGAGAGAGAGAGAGAGAGAGAGAGAGAGAGAGATTAAAAGAAGGGTGAGAAATAGCGTGCTCATGTTTGTGGTCCCCACGCAGGGGCACCTCAGACGGAGCAGGCTAACAAAGCGCCTGACGACGGAGGGTAGGCGTTGCGTTGGTCCCAGCCCGGCCTGCAGGGAGGGCCCCGGGGCCGCACCGTGTGTGGCGTCAAGCGGCAGCAGACCCGGGGGACAAAAGGCCAACCTCACGCGAAGGACGGCAGGACGGCCCCACCCCACGCTCCACCCCGCCCCGCCACGCCCCGCCACGCCCCGCCACGCCCCGCCACGCCCCACGCCATGGCCCCCATTGCCCCTTTGATAGCTGTCATTAACGCATCCAAAGTCGGGCGGGGCCGGGCGGGACTCTGCACTAGATTAAATGGACGCACGACGGGTCGGGGATGAAGCTACTGGGTCCATCAGAGTGAGGGAGGGGAGGGAGGCTTTGGCGGGCGGTGCCAGCGGGCGAGGACCCCCTGAGGTGGGCCGGCCGAGGGTATATAAGGCCGGCGCGAGCACCGTCAAAAAAAAATAAAAAAATAAGACGTCTAAATGTCGCCAGCTTTGTTCCACAATTGCTTCACTCTCAAAGTCTTCCGGACAAGGGAAAAAAAGTGCAAAAAAGACACTTTAGAGGAAAGCAGAAGAACCAACAGGACGAGTAGAGCGAACGAACTGCCCGCTTTCCCTCATTCACCGATGTGAAATAATGGCAGGCTAATCCAACGCCGGGAGAGGAGGAAGTTTCCGTAAAGCGGCTAGCCTTTTACATTTTTTCTAAAGTCTTTCGATTGTTTCCGTCCTTTTTCTTTCACCTTAACGCGGCTGACTCTCGACTCACTAACAATGGCCTCGCCCGGAGCCCGCAGCCGTGCTCAGCCCCCGCGCCGGACCTACCCGGACTCCTGACCAGCCTGGCCGGTTTATCAACAACACGAGACCCCATTCAATTAACGCGGGGGGTAAGGGAATCCTACAGAGAAGTCCTTAAAGAAACCGAAAAGGGAAACTTTTCAACGGAGCGGACGCAATTTAATCTGCCTTCATTACGATCCGTCCATAATTCTTGCGCGAGGCGGCCGCGCGCCGGCGGGGAGCGAGAATGGGGGAGGCGCGCGCTTTATGAGTCAAGTTTGCGTAATTCTTTAAAACAAGAACGGGTGTTGGTTACGAGAGGGCGCTGCGTCAGCGGGCCCGGCGCGCTGCACCTCGCTGCTGCAACTTCATTTAATTTGCTCTTTTCGAATTAATGATCCCAGAATAGTTCCCTGCGCCCACCCCAGGGCGGCGGCGCACGCTCTCGCGAGAGACGGGGGCGAGGGGCAATGAGGGGTGAGATGCTGGTAAATTATTGGAGAAAATTTCGGCACTTCCCCTTTAGCCTTGCACTGCAGCGGCGAGGGGGAGGGGGGGGGGCGCTCGAGGCCGAGCACGTCCGCGGCCCGGCGGATTCAATCCCACCCCGCCCTGTGTATAAATCATGTGCACCGTGCACCTTTGGAGCGCGTGCGTGCGTGCGTGCGTGCGCACGGCCAGCCAGGCTCGGGCTCCATTCCTTTTCGTTCTCCTGACTCCGTGGCCAAAAACGGGAGGTCTGCAGGAGGAGGTCGGCCAACAGCAGGCGAGAGAAATACGTGTCAGGTCAGGGCAGTCTGGTGCTGGTGTGTGCACAGCGCGCGTTGTTGGCGAACACGCGTCACACGCAAAAAAGAAAAAGAAAAAAAAAGCGTCTAAGCCAACAAAATTAGCAGGTGTATACTAATTTTTTCGCGGTATAAGCGCAGCTAAATGATTAAACTGCGGTGCTATTTTTCAAGCCACGGTGCTAGTTTTCTAGCCACCCTGCAATTAATTTTTCCGCTCGTTGAAAGTTTTTAGCCGAAGTGATAATTCTTCACATCTAATTTCGGCTATGAGTTACTTTTTCTTTCGTGTACATTCAGCGCAAGGAGGCCACTAAGTGGCAGCTCGTCCTTGACCAAAGTTCAGGGCGTAGGCGACAACACAGACGTCGCGGGGGTAGAGAGAGAGAGAGAGAGAGAGAGAGAGAGAGAGAGAGAGAGAGAGAGAGAGAGAGAGAGAGAGAAAGAGAGAGAGAGAGAGAGAGAGCAGCAAGAGACAGAGGAGGGAGACTGCATTTTTTTCCCCTGCTCTCTTCATAAAACGTTTGGGGATGCGGGATCTTGCGGGAACCCGAGAGAAGCCATCGCGGCTTGTAACAGAGGTGCGGGGGGCGGGGGGAGGCAGGCGGAGGGTGACAAGGACCCCCGTTATGAGCTCATTACTGCCAGCCGACCGGAACACGCGTCCACAAGCAGCACGTTAACGCGTTACGCCCCACAGCGCTCCACACCCCGTCCTGCCATGTCACATCGCGCTCCATTGGATCCCGCGGGTGTGAAGTCAATTCTCCGCTCAGCGGGTGGCCTAAATAATGCTGTATTATGGTAACGACCCCGCCGCCTGCGGCCGCCCGAGACGATAAACAGGGACCCCGCGAAGTACAAGGCGAATCGCACCTATACTGACCAGCGCCGAGAAAAAAAATGTAAAGATGATCGAGAAATTGGCTCAACTGCGTGCGAGCAGGTCGGCGCGTTCACGCAGGCCTGAGGTTGACGGCCACCGGCAGCGAACCCTGAAGCGTCTCCCCCGCCAGAGTTCTCAAACGGATGGGTCTGGGGACCCGGAATGCGGCCGAAGCCGTAGGTGCGAGTGAGATGCTGTAACCGAATAGTATCCCCCTCTCACTCTCACCTGCGCATTCGGACGCGTTCCGCGGGTCCTCGGACCCACCCGTTTGAGAACTCTGTGCCCTGCCCCGCCCCGCCCCTGCCTGTGGCTACTCCAGCTGTATTGTTACTGTGCATTGCAATATCCCCCGCACCCTGTGTCGCCCCGCCCCCGCCGGCCTGGGCATCCCGCTGAGCACATTAGAGAGGGCCTCGGCCGGCGCATTGGGGGGCAGCCGGGCATCACCGCTGGGGCGAGGCGGGGCGGGGCGGGGCGGGGCGGGGCGGGCGCTAGCACTCGACAGGTTCCCCGCCACTCGATGCTGTGAGCCCCAGCAGCAGTCCCTGGCCCCCGCGGCCCAGCCGGACATGCTCAGCGCGCGTCCAAGGTCGCACTAACACCGTTAACCAGGCTCGAGGAGGGGATCACTTATACAAAGTTCGTACAATTCCATTTTAACTTAAGAATTTTTTATTTATTTTTCTTGAGATTTTTCAAGGAAAATTTCACTTTCTGATGAACTTTGATCTTTTCCCGTCTATTTTTGGTTCTTTTCATAATTTTCCTTCTTTTTTTGACCACTTGTTCTCGTTTTTCGGATTTTTCTATACCTGATTTTTTATTGTATTTTTATTAGTTTGATTTTTTTAAAATGATTTTATGGAAGAGGGGATCCTACAATGATTGTGAGGCCCCACGCTGCGTCCAGATACGTGGGTGTCTTAGGTGTCTTCTAGTATGAGAAAACAGTACACCACGGATGGGATTTTTCTCATAACAGCATACGCAGACACCCAAGTATCTAGGCCGCAGCTCCCCCCCCCCCCCTCCGACCAGAAGCCCACAGTCACAGGCGGAACACAACCAACACTCAATTGTTTTATAGAATATAGAATGCAATAGCACTGAAAATCTACGAGTCATAATTCTCGCCCCCAGACGAGTGAGAATTTGAGGGCAATTTTATTACTCTCTGGAGAGTGAGAATTTTTTTCTCGCTCTTTATGAGAAAGAATTTTGAGGCCTCGCCCTAATAAAGTGAGAATTCGTGCTCAAATTAAGTGAGGTTAAAAATCCTTACTCAAATAGAGCGAGGCTAAAAATTTCAATCAAGATTGTAAATGAAAGCAGATGATACTAAAATCATTTTTTTTTTTTTTTTTTTTGCTGTGTTGCGCCTCGCGGACTGCGAGCCATTGAGCCATTCATCAGTCCCCCCTAGGTACAATATACCCAGGGTACGCGCTTGGTTTTTGAACTTGGGAGTAAAAGCTAGCTGACACCTTATTATGTCTTGCACTTTTGTGTATTAAGGCGACGTTACGAAAATGTGCGTACGAATAATTTTATTTCAGCGCCTTCTGCACTTACGGGGTTTGGGTAGTCAGCCACCGTTACACATGTGTTTGGCGGGTCGACCCACCCATGGTCTGGCACATACTGCTATAAATGTGTTACACTCGGGAGAGCCGCGAGCGTGGCGCCGCCGGGCGCCGCAAGGCAACAATACCATGGGTTGGAGCCTCGCCTGGTCCCTGCTTCGGCCCCGCTGGCCCCGCTGGCCCCACCTCCCCCTCCCGACCCCTCGCCTTGCCCGCCTGGCTTCCCCCTCTCCAGGCCTGCACACGCGCCGCCGCACCGCACGCCGCGCCGCACTGTGACAACCCGGCCCGCTCTATACTATTGCGAGAGTACAAGCCGATGAAACATCAATTCTCTTTAGTTTATTTTTATTTTTGCTAAGATGTATCATCTGCTAAAAACATCTCGCTCGAAAAGAGTGAGGTTAAAAATTCTCACTCCAATTTAGCATGGAAAAGTGTCCTCACCCATTTTGGGTGAGAAATTGGATTCCAGGGTTTACAGTGAGTGAAACGCATTTCGGAGCACATCTGGCTCCGCCCGCGCCCGTGTCCGCGTGGGCAGTACAGGGCAGAGAGCGCCCGCCGAGAGCAGGGTAGGCCACCCGGCCGGGCGGGCTGGCGAGCGGGCCGGCCTACCTCCCGGGCGGTCCCGCCCCGTGCAGACATTCACTGCGTCAAAGCGTGTGTGATCATGAATACGTCATGGGGTTCGTCTTCCTTTACCCTTGAGATCAGGCCCGCCCCGCCCCGCCCTGCTCCGCCGCATTTCCTCCAACGCCTCCACGCGTCCATACCTCTTTTACCTGTCCGCTCCCACACACAATCCAGCCGTCAATCCCTCGCAGCCGCCCCGCCCCGCCCCGCCCCGCCCCGCCCCCGCCCCCGCCGCGCACCTCATGAGCTTGTTTGGTCTGCGGAGAGCTCATCCTCCCTCCCTTCCTCGTCGCCTGATCTCCCTGCCTGCCTGAGTCCCGGTCCGATAAGACCCTCTCCGTTTTTCCTCCTGCTCCCGGCGGCCCCGCGGGCACCAGGGTAGGCGTAACGGGCCCTGCAAGGCACTGTGTGCTGTCGTTATTGGAGTTTTTTACTCTGATAATGAAAGAGTGTACACTGGTTAATCAGTAATCAGTGTACATTGGAATCAGCAAGCATTAATCTGATGATCTATGTAGACTTTCGTGGTTTTTTGTTTTGAGATAAATCTGTGATAAAAGCTACAGGGAAAGAAAAGAAAGAAAAAACCTTAATAGTTACCAAGCCGGCTATTCGTCGTCTGGCTCGCCGCGGTGGAGACTTCAAGCGTATCTCTGGTCTCATCGACGTGGACATAGAGGACACCCGTGGTACGCCGAGTGCATTCTCCAAGAGAACGTCATTCGTGACGCGTCTGAAAAAGAAATCGGGATGCGTGTCACATGGTGTTCACAACACGACACGATAGAGCGGCAGCGAGTCCATCCATCCCTTGATCCTCCTCTCCCACCTCACTGCAGCAGATCGCTCTCGTGTCTTCGTCCTTGTCGCACCTATGGCGGTGCCCTATGTGGGGAATGGCGGGGACCCGCAAGAGTGCGACAGGGACGGAGGCGCGAGAGCGATCTCCGCGGAATCAGACGGCATAGCCGGGCCGGGCCGGGATCATACGATCCCCTCGCAGTGCTGCGCGCGTTCAAACAGCGACGGGCACGACGCCCCGCCCCGCGCGCCCCGCGCGCCCCGCGCCCCACCACCATAAAAATACCTCGCGTCCCTCCCCGGCCCGCCGCAACACGAGCGGGCATGAGCTCAACGCCGCTAGGATATGCAGTAAAAAGGCGTGTAGAGACCATCGCCTCCATAGTGCGGCGGGCCGGATGGCGTACTGCCGGGATCAGCGCTACGCGGGGTGGGGTGGGGCGGGGTGGGGCGGGGCGGGGCGGGGCGGGGCGGGGCGGGGCGGGGCGGGGTGAGGTGGACCGGGGTGCGCGCCGCGAGGTTATCCCCCGGTATACGCGCAACACTGTGAAATGCAGATGACCGGCGCGTTCACAGTCGCGCGCCGCACGGACGATAGGGAAAACCACGACAGCAGAAGAGTACGACAGAGGCGTAAAAAACAAAATAAAGACAAAACTAGACACAAACACACCACAAAACGGAGCTGGTGCGCAGTGTGCACGTATGGTTGGTGCTTATGTGGAGGAACACACTGTAAAAAATAGTTGTTGAAAAACAAACATTTTACTGAAGACAGAGTTGTCGAAGAACAACACAAGTTGTTTTGTCCAGAAACAATCAATTTGTTTTCATACAACAATTTTATTGTAATGTTACAAAAAATTCGTTGCTGCACAGCAAATGTTGTTTTAGAACAACACTGCTGGAGTCATTTCTGAACAATATTGGCTGTTACAAAACAATCGTTTCGTTATAAAACAACACGTGTTGCTATCAAACTGAGCAACACTAGTGTCGCAGCAACACTAGTGTTGCCAAGTAACAACAAAATTTTTGACAGTGCAGGGCAACTGCAGCTCGCTGCACCAAACACGGCTGGTCGAGGTGGTGCAAGTCGGGGTGGGGCGAGGCGGGGCGAGGCGGGGCGGGGTGGGGTGGGGTGGGGCCTGCTTGGGGACCACTGGCACCGTCTCGTCCTCCCGGGTCTAGAACTCCAGGATGGCAGACATAAAGGAGCGAGGCCACTAGAGCAGCGGGGCGGGGCGGGGCGGGGTTGAGCTCCGCCAGCGGCTGCACCACAGGTGCATGTCACGCTATGAGCGGGCTGGAGTGAGCACTCCCTTGCACACTACACTCACTCGCACACCCGCCAAACAGCATTGCGGGTTAGTGAAGGATGAGGGTAGGGAGCGAGAGGGCGGAGGAGGGATCAGATAGGAGGGGAGAGAGAGGGGGAGAGAGAGAGAGAAATAGGGAGAGAGAGATGGAGACATGCCTGGGAATCATCATGGGACAGCAGCACACCCGCAAAGCGCCTTTTCTGTCCTCTCCTGTCCTCTCTCTCTCTCTTCCCCCCCCTCTCTCTCTCTCTCTCTCTCTCTCTCTCTCTCTCTCTCTCTCTCTCTCTCTCTCTCTCTCTCTCTCTCTCTCTCTCTTCCCCCCCCCCTCTCTCTCTCTCTCTCTCTCTCTCTCTCTCTCTCTCTCTCTCTCTCTCTCTCTCTCTCTCTCTCTCTCTCTCTCTCTCTCTCTCTCTCTCTCTCAGGCGGTGCGGATCAGTAGAAATACTCAGCGCCCCTGGACTCGCCTCAGTGACGCCGGGCCGGGCTGGGCAGCCCGTGCGCTGGTCTCTGTTACGTATGCCCCCTCCCCCCCCCCCCCCCCAGCTTCACAGCTCCACGCCCCAACTCTTTCCGACCCCTTCCACCTCGCAGTGTTGCAAACTTTGTTACGATCATCCGACAATCGTCATTTAATGGACGGCTGTAAAAATGGAAATAAGGCAACAGCGCATCGTCGTGGCAGGACTCCCTGAAAATCCGCTCATTCTCTGCTTTATTTTTTTTTTCTTTTTCCTTTTGGTGACAGCCCAGGTGATCGCGAGGGCTCATCACCACATCCGTGTGTGTCGGGCGGGGCGGGCCTGGTCAGGAGAACGCGCTTACAGCACCGACACGAAGGGATGACTACGTTCTGTCTCGTCTCGCCCCGCCCCGCCCCGCCCCGCCCCGCCCCGCCCCGCCCCGCCCCGCCCCGCCCCGCCCCGCCCCACCCCGCCCCGCCACACCCCACCCCGTTCTATCTCAGACGAACAGAGCGTCATCACGCTCGGCTTACGCTCGCTCCAGCGACTCCTGGGGGTCCTAAAGGCAGCCAGCCGATGAGGGCGAGGCAGGCAGGGGGCGGCGGCGACGCCCTGTTTCGTGCTGCACAAAACCGACGGAGTCGCTGGATGCACTTTAACACTTTTTAAACAAGTCGGGCTGGTCAGCCAAGGCAAACAGCCAGTTTTCCGCATTGCAGGCAGGTACTGGAGGTGACTGCACTGTTAAAATCTTGCGAAGAAATGCTTCGCATTACGAAGAAAATCGTTCGTAAGCTGCGAAGCATTTGGCTGCTCTGTATTGCGAAGCATTTTCTTCGTAGTGTGCGAAGAAATTTCTTCGCAAGGTGGGGCTTGCGAAGAAAATACTTCGCAATGCGAAGCCTTATTACGAAGCAGCCAAATTCTTAGCAACGCTGCGACTGCGAAGAATTTTCTTCGTAAGAATTTTACAGTGTGAAATTTTATTCTTTTTTCACGTGTACAATGACTGGACCAAGTCGGGTCCTCCTCGATGGCTGCGCTGTATGGCTGAGCTAATATACGTAAGTTACGATATGGGAACTGACTCACCTCTCCCAGCAGAGGAGCCGCCCGCGCCTGCAGCAGCGCCACCGCCGCTGCGCCTCCCACTGCCGGCCCTCCTCTCATGCTGCCGGCACGCCCACCGGCCGTAACTGTTGCAAGTCACCCCGCTCCTCCACCGCGGAGAGGACGGGGAGGACGGGGCCGCAGCTCGTAGCGGCGCCCGGTGGACTGCGGTCCTCCTCCAGCCGCCGGAGAATGACAACAACGGGCTGTAGCGCCTGTCACAAATTTCACTTGTCAGAAGAACTTCTCATCAGCCAGACTTATTCCATGGATGGAACCTTTAGCGTACCGGAGACGAGGGGGCATTCACTCTTAAAATCTGTGACTCGACTATAACGTCTATTACACTGTATTACCCTCTGATAATTTACAAGTTTGGACAAAGTCAGGCAAAAACGGACATAAACAGCCTACAGCGACCTAAAAATGAGTGAAATGTGGAGAATGTTGGCCATTACGCTTCTATTACGCACACTATTACGCCTTATAATTACGGATACAGTGACCCGACTATTACGCGAGTGCATGCCTCCTCGACTGGAGATATGGTTAAGTCCACACGGTAAAAATAGTTTCTTGTATTTCAAGATCTGTCTTGGATGTCCATTGGTATTCTCCATAAGATCCAAGACAGATCTTGAAATACAAGAAACTATTTTTACCGTGCACTGAGAGAAATGTTTCGTTGCAGCCATCAAAATTTTGATACCCATAACCAAATTTTGTTCGGTCGGTCCCGGTTAGTAATAGGCATCAAAATTTTAGTTGCTGTAACCGAAATTTTGGTTGCTCTAACCAAAGGTTTAGTTGCTGTGACTAAAAATTTGGTGCCCATGACTAAACGGACGGATCGAACAATTTTTTATGGCTGCAATGAAACATTTCTCTCAGTGTGCATTAGCGCATTAACGTTTTGGGCGTTATTTTATTTCGGAAGTTAATCAGGGTTGTCGGGATTGGCACCAGGCGTTTCGGTGTCCAGGAGTGACCCTCAAGATACCCAAAAAATTTCTACTCTCTATAGCTCAACTCCCTCGAGTGGAAGAGACAGACACACAGACGCAAGGTCGTTTCCATAGGCCCACCCAGAAGCTTTTACAAAGCAGAAGGGCGAGCTAAAAAAAAAAAAAAAAAAATCATGAAAACATCAAAAAGAGAGAAAAACAGTAAAAATCAAGGAAAATCACAACAACAAAAATTCGTGTAATTTCTAGATTTGTACCCCTCGGGAGAGTGGGACCGGAAGCCCCTCTGGGGACGCCTGGAGGGCGCCTGGAGGGCGCAGCCCCGCAGCCCTGACCCTGCGGCCCATCGCCCTCGGCCAGGGCTCCGAGCCTCCTGCTCGCCCTGTTGGGCTGTTGGGTTTCCCCTCAGCAAAGCCTATTCAAGGCCTCTCTCTCTCACACACACACTCTCTCCCTATCTATACACTCACATGACCGCCCCCTCCCCCCCCCCCCTCTTACTCCGCACTCTTCGTCCTCCTTTCCGGTCCTTTGAGCTTCCTGCTGCTCCAAGCCCGCGCGAGTGTCGAGTCGAGGGCTGCGGCCAGGCAGGCAGGCAGGGTAGCGGATGAAATGGGACGACTCCGATTGATGGCGGGTGGTCCGTTCCACCGCGGCGCCCCGCCCCGCCCCGACAAGGTGGACCCGCGAAACGCCCGGGGGCAAGATAACGACCGACAAGGCGAGCCACGCGGTTTTATACTGGAGAAATACGAGAGGCAGCTGCAAGGGAGGAAACTATTCAGAAAAATGCTGATCCTTAAAAAATAAAAAAATAAAAAATAAAAAAAAATAGAAGAGATTGGGAAAAAAAATCACAAAAATTGTATTTAAAAAAATCACAAAAATCTATGAAAAATTCACGAAATTCAAACACCAAAATTCAGAGTTGTTTCCCCCTCGGGCAGCAGCCACGTAAAGCGGAGCCCGTTCAGAACAGCACTGACTCCACCGCGGCGGCGGCGGCGGGGCTCCCGTCAGCAGCTCCCTCCTCCTCCTCCTCCTCCTGTACTACGCCGTGCTGCCGGCGTGTGTGCGAGCGCGCAGGCTGCGCTGCGCGGCCCTGCGGGCACCACGGGCACTGCCAACCAGCTTTAGTGCTTTCCGCTGGAGCAGAAATGGGACTCCGCCACCACCATCACTGGGAGGAAGAAAATTGCTCTGGTTGCTGGCCCGCCCCGTGCCCCGCACCACCCACGAGGCCGCGGGGTGTGAGCCCAGTGAGCGGCCGGGGGCAAGGCACGGCACGCCACGGCACGCCACGGCACGCCAAGGCACGGCACGGCACGGCTGGCACACCTCTTTGAGGGAGGCGTTCTGGGCTGCATCCAAAACAGCAACAGCTGCCTTTTGTCCGAGAGAGACGGCGACCCACCCTGCTCGGCGGACGTCCTCTCCCAGTGCGTGCGCGTGCGGCGCAAAGCTCGACAAAATTTGTTTTCTTCCATGCGTTTTCTTCTTTTTATATTTTACTTTTTGGTTCCGTTGGTTTTTTCGCACAGAGTGGCGCGAGCATGAACACGTGTGTCGACGAGACGTACAATTCCTATATTTCGACGAAAAGAGGAGCGAGGGAGCGAGAAAGAATTTCGGAGTATCGCCGGGGAACGTAAAGCAAAGTGTGCCGCGCTCGTCTTCCGATTCTACGGCATCCGTGTACAAAACGGGGAACATCCGCCGGAAACACCCGCGAGCACAAGTTCTCTCTCTCTCTCTCTCTCTCTCTCTCTCTCTCTCTCTCTCTCTCTCTCTCTCTCTCTCTCTCTCTCTCTCTCTCTCTCTCTCTTTCTCTCTCTCTCTCTCTCTCTCTCTCTCTCTCTCTCTCTCTCTCTCTCTATCTCTCTCTTGCATACACACAAAGATACACGCTCAAACGTATTGCGTCCAACACCCTGCAGATATTGAGATAAGAATATTCACACACACACACACACAAGTATGTGACATTCACATACTTGGATGTCAAGTGCACTGATAGAAATAGTCGTTGTCTGCGACCATCTGCTTTACGGGAATCCTGTTTCTGAACAGCTGCTCTATCAGTAAGAAACTTACTTAAAACGGATTATTTCAACAGTGCTCTCTAAAAGAACAGTAAATGAGTATCAATCTGCATGCTGGCCCTTTTCAGGAAGACCGTTATTAATTTCGTTGGTAGGCCTAGCTCATGCTGATCGGAAACATCAATTTTGTAGAATTGCAGTAAGGATATGCTGGGTGGCTCACTTACCCTCGCTTACCCCGCTCTGCGCGTAAGTATGCAACCCGTACTACTTCCGCTGGAGCGAACCTCTCGCCCTCGCTCAGCTGAAGTAGAATTGCGGGTTGCATCGTTACGCAAAGCACGTAAAGAGCAGGGTAAGTTGAGCCACCCTCATGCATAAGCCCAAATATTTCGACGAAAGATATGTATCTGAGATATTTTCCCATTGTTTGAAATTTAAAGTCTTTTCTGTTTCTAAACAGGAATTGCTGCTTACAACTTAAAAATAATAATTTTCCTGTTAATTTACAACAAAAATTTTTACAGTGCGTGTGTAGCGGGAACGTGTGCAGACGGGTTGACCATTTCACTATCCTTCCCTCGCCGCCGCCGCACGCTGCTGCGCGGTACCCCGCACCCCGCCCCGCCCCGCCCCGCATCACCTCACCTCACCCCGCACCCAACCCCCCCCCCCGCCCCGCCTCACCTCACCCCGCACCCCGCCCCGCCCCGCATCACCTCACCTCACCCCGCCCCGCCAGTCGCATTCCCCGCTCTGCACACTTCAGCTCTACTTATTCTCGGGACTGTAATAAGCCCGACGTGCAGCAGCAGCAGCAGGCAGGGGAAGCGGCAGCCGAAGGAGTGGCGGGGAGCTTTAACAAATTATCGCTAAGTGAGACGTGTGGTGTGGCTGCATGTAAGTGATGGCTGAGCGCCGCCCCGCCCCGCCCCGCCCTGCGCGAGCTAACGAGGGGAGTTTTCTCTCCTTAAACGCCCCGCCCCGCCGGCTCCCGAACCCACCACCACCGCCTTCTTTGACGATGACAGAGTGACTCGAGACGGCACGAGCTGCGGCCTGGCTGCGGCTGCCAGCAGACGACAGACCGCCCCGCCCCGCCCCGCCGCACCCCACCCCACCCCACCCCGCCCCGCCCCACCCCGCCCCGCCGCACGTCGGCCGCATAATAAGGGAAGAGGAGGAAAAGGGATTAAGGGAAGGAAAACCGCGCGAAGACGGAAAACGCCGCCGAGCATGAGGGTTTCCGCAAAATAAGCTTGCGCAGCTGCAGAGAGGAGTTTCGCGACCTGCTGGGCCCCTCGCGCGCGCGGCACAGCGATGCAAGTACATGACACCGTCAAAAAATTTAAGTCGGAGTCAATCGGTGCGATTTTCTGCACCTGTGTAACAAACCGATTAACAGTTTTTTTTTTTTTTTCATCATGGATGCTGGAAAAACTTATGTCACAAATTACCGAATTTCTTAATTTCTTAACAATTACCGAATTCTTCTTCTTCTACTTCTTTTTCTTCTGCACGCTAAATCTTATAAACTTTTTTTATACGCTGCTACCGATTTCTGTAAACATGCTCTATTTATCAATAATTTTGAGCCCAATTATAAACAAAAAGAGCCCACTTTGAACAATTTTCTTCAAAATTGCGCACAAAATTGTGCGTAAATAGAGCATGTTTACAGAAATCGATAGCTGCGTATTAAAAAAGTTCATAAGAATTTAGTGTGTATAAAATAAATTTAAAATAGATAAGCAGGACGAGCGAGTCAGTCATTCGACATTCCGTCCACGCGGCGGGTCGCGCAGCAGCTCAGCTAGAAAGGAATGCAGCGAACGTCTTTGCGCGGAATAACTGCTGCGCGTTCCATTCCCTCCGCCTGCTCGGCCGCCGCTTCCGCGAGTCCATCACCTTCAATATTTCTGACATGCCGGGGCGGGGCGGCGCGGCGCGGCGCGGCGGGGACCTCCAGGTGTGCGGTGCGGGGGTGGCTCGCGGCCCGGCCCGGCAGAGAGGCGCGCAGCCGCCCGGCATACCCAATGAGGTGCCCCTTTTTGCCTGTCTTCTCTCCGATATACGTCGAGCTCCCGCACGACGGTCTCACCGCCCCGCGGGGCAGTCAGCCTGCCGCAGCACTGACCTTGGATGGACCTGACCTATACAGACCTGGACAGATCCCTTTTGTCTTGGATGAGTTACACGGGAAAGGAACGGACGGTCGCCGTCGTGACCGCGAGTTAAAAGATAAGTCGCGTCGGAGAAAAAGGATAAAAAAATTGCAGGTGAACTAATTTTTTAGGCGTATGAGCGCAGCTAATTTTTAAGCCATTAGCTCACATAATTCATGAACTGCAGTTCAGGAATACGCTATTAACGATTACCAGTGATAACCAAAAGTTTTCGGTATTGGTTCCAAAGATACATTGACATTTCGGTATTTTTTTTTCACATTTAAATGAAGAGAAACCCTAAATAGCATGAAAAACGGTGTATAAAGGGTAATTTTTGGTATGTCATTACCAGTCATTGGTGTACCGGGAGCTTCTTTGAATGTGTAACAGTGTTGCGGGTTTGCCCACCCCATTCGCCCATAAGGCGCCATGGCCCCTGCAGCGCTGGTGAGTGTGCAGGCCCGCAACACAGTTATGGCTTCAAAGAAACACCCGGCACACAATATTAACACAGAGGTGAACCCCTCGTTCGCATTTCGCTTACCAAGCGGAATAGTTTTGGGTCACAAGTCAGCCACCTTTTTTTCCCCGCCTCATGAACGGACCAGTGCGATGGTAATCCCATAGCGAAGGCAAGGCAAGGTGCTAAGCAAGCGTCTGAGAACATCGCAGCGACGCGCCGCACCGCAGCCTGTTGCGCGATACGTGTATCCCCGGGCGGGGCGAGCGGGGCGGGGCGTGGTGGGGTGGGGTGGGGCGGGCTGCGTGCGGGGGGAGAGGAGGTGGAGGCCACCCGCGACGAATACGCTGGAAGTGGAAATATACCGAGAGGCAGCAGCCAAAGAGAGCAGTGCGGGGCTCGGGACGCGCCCCTACGACCCAGGGCGGGTCTGGGCGAGGTGGGGTTGCGTGGGACAGGAGTGGGAGGGGGGGGGGGGGTAGAGAAGCCCGCGGGGAAGATGGGCGAGAAATGAGTCAAGAGAAGAGAGAGGGATGTGAGCTCGGCATGAGGGGAAACGAACGGGACAGCCAGGCAGGGGTGAGCAGCGTGTGAAGAGCGGGAGAGCGGGAGAACAGGGGCGCGGGGGGGGGGGGGAGAGAGCGAGAGAAATGAGCAATACATAGGAAATGGAAAGAGGGGGGAGGGGCGGGACGCCCCCGCTATAATCGGGTGGAGGGCGAGGCGGGGTGGGGTGCGGTGGGGTGCGGCGGGGTGCGGCGGGGTGCGGCGGGGTGCGGTGGGGTGCGCCGAAGGGGACTATAGGTCTACAGGCCCTTCCGAGGAGGGCCCAGAGGGACCAAGGGCGGGCCGGGGAAGGGCGCACGGAGGCGTTGGTCGTGCGAGTAGACTCTATTGTCGTTGCGCTCAGCCAATTTCACGGCTGGCCGAGCCGCGAGGCAGTCTGCATTAATATCGCATTCATGGTGGCGGCCAACTGGCAGGGCGCCCCGCCCCGCCCCGCCCCGCCCCGCCCCGCCCCGACGGGCCACGTCGCCACGCCCCACAAACGGACGACACCAAATTAAATAGAAAGGACAAACTCCGTGCTAAGGACGCTCTGAGGAGGATCCACGTACATACTTTAGCGACCTGACTTAATCGGCGTTAGCTGAGGGCAGGAGGTGTTTGGGGGCCGGGGGAGGGGGGGGGGGGGCGACCCGGTCCCCGTTCTGGGACGTGCTGCTGCTCCACGCGATCGGGGGAGGAAGGCAGAAAAGTGGCCGGGGGGAGGGGGGAGCGGAGGGGAGGGGCGGGGCCGGGCAGGGCAGGCACGATCATCGAACGGGGCCAGCGTTTTTAATACGCTATAAAAGTGTAAATGTTATGCGCTAAGGCTAACAAAAAAAAATTAAAAAAAGACCTTGAGCGAGCGGTGCGGGTCGGAGCACAAGGGGGGCAGGCATAGCGCGCGCGGCCTTGCCTTGCCCCCCCCCCTCCCCCGCCCCCCGGCTCCGTGCGGCTTTAACAGGCTGACGGGGAGGCTCGACCGACAACTTACACGGAAACTTCATCTTGATCACGGCGGCGTGCCCGGCCCCGCTGAGGCCCTCCGCCGCCCCGCCCCGCCCCGCCCCGCGCGCTGCTGCTGCTGCCAACTTGCCGACAATGACGGGGGTGTTGACGTCCAAACCCGTCTCACTTACCTTCAGCTTGTCGTGCCGGGCCGGGTGCTGCTTCCTGGCGGGGATGGCGACGGGCACGACGTGCGTCAGGACTCGACCTCGACAGCAGGGGCGATGCCCGGCACCGCCCCGCCCCGCCCCGCCCCGCCCCGCCCCGCCTGGCCTGGTGTTGGTGGTTGGCAGGAAGTACGAGGGGGTGCCGAGGCGAGCCGAGGCGAGCCGAGCCTGCCTGGAGGCAACCTCAGCGACGTCTGTGCGCGCCTGGGAAAAAAAAAAGTTAGGCAAAGTGGGTCTCCTGCAGCAAACTCAACTGTAGAACATGATACTGTATTATATACATAATACTGTGTATTATACATAAAACTGTATTATACAATACTGAAGTAGGCTGTACAGAGAAAAAAAAGAAGCTGACTCCATGTCTAAAATGAGGTATCCTACACACTGAAAATCTACGAGTCATAATTCACGCCCCCATACGAGTGAGGATTTGAGGGCAATTTTATTACTCTCTGGGGAGTAAGAATTTTTTTCCTCACCCTTTACGAGAAAGAATTTTGGGACCTCGCACTACTAGAGTGAGAATTCGTGCTCAAATTAAGTGAGGTTAAAAAATCCTTACTCAAATAGAGCGAGGCTAAAAAATATCTCGCTCGAAAAAAGTGAGGTTAAAAATTCTCACTCCAATTTAGCATAGAAAAGTGTCCTCTCCCATTTATTTGGGTGAAAAATTGGATTCCAGGGTTTGTAGTGCACATACAACGGTAGAAAGGTAAAAATTACGCAGTAGTTTTCAAGCAGAGATGGAAAAAGTATACAATGCATTGCAGTTTTTTATTTAAGAAGAGAACCGTGGCTGCTTGCAAACAAGGTCGCAGTTTTTTTAGGCAACGGAGTTGCCTTCTAAAATCGCTGGAAAACGTGCGTGTTTTGTTTCATATGGCCCCTTACGACAGAAAAAAATCTGCTGAAGGGAATTCGATAATATTAAGCATACATTTAGAATGTAATCTAGTACATTCGATTCTGAAGTCTAGTTGAAATCTGTATTGCAGAAATTTTGTAAATTTGAATTGAAATTCGAGTTTCTATGGTAATGCTCGACTCGTCAGGCAAAATGAACAGGGGAAGGGGATATTTTTTCGTGGAGGGGGTAGGCCGAGGCGAGCCAACACGGAGCGAAAGAGAAACCTCTAAAGTCTGCGTTCAAACAAAGCCAGCCTTTAGTTTCGAGCGCAAGAATGAGATAACACTACTGAAATTCGCACGTGACCACCGTACTGCCTTCTTTAAAACTACTTCAGTTTTACTGAAACTTGCCCCGGTTCTGCCAACTAAATGTGTGCCTCAAAGAATGAGTTCCAATCGTAACGTTATGAGAGCAGTGATTTTTTTTCATTTTATTTGGTTGGCATGTTGTGTCAACAACGCGAAAGCAGGCCAAGCATGTCCGCCATTGCCGGTGGCTGATGTGCCCACCTCGCGACTTTAAATCATTTTTTAAAGTTATCGAAACGTTGACAAGGCGAACTGAATGCGTAAACAGTAGTTTTATACCTGCGGAAAACGGTTTGGTAAGTTTGACTTCGATCTGGTGAGCAGAATTCTTGAAATGATGTACATTTACGTGTACCATTTTGTGTAAACAACGCCTTAACTCCGCGTTTTCCCAATAGATAGCGCACCCCCGTCGCGGCCGCGGCGCGCTTGCCCGCTGGTCCTTCGCGTACCAGCGGTATTAGGTAGGGCCCCGGTTCGCCCCTTCCGTGCGCCCGGTGGAGGGGAGGTTATTGTTGTCGTTCCTTTCCGGCCGTGACCTCGCCTCCCAATTTTTGCCGTCAGAAGGAGAGCTCTGCTCTTTTCTCCTGCTCCTGTCGATTAAATGTCGGCCGAACTTTCGGAGAGTATTCATTACTTGAAACCCGCCTTATCAATTCAAACTTAGAATTATTTAGCCACTATCTTGACTATCGTAAACTAAACAAAACCAGTCGGTTTTCTTACAGTCTTATTCAACACTCACAATATTTTATTTTAGTTATAGAAACTCCGTTGTCTACCAGGATTTCGTGAAATCGTATTTTTTTTCTTTATTCTTTTTTTTCTTTTTTTCTCATGAGGACACGCAAACGCACGGTCTAAAACTCCTTACTTACACTGTTATTCAATTACTGTGACGTCACGTTCTTTTTCATGTGAAAAGTGTCACATTGTTTAAAATGTAACGTCACATTCTTTTCAATGTGAATCGGCCAGAATATGCGGGCTAAATTTTATTGTCACATTCAAAAGAATGTAACTCTAATATTAAAAGGAATGTGACATTTTTTATATGAAAAAGAATGTGACCACTGGAAAAACAAAGGTAGGACGAAAAGGGTTTTAATGCCTTTACCGAGGCATTAAAACTTAGCACCCCTGCAAAGGCATTAAAACTGCCCAAAGGTGTTAAATTTTAATGCCTTTGGACAATTTCGTGCCTTTACAAAGGCATTAAAATTTCACACCCCTAGAAAGGCATTAAGTCCTACCTTTGTTTTTCCAGTGACGTCACAGTAATTGAATAACAGTGTAGCGACGCAATCGGGTTTCACACTTTGGGCACAATGGGCCTCACACACTTTACCGTGGTACTACTACAACAGTTGAGTTTGCAGAGTACTTTAACCAGACGGCCGCCTCCGGGGTCCTCTTGGGCGCGAGCAGGAGCGAGAGAGGGGAAGCTCCGCTAGGTGGGCATGAACACTCCTCTCTGTCTGTCTGTCTGTCTCTCTCTCTGGACGGTGTGTTTGAGGCCGTAGAGTGACCCATCGTCCTCAATGGGGCTCCCACCGCCTCATCCCCTTCGTAAAACCACACTGGTAAAAATAAAAAAATAAAATTTAAAAAAAAAATAAAATAAAAAAAAACACTGTCTCTGCTACGGAAATATGCCGTAATTTTGGATTACGGTCACTTACGTTCCTGGTTTCCGTACCTTTATCCCATAAGATCCCGTGTTAAAAAAGGGGGGTACGGTGAGATGTACGGAAAAGTTACCGCTAATTTTTTTTCCGGTGGTTTCCGTTTTCGGTACGGAGTCAGGAACCGCGTTCTCTACCTTCGTTCCACATCTTCCCCATAAGAGAAGCCAGATTCTTCCCCAAGGTACGGAACGAAGTACGGAAGAAAACCGTAGTTTCATTAAGAAAACTCATTTTTCGAGGGGGTACGGTCCCCGTAGTTGGCTCCGTACCAGAGGCTGTTTTTTTACAGTGTACGTCAGCGGAGGTGGGAGCAGGACGTGTCAATGTTTAAGGTGATAAAATAGGGGGGGGGGGGGGAGAAGGGGAGGGAAGGCGAAATCGGAGCGAGCGAAGGGGGCGACACGCACCCCCTCCCCCCCCCCTTCCCAAATTCCTGTTCTCTCTCTCCCTCCCTCCCCCTCCTCCCCCCCCTCTCTCTCTCCCTGCCTTCCTTCCTCTTCGCGACCAAAACGGACGCGCGGGTATGGGGTGGGGTGGGGGGAGGTAGGAGAGAATAAATAACGTTTTACTGCATTTTAATCGAGCGTTCGGAATACATCTCGACGTAATCAGACTGCCTTTGCCGGCGCCGCGGCGACGGTGCCAGCACAGGGGGGCGGGGCGGGGCGGGGCGGGGCGGGGCGGGGCGGGGCGGGGCGGGGCGGGGCGGGGCGGGGCGGGGCGGGGCCGGACCAGTCGGACGTAACGAAGTCTGCGCTGAGTTAGGGTGAAAAGATTACCGGCGCGGCGGGTTGGGGAAGATACACAAGGAATGGGCGGCGGGGCGGCCAAGAGGGGTGGTGCAGCCGACCACAGCGGGACAGCCGGAGAATGAGAATGAGAGAGAGAGAGAGAGAGAGAGAGAGAGAGAGAGAGAGAGAGAGAGAGAGAGAGAAAACCGTATATGAGACCGATGGGGTCCACCGCTGTCTGTCGCCGCGCTGTCCTGCCCTGTCCCCGGCCCGGCCCGGCCCCGCACCCGCTCTCACACAATCGATCATGGTCACATCATGTGCAAGCAATTGTTTGCAGTCTGGTTCTCGGGGGTGGGTGGGGGGAGGAGGAAGGGGGGGAGAGAGAGAGAGAGAGGGGTGCTTCCGCTCTGTTCGGCATTCGCCGTGCGCTCTTGTTCCTGCGGCTAACACCACTCCAGACAGGTGCAAAAGCGATGATGGCAGGCGAACAAGAATGGAGTGCTTCAGGAGGACGGGAGGGAAGAAGGGGTATAGGGTAGGGAGAGGCGAATAGCTCGAGTCCTCGGCCCGGCGGCCCCGGATAATGTCCCTGCTGCAGCCTCACGCTCCCAAGAACAAGGAGCAGGCGCGCGAAAAAACAGGGGGGTGAGGTTTATTAGCAGGGGGATCCAAATCTTTTCCATTCTGTCAACACAAATGTGTACATTGTACACTTTAAATAATGTATACCTGCCATGTACACTTTAATAAAAGTATACATAACCATGTATGCTTTGATAAATGTATACATGTCTATGTATACTTTAATAAGTGTATACATGCCCATGTTTACATTTTTCCAAAGTGTACATGGTATGTAAACTGAGGGCAAAATGTGTATTCTTTACAAAGTATACATGGGTATGTATATACATTTATAAATGCGCACATCGGCATGTTCACATTTATTAATGCATACATGGTATGTATACATTATTTAAAGTATACATGCCATGTATACTTTAATTAAAGTGTACAATGTATACATTTGAATTGAGAGAGCACCTCTTTACCGCGGCATGTTACCGTTTCGGCAAACGGGACGCTTACTTTCGTAAAGGGGTAGAGTTATCAGCGCGCGCGCACACAGAAAAAAAAAAAGAAAAAGGAAAAAAAAAGTGGCTTGGGGCCGGTCGGGGTCGGGGCCGCGGGGGCCCGCTGCGTCGCGTCCGGCGGCGTTTGTGTGCCAGACCGACAAGAACAACTTTTCCCGCCGGAAAAGGATGAAGGGAAGGGCGGATGCGAGCGAAGCGCGTGGGGTATCCGGCACGGCCCCGAAACTAAATAAATATACAGGGAAACCAGTAGCGTCAATCTTAAGGTCTGCAGGGGAAAAAGGGAAAAGTAGATATTTTTACTGTGCAGAACCAATAAATGTAATGCTCTCTGCGTCAGTGTGTTTCCTCGAAAGCAAGTTATTCCCTACCACAGTACCGCGGGCGAGACCGCGGGCCGTTTCAGAGAACATGTCACAACATCGCGGGTCTGTCTACCCAAAGGGTCACGACTCGGTCACGAGACCGCCGCACGACTGAAGCGGGTAGTACGGTACGCGTTCTCTGAAACACCCGGCACCTTGCACTAAAAACCATCAGATGAGAACAGCAAAAGCGTACAGCACGATTAGCAATCAATTTCGATTTATTTTTTCATCTCAGGCAGGCCGCGCTGTTGCCTTCCTCTTGATCTCTTGCCCGGGCTGCCAGCTGCCAGGTGGCTCCCAGGCGCGAGACACCGCACAATGCAACGCAAGAGGTGGTTTATAGCGGCCCAGAAGCGCTGGCAGGCAGCATGCAGGCAGCGCCCTGCAGCCGCACCTCAACCCGCCCCAACCCACGCTGAGGGGCACAACTCACCTCGCACGGCCATAACCTCATTCTCGCGACGCCCACGAGCAAATGTGAATTTACGGGAGGCTCCCCGGGCCTGGGTGTGAGGGTGGGGTGTGGCGGGGCGGGGCGGGGCAGGGCGGGGCGGGGCGGGGCGGGCCAAGGCGTTGCACCAAACCGCATAATGCGGCGTCATTCGGGGCACCTGCCCGCCCGCCAGCGACGCCTGCGCGAGAGCGCCAGCCACTATTTGCAATTAGGATGATGGCATGTTGACTCGAGGGGTGCCAGTGCCACCCCCCACCCCCACCCCCCACCCCCCACCGCCACGCCGCCCCCGCGGTCTGGGAGCAGGCAGGCCTGAGAGGAGAGGGGAACGCGGTGTACACCAGACACAACCCTCCGAAATGCAGCCACCGCCGCCCGGGATAAAGGTCGAGTATTTTCTACTCTATTATTCGGTATACAAGTGAGTGGGTAAGCTGCGGCTGGTAATTACCAACTCCAACTCGAGGCACGCGGCGCGTACTCGTACTCCGGCACTTGACATGAGTTTGTGGTATTTCTCTTTCACTCGTTTGTTGAGGCTGGAGCGGGGGAAAGGGGTTGGGTGAGGTGCGGTGGGGCGGGCTGCGCATTGAGGGAAATGTGGTGGCCCACCCCACCCCACCCCGCCCCGCCCCGCCCCGCCCCGCCCCGCCCCGCCCCGCCCCGCCCCAGAGCAAGCTGGACACGAGGGAGCTGGACAGCCAGCTCAGTAAAGTCGTCGTCACACAACTGTCTGGCGCTGACTTATTCCCAGCGTTAATGGAGGGGGCTGGATAGCGGGGCGGGGTGGGGTGGGCGGGGTCGCGACGGGCTTCATTAATCGCTCACTTCAAACGACTAACTTTGGACGCGACACGGCGTGGTGGGCGGGGAGGGGCGGGGCGGGGCGGGGCGGGGCGGGGCGGGGCGGGGGCGGCAGTGCTGACCGCCGGGGAGCGGGGAGCGGCCGAACTGTCAGACTAGCCCCAGCAGAGCCATCCAGCAGCCAGAGCTGCTGTGATAATACTGACCTGGAATCGAATTAGAAAAAAATAAATCCGTTAAACGTAACTTGAAGGGAAAAAAAAATAATTCGAAATCGAACAATTCGCACAGCCTTAACAGCAGACGCCCATCAGAGAACCGCTCTGCACTTGTACACTACCATGCACTACCAGCCCCACCCCACCCCACCCCGCGCCAGGCCAGCACCTGGTGGCTGCACTACCACCCCTACTCCCGCCCCGCCCCGCCCCGCCCCGCCCCGCCCCGCCCCGCCCGAGCCAGCGAGCGCAGCGGTGAACACGCTCTGATAAGGCTGCTGCAGCAGGATCTGTTCTGTAACGAACACGGCGAACTGCCGCGGCGCACCGAGTTTGATTTGACTTTGCGAAACACTGCGAGTCGGACCGGACAGGGCGCGGCGCGGTGCGGCGCCAACACCAGCTGGTGGAGCGGAGGTATTCACTCCCGACGCCGAGGTCGTGGTTCCGGCGGCCAGCCTCTCCCGACCAGCGCGGCCTGGGAGCGAGAGGGAAACAACTCGGAATTTTGGTGTACACGATTTTTGTGAATTTACATGAATTTTAGTAGAACTTTTGTGAATTTTTACTTAAATTCCACCTTAATTTTCCTGAATTTTTCTTATTTTTTCCTGATTTTTTTTATATTTTCGAGAATATTTCTAGTTTGTTCTAAATTTTCTATAATTTTTCTGAATTACGAGGTGTACAAAAATTTCAGGGTTGTTTCCCCCTCGGCTAGGAGCCTCTCCCGTCTGATTCCGAATATCTTTCTCGTGCCTCCACCCTTGAAGCACCTATGGCGGTTCCCTATGTTGGGAACGGCAGGGTGCGACAAGGACGGAGTTGTGAGAGCGATCTTCGGAATCAGACGGCTGGTCTCCGTGGCACAGCGGGGCCAGCCCAGCCCAGCAGAAGGCCAAGACGAAAAGAGGCGACGCAGGGAGAGCGACTGGAGACAGAGACTGTGAAGGCGAGGGGCTGGGCTGGGCTGCTGTAGAGGTGAACCCAGGGGATAATCGCCGCGTGGAATCTGAGGACAGGGCGCGACAGCAGATAGACAATCGATTAAATCCCCGAACCCGAACCGGGCGGGACCGGCGGCCGCCCGCAGCCGCACCTCACCTCACCTCGCCGCGGTGGCGAGGCCTTTGTCCGTCCCGTGGCGTTCTGTCTCGCTCCTGCAGATCGCTCTCATCCCTCCGTCCTTGTTGCACCTACAGCGGTGCCCTATGCTGGCCATGGTAGTGCTCCATGAGTGCGACGAGGACAGAGGTATGAAAGCGATCTTCGGAATCGCTCGGCAGACGCGCCCGACTTGACACCCAACGCTCCGCCCCGCCGTAACCAAAACGCACAATTGTTCAAGCACCGGGGCGGGGGGGAGGGGGGGAGGAGTGGTTTCCAACGTCGGCCTTGTGTGTGCACCTTGATGTACGAGGCTGCGTAACTAGGCACGTATCTAGATAAAGTTGGGGCGGCCCAACAGCAACAGCCCGGCCCCGCGTGTAAAACAGCTTCAGGTACACACGACAGGAGCCAGAGGGCGGCGGGGTGGGCCTACAAGAGGGGAGAGTGAGCTACAAGGTGAATGGGGAAAGGTGGGGGTGTTGCTTACTTGTCGCCGGCGGCGGCGGCCTCGCCCAACCCGCGCCCCGCCCCACCCCGCCCCGCCCCGCCCCGCGCACGCCGAGGAACTCTACGGCGCGTACCTCGCGGATCCGCCCCCCCCCTTGCTCTCCTCCGCCCCGCCCCGCCCCGCGCCCCGCCATGGCGCCCCGCCGCCGCGGCAGCCGCCAGCCAACCCAGCCTGCCTCGCCTGCCGAGCGATTCCGAAGATCGCTTTCATACCTCTGTCCTCGTCGCACTCATGGAGCACTACCATGGCCAGCACAGGGCACCGCTGTAGGAGCAGCAAGGACGGAGAGATGAGAGCGATCTTCTGAATCAGTCGGCTGCCTACGCCACGCCCGCCCGCCCGCCCTGGGGACAGCTGCCTTATTCACAAGATTGCAAACCCTAGGGGTGCAGAGCAAGCAAGCAGCCAGCCGTCTGATTTCGGAGACCGCTCTCGTAAGTTACCTCCGTCCTTGACGCTCTTGTGGCGGTGGCCTTCTTTGGGGTTGCCAGGGCCCCATGAGTGCGAGAGGGACGGTGGGCCGAGAGCGGTGTTCGGAATCAGACGGCTGGCGGCGGGCACCAGGCCGATGAAATATTCGGTAGGCCATTCCCCAGCGCGCTCAAGCGCTGTGTTGGGCTGTGTCGAAGTATAAAGTGATGATTTGATGAAGTAACTCCGCTGCATAGCCACTGGCCACAGAGACCTGCCGAGACTTGACAAGAGGAAAACACTCTCTATCGTAACAAAAATAGAAAATTAATTTCGTGCTGTTGTAAATATAATAGTGCCAATCAGGAAAATACTACGTTCTGCCTTAGCAAAAGAATATTTAGACAAACACAATTACTCTTCAGACAATATTTTTTTAAGACAGCACGAGAAGCTCATAAATATTTTTCAAAAAGAACATCCTACCCATCCAAGAAGTCCCGTAGAATGTGGTTGGGGAAACAGGCAGGAGTGAGCAATAAAGCATTCCGGTAAAGCTAAATAAAAAAGAATGCAGGGAACAAACAAACGGAAATCACCATGTTATAGCATAGGGTTTTCCGTTAACTTATTCCCAGCATTCTTTTAATTAGAGCATTACTGGAATGCTTTTTTCCAACACCAAAACCAATGAAAACGTTAGGGTTGAACTAATATGCTGATGTGGATTTCTAAAATTAGGAAAATATATACTGTGAATGTGAAACATTTGGATGTTAAACCTGCAGTGAACATATCAATAATTTGTTGGTTTGTGTGCAAAACTAATTACTGCAAATACTGACAAAATAAAAACATTTACGAGAGTGCCCATGGCGCAAAGTGATTCAAAACCCAGAAGCACTTGCTGGTGATGCATTTAATGAAATTTTCAATCCACAACCAGCACAACTTACTTGCGAAACACGGTGTCCAACGTCCAGCCCCAGCTTCAGCGCAGATCAGCTGATCCTAACCTAAGCGGCTCAGAAGAAGTGTGTTTCGATCAAGCGCGGCAATTAAACACTCTGTTGATTTCAGGCGCGCAAAAACAAACCACTTTTCATCATAAATAAATCCACTCGCGACCGACGTCAAAGTCTTGACATAGCTACTCGAAATTTCTTTTTTAACTTGCACGACGCGCGACGCCACTTCGGCCGAACGCCGACCGACCACGAACCGTTTGGCCAAAGGACGCGCGCATGCGCACGCATGCGCCCGAGGGCGGGCGGGGGAGGTGGGCGGACAGAAGGGGGAGAGTCCTCGCCCCTCGCGTTTTGGCATTCCCTCTGACGTCACCGTTCGGCAGAAGCCTCAAGCGAAAGCCAGCGGGCTACTTGGTGCATGGAATTTTTTCCGTGTGTCTGTCGGCTTGGATATTTTGAAATATTTGGAGTGCCGGTAATTATTGGAATTAAAAAACAAAAGCAAGAAAAACACATTGCCCGCGCTTAAGCCACGGCAATATCTTTGCGTTTGAAATTGAAATAAACACACACATTGCCGTTGTCGTGTTTGAGAGGGCTTTTCGGACAGTGCGATATGATTGCGTTCTGTCCGTCAGCCGCAGCTGCATATGACAGCACTCGACCCAGCGGCCGGGCGCGGCGCGGCGCCAGAAACATTTTTGCCGAATTTCCCCTGGGGTGTCTATGAGTGCGGAGGGGAAGGGGGGAAGGGGTATGGAGGGGCGCGGCAGGGGGCGGGCGCGGTGCTGCTGTCTCTGTTTAATGCGCGATATCGCATTATTCTGCACACGGACAATTGCCCAGTAGCGACAAACGAACGACAACAGCATACACACAGCGGCACAGTGGAGCGACCCCTCCGAACGACCGACCCCCTACGCCACGGCCCGGCCCCCGGTCCGGCCCCGGCCCACAGCGCGCCAGCATGCCAGCCAGAGATTGAAAATTAGCAATTCTCTGACAAACCTCACCCACCTCACCCCCCTACCCCTCTCTCTCACACACACACACACACACTCATAGGCAGACAGCACCCACCACCCTAGCACACTCTTCACATACTCAAGCACGCGCGTTTAAAAAAGTCAATCAAAATTATTAAACAATAAAAAATAAAATAATAATATTTAAAAAAAAAAACTTTATTGAGATTGGAAATGGAAGCAGATTCGGAAGGGGGCTAACTTTGAAAACTGATTGTACGGCTGCCCCCAAAAAATCATGTTAAAAAATTAAAAAAAATCAAGAAGACTAATGATAAAGAAAAATCAAACAAATTGAGAACAAATGGGTGAATACTAGACGTTACCCCTTAGAATGAACAAAAAACTGAAATAAAAAATTGAAAAAGTCAGAAAAGGGGGGGAGAGATCGAAAATTATCTATAAGTGAAATTTTCCATGTAAAATTCAAAAGAAAAAAACTAAGAAGGAAAAAAAAAAAATATCAATCAAGATTGGTATTGATAGCAGATGATACCGCACCGCAAGAGAAATTGCTATGGCGACAATTTGTGTGTGGAACGCACACGATGTAAACGACGAACGACGCCAGCAGCGCCGCGCCGCGTGCCTGCGGGGTTGGGAGGGAAAGGGGTGGGAGGGGTCCGCCGGCGGGGTGGCGTACCGAAGCGGTCGCTGGCGAGGAGGAGCTGCGCGCGGGGAGAAGGTGCCATTGTTCCGCGCAGACTGCGCGTCAGGCATTCATTTGGGCCCCCCCTACCAGCGCCACCCTATATTATTGTATAGTTGCAATTGGTTTCTGGACTCGAGAGTACAAGCTAGCTGACACCTTAGTGTCTTGTACTGTTCTATAGTAAAGAAAGTAAAGGTATCATCTGCTAAAAATCATTGTGCACATTTTGTATGAGTGATTTCCACTCCCCTCCCCCTCGGCAGACACTGCAAGAGGCATCTATGGTGTGCGTGCGTTGGCGATAAGGTGGGGGTGTAAAAATGGGCTAGGCCCTGAGGCTGAAAGACGTTTCGAACGACGATCGGGGCGCATCAAGAGAAGGCAACAGATGCAAGGCTCGGCTCGGCGGACCGGCGGGGCGCGGGGCAACACGCATGCCCCTTCAGCTGCTCGCTGAGAGAGTGCAAGCTTCGAAAATGTCGCGTCGTGAAATCTCTTTCCGGCTTGCTTTCGTTCAATGTGTTGTCATCTGCTAATCGTAGAAAGGAAAAAATGAACAGCATGTCAGGGTGGCTGTTCCAGGCCGTGGGGTTGGTGGTAGAGACGCGTAGACGCGTGCTTGTAGTACAAGCGGTGGTACAGGCCACACACACGCGCTCGCGCACAGAGCCAATAACTAGTTTCCCACGCTGATGGAATAATCATGGCGACTAAACCGCCTGGCCTGGCTGCAGTGCTGGGCAGGGCCGGGCTGCGCACTGCATCTGTCACTGCATGCGCATGCAACACGTGCAGGCCGTGCTGCAGGCTGCCCGGGCCGCCCCGCCCCGCCCCGCCGCGCTGTTTGTCAAGTGTCGGTCGTGCCGTGCGCAGCAGTAGTCCATCTACCAGCCGAGCCGAGCTGTGAGCTGCTGGACTGCAACTCAACTACCGCCGTGCTTTACTTCGGAGTAAACCGAGGGGGAAACAACTCTGGAATATTTGTACACTTCGTAATTCAGAAAGAAAAAACACAACAGAGAAATGAAAAAAAAAAGAAAGTTTAAAAACAAAAGAAACTTCAGGAAATTTTTGACAAAACTTCAGTAAAAATTCACAAGAATTCACTAAACTTTCAGAAAATTCAAAAATTTGCACACCAAATTTAACAGTTGTTTCCCCCTCGGAGAAAAAGCAAACGGTAGCTGTGCACATAGTGGAGTTTGCTTCTCTTTCGTCCTCATCGGAATGTTTTATATTTCAGTTTGTTTGCTTCGTTTGTTGTGTTTGAGAGAGAGGGGTTGGGGGTGAGCGGCGGGATTTCGTTTAGAGTTCGCGAACCTTTTGGAAAGATTATAACAAAGCTTTTTTTATTCTTATTTCGTGAGGGGGTATTGTGTGGGTAGGTGGTAAGCGCTGTAACCGCGGTAACACGACCACGCCACGAGCGCTCTCCCATGATGGATGGCGGACTGGAGTCGCGCTGCCGCACCTCGCCACGCCCCGCCACGCCCCGCCACGCCCCGCCACGCCCCGCCACGCCCCGCCGCGCCCCGCCACGCCCCGCCACGCCCTGCATCACGAGCGCGATAACCTCCCATTTTTACCCGCATCCGCCACAACCCCACCGCCGCGCGGCGCACATTCCCCCTCCCCGTGATGAAGTGCGAGTGGCAGACTGCCGCGCCGTGCAAATTTGGTAATAAGGGTAATCGTGCAGGACCGTAACTTTGGGCGCGCGGGGGAAACAACAACCCGCCCGACGCGCGAGAGCCGCGTCATGGGTGTATGGCAAGTGCAGTCAGGCGCTGCACTGCGCAGTGTTGGCATAAGTGTAGGCAGTGAGTAGCACAGACACAGTGGAGTGCAGCGGGCTCCCTTGGGATTGTGTATACTCCCAGTGGAATACAAAATTATCAGTAGGGATATTGTACCCTTGGATTACATTTTCCCCAGGAATGGTATTCTCTAAGCAAGGAGAGGCACAATAATATCCCCAGGGAATGTGTACTCCAGATTTAATCTATCACGTTGACATTGAGGGGTCCTTCACGATAAATTCAAGCGTAGACCGATATTTCATATTTTTCTGGTGTTTTGTGACTTTTATGGTTTGTGGTTTTTATAAAAGTTGTACACTGTTTTGGTTGACACCTGCCCACCTCCCCGACGGAGGAAGCCGTCTCGTTGTCCCTGCTCCCTGCGGGGAAGGTGACGAGGACGGTGCGGTGCGGTAGCGAGGCGAGCTGCACCCCAACCACTGCCATTGCTATTTGCAATCACCTTTCGCCAATTTGGCGCGAAATGGCTTGTGCTACGGGACGCCGCGCCCCGCCACGCCCCGCCACGCCCCGCCACGCCCCGCCACGCCCTGCCGCCGGGAGGCTGCCAGCCAGCCGAGGTCGGCCAGAGCGTCGCACCAGCAGCCAAATTCACCCTAATTAACCAACTTTGCGGCCATTTTCGCGACCCACTTTAAAATATAGTCTGTCTGCGGTGGGAGTAATGAGTGAAACTTTACCTTTCTTTCACGTGGACGTGGAGTGCCGGGGCTTGTCGCGTCGGAGCGGGGCGGGGCGGGGCGGGGCGGGGCGGGGCGGGGCGGGGCGGGGCGGGGCGGGGCGGGGCGGGGCGGGGCGGGGCGGGGCGGGGCGGGGTGAGGTGAGGTGTGCCGCCGGTGGCAGCAGCCTCGCGAGCGCCCACCTGGCTGGGCCTGGGCGGGCAGGCATTGCAGCAGATGCATCACCCCTATACTACTTCCGCTGTCGGTTTAGCCTGCTGAATATGCTATGCCCCACCGACCGAGTCGGCTCCGGGTGGGGTGAGGCGGGGCGGGGCGGGGCGGGGCGGCGGGGACACTCGGGGCCACATGGTATGGTTTGACAGAGCGCGGGGTGGGAGGCGGGGCGGGGCGGTTTCAACTTGGCAGTCAATACTTGGCTGACAAGTTTCTGTCCCACTCTCGCCTCGAGAGAGTGAGAGAGAGAGAGAGGCAGAGAGAGAGAGAGAGGCAGAGAGAGAGAGAGAGAGAGAGAGAGAGAGAGAGAGAGAGAGAGAGAGAGAGAGAGAGGGGGGATCGGGGCGGAGGCTCGGGTGGCATATGACTCAGGAATTCATAACTTAGTTATGTATCCACACAAGAGCTTGGCGGGAAAATGGAGGAAAACAATGCGCATGACAAACAACAGACGTTCCTTTACTTGGTTCCGCTTTCAAAATTTCCGTATTCCCTGTCATGAAAATAAACACTAAGATAGGAAGATAGGTGGATGAATGTCGAAGAGGTAGAGGAGGCCTCCGGAGTGTACCGCGGGACACAGCTCTGACGGCCCGGCGCTCTCTCTGTTCCAGGCTACAACACGTACACGTACAACTCGACGGCGCACACGGACCGCGTGGCGGACGAGATCCTGAGCGTGACCTACGAGGACGGCAAGTGGAGCAAGCCCTACTACGACTGCGGCGGCGGCAACATCTGGATGCTCACCTACACCGTGCCCTTCTTCGGCTTTGCCAACGGCTCCTACTTCTTCAAGTGAGTGGCAAGGCGAGAGCGCCTTGGAGAGACACCCACCTCTTCTTCTTCTTCTTCTTCTTCTTCTTCTTCTTCTTCTTCTTCTTCTTCTTCTTCTTCTTCTTCTTCTTCTTCTTCTTCTTCCCCTTCCCCTTCCCCTTCCCCTTCTTTGTGTTCTTCCTCTCTTCTTCTTGGTCCCCTCTTTGCCTCGGGTCGCGAGAGTCGAACAGTCAGTCTCCAAGGTCTGCTCTTCCCCGCCGTTGCCTGAATCCTTTCGGTTCGGAGTAGGTTGAGCCGAGTCCACCCCGCCCCTCGCAGCCCCACCCCGCCCCACCCCGCCCCACCTCGCCCGGCAGCACCCCGGCCCGGTCAAGGCTCCTACACGAATCATGCAAAATAGCCCATTCGTATTTCCGCTGTCTGCGAGTTCCGATCCGCTGCCGAACCCAACCGCGCGACTCAACCAACCTCTACACACGCTGCAGGAGGAAATCCAGGGGAATCCAGAGGAAAAACAAAATGATGGGGAATGCAATGTTTTTTAATCTAAGGAAGAGCAATTTCGGTTTAGATTCTTTCTCCCTCTTTTCTACGGTGAGACATTTATTTCCCTCTGTTTTCGCACACGGTCGCCGTTTCCCACGTGTTCATACACTCTGTCCCGAACAAACGCCGAGCCATCTGTCTTACTGTCCCCGGTCGCGAAAAGTAGATTAGGAGCTGCGTCAGCAGAGTAAAATACGGTTATCCGTGCTCGGGGTACCCACCGGTACCGGTACCTGAAGTGATATCTGCGCGCTACTACTCACCCTGCCACGCCCACCAGCACTGTAAAAAAGCTTGCAAAGAACTCCTCTTCGCACTGCAAAGAATTTTGAAGCATTGTAAAATGCTTTGCACTGCAACTATTTTCTTCGCATTGCGAACTAATTCTTTGCACCTTCCAAATAATTTTTGTGGTAACTTAGCAAAGAATCAGTTCGTGAGCTTGCAAACTTTTTCTTCGCAACTTACGAAGCAAATAGTTCGCAGTGGAAACGAAAAAGTTTGCAATGCAAACATCGCCAGTTTTTTTACAGTGAGTGGTAGGCGGGCGTAAGGCGTTTGGGAAGAGGATCGAGTGGATAGAAACGTTAAAACAGATCAATAAGTGGGAGACTGAAAAGTATTTCCACGCCCTTCAAAAGAAAGTTTAAATCCATCTCCTTATTTTTATATCAATAATTTTTTTTTTCAATTACGCGCCTGTTGAAAAAGAAAGTGAACGAGAGGCCGCTTGTTCCTATGGGTGTGCCCGTTTCGTTCGCCAAACGCCCGCCCTCCGAGGCATAGGCAAAACGCTCCGCACGGCAGTAATCACACGACGCGAACCTCTCGCGCTCGGTTCGGATGTATCAATGTTTATCGCCGACGTGATTGGAAACCGGCAGATAACGAGAGCTTGACGAGTGTGCGAGACACGTATAGGCAAATCAGGTGAGCGGAGAGGAAAGGAAAACACCTCACGCGATTCCATGCGGAATTTCCGCCGTCTTATCTTCTCTCTCTCTCTCTCTCTCTCTCTCTCTCTCTCTCTCTCTCTCTCTCTCTCTCTCTCTCTCTCTCTCTCTCTCTCTCTCTCTCTCTCTCTCTCTCTCTCCCTCTCTCCCCCCCCCCTCTATCTGGTCTTCCCTTTGATGTTCACCCCCAGATTACGGTGGGCGGGCTTCAGATCTCTGCAACGATGGCGCTGGCCGTCGGACTTAGGCCAGAGGCGGCAGGTAGACAGACAAACGCCCATACTGTGAAGAGCGTGCGGTGAATGTTAGTGTAAGCAGCGCTGGTGAACCCTACAGTGAATGAGACTGAACGCTAGAGGGAGCGTCACCGTAGCTTAAATAGTGACATTCACCGTAGCCTAGGCTTGCGGTGAAACATTCACCGGGAGCTAATACAGGACCGCAGGGTTCACCGTATAGCGTTCTATACTGTGAAAATAATCGCAGGTTTACGGAAAAATTTTCCACCAAGCGTAGTTGTCGGTAGTTGTAGAAATTACGACATCAACATTAAATGGTAAAATTAAAAAGCGCTACCTATCAATAACTTGAAATTAAAAGACGAGAAAAGCGGGATGTCGTAAACTTTAAACATTTTTCGTAAGTCGTCATCTGAAGCCCGGATGGCCGGGATCGTCTGCTACGCGATGCCACCCCAGCCTTTGCTCCAGCTTCGTCGTGCGCTCCACGAGCCGATATTGTCCCGGGCGTGGCCAGTGAGTTTGCAGCGTCCTGCTATCAAGTTTTACAACATAAATTAAAAAAAAAAAACTTTAAAAATGCTACAATACTAATGATCCAAATACACTGTAAGAAAAAGCTACAATTTAACTACAATTTTTTTACCATTATTTCGAAGTACAATAAAATATTGTACTAAAATTGTACCCGGGATAGGGTAAATCAGTGATGTACGGCTACGAAAACCGAAAACCGTTAATTCAAAACCGTTGATTAGTTGTATGAGGTACGGTTTTTCTCACAGTGTAGACGAAGCAGGGAAAGGCCGTTATATTATGAACATGGCCAGGGGCCAGGGCCGTGTGCTGAAAGTGATTCGGAGTGAGTCCTCATAGTTGCAAGGAAAAAAAAATATCATAGCCATCGTTGCAGAGGGGGAAAAAATTGGCCCAATATTGAGAGGGGATAGTTTTTTTCCACTCCGGCTCAGTAGTTCTGAACGCCGCCGATCTCAAGTGCGCACCTGGAGAGTGCGAAAGGGGGGAGGGGGCGCGCCGTGCTGTGAGCACTGCGATCACTACAGCCGCGGAGGCTCGGGCGGACAACTTTGTTGCTTTATGGATTTCTCATACATCGTGCCAAAGCACGACAGACATCTATAGAGAATAGGCGCGCGAGCACCGACACACAGTCACTTCCCTGCCTGAAAGCATGCTTCAAACTTTGAAAATTATGAAAAAATAGTAAAAGTGACAATACACGGTAAAAACAATGTCTGATTTTTTTTAAGAAAGAGGGAAAACTTATTTGAGGACCTTGGATACTTTGCGGAAAACTCCTTAGATTTTGAGGAACCTCCTCAAAATTTGTGGAGATTTCCCCTATTTTTTGAGGAGCCTTCCTCAAAATCTGAGGGGTTTCCCTCGAAGTACGAAAGTTCCCCAAAGTTTTCCCTTTTTCCTCAAAAAAATCGGACAATGTTTTTACCGTGTATGTGTTCTAAAATTTGAAAATTTCGAAAAAAAATAGTAATAAAAGTGGCAATAATAATAATAATAGAATCTGGTCAAAATGTTTGGAACGAGCGAAACGATTTGGCTCCGGGTGGGTGCTCGGCTCGGCACTGCGCTCAGCTGCGCTCCGTGTGCACACATGTGTCGTGTCGGATAACCGTGAGCCCCACCCCGCGGCCCCGAGCGCGCGGTCCGGGCCGCGGTCCGGTCTGGCACGCCGGCGAGTCGCGTCCCGCGTTCGCATTTCAAAGAGAAGACCCCCGTCTCCTTTGTAACGCTTAAAAGAGGCAGAGAGGTCAGCGTGTTTGTAACCAGAGCCCCTCTGAGCGGCCAGCCCGGGCCCGGGTCCGCGCCGAGGCACCCGGGAGCCCAAGAGTGTCCGTGTCCGTGCGATAACAAGACCAAACAAAGGGAATGGCAGAAAAAAGGAAGAAAAAGGAACGCAGGAATAGAAGGAGAGTGGCGGGAAAGACAAACGCAGCGAGGCGGTGCAGAAAGGAGGAGGGGTGGGGGGTGGGGAGGTGTACCGCTCAAACAAGTGTTGCTAGAAAAACAGGCAATAAGTTGCCGAAAAGCAGGGGTGCGATTATTGCCCCCCTCCCTCTTTCCCCCGGGTCCCCAAATAACATCATAATAAAATTTTCGGTAATTCCATCGAGTGATAGTTTTACTCCCCCCTCCCATGCTCTCCCCCCCCCCCCTCCCAAAAAAGTCATCGTGCGAAAAGCCCCCCCCCCCTCCTATCGTCCCGCACTGTAGAGGAGGTACGAAAGTCTTTCTTTCCTCGTTCCACTTTAGGGATGAATATCACACGGTGAAAACGGGACCTAGCGCTCCAATAAGGACGGTTTTGGTATTTTCAAGTGTGGAGTAACGAGTTCAGGGAAAAGTCCTAGGAAAAGTCCGTTTTATACCCATATTCAAGACTCCCATCCCTGAAATATCACTGGTCAGGTGAATGATGCACCTTCCTGGAAGCGTCCGCAGGGACGGGTCCGCAGGGAGGGTCTGCAGGGACGCTCCCTCAGGGACGCTTCTCTCGGGACCCGCCTCAAGGGACGCCTCTCTCGGGACCCGCCTCCAGGAACGCGTCTCTCGGGGGGAGCGTCCCTGCGGACCCGTCCCTGGGGGAGCGTCCCAGAGATGAGCGAACTGTTCGGATTCGATCGAACTCGAACAAACATCGGGCTGTTCGTGATCGCTCGAACGAGAACGTGAAGTGTTCGGATTCGAAATGTTCGAGCACTGCTCGAACAAAGGTTCGTTGGCGAACAGAATTGCAGTCAAATCTACAAAGACACTTTTTTTCTGAGTAGTTAGCGGTGGTAGCGGTCAGCGGTTACCAACTTTGGGTTGCTGGGAAATTTTGAGGGGGCTTGGCGAGGGACCTGAGTCTGCTGTGAGGTGTGTCCTGGCTGTTTCTGGACCCCACTGAGGAGGTGCCGGGCACCGCCAGCGTGGAAACACACGGGAAAACCACCGGTTCTGTGGCGCTTAGACGAGAGGTCGCGCGCATTTGACATTTGACCTAAGCCCCCCATCCCCTGGAGATGGGGGGTGGGGGGTCCACTCGGCAGGTCAGTGGCACGTCAATAAATAGCAATAGCAACAATTTTTAATTTTAATCAATAAATTACTTTAAATTGTAAATTCTTAAGCAAAATAGCAGATCCGAAAAATTGTTCATGTTCGGATCGAATTTGAACATTACCTTGTTCAGTACGGTTCGTTCGAAGAAAAATTTGGTTGTTCGTGTTCGAGTTCATTCGAAGATTTTTAGGCTAATTTTGTTCGAGTTCGTTCAAATTCGAACTGTCCTGTTCGCTCATCTCCACCGTGGGTCATCTCTGGAGTGTCCCTGCGGACCCGTCCCTGCTGACCCGTCCCTGCTGACCCGTCCCTGCGGACCCGTCCCTGCGGACGCTTCCAGGGAGGTGCATCATTCACCTGACCAGTGATATTTCAAGGATGGAGTTTTGAATGGGTATAAAACGGACTTTTCCTAGGACTTTTCCTTGAACTCGTTACTCCACACTAGACAATACCAAAACCGTCCTTGGAGTGCTAGGTCCCGTTTTCACCGCTCAGATACTAAGTGTAGTTGGAGCGGCGTGGGGCGGGGCGGAGAAGGGAGGGGCGGGGCGGGGTGGGGTGGGGCGGGGCTGGGCGAGGCGAGCCTTGCACCGCTGCTGCACGGTCACGGTCTGGGCCGCACCCCCCGCTATCGGTTCCCAGTTGGCCTGGCTCGCCTCCCAATGTACCGGGGACCTCGAGACCTCCTCGAGTGCTCGCTGCTCTGCTCCTTACTGATGCAGGCCAGGCCTGCGACCGACCGTGCACTCCCCCCCCTCCACTTCACCCCCAGGCCACCGGAAATAGGAGGAATGCTCGCTTTATTAAACGCGCCCAGTTTAAGGTAATGCCGCGCTGTTCTGCTCTCCTGGCGGTCCTGAATTTTGCACGAGCAGCTCGGCGGGCACTGGGGTTGCACTGCAGTAAAGTGCCCTGCTCCCGGCTCCCGCATGTAAAGCAGCAGCAAGGGCGCCACGCTGCGCTCCCGCCCCGCCCCGCCCCGCCCCGCCCCGCCCCGCCCCGCCCCGCCCCGCCCCGCCCCGCCCCGCCCCGCCCCGCCCCGCCCCGCCCCGCCCCGCCCCGCCCCGCCCCGCCCCGCCCCGCCCCGCCCCGCCACGCCCCGCCCCGCGCCCCGTCCCGTCAGTCTCGCGCCACCTTCAATTTTTGTTTAAAAAAAAAAAAAAATAAAATAAAACGAATAAGTTTCCTCTCCTTGCGCTGCGCAGGGGCACCAGCGGGATCGACATCGACCTGAGGCGCGTCGACATCGACCAGTGCCCGTCGCGGCCCGGCTCCACCGAGCTCAACATCTTCGCCGCCTCCGACAAGTGCAAGAAGAGGACCACCGAGGTGAGTAGTGAGGAGCGAGCGAGAGAGAGAGAGAGAGAGAGAGAAAGAGAGAGAGAGGGAGAGAGAGAGAGGGAAGAAAGAGAGAGAAGCAGACGATATGAGAGTATACGCGTCACCTTCTTCTTCATGCTCTGCGGCAGTGCGTCGCCATCAAGGGGCTGGGGTTCCGGCGCGGCTCGTACCACTGCGTCTGCAGGAAGGGCTTCTACTTCCCGGACACCAAGGCGACGCGGCGCGCCTTCAACGGCAGCCACATCGAGGAGGAGTACGAGAAAATGCAACTGGTAGGTCCCAAAAAAAATTTTTTTTTCTTTTTAAATGGCAAAATGTATGGCTACCCGTCAGAACTCTGATAAAGTGCGGTGGAAAGAAAAAAGAGAAGTCCTCAGAGGAAGTGCTCACTGTAAGGAGATCTCAACACCGAGAAAAACAAACATCCTGCTTGGCACTAAACAGTTGTTTAATGCTATGAACATACCGATACTGCCGGCACTAACTGGTTTGGTTCTAGCCTTTAAGATTTTCGTGGCAAAGCATTACAATCTTTTTGCCCAGCTGAGAATGTTTAGTTCCTGGAGCTAAAAAGATTTAAGGCTGCAAATCTTTGGCCTGAGGACTATAAACGTTTTAGTGCCTGGCGAGATTTTATTTTATTTTTCTGAGGGAACGAATAATGTTTTCGCTTTCAGCAAGGGAAAAAAATTGAGCGGACCTTTCTGTAAGATATCTTTAAGCCTTTACTCGCAAATACACTGAGAAAACAAAATTAGTTGTATGAGGTTAACGAACATTTGGAGCTTTGCTGCTAAAATTTAGCAATGTTGATAAACGCTATTCTCCTTAGCTAAATGTTTTATATGGTATAGAACTTTCTAGTTGTACAGCTCAACACTGGTAAAACTAATTTTCAAGCATACTGAGATTACGCTTGAAATCAGGGGTCCGTAACTTATCACAAAAGCACCTCTTAACGTTAAGTTAACCGTTATTGTTAGACCCATTAACTGATAACGCGTAGTATGGCACATTACACTTATAGAATTAACGTATTCACTGTCGATGTAAAGTAACCGGTTATAGATTTAACACACATGTGTAAGAGAATTAATTTTTCGTTATTTCTTTTTTCGTGTCTGTGCGATATCAGTCACAAAATAAGCGAGGGTGGCATTTAACGTTAAAGTAATTGGTTACACCTAAAACGTTATGAGAATAACCAATTCCAATTCGTTACGTTATTTAACTTAACTGAAAATTTTATTTTTGACTTTGTTAAAATTTGTAACTAACAAGTGATGTGTGTTATGTTAAGTTACGGATCCTTGCTTGAAATCAAGCGTAATGGGTCTATCCGCTCCTATTCGTCCTATCTAAATGTATGGGAGAATTTTTTTCGTACGCTTGATTTCAAGCGTATCGTCTTCAAGCTTAGCTGTATGCTTCATTCAAGCGTGTTCAGCTACGCCTTAGTTTTACCAGTGAAAATGTTAGCTGACTATATATAGCTAATTTTTTAGCAGCATGGAAAAGGTTTTTCTGAGTGTAATTGATAAGTGTTAGTTTTTAAATTTTTCTTCGACAAGTGCCTACCTCTTCCTTTTCTTTTTCCCCTCCTCCCCTACCCTCCCCCCAGCAGGGCCAGGACTCGGAGTACGCCGTGGCCGGCGCGTTCGAGTGCCTGCAGTGCGCCGAGGGGTGCGAGTCGTGCGAGGACAGCCGGCCGTGCGTGCTCGCGCTCAACTGGGCCGTGCGCACCGCCCTGCTCGTGCTCTCGTGCGCCATCATCTGCTGCCTGCCCGCCGTGCTCCTCTTCACGTGGAAGTACCAGCACGTTAAGGTGAGCTCAGCTCCAGTTCAAGTAGTATTCTAGTTTTATCCTTATTTTCCTTGAATTTTACGAGATTTTTTCCCCGATTTTTTACTTAAAAAAAAAGATTATATTTGCCCCTCCTTTGTGTGGGTGACGTTTTCACTGATATTTTTTTCTGGTTTTTATTACTTATTTTTTCACAGACTTTATTTCCTTGACATTTTTCCTGACTTTTTCTTTTATGTTTTTATTATATAGTAACATTAGTATATTTATGGGGGAGGAGGGGCTGGTGGTAGTGTTAGACTGATTCCTTCTCAAGTGAAGTATACTAAGCTGAGCTGAACACACGTGTCACACAGGCGATGCCTGCTGAAATCCCAAGGGGAAACTCGCACACACTTGCGGGTTTCCACTGCGACGTGAAAGCCAGCCGAGGAGGGCATTTTGTTGCGCGCTAATAGTCATCCCCCTTTTGCCGCAGGTGGTGCGTGCGGCCAGCCCAGTCCTGCTCAGAGTCATCGTCCTGGGCGCATTTTTTATCTACTGTACGGTGAGTTTATTCATATCCACAGCAGCAAGAAGCAGAGATCGCATCAGAGAAAGAGACAACTTTTCCAAGTATAAAAATGTAAATTTCTCCTCCTCAGACGATCGTGTCGTACTTCAAGCCCCGTGTGTTCACCTGCACGCTGAGGCTCTGGTTGCGCGAGCTTGGTTTCTCCCTCACCTACGGCGCGCTCATGTTCAAAACATGGAGGTAAGATGTGTTCTATTCCCCCATGTCCAACCCCCTTTTCCCGGACCGGACTGGGCCCTGGGCTGGGCCGGACTTTCAGCACTCCACCCCAACCTCTGGGGGGGCCAAGCGATCCCCAACCCCACCACCTGAGGGGCTCTCCATGTGCCCCACTGTCCGCCACCCTCCCACCCCCTTGGGGCCCCCCAGGCCCCAGGCGCCCTCAACTACGCATCACCGGGCATCAAGTACATCACGTGGCCTGCGAATTAGAGGGTAAAGAGGGCCCGCTGAGGTGCTCGTATGAGAAAACGGTTATGAGGAAAGTTGCGCTTATTTTATAGGATAAGTTCGGCTGCGCGAGGCGGGGCCTGTGATCGCTTGTGGCGGCCGGGGCGACATGTATACGACGGGGCGCTATGCCCACCGCTGACTTCACAATAAAGACATAAAAATGCTTAATTTTTCCAATAAAGAAAATACAACTTTCCCCTGGCAGACACGAAGGGTAATCGTCCTTGACACAGGGTCGACGATGATATATAGATTCTTGGCGAACCGAAGGGGAAACAACTCTAAAATTTTTGTTCATCTCGTAATTAAGAAAAATTCAGATATGCTGAAAAATTCGGAAAAGTTCAGAGAAATTCTGAAAAAAATCGCTAAAATTCACGAAATTCTCATGAAATCAGGAAAAGTTCAACCAAATTTGTAAACAAAAAATAGTAAAAAATAACAAAAATTCACAAAAGTTTTTTACACAAAAATTCTGAGTTTTTTGTTTTCCCTTCGTGCCGAACTCACCTCTTAAAATTACTTTCCTCCAGAATCTCCGTCATCTTTCGCGTCCGGTCAGCGAAGGCGGTCAAGATCACGGACGTGGAGCTGCTGCAGCGGGTGGGCGCGGTGGCGGGGCTGTTCGGCGTGCTGCTGGCGGTGCGCACCCTGGTGGACCCGCCGCCCGTCATCGTGGGCAGGACGGCGGACGACCTCAAGGCCTTCCTCTGCCGCACCGACTGGTGGGACCACTGCTTCACCGTCTGTAAGTGCAAGTGAATAAGCGAACACAAAACCACAAACACGGTCAAGACAATAATGTCTGATTTTTTGAAGGAAAATATGGGGAAAATTTTTAAAAGCTCGCTGATTTTGAGGAGAGCGCCTCGGGTTTAGAAATGTTTCCCTAAACAGAAAGGGAATTCCTCTTGTTTTTTGAGGGAATTTTTTCAAATTCTAAGGAGTTTTCTTCGAAATCCTTTCTCTTTCATCCTCAAAATATCATACATTGTTTTCACCGTGAAACAACCAAATAATTCACGAACAAAACAAATGTGTTTGCACGAGCGTTTCCGCATACTGTTATTTGAGGAGTCTGACGTCACATTCCAATTGAATAACAGAGCGAGCGGGAAAAATATATTTTCGAGGGTGTAACGAAAGTGGGCGTCGCGCGGGCGGGCTGTTGAGGAAATCTCCAAGGCCTGCCTACCACAAAAACCAACAGCGAGGCGTTATAAATCACGGGTGCCTCTATTCTCCCGGCGGGGCGGGGCGGGGCAGGACAGCACGGGACGGGGGAAGCTTTTTAATCTTGCTCCTCCCGCAGTGACTGCGGAGCTATTGTCCATTCGCTATAATTAAATCTCGGAAAGAGTTGCTTTATCTCGGCCTTTTTATCTCCCAAGTTGGACGCGGGGGCGGGGCAGGCGCGCGGGCCCAATGCGTCCACAAGTCACACGAGCGGCGAGCAAGCATTCTTTTCCAAAGTTAGGAGGAGCGAGGGGAGGGGGGAGGAGTGGGGGCGTCAGGCTGACAGGCCGTGCAGGCTGGGGGTGGGGGTGGGGGGTGAGTCCCACTGCCCCTCTTAGCCACCAAGGTCAGTATAAATCAGCGGGGTGCTGTCTGCCACCTGAAGTGTTTCCCTAAGTGCCGAGAGCTACCCCCGCCCCGCCCTGCTCCTCAGCAGACGACGATGGGCGAGCAACGAGTCCACTCGGGGCCTGGATTATATAATCCTCAGCTCTGCTGGCCAGGCCTTGCCCACGCCCCACCCCCCACCCCCCACCCCCCACCCCCTTACTCCGGCGCGCGCAACAGAGGGGGAGGAGAGCGGAGGAGAGGAGGTCGAGCCGTCAGGTCAACGTCGCCTGCCTGCCACTCTCCTCTCTCTCTCTCTCTCTCTCTCTCTCTCTCTCTCTCTCTCTCTCTCTCTCTCTCTCTCTCTCTCTCTCTCTCTCTCTCTCTCTCTCCCTCTCCACTACCACACGCATGTCCACGACCCCAGTGACAGCGCAAGCGTCTCTCCATTTATTTTCCCCATAACGAGCGCGCGTGGTGGCGCGACACGTTCCCATCCCCTGCGGGAGAGAGAGAGAGAGAGAGAGAGAGAGAGAGAGAGAGAGAGAGAGAGAGTGAGAGAGAGAGATGAGGCAGAGGCAGAGGGGCAATTGAATCTCGCAAACAGTCCCGAGATGCTTGCCGCCGTGGATCTGAGTTTAAAGTTTTATGACGGGGAATAAGTGCTGTCTTGTGTCGGTGGTCGCTGGCCCCTGGTCCCGCCCCGCCCCGCCCCGCCCCGCCCGGCCCCGCCCCGCCCCGCCCCGCCCCGCCGGCGTTACGACCCCTCTCGAGCTGTCCATTGCGACGCTGATGGCGGACAGCAGGGCGGCGACAGGGCAGCGCAACGGTCTAAATGAGACGGCGGACAGATGCAAAAGTATCTCAAGAAGAAGAAAACCGCGCGGGCGGGCGGGTGGCAGCAAGGTCGCGCGGGGCGGGCAGGGGGCGAGAAGAGTTTTAAAAGCGAAACGGGCGGCCATTAAATGTTTCGGTTTTGCCAGCCGGGCGGCGTGGCTCGGGTGGTAATTACGAGCAGCTCCAGCCGCGGCTCCGGTCCGGTCACGGCGCGGGCATCCCTCACACGAATGGGAGCGGCCTGGATAAATACTTGAGCAGCCTCGCCTGGGCGCGCCTGAGCCTGGCTGGCGGGGCGTGGCGGGGCGGGGCGGGGCGGGGCGGGGCGGGGCGGGGCGGGGCGGGGCGGGGCGGGGCGGGGCGGGGCGGGGCGGGGCGGGGCGGGGCGCAGCGTCCCCGCAGCAGTGGCGGGGCGGCACCCGCAGGTTGAAATATCTCCCGGCGCGCCGGGGCTGCAGAGGTGCGCTCGAGCACGGGGCAGGGCTCTCCAGGACACACAGCATCAATATACAACTAAAATGGTAGAGAGGAAGAACTATACCCCTATACTCTAGGCACAGTACTGCCGCAGCCTCTCCCACCCCTGCAGGACATGATGGTAGTGAGGAAGAACTATTACCCCTGTAGGTTCCCCCACAATGGACTCTTCGACAGGCGACGCCACGAAAATGTGCGTACCAAGAATTCTAATTCCGCGCCCCTCTACTTGCGCTGTCTGGATAGGCCGCCACCTTCACACACGTGTTTGGCGGGTCGGCCTACCCAGTGTCTCGCAGGCGCTATAAGTAGATCCACCTGCTCGGTCATAAGGTCCATTGTGGGGACGCCTTTACTCTAGGCAGACTACTGCCGCAGCCTCTCCCTCCCGTGCAGGATATTCGTGAAGGTCTCGGAGGGGGAAACAACCCTGAATTTTGTTGTACACATTTTGTAATTTTTGTTTAATTTTCGTGAATTTATGTGTAATTTTTCTAGAATTTTTGTGAATGTTTGCTTGAATTTTATCTATTTTTTTGTGAATTTTCCTGAATTTTTCCTGAATTTCTCTGATTTTTTTCTGAACTACGAGGTGTTTCTGGATGGAATGTTTGAGTGCCTGAACATCACAATGGTAAAACAAATTTATAGTACTATGCATCACCTGATGCATAGCTCCTACTTTGTAATACTTATACACTGTGTCATGCATAGTTATAACTAAACGTTTGCTGATGTATAGTTTTTGCACATTTTGCAAGCGTATAGCTGACTAAACATTTGGGTTAGCATCGTATCCTTATTCACTTTGACATGCGAAGCCTCAACCAAATGCATATACCTCTACTCATCACGAAAAGTGTTTAATCTATACATTTACGAAATGCACAGATGTTAGACGTGTTTGTCATGTACAGTTCCTACCGGTTCATACTATACACCATCTCGTGCATTATAGCTACACATTTGTTTTACCAGTAGGGGTGGGAGGGGTGGGGGGGGGGGGCCTCCTCCGGAGCGCCATCAGGCCCGTCGGGAGGCATCAGCCCCGCTCTCACGCGGATATTTATCGCGGGATCATTTTCTCGGCGCAATAGAGGATAATGGCCGTGGGCCTGGCAGGCCGAGCCGAGCCGAGCCGCAACAGTCTAACCGCCGCGCAGTCGGGGCGAGGCGACCGCTTCTCTCCCGGTGAGAAATATGACCGGTGTGCGGTTTACTTCCCCCATTGAGAGGGCCCCGGCCCGGCCCGGCCCCGCCCCGCCCCGCCCCGCCCCGCCCCGCCCCGCCCCGCCTGGAGAGGCTACCGCCCGCTTGGCTCCGCTTTGGGGGCCGCGCGTTCTGCTGCTGCTGCACTGCAGAGCGCCGCCGCCATGACTCATCCACCGGGCCGAGCACACTGCACCAGGTCCCCGGGGGATGTGCTCCTATTGTCACAGCTCTCCGCCGCCACAACTCAAATATATTGTTCCTTCCGGCGCCTATCCGTTTGCTTAGAAAAGACTGCATTTACATCCGGCTAATCCGGCAATGCTGTTTTTCATGCCATCTTCAGATGGCATGAAAGTGGATACGACCAGGGAGAGGTGTGGTGGGGCGGTCCCACGGTGAAACCAAGCCCTGGGGACTCCCAGGGTATTTGGAAACCCTGGGTTTTCCGGGGATACCCTATGGAAATCATTTCCAGGGCATCTTCTGGCTTCCAAATACCCGGGGAATCCCAGGGCTTGGTTTTACCGTATGGAGGCAAGACCTGGCGGAGACTGAAACGGAGTGAGTCGCCTTATTTCGATGGTGCGGATGCCGGATCTGGAGCAGGACACGGATTAGCATGGGGGGGACCGCACCGCCTCAACGCCGCACCGCACCGGATCGGGTTAATTGAAACGGTGCGCGTCTGCTTCCGGCAGCCCAGGGGAGAATGCTAAGTCCGGCTCCGACCCAGGCTCCGGCTCTGGGCCACACTCAAGCACGGTCCCGTCCCGTACCGACCTGGCCGAGCCAGACAACGCCGTGAGGTGCAGGCGGAGGCCACTGGGGCCGCGGGGGCCGCGGGGGCCGCTGGGGCTGCGGGGGCCGCGGGGGCTGCGGGGGCCGCGGGGGCCGCTGGGGCTGCGGGGGCCGCGGGGGGCTGCGGGGGCCGCTGGGGCTGCGGGGGCCGCGGGGGCTGCGGGGGCCGCGGGGGCCGCTGGGGCTGCGGGGGCCGCGGGGGCTGCGGGGGCCGCTGGGGCTGCGGGGGCCGCTGGGGGCCGCGGGGGCCGCTGGGGCTGCGGGGGCCGCTGGGGCTGCGGGGGCCGCGGGGGCCGCTGGGGCTGCGGGGGCCGCGGGGGCCGCTGGGGCTGCGGGGGCCGCGGGGGCCGCTGGGGCTGCGGGGGCCGCTGGGGCTGCGGGGGCCGCTGGGGCTGCGGGGGGCCGCTGGGGCCGCGGGGGCCGCTGGGGCTGCGGGGGCCGCTGGGGCTGCGGGGGCCGCGGGGGCCGCTGGGGCTGCGGGGGCCGCGGGGGCTGCGGGGGCCGCTGGGGCTGCGGGGGCCGCTGGGGCTGCGGGGGCCGCGGGGGCCGCTGGGGCTGCGGGGGGCCGCGGGGGCTGCGGGGGCCGCTGGGGCTGCGGGGGCCGCGGGGGCTGCGGGGGGCCGCGGGGGCCGCTGGGGCTGCGGGGGCCGCGGGGGCTGCGGGGGCCGCTGGGGCTGCGGGGGCCGCTGGGGCCGCGGGGGCCGCTGGGGCTGCGGGGGCCGCTGGGGCTGCGGGGGCCGCGGGGGGCCGCTGGGGCTGCGGGGGCCGCGGGGGGCCGCTGGGGCTGCGGGGGCCGCGGGGGCCGCTGGGGGCTGCGGGGGCCGCTGGGGGCTGCGGGGGCCGCTGGGGCTGCGGGGGCCGCTGGGGCCGCGGGGGCCGCTGGGGCTGCGGGGGCCGCTGGGGCTGCGGGGGGCCGCGGGGGCCGCTGGGGCTGCGGGGGCCGCGGGGGCCGCTGGGGCTGCGGGGGCCGCGGGGGCCGCTGGGGCTGCGGGGGCCGCGGGGGCTGCGGGGGGCCGCTGGGGCTGCGGGGGCCGCTGGGGCCGCGGGGGCCGCTGGGGCTGCGGGGGCCGCGGGGGCCGCTGGGGGCTGCGGGGGCCGCGGGGGCCGCTGGGGCTGCGGGGGCTGCGGGGGCTGCGGGGGCTGCGGGGGCTGCGGGGGCCGCTGGGGCTGCGGGGGCCTCTGGGGCTGCGGGGGCCGCGGGGGCCGCTGGGGCTGCGGGGGCCGCTGGGTTAGCGGGGGCCGCTGGGGCTGCGGGGGCCGCTGGGGCTGCGGGGGGCCTCTGGGGCTGCGGGGGCCGCGGGGGCCGCGGGGGCCGTTGGGCCTGCGGGGGCCGCTGGGGCTGCGGGGGCCGCTGGGCTAGCGGGGGCCGCTGGGGCCCGGCCCGCGGACCCTCCCGGGGGGGCGCCTACGAGTGCAAGACAAGCCGCCACTTCCCCTCCGGCAGCCCAGCCGGCGGCGCCCCGGGCACCAGCTGCGGCTGCGGAGTAATTCATCCCCTGACAGCTGCGCGTTCCCTCCGCCCCACCCACCTGCAGCTGCAGCCTCTTTGACACACGGTCGCTATTTTTTTTTAAGACTCCTGCTTTGTTGGCCACCGCTACCTGTGAGGACAGACAAGCTGCGATGTCAACTTTCTGCGACCAAGTTACGGGGCGGGGGGCGACTACACACGCAAAGTTGTAGCGGCTCATGTGTGCCGGGCCGAGAGGCTTGCCGTAGACTTACGCCTGGTCCCTGCTGCTCCGGCGTCCTCCTCGCTATGCCCGCCACGTAGGGGTGTGCTGCCCCGCCCCGCCCCGCCCCGCCCCGCCCGGAGGTGCCTGACCCCTGAGCTCTACTGCTTACCTGCTGGACCGGCTCCTTCCCCCCTCCACCCCGCCGCACCCTACCCCAGGCCGCGCCCCGCCCTACCCCACGCCCCCGCACCCCACCCGCGGGGATGACAGCCACACAGACAGGGGCGCTGGCTGGGCCACTGCATCACATTCCGTCAATGGGGTGGAAAACGACGAGCACAGCACGCTGGCAAAGGAGATAACATTTTCTTTATCTTTTAGTGTGTGTGTGTGTGTGTGTGTATGTGTGTGTGAGTGCGCGCGCTTTTGGTTTATGCTCTCCCTTTTCTTTTAGTTCCGGGTGTTTCACAGAGTACACGTAACTGTGTTCAGTTTGCCTATAACCGCTCCAGCCTCCAGCCGTAAGGCTCAGTGGCCATTTGGGTATAGGCAGACCCGCAGCACTGCTTCGTGTTCGCTGAAACGACCGGTTCATATATATTAAATGCGGAGCCCTTGTGTAGGAGTTGGGGGGGGGAGGTCGAAAAGAAGAATTGGGAAACGAACTCGGTGATTGAGAAAGGACTGGCAGTAGTACAGCTACTCAGGGTGATCGATGGGTAGGTGAGTGCGAGCGAGAGTGTTGGCGAGTGAGCAAGAGAGCGAGAAAGAGATAGAAGAAGAGAGAAGAGGTGGGGGGCAAAGCAATAACGCACAGCAACAGAGCAAGGCACGCGGTGTGCAGAAAACAAAAGAACGGAGGAAATTATCCGGGGCGAACGGGCGAACGGCGCGGTGCTGCTGCCGGCCGGGCCTTCCGGGTGACGGAGATTAGTGAGGAGGACTCAGAGAGAGAAATGAGAGGGCAGAGAGCAGAGGGGGGGAGAGAGAGAGAGAGAGAGAGAGAGAGAGAGAGAGAGAGAGAGAGAGAGAGAGAGAGAGAGAGAGAGAGAGAGAGAGATGGGGAGAGAGAGAGAGAGAGAGAGAGAGAGAGAGAGAGAGAGAGAGAGAGAGAGAGACGAGACAGAGGGGAAGGATGCGGGCTCGCGTCGCAAGACGATGAGGGCAGCAGTAGACACGCTTGAGCCGATTTTTAATTGGAAGTGCCCGACGGAGCAGGCTCCCGCCCCCGCCCCCAGGGGGTGGCAGGGGACGGCCTGATGATACCAATCGCCTTTCAGACCTCCAGGAACACGACAGCGATACCAATAACTGCGCGCTTGCTGCTGCATTTTCATACGAAAGTATTACACATTTTCACAGTTTGTGTAACGAAAAATAAATAGATCTGCCAGAATATTGTTTTTCTTTTTCGCGTACAACAGCATATGGGAAAATAAATAAAACGAGCCACTCTTTTCGTTCCGATTAATCCATGAAATGCTAACAGTCCGTGGACAGGCAGCCGCCCCCGTGCCCCTGGCCGCATGGCACTACACGCTCTTGCCGCCATACATACTCGTTATTCACCCCGACCATTCCCAGTCGCTTGTTGTGTTCGACCCTTGAGCCTTAATTGGCGAATCCTGTACGGTTGATTTTTCCCCCATCTGCGTATAGATTTTTTTTTATTTTAGACAAAAGCATTGGATTTTGATTTATTCTGTGCTTCTACTCGACCTGTGGACCCTCGTACCAGACAATACGGTACGGTGCGCGCTACATTGTAAAAAAATTGCCAAAGATGATACGAAAACGTTCATGAGGCGTTTTTAAAAATTACACGATAGAAAAATAGAAAATTTTAGGTACTAGGTAACGACTTGGAATGTGCTGCGATGAGCATGAATGGGCTGTTGAATTTTTACTACATAGTATGTAAATAGTCCTGAACAACATAGACAGTTAATCAGTACGACATTTTTCCCAGAGTACGCACTCAGCCTCCCGGACCCCGGTCTGATGGCTTTTAGTTCCGGCCAGCTGCCACGATGGGGGTAGGGGTAACGGTAGTGAGTGAGGGTAGGGGTAACGGTAGGGGGTGGGGTAGGGGTAACGGTAGGGGGTGGGGTAGGGGTAACGGTTAGGGTTGGGGGAGCATAGAGGGTAGGAAAAGAGAAAGGGTCGAGCGGTAAAGTAGACATAGCAGGCGCGTCCACACGCGGGCCACGACTAGAGTCCCTGCAGCGTTTGGTAGTGTCCTTTCTCTTATTCTTCACGACTGTGCCGCATGAGCGACCCATTAGTGCGACAAGGACACCGAGTCAACCTACTAAGGGATCCCTGCACCACTGAAAAGAATAATTATGCAGAGGAAATCAGGAAAAAACATAACAGAAAAACTCAATAAAACCCAGAAGAAAAAAAAATTAGGTAAAATATCGAAAAAGGGGGAAAATCTGTGTACGTTGGAATTTTAAGTGAAGGGCCCCTCGATGGCCCATTTGGGAAAACTGTCTACCCTTGTAGGCGGGCGGAGTGTACCTATTTCAGGGGCTAATTTTTGTTTTGTCTTTTTGCCTACTTATCTGGTACCACTAGGTCAAGATGAGGGAGTGGTATATATATAGCAAATGTGTGAGATGGAGAGAGACAGATACCGGGGGGGGAGAGAGACTGCTCGCCTCTCGGGGCTTTACTCCTCACGGCCCCCGCCGGCGCCGAGACGCGACGGCCAGCACAGCAGCGTCACGCTCGAAACATAAAGTCCATAAAGGGGACAAGCAGCGCAACGGGAAGCGCAGCGCCTCACGCCAGGGCAGGCCAGGCCAGGCGCAGCCAGGGCTGCCAACGGTCATCTTTAATAAAGTGCTGTCTGGGGCCGGAGGGGCAGGGCGGGGCGGGGCGGGGCGGGGCGGGGCGGGGCGGGGCGGGGCGGGGCGGGGCGGGGCGGGGCGGGGCGGGGCGGGGCGGGGCGGGGCGGGGCGGGGCGGGGCGGGGCGGGGCGGGGCGCGACACTGCCGGCCGGGTCCAGGCCGGGGACGTGTTGCACATGCTCGCCCGCGCCCAGGGAACTCTTTCACCCTTAAGCACCGCGCCGCACACAGCAAAAATCCACAGGGGGCGGGGGGAGAGAGAGAGAGAGAGAGAGAGAGAGAGAGAGAGAGAGAGAGAGAGAGAGAGAGAGAGAGAGAGAGAGAGAGAGAGAGAGAGAGAGAGAGAGAGAGAGAGCGAGGAAGACAGACAGGAAGACAGACAGACAGAGTGTGCGCGTGCAGTTGACAAGACTCCACGCTTTTAAACTAATCCTATCTCTGTCCCCCGCGTGATTTAGGGGCTTTAATTAATTTAGGGCGCATATAAGCTTTCGGCACGAGAGCCAAGTGGTTGTGATATTCCAGATATGAGCGTGCCGGGCGGGGCAGGGTGGGGCGGGGCGGGGCGGGGCGGGGCAGGGCGGGGTGGGGTGGACGTCCCGGCGGGGGGAGCCGTCACGGTTTATCTGTCTGCAGAATTGCCGCCCAGCCGTGACGTCTTCCTGGCGGTATATTTCACGTCACGCGTACACAGGCACACGCACGCACGCGCTCACACACACACACACACTCGAATGCAAGCACGAAAACAAACAAACGAAGAAAAAATGTGGGGAGATATTTATGAACGTCGTAACAACGCAAATATACCACTATTTAAACAATGTCATGTGCTTCGTGTACGTGTACTACGTATATGTATTTCCTTTTTTTCTATCTCTCTGTTCCTCTCTCTCTCGCACACAGTGGAGTTGTCGTTCCTGCTGTGGGGCGTCCGGCTGTGCATCGTGGTCCGCAAAGCGCCCACCGAGTTCAACGAGGCCCGCTACATCTCCATGGCCATCTACAACGAGTTTCTCCTGTCCATCTTCCTCAACGTGTCCATGTGAGAGCGCGCCGCCCAGATAAGACTATACGACACAGCAGGACAGGGGGCGGGCTCTCACTCGCACACAATGCTCTTCTCGACGTTGCAGGCTGTTCCTGCAGTCCTCCGCCAACCCGGACCTGCTCTTCATCATCCTGTTCGCGCACACGCAGCTCACCGTCACCCTCCTGCTGGCGCTCATCTTCGGCAGCAAGGTGAGCAGGGAGGAGGCGACACGGCCATGGCGCCGGCCAGGTCGGCAAACTAGCACACTGAGGTTCTCAAAAGGCCGTCAAAGGGGATTTCCGGCAATGATCTTTTCCTTATGTTGCAAAAAGCCACATACTTTTTCAAATTGTGTTTTTTAATTTTTTGATATATGATGAATTGCGCTTAGGTGACAAACCATTTTTATTGGCTTTCCGGAGGCAATGAGTCGGTTCATTGTCAAAGTAATGGTAATATCTTTATCACCTTCTATTGGAATGACTCGATAAAAAAAAAGGGTATCGCCAGAATTTTCAGTCATTTCCAATTTTTCTGAATGGGAAGTATAGTCAAATATTCGCTGGGCGTTAATTTAATTTTCTTATGGTTCATCGCAAAAAGCGGAAATGAAAATTGCCACTTGGTTGGCGATGAACCTACTCATTGCCACTGGACGCTGAAGAAAGTTATGAATAATAAATACGGCTTATCGCAAAAGCCCTGCCTTTTCGACAAAGGTCCTTTCTTTCCTTTGCGCGCGTTTCATTGAAAAACAGTATAGGCAAACAGAGAGCGCCTGCCTGGAGTAATACAGGTCCTCCTAATCCCGCTCAGCGGTGAGTCGAATGGCCCGCGGCCCCCGCGCCAGGGATGTCCGCGCAGACGATGATGTCAGCCCTCGCGATTGGGGGGGGGGTGGGGGGGGCTGGGTCCGTCCCGCCCGCTCCCCCAAGCATGCGGACGAAGAGAGGAATCCGTTGGGCGCGCCTGGCCCGGCCCGAGCCCTGGAGGAGCCTTCGTGGAGGCAGCGGCCCTTCCCACTCCACATTGGCAAAGACATTCCAATTCATGGTGGACCCCCACCCCCCCACCCCCACCCCCACCACTTCCACCCCCACCACCCGCCAAACACCCAATACCTATCCATCCCGCCATCCCCTCCACCACGGCCAGGCCCTCGCGATGATTGTTATCGGTATCGACGAGGTACTTGGGCACGGAGCGGGCGGCCCTGGCGGCACCAAGCTTATCCTCCCCGAGAGACTAGGGGAGGCAGGCAGGCGAAGCAGCGGCGGAGCTAACAGAGCGCAGATAGAGAGTCAGAGGGAGAGCGAGCTAGGGCTGTGCGGTTCAGGAATTTCCGAACCGGTATTCGGTTCAGCGAAAAACCGTTCGAGTCGGCGGTTAACCGGTTCGGTGGAAAAAACCGGTTATTTCAAGTGAACCGGTTTTTTCCACCAAACCGGTTTTTTACAATGAACCGTTTTTTTCCAATGAACCGGTTTTTGCTAATGAACGGTTTTTTTTAATGAACCGTCGTGTTTAAAAACAAAAAAACGTTTTTTTTACAGAACCGATGTACGTTAACTCAACGCTAGAAACCGTTAAAAAATGCCAAAAGTACTTTTTAGGCTCAATTTCATTTTAATTAAGTGTACATAAATACAGAAAGAAGATTATTAAATCACATTTCATTAAAAATTACACGACACGTATTTTTTGTTCATACCGATAAATATCAGTTCTTCGGCGCTAGCCGCACGAGACTTGACTCGCCTTCACTTCACCCCCTACCTTCCCCTGGCCGGACCGAACCGGAACCGTTCAGCTTACTCGAACCGGTTCACAGGTTCAAAACCGGGGTTCTGGTTCATCGGTTCGAAACCGAACGTTCGGTGCAAAACCGGTTTCACAGCTAATCGGTGCACCGGTTTTTTTTAAAATCTAAAACCGAAAAGCCGGTTCAGCAAAAAACCGAACCGCTGAACCGGTTAACCGGAAAACCGCACAGCCCTAGAGCGAGCGAGCGAGAGAGCGAGAGAAACAGAAAGGGGGGGAGGGGGGCTCAGCTCAGACATATGAGGCCCGCGACATTCAAACTCGCGCCAAGGGTATGATGAAGGCGATGAGTTCTGAAATTACGGCGGATGAAAATAACATTGCAGGCCTGACGGGAGCGAGCAGCGTATGAAGAGGGAGAGAGAGGGAGCGAGTAAGACAGTGATACGGAGCGAGCGAGACAGTGATACGGAGCGAGCAAGGCAGAGAGACGGAGGCGTGCCAGAGCGTTAACAAGACACTATTTGCATTTATCATCGCAGCCCGTCCGTCAGGTGGGGCTAATTACGCTCGACGAAATGCCACACGGTTGGAGATAGGTGGGGATAGCGCGCGAGAGAGAGACGGCAGATCGCGTACGGAGGGAGGGAGAGGGAGACAGAGATAGAATAGGCGTAGGCTAGCGGGGAGGGGGGGGGGAAGCAGAGAGGAGGGACAGGGGAGGAGTAGACGCGCTCATCAGAGGGATACACAAGATAAGGTGCCGCCGCCAGGATCAGCCGGAGAACGGAGAGCGCCTCACCGGCGGAGGGTATACCTGCCCGCTCCGCAGGCGTGCACGCCGGGCTGCCTAACTACACGGCGCGCAGCCCGCCGCGAGAGGTGACCTCCCCGCCCCGCGCCAGCCCGCGCTGCCTGCCGTCCGATTCCGAACAACGCTTTTGCCCCTCCGTCCTTGTTACGCGCATGGGGCTCTGCCATCCCTAAACATAGGACACCACCATAAGTGCGACGAGGACGGAGGCACGAGAGAGATGTTCCCGAATCAGATGGCTGCCGCGCTGCCAGAGCTGTTCGCAGTCGACACGGAGGAGTCAAGAACAAGGGGGGCGGAAAAGGGGGGGGGGAAAAGGAATGGAGAGGGGCGAGCGGCGGTGGAGAGGTGACTCGTGGGGGTGAACGAGAGTGATGGGAGGATTGTCAGTCAAGAGCAAAGCGGGGATGTTGCAGCATGGCCCGGGTCTTAAATTTTTTTATCTTCTCATCTTCCCCCTATTCACCGGCAAGGTGTCGCACCACCACGACCAGTAGGGTGATTCCGAACAGCATCGAGTAGTGTCCTCTCTCTCGCTCCCGATGGCCGTGCCCCATGAGTGAGACAAGGACAGAGAGACACAACGACTGTGCGGAATCACCCTTCAGGAACCAAAAAGGCCCTGTTCAAGGACCCCCGGCCCGGCCCGGCCCGGCAGCTCTTCTCATCGTGGCCAGAATGTTCCGGAGACACCGGACCGCACGGCGCTCTGGCCGGCCGGGCGGCGGGGCGGGTTGCTGCTGACGCCGTCTTGAATATTCATTCGGATTCTGATTCGCTCCGAAAGTGAGAATACTTGGCGCGGTCTCCCAGTCGGTCCTCCCCCCCACTCCCTCCCCTCCCGCGTCGTAAAGCGCGTGGGTATTCGTCGGCCGCTATCCTAAATACCCCCAATCTTCCTTCCCCCAAGTCCATCTCGTTTCCCCACAGTAACGTTAAGAAGACGCTGACGAAGCGGCCGTCATAACCTCGCCAACCTGTCAGACCCGGGCCGCGTGAGTCCTCACTCTAAAATACATCAAGAAGTCCGGGGCGCCAGTGTGTGCCTCACCGCCTCATGACCAATTAGGCAAATCCTCGAAGCGCCGCCGCCACCGCCAGGGCGCGCCACCAGCGTCATCAGCGGCGAAACAGCTGCGAGACAAAATGACACGGACGGGACGGGAGGGGAGATAGGCTTCATGGAAATGAGGGAGAGGAGGGGGGGAGGGGGTAAGCAGGAGCGCCGGCTAATGCGTCCATCTGGAGCGTGACGTGGTCCAGCCGGAGCGTGACGAGGTCCGGTCGGAGCGTGACGAGGTCCGGTCGGAGCGTGACGAGGTCCGGCCGGAGCGTGACACTGTCTGGTCGGATCCTGACGATGCGGTCTGGTCGGATTTTGACGACGCAGTCCGGTCAGAACGTGACACAGTCCGGTCGGAGCGTGACGCGGTCATCTAAGAGCGTGACGACGGAGGTCCGGGCGGCACGTGCAGGTTCACGGAACCTCGAGGGCGAGGTTGGGGTGGGCGTCGTCAGAGATAGGCCAGCTCGAACACTGCACCAGGCAAAGGGTCGTCAACTCCGCTTGACCGTGTACGGACGAATATGGAATATTACAGGTATTATTGGTAATATATTACACCAATTTTACAGTACTGACGTCATAATTCTGGGAAAATCGGTAATATCAACGTAATATTACCTGTAATGTGGGCAATATCAATGAAATATTTGAGGTAATATCATCTCGTGTACGGAGGAATATCGCAGTTGACGGCCCTTTGCCCCGCCGGCCGGCCCCGGTAGAGGAGCCTGGTTTCTCGACAAAATTATGACACACAGCCTCTCTCGCTTTGACTGACGCTGGCGCCGAGGCCGTGCGGCTGTTGCCGCGCCGGCGCCACGGCCCGGGGGCATCGTTAGTATGGTCGAGGCCGGCGCGGAGTGCAGCGCTGCTGTGCGCCGACACACGGCCATAATAAAAAGGGAAATAATAACGGGTGCTTATTTTCTGTTGCGGCGGATCAGGCGTACCTTGTGTTCCGGTGCCGAGGCCGGCCGGACGAGGCCTCCGGCACGACGGGCACGACGGGGCCCACGTTCAACGCGGGCGAGATCGGCCGCGGGCCCACCACCAAGTTCAGCCACCTGCGCGCCGAGTGCCAGCAGCAGTACAACCTGCCGCAGCCTAGCCTGCTGCCCGCCTCCACCACTGCCACGGCCACGGCCTCGGTCACCGCGTCGAGCGCCAACGCACTGCCGCCGCCGCAGAAAGCCGAGGTAAGTTCAAACAAACATCAGTGGCAGGCGCCAAGGGGGAAACAACTCAACAACTCTGAATTTAAGTGTACACATTTTGTAAACTTTTGATAATTTTTTCCGAATTTATGTTGAACTTTGGTGAATTTTGGCAGAAATTTTACCGATTTTTTTTTTGTAAATTTTGGTGATTTTTTTTTTAGAATTTTTCTTAAGTTATAAATGCACAAAAATTCCCCAAAATGATGAGTTTGTTTCCCGCCGCGCTTGCGCTCACTAGAGCTGACCTAACCTTACCTCGGCCACGGCCTCGGCCGGCCCTGCAGGACGAGTTCAAGCGGCTGCGCGGGGAGCTGGAGTCCCTGCGGGACCGCTGCGTGCGCGGGGGCGAGGCGCGCCTGGCCGACCTCCTCGCCGCCATGCTCGAGGACCAGAGCGCGCGCCGAGACCCGCCGCCCCCGGCGCTGCCCCCGCCGCCCCCGGCCGTGACCACGGTCAGCGTGGGCAGCCAGGCCGACCAGCCGGCCGACCTGGGGGCGGGGGCGGGGGCGGGGGCGGGGGGCGGGGGCGGGGGCGGGGGCGGGGGCGGGGGCTGACCCGCCGCACACCGGGCGCCTCGCGGACCACCAGGGCAACCACGTGCCCGCGCGGCAGCTGGAGCACAAGCACAACGGGGACCACGAGGATCAGCGGGAGCGCGGCCGGGAGCGCAGGGATCGGGATCGGGATCGCGACCGGGACCGGGGCGTGATCCTGCGGCCGACGCTGCTCACGGTGCGGGAGCTCAGGGTGATCCAGAAGGGCTGCATCGTCCAGGCGCAGCCGGCGCGGCAGCGCGCCTACAGCAGCAGCAGCGGCAGGACCCGCGAACAGCTGGACAACGCGTCGCAGCAGCAACCGCTGCTCAGCCCGGCCAGCCCGCTCAGCAGTCAGCTCAACAGCCCGCTCAGTCAGCTCAACAGTCCGCTCGGTCAGCTCAACAGCTGTCAGCTCGGTCAGCTCCACAGCCCGCAGCCGGACAACGACAACGGGAATGTGCACACGCTCAAGGACTCGAACCACAACGACAAGCCCGTGGACGGCCCCGTGGCCACGCTGACCATGGTGACCGACGAGGTCACCGTTTGATTTCGTTTCGAAACGACGCGTGTGAAAGACGAGAAAGTGAGGTTCAAACGTACCTGAATTTTAAAAAAATTTCCCGCCGCGTCGAGAGAGACGCTCGCCGTGCCGGTGATTAGCATCCCCTTTTCATCAGGCAGGGCCTGGAAAAGAAATGGGGGAAATATAAATGTGCGAGGCATTGAACAGAGGCGAATATAGCGGGCAGACTGGTTGAATTGTACGATGAAATAATTGTTCTTGATTAACGAAAGGAAAGTGGCTGGAGGATGGATCTTTTTATCCTGTGTTTTCTTTCTTTTTCGCGTGGTGACCGAGTCAGCCATCCCCTCCCATTCCTTTTTATTTCTGTGCTTTATACCTCCACGCTCGGGGTGCTGTGGGAATCGGAAGAAAGGGAGGGGAGGGGAGGGGAGGGGAGGGGAGGGGAGGGGAGGGGAGGGGAGGGGAGGGGGAGGGGAGGGGAGGGGAGGGGAGGGGAGGGGAGGGGAGTGGGAGGGGAGGGGAGGGGAGGGGAGGGGAGGGGAGGGGAGGGGAGGGGAGGGGGAGGGGAGGGGAGGGGAGGGGAGGGGAGGGGGAGGGGAGAGGAGGGGGGAAGGTGGTTCAGGTCTCGTCTGGTCCCCATTCTCCACTTTATTGACTTTGCCTCCAGACTCCCGTCTGATTCCGAACATCGCTCTCGCGCCTCCGCCCTTGTCGCACTCACGAGGCACTGCCGCCCCCAACATAGAGTACCGCCATAGGTGCGAGAAGAACGGAGGCGCGAGATAGCGATGCTCGGAATCAGTCGGCTGGCGAGAAAGGTTCAAGGCGGCTCGGGCCTTCCCGTCTCTCATCGAGGAGCTCTGATATTATCAGTGGGAGCTATCTCCTAAGAATTACCGAACTGCCGCTAAGGCAGGAGAAACAAATTTGCTTTGAAGTATCGTCGGCATTGAAATGATTACACCGACTTAGCGAACGGCTTGCGGCTTGTCATTGGATTGCGCCACTATGGATAATAGCAGACAAATTTGCGACGACGACGGGGGGAAATTTTTTTTTGTCAATATAACAAATGATAAGTTTGCTATAAATATTATATAGAATGACGTGCAGAGTATTTTTGGAACCGAGAATAAGCTGTAATTTGTATTACTTGCGCAAGTCAATCAAGCAACCCGTAAAATTGGGAACGAGTTTACAGATATCGCACAGAAAATTTAAAGAGTAGGCAAATCCATGCTCATAAAGAGACGTGATGTGCCAAAAACGTGAGTTCTAGTATGCATAAGTTGTAAATAAAACCTTTCTACTGAATAAAATGTTATTTCTCTCACTAACGCGCTTGCCTCGCGGTCTCATTTTTTTTTCCCTTTCCCTTCCCTTCCTCCATTTTCGCTCCGACAACCAGAGAGTAAAGAACAACATCAAGTGACAAGCATGACAGGAAGTTTTACAGGGAAAAGATGTGGCAGACCTGAAGCCGGGCCCGGGCCGAGCCGAGCGGCGCCCAGGTGAGAGAGCGAAACTTTTCGCGGGCGCATAATTAATACCCTGCTCGTGCCAAAAGACAAGTCCCTCCCGTGATTTACGGCAAAAGTCGTGTTAATTATAAACACAGAAAGACATTTTCAGCTTGACCCGCGCGCGCGCGCGCGCGTCCAGGGAGACGTGCCACCTCATGAATATAAACCGTAGCGCGGTCGCGTCATAGACAAGCGCGTATAGTGTTTCGCTGAGGTCTTTACTCTCGCAACTTGAAAGGCGTAAGACACCTGGCACTACAGCGACGCAGGGCAGGGCGATATCAGTCATACAACACGTGTACAGTAGTTTTTTATCAATTCATTTTTATTTTTTAAAGAAAATTTCATTAAAAAAATTGATCTTTTCCCCCACATTTCTGCCTTGTTTTCAATTGTTATTTTAGTTTTTTGCTTACATGTTCTCGATTTGTCGGATTTCTCTGTATCTTTCTTCTTGATTTATTTTATTTCGATTTTTATCAAAAAATGATTTTTTGGGGGCCGTACCATGGTTTTTCGAAGTGAGACGCCCCTCGCCCGAAACGCGCGATGCTCGTGCACTTACTTCAACGTAGCCCTGAAGCAACAGGCGAAATGAGAAGCAGCTGCTCGACAATTATACACCGGTGGTCAGCCGCGTCACCCTCTACGTGTCAAAGTGCCAGAGGAACATGACACCGAAACAATTTCGAGCGCGCGCGCCCCAGATGCGATGCAGCAGCGTGCAGGCGGGCAGCAGGCGCCCCGCCCCGCCCCGCCCCGCCCCGCCCCGCCCCGCCCCGCCCCGCCCGCGGCGCCTCGACCGCACGGTAAGTAATTACTAGTAAGTAGTATTTGCACTGCGGTGTAGCTGCGTCAGGGGGAGGGGAGAGGAACTGGAGAAAGAGGGGGGCCGGCGGGGCGGGGCGGGGCGGGGCGGGGCGGGGCGGGGCGGGGCGGGGCGGGGCGGGGCAGGGCGGGGCGGGGCGGGGCGGGGCGGGGCGGGGCGGGGCGGGACGGGGCCCGGCGGCCGGGCCGTGCACTAGAGGGGCCTCGCGCCGCACGCCAGCCGCACGCCGCCCCTCCCGCCGCAGTCTCGGCCAAGACGCCGGCCAGATCCGATAGGAACCGCTCGCCTCTCTGGAGGAGGAGGAGGAGTCGCCGTGCTGAGCAGTGCGAACGTGCTCGCGAGCGCCCGCGCGCGCCCCGCGCCCGCCCGCAGCTGGAGCACCCGTGTGTGACCGTGTGTGAGAGCGAGAGAGAGAGAGTACGTCCTAGTGCGGTGCGGTCCGCGAGTGTGAGCGTGAGCGTAGCATACACGTATGCGTGAGCGTGTGTGTGTGTGTGTGTGTGCCAAGTGGAACATTACTGGAGTGAGGAGCACAGGGAGCGTGCCGCTGCGTGCGCTGCGCAGCGTGGCGTGGTGTGGCGTGGCGTCGAGAGGTAAGGAGCCCTCTATCCCTGGTGTAGGCTGGCCTCCCTGCCTGCCTGCCTGCCTCGACTAGACTGCCATTATTAGACACCTAGAAAAGCCGGCCAGGACACAATGCATCACGTCGGACGTGCCGTGCGCGCGCGCGCGCGTGTGTGTGTGTGTGTGTGTGTGTGTGTGTGTGTGTGTGTGTGTGTGCACTGTTCAACGCATGAAAATTTCAGAGTGAGAGTTGCAACGAGAAAAAAAAAATTAAATTTTTAGTGACCATCGTCTGGTTAGCCTAGGGACAACCATGAAACTATACATGACATGGCTGAGACAGCGTATTTTACAGTTGTGATGACCGAAATGTAATATTGAAAACGATAAGATTGTTGCGCCTCAGCCATGACGTTTATGGTATAGTTGACTCTGAAGTAAACATATGATTTTCGTAGAGGTATGATTTCTAACGGAAACTATAGTTTGCCTGTATGGTATGTCTTGGGATGCGCAGAGAACAGTCTGGAAAACGGTACTCGACTTATTCCTCAGATTCAATTCATGCAAACGCGAGAAAAAAAAAAAGAGACAAAAACCTAAACGGCGAGAAAATATTCTACGGCACGAAATACAGCTGTAAATTTACGACCGAGCGGCATTATTTTGAGGATAAATAAAGCTCATCCCACACCGAGGCCCGTCCAGCGCCGAGGGGTATGTTACTTCTAAAAATCATGGCACGGCCCCCGAAAAATCATTTGAAAAATAATTTAAAAAAATTAAAAACATCAAAATTAAATCAAGGAGAAAGATGCAAAGAAATCTGAAAAATCGAGAACAAATAAAAAACTGAAAAAAGAGGGAAAATAAATCATAATTAGGGGGAAGAGATCATAATTTATAAAAAACTAAAAACAATTTTCCGTGAAAAATACGTAAAAATAAATCAAAAGTCGAAAAAATCATTTTACACATTTTGTTTGAGTGATAAACCAAGTGCGTGAATGTCGCACACCTACAAGTGCGTGAATGTCGCACACCTACAAGTGTGCGACATTCACACACTTGGGTTTCCAGTGCGCTCTTAACATCACCCGCTCACCTTTTCCATTCATCCGACCGTCGTCATTAACCTCACAACGGTAATGCCCCTCTCAACGGGACGCGAGGCGCGGCGGCTGGGTCGGACCGGCAGCAGCAGCGGTCGCGCGGGCCGCTGAGCGACGGGGACAGGAATAAAGAATAAAGAGGGGAAGTAGGAAAACCGATGGCGATGACCGGCGATGACATCGCCGCGCGGAAAAAGGTATTTCGGTGGTCGCGCCGCTTTGTTACTGCTGTATCATTTCACGGAGCACGCAATTGCTTGCTGCTGCTGCGCTCGGCGGGGCGGGGTGGGGCGCGGAGGCTGGCGGTCCAAACCGGGAAACTATTACCGACCATGACTATACGGGCAATTTTTATTCATGCCGACGTTTCTACCCCCACGATGCGACGGCGGTGCGGTATGAACATCAAGTGGCCGGCTTTGGCCCGGTCCCACCCTGCCCAAACTGTTTGCAAGAAAGTAGGCAACACTTCCCACGCGCGTACACCTGCGTGCGGCAGACGGGCATCTCCGCCTGCCTATACAAGGCGATCTCTCCAGGGGGCTATATATACGTTTTCCGAAGGCGAAGCACCCGATACTCTCACACTGGTGTAATATATAGGAAATGTCGTGGGGCCCACAACTCTGGAATTCAGGTGTACATGGCCACCGAAATCTTTGGAAATCATATTGAAATCTCATTGAAATCAGTGAAATCTTTGAAATCAGTTGAATTCTCTTGAATTCACACGAATTCCGTTGAAATCACTTGAAATCTGTTGAAATCACTTTGAATTCACTTGAAATCACATTGAATTCACATGAAATCACATTGAATTCACATGAAATCACATTTAAAAAGCGTCTCGGGAAACTCACTCAAATCGGTGTGGGGAGAGGAGGGGGGCGATGTGCACTAACAGATGTACGGCGAATTCGAGATATTTTAAGATTTGTAGATTGTTTCATAACAGATTGAAATTCCTATTTATTCTTAAAACTTAGTGCCATTTCAATAAAAGTACTCAATGTATAAACAATTTCTTTTTGTTTAAATTTTTGCCATTGGAGGTATAAATAATAGTCCTACGCAAATCCACTTCCACAAATCTGGTTTGTGAGGGAATATTAATTTATTATCTGGAGCAATAAAACATAGTGAAAGTGCTAGACGGCTGAGATTCTTTAAAATACCTTCTTGTTACGGCACAGTTGAAGTGAAATTCTCAAAATCGTGCAAAAAATACGGGGATTCCCCAGAAAATACACGCACAGCTGATCCAAGCTATTTTCTCAATTACATGATTAAATTGGATTTTTACTAAATTATTGTGAATTATTTCGATTTATACCAAATTATTGGAAATTAACTTGCAACTGCGCAAAATAATCACAATTATTTTAATTAATTTTTTTAAAAAATTCAGAAGCAAATTTTGCTCTGCAATTGAAAGGGTGGCGTGAAAACATGGAAAATTTTTGCGGCAGTAAACCTCCCGAAGGAGGTTGCGGTTCCCGCCAGGCACAGGGCTTTTACCCCCTGTGGCAGCCAACTGCTTCGGTGTTCCATGGGAACCGGCGCTTTGCTGACTGCGATCCTATCGCGCAATTCGACAGATTTGATCCCCGTACCACCATTGGCCTACCCCTAGAGGTACGAGCGGTGTCAAGAGCGTTAGACTTCCTGATCCCAGTTTCAGAGGCCTTACCTCAGAGGGGTACGCGGGATTCGAACCCACAACCCCGAGTGCCGACACGTAGCCAGAACAGGAAGCGACCCAACGCCCAGAGCCACCGAGCCACCGAGCCAACGGCGGTGAGACGTGTTTAACTTCTAATTGACGTGCCCTGGAGCAGCTGCCAAAGGAAATGTCAAGCGCGAAAAACACTTTCCCGAGTGGGAATCGATCTTCGGACCACTCGGTCCGGTGTTGCGCGCTCTACCAACTGAGCCACGACGCCACGATGACTGTACAGTGCGACGGGTTCGAGTTGTATTTGCCCTGTCCTCCTGGCTGGAGGCTGCAGGATACGCGGCAAATACAACTCGAACCCGTCGCACTGTAAAGTCATCGTGGCGTCGTGGCTCAGTTGGTAGAGCGCGCAACACCGAACCGAGTGGTCCGAAGATCGATTCCCACTCGGGAAAGTGTTTTTCGCGCTTGACGTTCCCTTTGCCCGCAGCTGGATGGCAGGTCAAATAGAAGTTAAACACGTCTCACCGCCGTTGGCTCGGTGGCTCTGGGCGTTGGGTCGCTTCCTGTTCTGGCTACGTGTCGGCACTCGGGGTTGTGGGTTCGAATCCCGCGTACCCCTCTGAGGTAAGGCCTCTGAAACTGGGATCAGGAAGTCTAACGCTCTTGACACCGCTCGTACCTCTAGGGGTAGGCCAATGGTGGTACGGGGATCAAATCTGTCGAATTGCGCGATAGGATCGCAGTCAGCAAAGCGCCGGTTCCCATGGAACACCGAAGCAGTTGGCTGCCACAGGGGGTAAAAGCCCTGTGCCTGGCGGGAACCGCAACCTCCTTCGGGAGGTTTACTGCCGCAAAAATTTTCCATGTTTTCACGCCACCCTTTTAATATTGCAGAGCAAAATTTGCTTCTGAATTTTTTAAAAAAATAATTGAAATAATTGTGATTATTTTGCGCAGTTGCAAGTTAATTTCCAATAATTTGGAATAAATCGAAATAATTCACAATAATTTAGTAAAAATCCAATTTAATCATGTAATTGAGAAAATAGCTTGGATCAGCTGTGCGTGTATTTTCTGAGGTCGTCCCAAAAATTACTTGAATTCGTTGGAAATCTCACGAAATCAATGGAAATCATATGAATTCGGTAGACATTTAACTGAAATCAATGGAAATTATGTGAAATCAATGGAAATCACTTGAAATCATGTGAAATCTCGCGAAATCAGTGGATTCACTTGAAATCTTTGAAATTCGTTGAAATCACCTGAAATCATGTGAAATCTTTGAAATCCGGAAATCAGGTGTACAAAATTTTTCGGAGTTGTGGGCCCCTCGGGAAATGTTATTGTTGGAAATAATAGATTTAAAAAAAGAATAAAAACAGAAAAAAGAAAAACAGAAATTTCCGAGGAAATTTCCTTCTTTTTTTAGGGTGGGAGGGGGGTACTTCCCGTACTTCCCCAAAATCGAAGGAGTTTTCCTCAAAGTCAGGAAGTTCCTCAAAAAGTCAGATATTGTTTTCAGCGCGTGCAGCTCATGTGCTCGCCCACTCTGTACTGCTGCAGTGCGCTTGATCATTCAAAGGCGAGTGTTTCTCGAAGGAATCTAAAAGCAGGGAGTATGTGTATACGTACGAGCACGAGGCGTCAATCACGCCGCATATCTCCCGAGTGCGGGGCGGGGCGTGCCGGCCAGTGCCGGGTGTGTAAGTGACTCTGTCTGGTCCTTTCACCGTACAACAGGTCCCTATCCTATAGTGTAAGCCGGCCGCGCCCGGCCACGCGCGGCTTTAGAATATGTCTATCGCTCGCCCTTGGTGTACGCGCAGCTCTCGCAGACACACCGCGCGGGGTTTAGAAAGTAAATAAATAAAATACGTCTCACTGGTGTGTTTGCAAAGGATAAGATATATATAGTGGGCAGCGCCGGAGCGCAGTGGTGCGACAGGGACCAAACGACGCGACGACGTGTCCAGCAGCACCCCGAGGCCCTGACGCACGAGGTTTGTCCGTTGGCATCAACGTCACGTGTCTCTGTAACGGCCTCCATCAGAGAAAAAATACGATCCATACGAAAAAAAAAGAGGACGTAAAAGAAAATTGACGGTGTCGGAGTCGAAAAGCGCGAAGCCGTCGGCCAAAAGAAAAAAAACTGTTTTTTATTTTTTTAAAAAAGATCGATTTTTAGCGAAAACAAGGCGGACAGTAACAGGAGGGTAAACCGTGCCCCACGGCGTGAGCGCGTAGGCCCAGCTGCTGATGAGCGCACGCCGCCCCGCCCCGCCCCGCCCCGCCCCGCCCCGCCCCGCCCCGCCACACCAAGCGCCTCGTGGCAAATAGAAACTTTGCTGCAGGCTACGTTTCGCTCCAGCGAACTAGATTGAGAAAGGAATGGCGACGGGATTCACCTGGGCTGGGCCGGGCCGGGGGTACCCTCGTGTAGCACGTGCCTGCGTCCCCACCTGCAGCTGCTGCTGCCGCGCGCACGCAGCTAAGGGTGAAGCGCTGCAGCACCTGCAGGTGGGACTGGGCCTGCTGCCCGCCTGAGGGTGAAACAACTCTGCATTGTAATTTACAAATTTTGATAATTTTCGCAATTTTTTTGTAATTTTTGTTGATTTTTGTAATTGTAGCGAATTTTTGCTAGAATTTGAAATATTTTTTAAGACTTTTACTAAACTTTTCTGAATTTTCTTGAACTATTCCTAATTTTTCACATTTTTCCTCATCTTTTTTTTTTTTTTTTTTTTTTTTTTAATTACGAGGAGAACAAAAATTTCAGAGTTGTTTCCCCCTCGTGCCCGCCGCATAGCTGCCAGCGAGCGGCGAGCGGTATGGTTATCGCAAAGGTACATCGTTTATCGATGGTGCCCTCAGCGGCGGCGGCGGCGCTACGGCGGTGCAGCAGACGATGCGACGAGCTCGATAACCACGCGGGAGAAGCCGTCGCGGCAAGCTGCAGTGAAGCAGCCAATTTTTTAGTCAGTCAGTCATTTATTTAGTCTGTCGTCTGTCGGTGTGTCAGTCAGCAGACTAACCGCCCTGCCCGTCCAGCCGAGCCGCAATACTCCCGCCAACACCCCAGGACTACAGGACTAGTGAACGACTGCCTCCGCCCCCCCTTTCCCTTTCTCTCTCTCCTCTCTCTCTCTCTCTCTCTCTCTCTCTCTCTCCTCTCTCTCTCTCTCGCTCTCCTCTCTCTGCTGTCGATGCCGCCGCGAAAAGACAAACCGTTGGCGGGCCCCATCGCTATGCGGAGCGCCACGCTACGCGCGCCAAAGAAGTGGGGTGGGAAGAGAAAAAAAGAAAACAGAGAAAAAAAGAAAACAGAGAAAAAATAAGAGAATAAAAACAACACATACATGTGCTAATCTGTCACTGCCTCCCGCCAAACAGCAGGAAATGAAGTCCGCAAGAGAGCGGCACTGCATTCGCGACACGCACCAGTGCACGACACGTAGGGCTAGGGCGACACGCCACGCGACAGAGAGAGAGAGAGAGAGAGAGAGAGAGAGAGAGAGAGAGAGAGAGAGAGATGTGAGAACGGCAGTTTGGGACAAAGTCTGGTGCAGCCGGTTCGATAGCCCGGGCCGGGAGCCGCGTTGACGTCACTCGCCGTCATTTTGTTGACGACCTGGCAAAAATATATTGATCCGCAGCACCTGCTGTTCCTGCTGCAGGAACCTGCAGGACCTGCAGGATAATGACGCTGCCGGTGCCGGCCGGGCACGCAGGCCGGGCTGCAGAGCGCCAGCGCCTGCTCCGTGAGCTCCTGTTGTTGTTGTTGTTGTTGTTGTTGTTGTTGTTGTTGTTGTTGTTGTTGTTGTTGTTGTTGTTGTTGTTGTTGTTGTTGTTGTTGTTGTTGTTGTTGTTGTTGATGATCTCCCGAAAAGTAGGAAAATAAAACAAAATTCCTCTAAAAATTCAGTATACTGAGCAGGACTGAGCAGAGGCAAAAGCGCACCGCTTGTCCCAGTTCGACTTGTTGCTCATATGCTATGCTAGCCGAACGGTTGGCTGACGGGTTGCCTACCACTGGAACCTATTTACCAGCCTACCGATTCGGTTCGCATGAGTGATGGTGTAGGTTCTGAAAGAGCATAGGATCCTTCTCCTGCAGCACGATAATAGTGTACAAATTTTGAGAATTCTTACTGAATCTTTGCTTGAGTTTAACTTGGGTAAATTTTAGTAAATTTCCGTGAATTTTGCTGATTTTTTTTCTGAATGTTCGTGAATTTTTCTGAATTATAAGGTCTAGAAAAATTATTTAGAGTTCTTTGCCCCTCGAGATATATAGTTCATGGTTTCCCGCAGACATCCTCTGACCCGATTCGGACTGCAGGACGTGCGTAGCTGCTGGAGGGGAGGGCCTGCAGGGGCCCGGCCCGGCAGCGCCTCAACCGCAGCGGGAGAACTGGTGTCAAAACTGCCCGCGGTGGAGTGGAGTGGGCTCCCGAATGTCCTAAAATTTTATTTTAGAAGTACGGGAATTTTGTGACAATTTTTTTTTTATTTTAGAAAAACCGATAAGAATTCTGACAAGGAGGCCTGCGGCCCCGGCTTCTGGGGGAGGGGGCTGCTACGTCGCGTCGCCCCTCCGCTCCGGAGACCGAGCCGAGCCGAGCCGAGCCATCCCTCTTGTTTGTTTCCGTCCCGTCAAGACAATATTCCAATATCGGCTCAGGACGGGAGCGGCGGGTCGGGTCGCTGTCAGGTCCCCCACAGCAGGGCACACCGCACACCGCCTGCAGCCTCAGCCCGCCTGCAGCGCACGGACAGGGCTATAGCGCAGCAGGTCAAGCGGGGGTGCGCCTGTCGGTCAGCAGGGCCAGCAGGGCCAGCAGCAGGTCAGCAGGGCTCAGCTCACAGGAGGGCCCCCCCACCCCACTCCACCCCGCAGGCACGTTGTTGTTGCTGTTCCTGTTGCGCAGCTTGTGGTTTGTGGTCCGAGCGAGGTCCCACCGGCTCCACCCAACCCCACCCCACCGCTCTCCACCCCGCCCCTCCCAACTACGCCCCGCCCCACCCCGCCCGAGCTGTTGGACCTTGCCGGTCCGTGATGCTGCCTGCCTGCCTGCCTGCCTGCCTGCCTGCCTGCCTGCCTGCGGAGTCGTTGGGTTTCTCCGAAGTTGATGGCCTCCTTCCCGCTGAACGACATCCTCGCCTCATAGCGGGGCGGCCGAGGCCCACTCGAACGCCTCGCGGAGGACTTGGGCGGGGCGGGGCGGGGCGGGGCGGGGCGGGGCGGGGCGGGGCGGGGCGGGGCGGGGCGGGGCGGGGGCCGCTGGTGACCAGGTGCCGGCGCCACCGCGCGCCCAGTGCCGTCCCGTGCCGTGCCGGTCCGTAGCGCCTGGGCTCTGGGTCACATTGGCCGGGTCATGGTGGTTGGAGACCCGTCCAGGTCCAGCCCAGCGCGACCCGGGCGGCGGCGGCACGCACGGCGGTCCTAGCCAGCCGGGATGTCAACCGTACACTCCCAACGAAACGAAAACAGAGAGCCAGCGTAAAACTCATCACTGCATCCGAGAGGGACGCTCTCTCTCTTTCTCGACTGCATCCTCTGCAAAACGTGCTGAGAGTGACCACCACAGACAGACGCACGTACTCTTTTGCTGCTGCGACGAAACGTGGAATGAGGGAAAGCCACACTGCGTACCGCGCACTGCTCCCTGCTGCACATCCGTAATCTCCTCCACGCATCACGCTCGGGCCGCGCAGGCCGCGCTGCCCTGCCCCTGCCCCTGCCGGCCTGCCGGCCCCTGAGCGTGTCGCGGCGCGAGCGTTATATGGAGCAAACGGTACCGTCGTGATCGACCGGAGGACCGGACCGGAGGCTCCGGCAACAAGAGTGACCGGAGCGGCGCGGAGCAGCGGAGCACGGGCCTCGATGAGAGACACTCCGGCCCGGAGCCCGGAGCCAGACCGGACCGGCCGCGGCCATCTGATTCCAAAGACCACCGTCCTTACCGCACCTACGGCGGTGCCCTATGTTGGGGATGGCAGGGCCCCGTACGTGCGACAAGGACGGAGGCGCGACAGTGTGACGTCTGATTCTTCGGAATGAGACGGCCACGGTGCGGACGGGACGGCGGACTGCTTCTAGGTTAGCCGGGCCTCCGAGAGCCTATGCTCGCGGGCCCCTCCCGGACCCCACTGCAACGGCCGAATTATTACACGTACACAACAACGTTCGTTACCCACTCGGTCAAATCAGTGTGTGGGAAGAAAGTTGAGCCTACCGCTCCTCGCCCCGCCCCGCCCCGCGGCCAGCAGCGGCTGAGCACATCGGGATTGTTAGCCTTGGAGGTGTGGAAAGTGAGTGAGGGAGTGAGTGAGTGAGTGAAGCGCCGCCCCGACGAAAAATTACGACGCACTTATCGCACTTATCTCTGTTGATTCGCACCCTTTGGCGCCGCCACCGCGCCGCCGCTTACCGGATAGCAATTTTTTTTTCCCCATCTCTTACTTTTTACTTTTGCCTCGCTTTGCTGCAGCACATAAGTCATTTCAGCGCGCCTGTCTAGTACCGCATGGTTCCGAGAGATGTGCAGCGCGGCTGCAGAAAACCGACACCTCTGTTTGAAAAAAAAAATGTACACACACATATACATAGCTGAAATTAGATGTGAAAAATTAGCACTTCGGCTAAAAACTTAAAACAGCGGAAAAATAAGTAGCAGGTCAGCTAGAAAATAAGCACAGCAGCTTGAAAATTCGCTGCACCTACACAGCCAGAAATTTAGTACACCTGCTATTTTGTTTTCCTCGGAAGCCTATTAATTTAACACTAAACAACTTCTCGACATTATTCTGTCATTCTGCATACAGCGGTAAAATCTAAGGAAAAATATAAGCATTTTTTTTCCCGTTTGCGGAATAAGGAAGACGTCGACGACGCGACGGTACCGCAAAGCAGTATCAATTAATCCGGCGCCGTCACGACGCTGACGTTCCCTTCCCACCAGTCAGCACAATTGCCCTTAAATTGAAGTCTCCGCGCGCGGCCCATAACCGGCCAGGCTCCTGCCTGCTCCTATTTCACCGAGCTCGTCTCAAACGGAACCTGTCGCGTGGGGCGTGGCGCGGCGCGGCGCGGCGGGGCGGGGCAGGGCGGGGCGGGGCGGGGCTGTCCGTCTAGATACAGAACACGACCAGACGCCGTCGTCGTGGTGGTGGTGGTGGTGCTAAAAGTACAGAGGGATGTCATTATTCGTCGGCTATGAAACACGACTCCTATTCCTCCTCTGACGTCGCGTCGTAAAAGAGGAGCAGCGCGTACATAAGAAGTGCGAGTAAAACATAAAATAAAACAACAAAACTTGGCGCGCAAACAGAGATATAATGCCGGGTGTTCATGCCGCATTTTTATCATCGGGGCGTTAAACGCGGGCTCGGCGAACGGCAAGCTGCCGCAGTTACTCTCGAGGCCCGGCTCAGAGCGGCGCACCGGCCCCGGTCGTGCTCCTCATGCAGCGTCACCGAGGAATAGAGTCATTACAGGCAAAGCGGCACTACCGGCGAGGCGAGGCAGTGTTGCTGTCCAGCCTCGCCCCGCCCCGCCCCGCCCCGCCCCGCCCCGCTCAACGGTGACGAAGCGAAACAGACGCTTCGCGACGGTGACACCTTTGGTGAATAAGGGGCGGCGCCGTTACGGCCAGCCCTGGCGCGCGCCCGGTGCGCGGCGCGCGGGTGTTCCTCCCCAAATCCAGATGTTGCCCACCCCGCCCCGCCCCGCCCCGCCCCGCCCCGGGAACGATAAAGATGGCAACGGGGAGATAAAGGAGATAAACTGCCGTCAGGGGCGGCGGTGGCACCCCGTGAGGGGCGGGGCGGGGCGGGGTAGGGCGGGACGCGGTGAGAAATGCACTCACCCCGGACGGCGAGCGGAGGCGGCGCGGGCGCGCGCGGGCTGATTTGCGAAGCTGCTGAAAAGTTTAAACTTCGCGCCCTTACGACGGTGCGAGTATTATTATTATTATTATTATTATTATTATTATTATTATTATTATTATTATTATTATTATTATTATTATTATTATTATTATTATTAATTTCTTTTTTTTTTAAAAAAAAAAAGGTTACTTCGTTCCAAAAAAAAAAAAATACTGAACTTTTGTTATTGGCCGCAGTCAGAGAGTCAGAGTCTCTCTATCCGCAGTTGATGGGGGAAAAAAAGAGGGTCATAGCGATGATTCTCCCTTTCCCATTAGAGTAAAACTCTTTCATGGACGGAATTGCAAAGTGCTTTGCCGGCTGCTATAGCATGGAGATGATGAGCGTTTGCCCCGGCCCGGCTCGCTCCGCGCGGGGTGCGGCGGGATCACTACATCACTGCCGTGCCAGGCTAGGCTCCGTGACGTGCCCCCCTATACGTGCGGCCGTACCGCCCCGTACCGGACCGTACCGGCACAGAGACATGCAGAACACTCTCATCCCGTTACTGATTTTTTGCCGCCCTTTGTCAGTGCTTACGATAGGTTTATAAGCATCAGGAATACTGACTATAGTTTGCCTAAGCCCTAAGTCTTCGACTTAGGCTAGTAAATAATTGATTAGTCCACATCAGTTTCACCCTGCTTCACTGCGTGACACAAAACGTTCAAATGACGCACTCTTGCGAGTGCTCAACTCAGTGTTGAACTCTTTTGCGGGGCGCATCATAATGTTTCCACCTTTGAAACAGACGGCTATTTTAGCTGTAACATAATGTAGAGTTCAACACTTGTTTCTATTTGTCATTGTTTGTGGGTTGCGGACACCTTCTATTCCAGTGTGTTCTGCTGTTGGGCCTCCAGCTGGTCCGGACTGCTGCTGTGGGATTTCGCAGAACGTGCGGTGCGTATATGTGATGGCGGTGCGGGCGGCCAAACAAACAAAGCGCTCTCTCGCCAACAAAGTGCCTGTACTGCCCAGCCGCGGCAGGCCCGACCCGACACCGGCACCGGCCCGGCAGGAGCGACAGGTGAGGGCGGGGCGGGGCGGGGCGGGGCGGGGCGGGGCGGGGCGGGGCGGGGCGGGGCGGGGCGGGGCGGGGCGGGGCGGGGCGGGGCCGGGCGGGGCGGGGGCGGCAGTGTTCACGTCAGAGTGAGTTCTGTTTCCAGCGGGGATAAGGGCGGCAGGGCGGCGCGTGGCGCTACGTGTGGGCGGGGGCGGCTGTGCCCGCCCAGGCGACACACACCATACTCTGGGACATAACCCGCGACCTGCCCGGCCCGCTAGCCGGCTTATTCCCAAGAACGCTCTCCTCGCCCCCCCTCCCCCCCCCTCCCCCCCCCTCTCTCTCTCTCTCTCTCTCTCTCTCTCTCTCTCTCTCTCTCTCTCTCTCTCTCTCTCTCTCTCTCTCTCTCTCTCTCTCTCCCGGCGAAACCCTTATGAGTGCGAGAGAGACAGGGAGAGGAGAGAGCGCTCTTCGGAATAAGTCGGTAAGACCGGCCCGGCTGGGCCCGGCCCGTCACCGCCGAGGGTCGCGGAAGCGGGACTCGAACCCAGGAACCGTGAAGGAAGGCGACGGTGTAAGGGCAGGAGCAGGAGCAAGGGGGCGGGCCGACGCGACGGTCGTGATAAGCTGTTCGCCGAGAGAGAGAGAGAGAGAGAGAGAGAGAGAGAGAGAGAGAGAGAGAGAGAGAGAGAGAGAGAGAGAGAGAGAGGGAGGGAGGGAGGGAGGGAGGGAGGGAGGGAGGGAGACGCAGAGAGAGGAAGTTTGGGATGGGAGGGATAGGCAGTGGCGGGTCATCATTTACACGCCAGCAGGTGCCATCTGGTACGAGACAAGGTACCTCAGCTACCATTAGCATACGGAAGGGGGGGGAGGGGGGAGGAGGGGAGGGCACCAACTACTCATTGCAGTCTGATGAGGCGGAGGGAGGGTGACGAGGAAGATGCGTTCCAATGACACGATCTGTGCCCCAGCTTCCCCCCCACGCGTGGTCCAGCCAAACAAACAAAGAAAAATAACAACATAAAAAGTTCTTAATTAAGGCAAAGCTCTAGACTTGGCTTTCTTCACTTGAGCTTTGCTCAAAATGTGCTTGAATTGTCCGCTGCTGCTCTCGAATGGAGAAATATGTTCTCAGATTGAGAAAAGGAGTCGGACACAGATTGAGATGCGAAGCGAAGTGTTCTGGAGACAGTCTAGGTCAAATCGTTCTTGATTTCAGCACATTGGGCTTTTTTGAACAAGAACTCGCCTGTCCAGCTGTTGCGAGGAGAGAAAAAGTCAGAGTGCAAATGCTTACACCTAAACGACCCAAGGACAGCAGATCTGTCACATTATTATTATTTATTTCCCCAAGAAGACGATTGCAATTAAACGCGCCTACGGACCTAAACATCCACACACCCCGTAACAGTTCGCCGCATCAGATTACGTTCCTCGATATTCGCGCTAAAAAACAAACTCTATGAGCGCGCCTAGGTCCCCCTGGCGCTGCCCGCTGCGCCTTTGCTCGCACCCATAAACCTCTCGCCGACCACAGGTACGGGGCCCGAACGCGCCAAGTCTCCGAGTTTACCTGCGCGCTTCTTCGAGTGACAAGTGGCTGTCGCCAGGGCCAGACGGAGCCTGGAGGAGCCTGGAGGAGCCTGGAGGAGCCTGGAGGAGGCCCTTGGAGCGCGCCCCCTTCCCCCTGGAGCCCCTGCGGCCCAGCCCGGCCCGCCCGCCGAGATTTTTATCTCAAGGGAATAACCGCCGTGAGGGCAGGTGCAGGAGCGGGCGGGATGCAAACAGCATTACGATCCATAGCAGCTTGGCAGGTCGTTCCGCGCCCTGACAAAGTTTGTCATATTTTTTTATCGTTTTTCCGCGAGAGCCGCTCGCGAATCGCTAATCGGAATGAAACTGCGCGGAGGAAGGAGAGTTTATACGAGAGGGAAGTCCCGTCCGCGCCGCGATCGCCGTTCGCTATTTTTGCGCTCTTCTTTCTTTCTCTCTCTCTCTCTCTCTCTCTCTCTCTCTCTCTCTCTCTCTCTCTCTCTCTCTCTCTCTCTCTCTCTCTCTCTCTCTCTCTCATCTCTCTCATTGCGAGGCTCTTTCGCAAACTTTAAGTCAGCAGCGTTGTTTCTAAATTTGGAAAGTCAGCGTGCGCGGGGTGTGAGGTCGGCCGTGAAAACTAGTTTCGTACTGGCACTGTGTGAGTAACCCAATGCGTGTACGTGTGAGTGAGTGAGTGTGTGTGTGAGCATTGCTCTCTCGGATCCGCCCAGCCGTGCCGAGCTACAGAGTCAAGTCTTGGTAGCAGAAGTGGTTTCCTCCGGGAGGCGCGCATCGCGCAGCGGCGTGATGGTTTGAAATTGATCCGCGCGGGGCGCAGCACGGTCGCGCCGCACCTCGCGAGCAGCTTCAATCACGATTGATCACCGCCAATATATTAGAAGCGATCGAACGACGGGGCCGGGCCGGGCTGCCCCTGAATGAAATGAATGAATGAATCAGGCGCGACTGAAGGAGCCAACGGTTTGACAAGTCGACGACGATATGACACGACGAGCCCCACGACCAGGCGTTCGGCTTCGGTAATATGCCCTCCGGGTGTTCAATATCGGTGGGTAGAGAATAGGTAGGAACAGAGGAGTGTGACTGATGAAGACCGAACGAGAGTGAGTGAGGGCGAGACGGGGAGAGAGAAAGAGAGAGGACGAGAGAGATTTGGATTAAGAGAGAGGGACAGAGAGAGAGAGAGAGAGAGAGAGAGAGAGAGAGAGAGAGAGAGAGAGAGAGAGAGAGAGAGAGAGAGAGAAGAGGTACGGCAAGTGTTCCGGAGCAGGTCGCGGGACGTGTGGAAGTACCTCTCCCGGACTTTAATAGGCCGTCGGAGGGCCCATCATCAGCACCTTCGGGCGTGGCCGGGCGGGGCGGGGCGGGGCGGGGCGGGGTGGGGCCGGCCGAGCTCTGCGCGGGTACACTGCTGTAAAACATGAGCGCAGGACCCCGGCCCGGCCCGCGGTGGCATTAGACATTCAGAGGCGTCTAGTAGTCCAGCCCAGCCCAGCCGTCTGATTCCGAAGATCGCCCTCGTACCTCCGTCCTTGTCGCACTCATAGGGCCCTCTCATTCCCCACACAGGGCATAGCCATACGTGCGACAAGGACGGAGTTACGAGAGCGATCTTCGGAATCAGGCAGCAGCCCGGCCCAGAGCGCGCAAAAGACACACCGGTAGAGACAATCGGAGCGTGGGGCGGGAATGATTTAGTAGGTATCTGCTCTGCTATCGGTCGCGCCAGCCAGCACGGTCATGCCAGGCCAGCGGCTAGTGGCCGCGGGAGAGAGAGACGGGGAGAGCAGCAGGCAGCGAGCGAGCGTGTGAGAGAGAGAGAGAGAGAGAGAGAGAGAGAGAGAGAGAGAGAGAGAGAGAGAGAGAGAGAGAGAGAGAGAGAGAGAGAGAGAGAGAGAGAGAGAGAGAGAGAGAGAGAGAGAGAGAGAGAGAGAGAGAGAGAGAGGGAGAGAGAGCTGGAGAGGGGGCGAACCCGTCCTGGTGTCGCACGAAGAAGAAAAATTAGCTCGCAATGCGGAGACACCGTCGCACGCGACGCGCGCGCGCGCGCTCTATCGCCCAGGTGTGGTCGGTCTGTTTGTGTTCACCTCGAGGAGGAGGAGGGGCGACGGGTATCATTTGTCTCTCGCAGCGGTGCGAGCGAGCGAGAGGAGCCACGCGCGACGCGCGCGCCAACAGGCGCTCTGTGTACAAAGTAAACGTTACCCGAAGCGCCACGCTTTTATATCTTTTCCCATTTGCAGACACTCCCCCTCCCAAATCAAGCAATGTGAGGGCATTGCCCTTTTTCGGTTCGCGGTTCAGGAGGAAAACGGTGAAATTGGCGGAGAGAAAAGCGGTGCCGGGCGGTGTGGAGCGGGGCGGGGCGGGGCCCGCGAGCGACATCCGCGCGGCAGACTGATGAAGACATAAAGTCACCAATTTACGCCCCAGCTGTCGGGGCGGGGCGGGGCGGGGCGAGGCGAGGTGCGGTGGGGTGGGGCTGGACGGGTGCTTGAATGGCTGATGTGATGGACCTACTGCCCGGGCTTCATTACTGACCCGGGGTATGCGGCGGGGTGCGGCGGGGTGCGGCGGGGTGCGGCGGGGTGCGGCGGGGTGCGGCGGGGTGCGGCGGGGTGCGGCGGGGTGCGGCGCCGACTTCCGAAGAGTTTCACTATCATCTTCGTTATGAGAAGGACGAGGCTGCCGTCCTGTTGTCCCCGCCGGTCCCCGGACCCGGCAGCCCGGAGGTCCGGCGCTCCCCGGAGACAAGTGCTTAACGAAGGGAAAACTCTTTCTCTCTCTGTCTCTCCGTCTCTCTCTCTCTCTCTCTCTCTCTTTCTCTCTCTCTCTCTCTCCCTCCCTCCAAAGAGAGGCGGATGCCAAAGCGTTTGGTCGGGTCGCGGTCCTTTCCCGTCCCATCAGGACCCGCTCCGGGACAGCTGTCGATAGCGACGTCCAGGCCTATAGAAAACCACTTGTGGCCTCGAAAGCCATATATACGCGTTTGAACAGACAGGCAGCAGCCCTTTGAAAACAAGAGGTATCGCGGCTGGACTCGCGATAGCTTTTGACACGATATTACTGTATTTCCCAAAAGGTCCACATCTCATCTAGGTGGGCTCGGCCGGGGGGGTCGGGGGGGGGGGGGGTCTAGCGGGGGCGGAGGCGACAGACCAAAGCAGCCAGCCGAGGACGGTGTCTCCCATTGTTTGAAGAGAGACACGAAACACTTTTCCTTCCTAATAGACTTAGGTACAGCAGACACGCGCAGTAGCCCCGGCGGTATTGTCTTGGTCGGGGCGGCTGTGCGGTGGCACCAACCAACTCCTCCATTATCATAGAATTAAAAAAATAAATATTAAAAAAATTGGGGATGAGAGAAGTATAAAATGACTTCCTAAAGTGGCGACGGCCCCTCCACTGCGCCAGTCACGGAAAGGGGGTCAACTCCGGCAGCCGTGTCTAGAGACGCGCGGACTGTTGTGTCGTGTCGTGTACCTCGACGCTTCAAAAAGGGGGGGGGGGGGGGACGTCGTTCTATGAATCGAGCGAAACACTTCACGCCGATAAAAAAAAACGCCACATGATATTTGTATATACTTTTTTTGCGACAGCTCAAGTTTTTGCAAGTAGAATACCCTGCGCGTTTTTTCTTCTTTTTTTCAAAGAGCCACCGGTCACACGAAAGCCAAGAGAAGCCTTCCGCAAGCGGGGGGAGCAGGAGAGGCGCGGTGGGGCGGGCGCGCAACAACTTGGATAGCCATCTCCGGAAGTCGCGCAAAAGACGAGCGTTGCGGCGCGCGCCGGCCCGGGCGGAAAATGGCAGGAAAATTATGTAGCCCCTTATTAGGATATTCGCGATAAAAAAATATAAACGCACAAATCTGGAGAGCATGCTCACAACAACATCTCGCTCCACAATCGCAGGGCTTTTTAGCTCGGTCAGAAGCAGAACACAGACCGAGAAAAAAAGAAAAGAAAAGTGTTTTTTATGTAAGATGTAAATTTCTCACAATTTTTCTTCTCGATGCCGTTTTCTGAGATACCGTCCCAAATCCTACTTGACACCAATTTATTGATCTTACTGACGCGGCTGGTGCTAGAAGGCGAGAGTAGTACAGAGTAATACTTTCTGGCGATGCATTGGATGTGTCTTCATCTGAGATGGTCGCAGGATCGCGTGTTTGCACTCATGGCTCGTGTTTGGGTGATGCGTGCGACCCTATTAGTAAGTCATGACAGCCCCGGGGAGGCTCCAGCGCATGACGCGGCGTGAGGCACGCAGATCTCAGCACGCACTGCGCGCTCTCCTCTCCGCTTCACACTTTCAAATACGAAAAATTCCACCTTTTCAGTTTTCAGGCAGAACGTGTGATGAGCGGCGGCGGCAGAAAGCCTCGCGGGCACTGCCAGCGCTGCCAGCGCCCCCCGGGCAAGACGTGAAAGTGTCCCCTCAGCGACGTCATCGTCGTCATCGTATCGTCTTCTCCTTGTTCTGCGTTCTTTCTTTTTTTTTTTTTTTTTAACTATGAAGAAGCCGATTGATGCAGCAGTGTGGCTCATATCATTAAAGCAAAGCAGCCCTTTTGTATCGATCATAAATACATTTACATTATTCTTCTTCTTCATTATTTACAACTTATCAATTTTCAATTTCCCTTATTGTTTACTTTTATTTGACGGTATTCCCTTTTTTCTTTCATATTTTTCATTTTTTTTCTTCTTAATTATTTTTTTTTATTTTTTCTTCCTCTTCTTGTTCTTGTTGTTTCAAACGAGTGTTCAACACTTTACAATATTTAATTTTCCAGCGCTGCGCATGTTTAATAACACTTTGCAGAGGTGCTTGCTGGTTGATATCGCTTTAAATACATTATCAGCGTGCTTTCTACACTCAACCTCGCTCAAATATACACACAGAGCGGAGCGGAAGGGCCTAAAAGCGCGAGCCACGCGCGCGCGCAATTCAAACGCGTGGTAGTTACTGGCGGATCGGATGTCGGCTCGCTCGCGGCCCCGCCCCGCCGCGCCCCGCCCCGCCCCGGTGGCGCCACGCCGTGTACACACGGCAGCGCCCCGCGCCGCCACCAAGTGCCCCATAAAGCTCGCGGTGCAAGCGGTCCCATCCCATCCCATCCCATGCGCGGCTATGTGGCCGGGATAGAGGACGGCGGCGGCGCGATGCGCGACGCATGATGTAGGTCGGAAGGGCCCGTCTAGACCGCGCCGCGGCCGCGCGCCGGACCGTCCCGTCCAGGACACGTCAAACAGCTGACTCCCCCCCCCCTCCCCTGTCCATCTGGAGAACACAGAGCTAGAGGTGGGTCGGAGTGGGGCAGGGGCAGGCAGGGGCAGGCAGGGGATGGGCTGGGCACGGCTGGCCACACTCACGGTGAATAGCAGGACTCTGAGCGGCACAGCGGTCGCGGCCGCGGCCTTCCGCGCGCGACGAAAGTGAACGCTGTGTCCGCTGCTCTGCGCTGCGCCGCCGAGCCGCGCGCGGCAGGAAGTTTCGGGGGGGAACCCCGAGGGATCATCGACCATAAATTGTAGCGTACAGCAATTTTTCTGTATTTTCGAGATTTACCTTGGATTTTACTGATTTTTTTTTCTAATGTTTCTGATTATCTCTAGATGCTACTTCTGGCCGCGCAGAGTTTCCAGATAAGTGGACGAAAATTTCCACAAATACACTTGTGTGTGGCAGACGCGGATATAACCCCCACCCCCATCCCCCTCCCTCCGTTTTTGCCTATTACGACAATGCTCGACGCCGTTACGGCCTCAGCGCGACGAATTCGAGGGGCATTTCCTTATCTGGTATAACACTGCCAGCCCGTGCTGCGGCAAAGCTAAAAGTTTTCCGCGAGGAGAAAACTTATGTTTTGGGAGTGTTTTTCGAGTGTGTTGCGGCGGCGAGTATGAGGAGGGCAGCGAGGGGCGCGAAAGCGCGGGCGCCTCGCACCGCGCCGGTAGCGGAGAGGTAGGAAAGAGCGAGGCCCGCCCCGCCCCGCCCCGCCCCTCCCCGCCCCGCCCCGCCCCGCCCCGCCCCGCCCCGCCCCGCCCCGCCCCGCCCCGCCCCGCCCCGCCCCGCCCCGCCCCGCCCCGCCCCGCCCCGGCTCGACGCACACCAGCACGACGAGCTGTCGGTTTTCGATATCTGGTCTGTTCATCGGTGCCTGCAGGAGCTAAGTACAAGTTGCACAGCGGACCGAGCGCGCGGAGCAGAGGTGGGCAGGGCAGACTGAGCCTGGGCCGCCGAAGTCTCGCGAAAGGGCGGAGAGGAGAGGAGAGATTTTGAGATTTGAGATTTGTTTATTGTCACTGAGCTGTCTACAGCTATGAACAATTGGTATATTTATTTACAAAAGAAAAACATTATAATTTATGCTTGAATGAAAAGCCATTAGGGTTTCGAATCTAGGAAATTTTTCATAGACAAACCCTGCCTACTAGGCAACCTGCCGCACGGTGGTGTCCGAATGTTGCCTAGTAGGCAGGGTTTATCTAGGAAAAATTTCCTAGATTCGAAACCCTAAAAGCCATATTTTAGAAAATCTTCAACACTATAGAATGCACATTTAAGTAGTTCTTTTTTAATAGACCTTCTGAGCCTAACAGTATGCACAATTAGAAACGTTGTAATTCTGGATAAATTTCAATATTTGAAAACACTTAAATCTCAATTTTATTACTCTCAATCCGAATGTGTAATCCGTTTTTATATTTGATTCAGAATCTACACGCTATTTAGATTTAAAATAACAGGGGATGGGGTCGGCTCAGAAGGTCTATTATCCTTTTAAACCTTTTAAAAGATAGGTCTCTTACTGTAGAAGGCAGGGTGTTGTGTAGCTTTGGACCAATGTACTGAACATCATTTTGGCTCACCGAAAGGTGTACAAAGTCATTATAAATTTTAGTATTATGTCTGGTTGTGTAGTTATGTACATCTTTACATTTTTTTATAATTATAGATCCATGTTTTTTAACATAATTGGCTGAGCAATCTAATTTAATCTAATTTTAAACTTAATTTAATCTAATCTAATCTAATTAGCGAAGCCATACGTGACGATTCGTGGTACTGATCCGGACGGCAAACTTTCTTGGTTCATGGGCATTTACACGTGGGCATGTTGCCAACCTCAACTAAATAAAACTAAATTTTTTCTTATTGAATTTAGACTGAATTTGAAGGTCATTCATTTTATTTAAATTATTCATTACTTAAGAAACCATTCGTTTTTATTCTAATTTAATCTAAGGAGGAAACAAGAACTTAGTCGATATTGCGTTTTGTCATTGTGATGTTGGCAGTTTGTGTAATTTGAGTTAAATGCCGCGGGAAAACGTGTAGTCGTCTGCTGAGAAGTGTTCTGTCGCGTAGAATAAAGTTTTGGAGGAAATATGGGACGTCGTCGGTGCTTTGTGTGTCGCAAACAAGATGGGCAGGTTAATCATTTTTATGGGTGAGTGCACTGTATTGTACGAATCAATTGTAAATTGGTTTGGTTATTTCTTGGATTGAAGTAATCATTGCTTTTATTTTACGTCAAGTAATTTTTTTTGTAGGTTAGCGAAACAGCCGGATAGGAAGAAGTGGATCGAATGGATCTGTATTAATCTTAATATTCATGAAGCGGCTATAGCGTCCCATGACCTTTTTTGTTCAGACCAATTTTAATTCTGGTAACATAATGAAGATAAGATTGAAACTTGGTTCTGTGCCCGAACTGTTTGTCGAACCAAACATTAATATTGTACGTGATTGTATTGGTGGATTGGTGATTATGTATTTATTCTATATTTGTAATTGTTTAAATTTAAAACCATCAGTTTCTAATGTGGCTAAGGCAGAGTATCGTTCTGTTTTGGATCAACCAAATGGAAATGCTGTTGTGATTGATGTAGGATGTAATGACATGGGTGGACTTTTACTATCGACCTCCTTGTTGTTTTAGAGGCTTGTTTGGGGTTAGTTATTTGGGTTGTTCCTGAAGTATGTGCGGCCCATGGTGCTAGGTGCAAAGCATCGGGCCCAGGATGGATTTGTTTGGCGCTGCAACAAGTGTCAAAGTATGCGAAGTGTACGCGTCTGTTCATGGTTTGCTGAGTCCAAAATGCCCCTGCGTAAAATCATACTAATTATTTATATGTGGGTTTATAAGTTCTTCCAAGATCACATCATGCGGGATGTGGATATATCCAAGAAGACTGTTGTGGACTGGTTTAGTTTTTGCAGAGAGGTGTGTGTTAAAATTATGATCAGCCAACATGAGGCCGCATAGGTGGGCCTGAGAAGACTGTCGAGATTGATGAATCATTGTTTAATAAGAGAAAGCATAATAAGGGGAAGAAGAGTGTATGCCAGCAGTGGGTTTTTAGTGGTGCTGAGCAGGGCTCAAGGGTCATTCTCTGTCAGATCACCACAAGGTCCAAAATGAAGGTTTTCGGATTGAGTTGGAAGTGGTTAAATATCATTTGGGACCACCCCAAGGACCCACATGTCAAAGGAAATTTTTTTAAAAATTATGGTTTGGGAGTTACAGGAGGTCAAAGTTTGGTGTTCGACCAATCCGTCTCAAGTTATGAATGATACCTAATATCCTATATGAAACACAATACCAACTCTAGTCATGGTGTTTTACATTCAGTTTTTTATACTGATTCAAATGATCCATGGTTGGATTGGATCGTGAAAAATTTTTCTTGGCTCTATTTAGTAAAATCCCGTTAAAATGTTGTATAATTTCACTGTTTCAACTCTAGCAGAAATACGTCATACGTACAAAAATTCCAAACCATGATTTTTTTAAAAGCTAATGACGGGTCGAACATCCACACCAAGTGACATGTTGGCCCCGGAGAATTTAGTTCCTTCGCCTTAGACTTTAAGGTTTGGAACTACTATGAAAAGACCGTAAAGAGTGACAATTAACTTCACTTGGTCTATATCTTACTAAAATCAGTAAAGTGACACATCTCCTAAATATTTGACTATTTTTCAACACATTAGTCATAAAATGATATTATGAATGAAATTAAAAGCATTTTATTCAGACCTAAATTAACAGTGATGTCCCCAAACCTACCAAAGCAAGTGTCCAAGCAATATATCATAGCAATAAGAAAAGCTTCCCAAGAAAGGAGAGCTTGCTACTAACCTCCAGATTAAAACAACAGGTTGACAGATTTTCCTCTATCTTAATAGTCATCAGTCTTTATTCGATCCCTTCACATTTTAGCCGTTTTCCAAAACGTAAAAAGAGGTAATCACGGCTCGGGGACATGGAAAATTAACAATGTCAGAGAAATATGTACACGGGACTGGGACAATAATAAATGCATGTTTACAACAGCCTACAGCAGCAGAAAACAAAAGTCACAGCCCTCGCACCAATGTGATGTAGCCCATAAGTGCGAGAGAGACAGAACGAGAAGAAAAGCGCTAGCTTCATCGTATAGGTGCGAGGGCTGTGACTTTTGTTTTCTGCTGCTATAGGCTGTTGTAAACATGCATTTATCACGGATGTATTTATTATTGTCCTTGTCCCGTGTACATATTTCTTTGACATTGTTAATTTTCCATGTCCCCGAGCCGTGATTACCTCTTTTTACGTTTTGGAAAACGGCTAAAATGTGAAGGGATCGAATAAAGACTGATGACTATTAAGATAGAGGAAAATCTGTCAACCTGTTGTTTTAATCTGGAGGTTAGTAGCAAGCTCTCCTTTCTTGGGAAGCTTTTCTTATTGCTATGATATATTGCTTGGACACTTGCTTTGGTAGGTTTGGGGACATCACTGTTAATTTAGGTCTGAATAAAATGCTTTTAATTTCATTCATAATATCATTTTATGACTAATGTGTTGAAAAATAGTCAAATATTTAGGAGATGTGTCACTTTACTGATTTTAGTAAGATATAGACCAAGTGAAGTTAATTGTCACTCTTTACGGTCTTTTCATAGTAGTTCCAAACCTTAAAGTCTAAGGCGAAGGAACTAAATTCTCCGGGGCCAACATGTCACTTGGTGTGGATGTTCGACCCGTCATTAGCTTTTAAAAAAATCATGGTTTGGAATTTTTGTACGTATGACGTATTTCTGCTAGAGTTGAAACAGTGAAATTATACAACATTTTAACGGGATTTTACTAAATAGAGCCAAGAAAAATTTTTCACGATCCAATCCAACCATGGATCATTTGAATCAGTATAAAAAACTGAATGTAAAACACCATGACTAGAGTTGGTATTGTGTTTCATATAGGATATTAGGTATCATTCATAACTTGAGACGGATTGGTCGAACAATAAACTTTGACCTCCTATAACTCCCAAACCATAATTTTTAAAAAAATTTCCTTTGACATATGGGTCCTTGGGGTGGTCCCAAATGATATTTAACCACTTCCAACTCAATCTGAAAACCATCATTTTGGACCTTGTGGTGATCTGACAGAGAATGACCCTCAAACAAGTGTTTTTTGGCAAAAGTTGTTAAACGGGATGCCCGTACTTTGATTCCACTCATTTAAAAGAATGTGCTGCCCGGAACTACCATCTACTTAGACTCATCGAAAGCCTATGCCACGCTTGGCCTGCACGGGTTTAGGCATTTCCAAGTTAATCATTCTGTCACTTTCAAGGAAGGCAAAGTTTGCATAAATACTATAGAAGGAATGTGGGCTCTTGTGAAGTGAAGTTTTTCAAGATATAATAGGCAGAAAGCCATGTTCGAATTTATGATTAGGAGGAGGTTGTTAGGTTACGGTGATCAAAGAGTTACATTTCTGGAGAAAATAAAGGAGGTGTATAAGCTGAAGTGTTCTGATGTAGTTGATTCAGAAACTAAAACTGCTGAAGCAGATTAGTAATTTTTGTACTCTTGTTTTGTTTACTTTGTAGTGATTTTTCTGTGAATAGTACTCGTATTAATTTTTGCTTTTTTGGGGAAATTATAAAATATATAGTTGTTGCAGAAGTATGCCTTTAGACCCCACATTCCTTCAAATAGTATTAGTGCAAACTTCGCCTTCCTTGAGGGAGATATAATTATTAACTTGAAGGGACACTCAAGTCATAAAAACAACATGATTTCCTCAAATATCTCTCTGCGAAAAGTCAACCAGTCGACAACAGTCTTGTTGGAAATATCTACCTCACGCATACTGTGTTTATGCGAAAACTTATGAAGACGAAAGGAGTGATTAAGCCAGATTTTAGCGGGGGTCCAACAAGCGGCAGCCCTCTGGTAATGTTTCAATTTTTTTTTTTTGTTTGGTGAAAATTAGAAAATTTGAGGTCGATAGTACACTTTGCCCCATCCGCGGAAGTGCAGTATCGACCTCCTTATCGACCTCCCCTCAGCGGGGTCCAGGGGGCGGCAGCCCCCTGGTATAGTTAAAAAAAAAAAAAAAATGTGATTTTTAGTAAAAATTAGAAAATGAGGTATTTTCCGAATTAGAACAGGAGGAATATTGCCGTTCCCGGACCATCAGAGAAGTGCTCTCTGGACCGGGCCAGGCGAGAAGCCCCTCTGATTTTGGTCGAGGCTTTGTGATGGTCCGGGAGCAGCCGATACTTCTCCTGTTCTTCTAATTCGGAAAATACCTCATTGGCAGTCGATAGTACACTTCCTTCGGAAATATTTTAGGTGGCAAAAGTGGCCGGTATTAAAATGGATTTCAACATTTTAAGTGGCAAGTTGCCATTTAAAATGTCAAAATCGCTTCTAGTGCTACTTTGCCATTTAAAATTTTTTCCAGGGTTTGAGTGGCAAGTTGCCACTTAAAATGTCAACATCCACTTTACTGCCACCTTGTTACTTAAATTTTTTCCCATGGTTTACCCCATCCGCGGAAGTGTAGTATCTAACTCCCTTCAGCGGGGGGCCAGCCGGGGCTGCCGCCCCCTGGTAGCTTAAAAAGAAATTGTGATTTTTGGTAAAAGTTCGAAATAAGAGGTTGATAGTACATTAATGGCTAAAGTTATGTTAGGTTTGGTTTGCTTAATTGTGCGTAGGCTGGTTTCCCTGGTCAACTTTAAACAAGGAGGAGGCCTATATAGTAGAATTTAGCCGGACGCTAGGAGCAGAGGTGTGACTGAATTGCAACTCGTTTTCGTTTGAAATAAAGAATTTGTTATGAGTTAACTATGTTAAATTAAAATTGTGCGATTATAGCGCGTTCCGCCGGCAAGGCCACCCTCCTCTCTCTCTAATTTTCTGTTGGTTTCTTTTTATTCCAGTTAACTGTTCTCCTAATAATACACCAGCATAGGTCTCTACCTTAGGTCCAAAATAAGAATTTTCTTTTTCTCCTATTAATACGCCCGGTAGGGCCCGTGCTCAGCCCCAAATCTCCGATTTCTACTAGTTTAGAAGGAGAGGAGAGATTACCCTTCCCGCCTCTCCTCTCGGTGCCGGCGGAGCGTCGTACCCTCGTGATCGCCACACACCCGCACGCGCCCCGAGAGGCCCCCGGCGTACGGGAGCATCCGACATTCACCGCCCCGCCCCGCCCCGCCCCGCGGGTCCAGCCGACATGACTTGCACGCTGGCCCGCTGGGACGGACGAGATTTATCGCCCCGGCCCCGCGGTGCGGCGCGGGTCGGTCCGCGGTGGGTCCGGCAGGGGTCAGCCCGGGGCAGTTAAAGGCCAGTCACACCTGAGCAGCTGGAGGTGAGCGGTGAGCCCGGCCCGGCCCGGCCCGGCCCGCCGGCCAGGGTGCTGCTGCAGTGTGATGCGCGCCGGCGGCATAGGTGCGAGTGAGACAGCAAAGAGCCGAGTGCAACCGCGGGGATATCGAGAATCGATTGTGTCCGCGAAAGAAAGCCCAAAAGTAAATACAGCCAGCCAGACGTTTTCCTCACCTTTGTATCGGGGTATTATTCATCACGTGATCGTTTTGCCCCATTTCTATAAGGGACACAATCATCAAGTGATCGTTTTGCTTTCCTTTAAATGGGGACACATGCATCACGTCGTGATGGTTATGCTCCCCCCTCTTATGTGTCGGGCATATTCATCACGCGAGGATTGTGCTGAATTGTGCTACAGCTATAGCTAGCTATTGTATAGCTATAGCTAGCTATTGCATAGCTATAGCTAGCTATTGTATAGCTATAGCTAGCTATTGTATAGCTATAGCTAGCTATTGTATAGCTATAGCTAGCTATTGCATAGCTGTAGCTAGCTATTGTATAGCTATAGCTAGCTTTTGCATAGCTGTAGCTAGCTATTGTATAGCCATAGCTAGCTATTGTAGCTATAACTACCTATTGAGTAGCTATAGCTAGCTATTGTATAGCTATAGATAGCTATTGTATAGCTATAGATTACTATTGTATAGCTATAACTAGCTATAGCTAGCTCCCACCGACCGCCCCGCGGACTTCGCATTAAAAAAGTGTCCGGGAACACCCTTGGATAACGCATTACAAGGTCTGCCCGCTAGCGTGGCGTACGCGTGTAAAACAAACCTAAGCGTCTCTCTTTAATGTCATTTCCATTACGCTGTGGGTTAAGCGCTTTAACTAATGTTTGAATGCACCGCGGCACAACCACACCCACGAGCACACAGGGCACACATGCGGGACGCGACGGCCACCGCGCACGCACGCTACACTCTCAAAAATACTGAGACATCGACGTAAGTTGGCTGCGTACTGTTCCGTCCAACTGGAAAGCACGCGGTTTTAACGAATCATTTGTTCATTGAGTTAAGCTATCCTTTCCATGACAAGAAAAATACACTGCCTTTGCCTTCCGAACAACACTGTTAAAAAAAAATGTTGGAAATTCACAGCACCTCTATTGTGAAAAAAGTTGCCAGCACTCTTCGTTATAAATTACAACAGTCCTCTGTATTTTTACCAGGACTCTTCGGGAAATTACAACTTGCCTCTGTATTTAAACCAAAACTATTCGGGAAATTCCAACTGTCCTCTGTATTTTACCAGAACTCTTCGAGAAATTCCAACTGTCCTCTGTATTTAAAATAAACTGGCTTCAAAAATATGGTCGACTGTCCGATAAAATATTTCACTTTGAGCCAGCGAAACGGTCCCTTTCTGATTACGGAGAAGTGTTGGGATTTCACAATCGTTCCGTATCGAGGAAGTGCTGGGAAATCACAATAAATTTTTAACAGTGAATTGTGGCTGCTTCTTGATTGCAAGCACATTTTGTGTGTGTGTGTATGTGTGTGTGTGACGAAAAAAGAAATCCTTTTCAACTGCAAAAACATTTTTTTTGTCAGCTTAAGATGCAGCCAAATCCCTTGCAGTGCGAACAAACCCTTGTCGAGGATTTATCAGTGTACTCAGCAGCTGCTGGGGATTACACTAGACATCCGCGACGCGACGTCGGCGCAGAGGTTTATTTTCGCGGGGCGGTACGACGTACGTGCGCCTCCTCGGCGCTGAGGAGTGATTTTCTCTCCCGAGCCTCCTGGCTGTCCAGGCCAGCCGGGCCGCAGTGTTGCCACAAAAGTAGGCAATGAGTATAGCCCAAACACAGCGGCGACAACTCTGACATAGTTGTCCACTTCGTAATTTGGGAAAATTCCGGAAAATTCAAGAAAATTTCATGAAAATTCAGTAAAACTCACGAAACTTTAGATAAAATCCAAATGAATATTTAAAAAAAAATCCCTAAAATTTCACAAAAATTTACGAAAACTTACAAAAATTTACGAAATGTGTAGACCAAAATTCAGAGCTGTTTCCCCCTGGCACAGCGGGCTGCATCTGCGCCTGCCTTAAGGCGCAACACCCTAACACAAGCGCGTACGTGTTGCCTGTAGTAGGCAAGCGCAGATACGCAGCCCGGTATACGCCAGTGTGCGCTTCAGGGGCTACTTATTGCCTACTCTTGTGGCAGCTCTGCCGCGCCAGGCAAGCCGCCAGCCAGCCGCGCACCGAGCAGACCTAGCCACCCGCTGGGCTGGGCTGGGCTGGGCTGGGCTGGGCTGGGCTGGGCTTTGCTGGGCTGGGCTGGGCAGGGCAGGGCTGGGCAGGGCTGGGCTGGACAAGGCTAGGCCGGGCTGTGCTGGCTGCGCGACGTTCGCGCATTTGCACGCATAAGCGCTATATGTCTGGGCGGGGCGCGCGGCGGGCTCGGCGGGATTATTATTACTGATGGGTGAAAGCCCTGAGGACAGACGGGTGGGACACTCATCCTACACGCGGCAGCTGGCGCGGGACCATATGGACCGCGGCACAGCACGCACCGGCACCGGCCGGCACCCGGGACGGACGGATGCGACCCCCTGGTGCGGCATGAAACTATAGGCCGACTAACGATGTTATATGCACGCGACAAAGGGGGAAAAAATTTCGTTTCTTTCAATTTTTTTTTAGAAAATACAAGGAATTCTTATTTATATTTATTTCCAACATTCACCTAAAGAAGAAGAAGAAGAAGAAGAAGAAGAAGAAGAAGAAGAAGAAGAAGAAGAAGAAGAATTTAAAAAAAAATGTTTGCTTTGAAAGAAAAAAAGCACCTTTGCATAAATATTGATGAATCATAAAACAGAACAGACTGCATGTTGCAAACAAACAACAAACGAATCTCTTTGGTTATAGTTAGTGTGCTCAAATAACATTAACAGTCCCACCCTTAAAACAATATTTTAAAAAAATAAAAATAATAAAAATAGTCTATTTTCTTTTTTTCTTCGAATCATTCCCTACGTATTCATTTTTCTTCTTATTTCAGGAGCTGCTGTCGGTGTGCTTGAGCTGAAACCTCGCGCTCAGAGGAACTACGTCACTTCCGCGCGGCGGTAAGTGAAACCTATGGGTGCGCGCGCGCGTGCGGCGGGGCCCCGGCCCGGCCCGGCCCCGGCGGGGAGCGCGTCGCGACGACCTTTCCACTCCGTGGCACGGCACGGCACGACCTCGCCCGGCTTTCAATAAGCTCATGGCGCGGAGGTCTTCCCTACCGCGTGCACGCGGCTGTGCCGGGGCGTGCGCGCCCAGCCAGCAATAACGTCTTCACCCGGCCCGGCTGTTTGGAAAGGCAAGGCGGAGGAGCAAGGAACGCCGTCATCTCAACATTCACATTGCCGCGTGCGGTAGGGGCGAGGGGGAAACAACTCTGAATTTTGGTGAACACATTTTGTAAATTTGTAGTGAATTTTGGGGCATTTTCGTGAATTTTTGCTGAGTTATTGCTAGAATTTTGTGATTTTTTTTTGTGTGAATTGTACTGACTTTTCTGATCTTTTCCTAATTATTCTGAAATTTTCTGTATTATTTCTTATGAATTCTTTTGAATTACGAGGTAATTTTTGACGTTTCCTTACGTCGTTTTTGGTTTTTCCAAACGAAAACATGAAAAAATTGAAAGGAATGTGACAGTTTCGTCAAAATAAATTGCGGTGAACTGTTGGTAATCACTAGACCCGGAGTCGCCCTGTTTATTTTCTATACGTCTACGATTGTAAAAGCAATTCGAGTAGAGGTTTCTCGAGACGAAACTGTTATGTAATATGTTCGCCGAAGAAAAATGAATACACAAAATTCTGTAGGTGTTTAATTTGTAACAGGCGTTTCATAAAAGACGCAGATGCGAACGGGTTTGCCCACACCCAAGGGGCTATCGCGCCCTACGGGGAGATCGGGTAGGCAAACTCGTGCGCACCTGCGCGTCTTTTATGAAACGCCCGGTAGATGAGATTTGAAAAGTATTCTAAAAAGATGTTTTTTCATCTACTGTTGTGGACGTAAAATTTTCCCCCAAAACCATGAAGAAGGTAAATGCTGTCGATGAACCAAAGCCGCCCCCTAGCACCTCCGGGCTCCGGACCGGAGCCACCAAAAGGAGAGTTCATTTCCCCGGAAGCGCCAACTTCACGTTTGACGGAGCGCGCGCGCGCGCACGCCGCACGCTCATTGTCATAAAGCTGGCGGGGCGTGGCGTGGCGGGGGCGGGGCAGGGCAGGGCAGGGCAGGGCGTGGCAGGGGTGCTCACCGCATCACCCCGACACGCCCCGCCACGCTACGCCACGCCCCGCCACGCCACGCCCTGGTGCCACGCGACACAACGTACCGCACCGGGGAAAGTGAAACTTTATTGTGTCAGCAAGGCGGAGATAAGAGGCGTGGATTTACGCCCCAAAACGGCCGAGAAGCGACCTGCCGCCCGGCCGGGCCGGCCCTTCTAGCCGGCCAGCGCTCTCGCCCGGCCCGGTCCGGCCCGGCGCGGCCCTTCCGGTCAGGTGCTTATTTGCATATCGCCGGCAAAGGCGCTCCTGCTTTGGCAAGCAGCCTCTAATCGCACCGGCTTTAGTGCAAGGCACGTCTATCGTGAGAAATCGGATACCTTAAACGGCGCCGATGAGGCGTGCATGAACTTGTTAAGACAATATGACAGGTCGACGATTTGTCGTTCAGATAAACGCTCTGTAATCGGCGACCGGACTGGATGCTGTTTAACTTTATATGCGTCTCGGGGGAGCCTAATTGAGATCTCGGAAAGAGGGAAACTCTACTGACAGATATAGTATAGAAGGAGCGCCGGCAGCTTTTCGCATTTTATCTTCCAAATCCAAACCACCAAAAGGCGGGCGCGCCCTGCCCCCTGCCCCCCCCCCTCCCGCCCGCAGCTCACGGCTGACGGCTGCCTCAATCGAGAGTGGAGCGTGTCGGGAGAGCGTTATCAGCCCTAGCGGCGGGGCGGGGCGGGGCGGGGCGGGGTAGGGCAGAACAGGGCAGGGCAAGGCCAGCCGCTATTGGACAGGTCGTGTCGAGTCAGGCGCAGCGCCATCCCCTTAACAAACTAATTTCTCTCTCTCTCTCTCTCTCTCTCTCTCTCTCTCTCTCTCTCTCTCTCTCTCGTCCCCAGCCGATGCGTCTTAATTGCCCAGCGCCGGGCGCCGGGCCGCGTGCTGCGCGCGGTGCCCCCCTGCTGCTGCGTGTTGACAACCACATTCGAAAGTGGGAAGTGGTCCAGGCCAGGGGGTCCCAGCTCAGGCCCAGGCGGCCGGGCCCCAATCAGCCCCAGCGGGCTCCAGCCGGGCTCCAGCCGGGCTCCAGCCGGGCTCCAGCTCCAGCCGCCGGGCCTGAGACGAGCCGAGCCCTTGACCTGGACCAATAACGTTTATGCGTTGCTCCACATTTCGACGGCGCGCCGCGCCTCGCCGGCCGGCCGTCGGCCGTACCGGGTCTGGCCGGACGAGCGCTGTGTAGCAGGAGCCGAGCCGAGCCGAGCGGCCAGCCGAGCGGGCAGGGCAGGGCGGGCGCCGAGCGGAACAAGCCCGCCGGCCGTGGCGGGGAGGGGAGGGGCAAAGCCGGGAGAGGGGAGGAGGAGGAGTGAGGACGATACAACCTGGACAGACTGGCCGCTCGCTCTCGGCCGTCCGGTGCGGCGCGGCGCGCGCGTCCTAACGGGACAACGGGACGTACTTCTCCACTTTGTTCTCGCCCGAGGCGCGCCCCGCCCCGCCCCGCCCCGCCCCGCAGCACCACCACGCCCACCCGGGGCCCCGCCAGCGGCCCCGCCCGGGGCATGTCCGGCCCGGCGCGGCCAAGACAGCAGATGCCAATGCTGCAGATGCTGCTGCCGAGGGGGGAATCACTCAAACAAAAACTTTTGATTTCCTTGATTTTGTTAATTGTTTTTTGTTTGTTTTCATTTTGATTTTTAAAGAAAAAAATAAATTCTTGGTAAATTTTGATTTTTTCCACCTATTTCTGCTTTTTAAAAAATTTTATTTCACCTCTTTGTTCATTTGTTCTCGATTTTCCGCATTTTTCTTCCTTTTTTTCCTTCAAATTTTTGGTTTACTTTGAAATGGTATTTTCGAAGTGAGCCCCTCCTCCCGGGGCCCGGCTAGAGATGACAGCTGCATGACGCCTTACCGGCACGGTGCGGTGGAGCTCGCTCTACTAGCAGGGACTGGCGCACGCGCTTCCGTCCTTGTCGCACGCACGGAGCCATGCCATCCCTAAAGTACGGCATCGCCAAAAGTGCGACAAGGACGGAGACACAAGACCGAGGCAGGGGACCAGGAGCGCCGCGCCGAGGGGGAAACAACTCCGATTTTTTGTTTTACATACATCGTAATTCAAAAAAAATGCAGAAAACTTCTGAAAAAAATTGAGGAAAATTCACAAAACAAAGTGGAGTAAAGCGGGCTGCATCTTATGCGCCTGCCTCCTATTACGCAACATACACGTGCATCTGTGCGCAGGTGTTGCCTACAGTAGGCAGGTGCCGAGGCAGGCGCCGATGCAGCTAATTATTGCCTACTTCTCTTGCAAGAACACCGGGCGTGAGGTTTTCGCGCGCTTCTAGTGCGGCTCTGCGGGCCGGGCTGGGGCTGGGGCGCGGGATTACGTCCAGGGGCGTGACCTCAGAGAAAGGGGTGGCGGTGGAGTGGCTCAGCGCCGCACGGCGCACCGCGGCGCACTACCCCACCAGCACGCGGTCACACCAGCAGTCACCGAGGTCAACCTCCTCCCGAGGATGGACAGAGGGTGGGAGGACGACGCGCGGCTCTTAAAATTTCACGGCTAATGAAAACTTGGTAATGTAGACTCTGCTAGGGGCATGGGGGTATGGCGTCGGGGGACAGGGGAGGGAGGGGGGAGAAGCGCCATGCGTGATGGAGACGCTAATGTTGTGTATGTGCGTCGAGATTAGGAGTCGTGACTGTAGCCGCGATTTGGTTACATTTTGCGAGCGCTCGCGGCCCGGCGCACTCTGCAGCGAGGAGGTTGAGAAGACTCGCGCAGGCCCCCTTCCTTTTTTACGACTTGTAGTAACGGGCTCTAAAAGGCCAAAACCCAGTAAAACGTGTAAAAGTGCCTCCACCGCGTCGAGTGTCGGGTGCGGCCCGCTCGCCACGCCGCCCCACCCCGCCTAAACCACCCCACCTCGCCTCGCCTGCTGCGTCTAATGAGTGAGAGGAAGAAAATAGGGGAGGGCGATTGGTTCAATAAAATGGAGACACGGCGCTGAGAGGGGGGGGGGGGGGTAGGAGGAGGAGCGAGACCGGTCCAGGCGGGGAGGGCAGGGCGTCGCCTTCACTACTCAAAGGGCTCAACATCAGCCGGCCCGGCCACCGAGGGCTGACGAGACGGCTGCCGAGGGGGCTGCCGAAGGGTGACAAAGGTTGCTAAGGGCTGCCAAAGGCTGCTAAGGGATGCCGAGAGGGATGCCGAGAGGGATGCCGAGAGGGATGCTGAGAGGGATGCCGAGAGGGATGCTGAGAGGGATGCTGAGAGGGATGCCGAGAGGGATGCCGAGAGGGCTGCCGAGAGGGATGCTGAGAGGGATGCCGAGAGGGATGCTGAGAGGGATGCCGAGAGGGATGCTGAGAGGGATGCCGAGAGGGATGCCGAGAGGGCTGCCGAGAGGGATGCTGAGAGGGATGCCGAGAGGGATGCTGAGAGGGATGCCGAGAGGGATGCCGAGAGGGCTGCCGAGGGTCTGAGGAAGCGCGGACACCTCTGCTTCCATTTTCATCGCCTCTAACGCAGTTACGCATCGCACCAGCCGGCCGACCCAGTCGAACCGAGCCGAAACCCTCCGTGACGAATATCGCCGCGTCGCCAGCAAAAACAAAACAAAAAAAAAAAAAAAGTCTGAGCAAACTTCTCGCCAGGCGAAAAACTTTGCGCGATCGTGCGGCAGCGTGGCGCGGCGTGGCTCGGCGTGGTGGGGCGGAGCCGTGATGGGATCCGTCACCCCGCCCCGCCCCGCCCCGCCCCGCCCCGCCCCGCCCCGCCCCGCCCCGCCCCGCCCCGCCCCGCCCCGCCCCGCCCCGCCCCGCCCCGCCCCGCCCCGCCCCACCCCGCCCCGCCCCGCTTCACGGCCACGCGGCTCAGCAGCGCATGCCATCGCGGTCGGGTCGCGCGCGCATTCAAATTATCGATCCATTCAATTGGAGCCGAACCGATCGAAGCCCATGGCGCGTCACGGTGGCGATCAGCCAATTACACGGCCAATGGAATCCGATCACAGGCCGCGGCGCAGCGGCAGCCCCGCAGCGCGGCCAACTTATCATCTGATTCCCCCTGGGATGGCACGGCACCGGCATCGCACGGCACTGGCACCGGCAGTGGAGGGGGCCGCGCGCTCCGCACGCTCCGCACGGGCGAGGCGAGGGCGGCGGCGGGGAAGCTCCTGCAGGATGATTCTGGACAGCCCTCAGTGGTGTCCTCTCTCTTGCTCGTCATGGCCGTGCCCCATGAGTGCGACAAGGACTACGAGACACGAAACCACTGAATGGAATCGGCGGAAAGGGAGGGGGGGAATCACTTCGAAAATTCATTGTTCGCCCCCCCCCCAAGAAAAAATGTATAAATAAAATCAGAATATAAAATCAAGAAGAAAGCTACAGAAAAATCCGCAAAAAATCGAGAAAAAATGAACAAAATACTGAAAAGAAAAAATGAAAAAAGGCAGTTATAGGAGGAAATAATCAAAATTTATCAAAAGTGATAGAAAGTTTCTTTGAAAAAATGAAAAGAAAAATCAAAACAAAAACATCAAATACTCCAAAGTGAAAAAAAATCATTGCACACTTTCTGTTTAAGTGATCCCCCCTCTACGGAATCACCCTTACTGTTCTCAAGAAACACGGCGGCTGTGTAGGCGGGGCAGCCCAGGCCGCCAGGAAGGTAGGCCGGCCCGCCGCGCTCGCCTGTTGCGTTGGGTTGCCTACCCGTCCCGTGTCGGGCGCCATGCGTAGGAAAAAGAAAATACATCCGATTCACGCGTTTTCCATGAGGGGAGAGGGCCTTTCTTCGAAAGACCATTGTGCGGCTCGGAAAAAAAAATAATTAAAAAAATCAAATTGAAATCAAGAAAAAAGATACAGAAAAATCCAAAACATCGATAACAATTGAACAAAAAACAAATGAAACATTGAAAAAAAGGCAGAAAGAGGGGGGGAGGTCTAAAAGTTTATCAAAAAATTGATTATTTTTTTTTGAAAAATCAAAACAAAGAATTTAAAGGGGAACAAAATAATTGCACACATTTTGTATGAAAGATCCTCCCCTCGGTTTCCCCTGCTGCTCCGTAGAAATGTTCTCTAGCGGTGGTTTTACAGCCCCCCGCGGGTACGCGCATTGCGCCGCGTCCCACGACTGGACCGGACGGGACTGGACACAGGGGGACGCGCGGGACGGGACACGGCCGCGGCGCGACGCGTACCTCAAGCCTGCGGAGCCTGCGCGCCTCAAACACACCTTCTCCTTTCCAGAAATTTATTAGCTCCGATCCTTGTCTGCATCCCGCGCCGCTACACCGGCCTTGCGACGGGACGGGACGGGAGTCGCGACTTCCGTTTACGAGCCGGGTGCTGGACGAGGGGGTCGTCCCTCAGGCCTGTATAGCCGTCCTGCTAGCAAGTCCTGCAGGCCGCAGCCGGGCCTGCACCCGAGTTAAATCCTGCGGGTCTGCGGGGGCTACGCACGAGGCGCCCGGACCTCGCTCGCTGCTCGTACCCCCCCCCCCCTCTTTACCTCACTTTACGCGATTGGTTCGATCGGTTTTGGGGGTGATGAGGAAGCGTGGCCCGTGGCCGTCGCCACCACTACAAAGCTCGCGGGATTTCGAGCTTCCCGCAGGGATATAGCTTTTAATCATTTGGAAATAAACACCGATACCGATTGATGTCTAAGATTTGTTTTACAAGTGTTTGTTTTGATTTTTCAAGGAAAATTCCGATCGCTTTATGAAATTTTTTAATATTTTCCCCTTATTTCTGACTTTGTTTTTCAATCCTTTTTTTGTTAATTTTTTCTCTATTTTTTGGTATCTTTTATCTTGATTTCATTGTGATATTTTATTTAATTTTTTCAGTCATTTTTTGGGGGGTCCGTACAATAATTTTTCGAAGTCACTCTTCCCTCGCTATGACCACTGTATCCATGGGAAGTTTTGTCTAATTATCTGGCATTCGGTACCCAGTGGTGACGGCTGCTGACCAGTAGCAGTAGTCGTCCCAGTCCGACATCTGCGGTGGCTGGCAGCCCCGGACAGGGCAGGGCAGGTTGTATCAGGACGCACTCGCCTGAAATCACAACCACAATTCCAACAGTTCCGATCCCCACCCCCTTTCCAGGTTATATCCACCAACCTTATTCGTTTTCCGCGAAAGTCATGGCTTGCGAGCTCAGTACCCATGAGAAACCGCATTTATTGAATCCGCGCATTTCTGTTGATTGTGCCGGCTATATGAGCTATATTCAGCAGAACATTTTGCAAAAATCGCGAGAAAAATTGCATTTATTCGTCATTTTAAAAAAGTTTCGAAGGTACTAAAGCGTCATAAATAAATCCTTTGGAATTTTTTTGTTTCTTTTATTTTCGTTATCTGTGTGCGCGAATATAAGTATTCGAGTGAGTGAAGGAGAGGCAAGTTAGTTCAGCGAACACTCTCTACATCTCTCTTTTGCCTTGATGCCTGAATTACTAGCTATACGCCTGTCCTGGGCTGAACTAATTCACACTCGATCGCTTTTCCCCAAAACGGAGCCATACAGCCTTATGGCAGGAAGGGACCCCCCGGCCCGACCCGGCCCGGCCGCGCCCTGACCATAGAGAGCAGAAAGTGGAAAGGATATAAAATGAAATATAAAACACACTCGTCGCCTATGGCTCCCAAATCGTGACGGCAGCAGTAGCAGCAGCAGCAGTAGTAGTGGTAGTAGTAGTAGTAGTAGTAGTAGTAGTAGTAGTAGTAGTAGTAGTAGTAGTAGCAGCAGCAGCAGCAGCAGCAGCAGCTGACTCCAGACGGACTCCGAGCTGGCCGGGGCACACCGGTCCCTTTTCCCACTGCACGCTGAACGTCCGCTAAGGAATTGACTTGTTGAATGTTCCTAGGTTCGGCCACCGCTGCGGCTGCGCGCGAAGGCGCGAGAGGAGAGGGGTGGCGGTGGCGAGGAGTGGCGAGGCGTAGCGTTGTATTTCCCATCGCCACCGCGGAGACTCGACTCGCGCGCGGCTCGCGGCGATGACGTGTGATTTCCAAAACAGTTTTCTCTTCCTGAAAGAGAACCAATAAGCGAGTAGCGCGAGCGCGGATGCAGTCCTGTTGCGCCCGCCGCACCCCTCCCCGCCCCGCCCCGCCCCGCCCCGCCCCGCCCCGCCGCACCCCGCCCCGCCCTGGCGCTATACCGCCACTGGTTGGTGCGGTTTGGAACTGACAACAACATCACTCGATACAGAACAGCAGCCCGGGCGGGCCGGGCCGGGCCGGGGCAGCGGTATGGCTACAGCAGCCGGAAGCACCCCGGGGATTTACTGCCGTGTGTGCGAATCATAAAATTGCCATGCTCTCGCCTCTTTGTGGAAATGTAGCTATGTGCGGTATACAGTATAAAATAGTTCGCAGCCGCAGCCGCGTAAATCACGCCAATGCGCGACCTCCAAAAAACGTTTTACTGACATGACATTGAATACATATACGTATACAGTCTCCCTAGTTAATGAAAACAGTAAATCTGTGAGGGAGTGGATCATTGAGAACTTTTCAGCTTTTGACAGCGAGTTTTTGGCCGAGGGGTGAAACAAATCTGAAGTATTTTTTTAACACGTTGTAATTTATGGAAAAAGAAAAATAATTTTAAAAAAAACCTTAATCAGGAAAATGCAGTTGGTTCTTTTTTAATTAATCATAAAACCACAAAACAAAATCAGGAAAAGTTAAAGTGACACTGTGAAAAATATGTTGGTAGATTTACGATTTATTTTGTAGATTACGACTTACGAAAATTGTTGTAAATTTACGACAGCCCATTCTTGTTTGTAATTGAATTTCAAGTCGATAGGTAATGCTTGTAATTTTACGATAAGTGATCATAATTTTACAACTGCACTTCGTAGAAAATTTTCCCGTATACCTACGACAATTTTTCACAGTGGACAATGGAGAACAATAAATTTAAAAAAGCACAATGAGTTGTTTCCCCCTCAGGCCCTCGGGTTTTGCAGAGCGGTATGCGGGCAGTGTGCGCTGGGGCGCTGCGCACGCAGGCAGATGAAGATGAGCCCCGCTCATCCCATCTCAGTCTCCTCTCCGCGATTGACACCATTCCGGCTAATTTTAACGGGACGTGCCGCCTCTGCCCCGGAGCACCCGGCGCGTGCGCTGCTGCTGCTGCTGCTCGCGTGGCGGCGCGTGGCGCAATAAGCGCGCGAAAAAAAAGTGAGAGAGACGAGACTATGAAAGAGAGGAGATTGCCATCGCATCGGTGGCGAGCGGCGGCCGGCGGCGCGCTGCTGCTGAGCTATCGGCTGTGAGGGAGAGCAGCGCCCGGCAGAGCCCCTGCGGGGTAGGCAGGCCTGTCGGACATCCGTGCTGGGCGGGGCTGCCCACCCCTGAGCCGGCGGGCGCTTTGAGCGCGCGGCCGCGCAGCAGCACGGCGCAGAGGGGGGGAAAATCGCCAATGAGGGAGTTGGAAAACACAGACAAAAAAGAGAAGAAAAAACATAAATGAAACGGTACAGGGTAAAAGAATATTCCTGATTTTTATTATTTTTTTATAATTTTTTTTTTAGGAAAAGGCGGTTGTCTGTGAGATGTTGCCTTTTTTTTTTCAGGGAATTTCTTCAAAATTAGGGAGTTTTTCAAAGTTTGCCCGTTTTTCACAACGAAACAAAAAATAATGTGACACGCCGGTAGTGAACTCGCGGAGCCATGGAGGTTATCACTATACTAACGACGTTTATACACACGCGTGCACTCGCACGTCCTGCACACCCAGAGGGCTGACATGACAACGTCGCCGTCTCGCTAGGCGGAGCAGCAGCAGCAGGGCAGCAGCAGGGCAGCAGCAGGAGCAGCAGCAGGAGCAGCAGCAGGGCAGCAGCAGGGCAGCAGCAGGGCAGCAGGACTACAGGAACGAGAGCAGAGCATAACGCCTGTATTCCTCATTGCCGTGCCGTCACTGGGTCAGGCGGGACATGCGGCAGCCGGTGCGCGGCGCGGTGCGGCGGCCTGCAGCCTGCTCCTGTCCCAGCCGTTACACGTCCCGCGCCATGTCCCCGCCCCGCCCCGCCCCGCCCCGCCCCGCCCCGCCCCGCCCCGCCCCGCCCCGCCCCGCCCCGCCCCGCCCCGCTGCCTCTTTCGTATTCCTGACCGCGTCCCGCTGTGGTCATTACGGGTAACACCCGCGGAGTAAAGCACTGGACCAGGGCAGCGGGCCGCGCCGGGCAGCAGACTGATTCCGAAGCGCGCTCTCCTCGCCCTGTCTCTCTCTCTCTCTCTCTCTCGCCCCTGCTGTACGGCGAAGCCCATGAGTGCGAGAGAGAGACAGGGCGAGGAAAGCGCTGCTCTTCGGAATAGGTCGACTGGGCAGGGAGGGGGAGGCTGCGGCCGCCGGTCCAGTTCAGTTCCGAGGAAGGATGCGGCTCAGCGCCATAAAGGCTGCCGCCGCCGCTGCAGTGTGAACAGGAGATGAAGAAAGAAACTAAATGGGGAGCATTCCTCTAAGCCAAACAAGGAGGAGGGATGAGATTGAAGGAGAGGGAGAGGGGGGGGGGCTGTCGTGTGGAGTCAGGAGAACGGCGAAGGAGACGAGGCGAGACGAGCGGGCGCCACGCCCCGCCCGCCCCGCGTTGCAAGCCGTACCGTCATGTTTGTGTTCCACGGCTCTTTGCTCATTAGCGAACAGATGTCGTACTCTGCAGGGCTCGGTTCGCCCCGCCCCGACCAGCCCCACCATGTGCCGAGTAGGGGGCGGGGGCGGGGGCGAGGCCGGCCCGGCCCGGCCGAGGCCCCAAGATGAAGACGACGATAATGACGACGGCGCGCAGGCCGAGAGCGAGGCCGAGAGGAGGCACTCTCCCCGCCTAGCTCCGCCCTTGAACCTCAGCCTCGGCGGGGGGGGGGGGGAGAGAGAGAGAGAGAGAGAGAGAGAGAGAGAGAGAGAGAGAGAGAGAGAGAGAGAGAGAGAGAGAGAGAGAGAGAGAGAGAGAGAGAGAGAGAGAGAGGAGAGGAGAGGAGAGGAGGAGGTTTGGTCTGGGGCAGGGAGAGCAGCCAGCAGGGCCAGGGCCAGGGCCGCCCGGGCACCGGGCAGGCCTTGGGCAGGCTTAGGTTCAACTTCACAACTTACAAGTAGCAGCGCCGCACAGTGGGCTGAAACGCTAAAAAAGTGGACAAAACTAATAACTATCACATTTTATCCAATGAAGACCACCGTATATTGGTTTCCTATGTTTTGAGCACCGTAGATTTCATTTTTGACAAAATTTTCGATGTCTAAGGGGCGGAACCAGTAAAAAAAAAGGGAGGACACTACAATTTTACTTGAATTTTACTAAAATTGGTAACCGGGGGTTTTTTGGTGCGCTGATTTCATTTTTGTGCTTGTTTTTAATGTCCAAGAGGCAGAGCCAGGTATAAAAGGGGCGTAAAACTACAATTTTGCTCGATCACTGCCATCATTCGTACCCGTGGGTTTGCGGTTGTGCTGAACACGTTTTGAATGTGTAGGTCAGAAAAGGCTTCAGGAAAGGTTAAAAATAATACGAAAAGTATACCAAAGGCATGGCTGTTCATCAAAAAATCGCTAGTGTGCCGTTCGTTTTTTTTTAAACTAGATCTGCATACAAATTTTGGTAGAAATCGAGTGAAAGTGTACTTTTACCCCCCTTTTTACCGTCGTCCGTCCCTTCTAGAACCAAAAATAAGCCTGAAAATGAAGTCAGCGCACCCAGAAACCCCGGATTACCAATTTTGGTAGAGATCGAGTGAAATTGTACTTTTAACCCCCTTTTTTGACCGAGTTCCGCCCCTTTCAGAACTAAAATTAGCCTGGAAATGAAATCAGCGCACCCTCAAACCCACCGATATGCCTAGAAACGAAATCAGCGCACCAAGAAACCTCTACATAACAATTTTGGTAGAGATCGAGTGATGGCAAGTTCATCTGGTTCCAGACTACGGACCTTAAAAACGCTGTATTTTCTCGTAAATTCGCAATTTCTCGCAAAAACCGACTATAGAATCGGGTAGTGGACATATCTGGCTTCACAACCCTGTGCGGGACTTTTTTCACAACGTTTCATTTTGTGAGATATAGACCACTAAAGTTATGATAAATCGTTACCCGGAAAGACTATGTTTGGGGGATTATTCAGCGGGGCAGAGGCATGGTACTGAGCGTAGCGCGACAGAAATCGATGCTTTATGTCTAGTTGAAGATATATGAGAGGTGCATTCACTTCCGACAAAAGATAATTGGTGGGAAACAAATATATTGAGGGTTGATGTTAGCAAAGAGCAAAATTGCCTTTCAGAGACAACCTGTTTTGCGGGGAGCTTTGGCATTGAATATTTGCCGATAAAAATGGGTAGAATATGTTTTTGGGGTTCTTACACATTGTAGAAGAAGGTGAAAACCTCCGATTTCGGGTCCAACGTAGAAAAAAAATTGGACTTTTGTCCACTTTTTTAGCGTTTCAGCCCACTGTGCGCCGGGCCGCGCGATGTACACATGACGTACTCTGAAGAGCCCAGCGCCACGCCCCGCCGCACCGCGTCGTGCAGTGACTGCCAATAGTGCGGCGTGGCGAGGCGTGGCGAGGCGTGGCGTGGCGGGCGGCACGAGACAAGCTGCGCACCGCGCCGCATCCGGATGAGCGCGCAGCCACTGTATCATTCATGACCGCTCATCGGCGGCGATGAGCCGATAGCTGTCCGTCACTGCAGAGCTGCCCGTCCCCGCCCCGCCCCGCCCCGCCCCGCCCCGCCCCGAGCGCGTTATTGACAGCGGTGTAAAGGCCCGTGCAGACAAGCAGCCGGCCGGGCCGGGCCGGGCAGGCGGTGCAGCGAGTACGACAGGAACGCGTCCTTGTCCTTCAAACCGTAGCGCACCGAAAAAAAAACAGTTGACAGAAGAAAAAAAAAGAAACGACAAAGAAACACCGTAAGACGGGGCACGGCCCGGTATACGACGGCGGCGCGCCCGCAGCGCGAGTAATAAAGTCCTGCAGGACTCATCGCCGGAAGGGGTGGGGGGGTGGGGGAGACTCGTGCTCACTTGCCGGTGAGCAGGAGTGGAGAGGACTCGGCCGGGCCGGACCGCGGCACTTACCGGCACTGCTGCCCCGCATTGCTCGACTTTTGCTTCCGTCGCGCAAGTGACCCAGTGCGATCAACGGAACAAGACCAGACCAGGCTGGACCAGGCTGGACCAGGCTAGACCAGGCTAGACCAGGCTAGACCAGGCTAGACCAGGCTAGACCAGGCTAGACCAGGCTAGACCAGGCTAGACCAGGCTAGACCAGGCTAGACCAGGCTAGACCAGGCTAGACCAGGCTAGACCAGGCTAGACCAGGCTAGACCAGGCTAGACCAGGCTAGACCAGGCTAGACCAGGCTAGACCAGGCTAGACCAGGCTAGACCAGGCTAGACCAGGCTAGACCAGGCTAGACCAGGCTGGACCAGGGCCAGTTAAGCGTTACTGCGCTGCGGCCGCGGGGCGGGGGTGGGCGGGGGCTGGAGGGAGGGTTGGAGGTGGGGGCGGGGCGGCGGACGACGTAACGGGGAGGACGCCGATGGCGGTGACGCTGCCGCGAGAAGCGAGGCCGATGGCCGCGCGGGACGGAATGCCGGCCCGGGTGCACCCCTACCCCTACCCTATGGAGCACTGCTGAACAAAGTTTTTCAACCCTTCAACACTGCAAAGTCTTCAAATATCATTTTAAACACTTTAAAGTGTTCAACAGAGTTGTTGTGCTCTTAAAAGTGTTCAACCCTTCAACACTTTAAAGTGTTCAAATACCATTTTAAACACTTAAAAGTGTTCAACAGAGTTGTTGTGCTCTTAAAAGTGTTCAACCCTTCAACACTTTAAAGTGTTAAAATACCATTTTAAACACTTAAAAGTGTTCAACAGAGTTGTTGTGCACGTAAAAGTGTTCAACCCTTCAACACTTTAAAGTGTTCAAATACCATTTTAAACACTTAAAAGTGTTCAGCAGAGTTGTTGTCGAAGTTGTTGTGCACGCTTAAAAGTGTTCAACTCCACAGTTGCACACTTTCTTAGCTCGGGCGCACTGTACCGAGGAAGTAACCAACTGGGGAGTAGGACACTTGCAAGTGCACAAATATCGAGTTAATACTTTTAAGTGCACAACAACTGTGTTGCACACTTTTGTGTGTTTAAATGGTATTTCAACACTTTTAAGTGTTGAAGGGTTGAAAACTTCGTTGATCAGTGAGGTCGTCGAGGGTAGGCAGTAAGGAGTACATGGTACCTTAAGGGGAGGGGTGGTGTAGTGGGTACTCTTATTTCTCGGACGGTTCCTCGACCAATATATAACACCAGAACGGATACGATGCGATGGGGAAAAAATCTAATTTTATTTTGTACACCTCACAATTTATTTAAAAAAACAAAAAACGGACCAACAAATAATTCTATAAAATTTTGCTTTAAAACAACCAACAACAACAAAAGCAATGTCAAGGCCAGAGTTAAAATTTAAACAGAATCATTCAAAGAAAATTATGAAAAATATTAGAAAAATTCGAACAAATTCACATTTGTACGTAAAAATTCAGGAATATTTCTACTTTGGAAATGGAACACCAGGACAGAACGCGTCGTTGGCAGCCATCCCTCCTATAGCACCCCCATGTCCGCTCACGACCCACCCACCCATGCCGAGACCCGCGGCGGCGGCCCGGCCCGGGGCTATGCGAAGCGAATGTTGCTTTTATTATCATCCCTTCGGTAAAGTGATTCGTGTCGCTCATTTCCATAGCGCGCGGTCGTACAGGGAGGCAGAGGGGTGGAGGAGGGATATGGGGAGGGGGTTCGGGGGGCATGCCCGTGGGGCGCGCGGGGCGGGCGGGGCGGGCCGTAGTGTACGGAGAGGAATCGAGCGGGGCGACAGGAATCCCGGTGATTAGAACGAAATGAATATCGGAGCTCAGAGCTGCTGCTGCTGCTGCGGCCGGGGAGGCAGGAGGGGGATGGCAAAACCAATTGCGGCTGCTACGGTACAGTTACAGACGATGGTCGCGGTGTGGTTGGCCTGCAGGCGGCAGCAGGCGGGAGGTACGGTCCGAGTCCGGCTCCGGGAGGGGAGGCCGCACCAGAGGCAGAGCACGGCCAGGGCCCGGCCCAGCGGGGCACTCCTCCTGCTGGCTGCCTCGCTGGCTGGCCCATTTTTGTACTGTCCATCATCATGCCCGGGGGTTCATTGACGAGCGGAGCGGAGCGGAGCGCGCGTCAGCCGAATGGCGCCGGCTGGCTGGGCCGAGCCGAGCCGGAGCCGGGGATGCGGAGCTGGTGTACGTGAAACCATTTTAAGGACGCACGCGTCTAGTTTAAGTAGGAGTGGCGCGAGAGCGAGAGATGGGTATATGAGGGGGAGGAGTGAGTGAGGAAGAGGAAAGGGGGGGGGAGGTGTCTAACGCGCAAGCAGCGATGCGGTGGAGCGGCTGGGCGGGGCGGGGAGGGGCAGGGCGGGGTGGGGCGGGGCGCAGCGCGGCGAGGCGCGTCGTGCTCAACAAAAGCCCGAGCAAAGTTCGCGTGGAAGAGGAGACGAGGTATTGGATGGAGGCGGGCCTGATTAATACAATTAGCCGATCCCAGAGAGGGAAAAAAAATTAGGAAAGGAAGACGAAGAAGGAAAAGGGGGGGGGGGGGGGAATGTGGTGGAATTTTTGTGGACCGGAACGGCGGTGGTCGGTGAATATCAGGGGCGGTGCGGGGCGCGCGACCACAACGCCCCCTGCTTGCCCTGCTGCAGTGCGAGATCGAAGCCGATATAACGAGAGTTCGACGCGATGGCCACCGTCGGTCAGTATACGGGCCTGGCCGGGCCGGGCCGGGCCCGCCACATAACAGAGAGGTATTTCGGCGGGAAACACGAACCCGAGACGAGACGCGGCTGGCCAGAGATCAGCGATCAGCTGCGCCTGCGCGCTCGCGGACTCCTGATTCAGAAGATCGTGTTGTAGTGCCCTCTCACTCACTCCTAGTGGCCGAGACCCGTGCGTGTGACAAGGGCAGAGATACGAAAGCGCTCTTCTGATTCTGGCGGCAGGGGAATGACGCGGTGAAAACACTGACGCGTGCTGCGTGCCGCGCCGAGCCGCTGCTGGAGTTTGATTTGCTCCGGGCAGGGATAGGTGTGCTATCACATCTCGCATCGGATAATCAGCCGGCCCGGCGGCGGACCGCAGCCGATGAGGTGCTCCCGGGGGCGCTCCTGGCCAGACCCGGACCGGCACTGCCACGTTGATGCGACGGTATACGTTAAGTCGCTTCACTTTTCAGGCCTGGCTGCAACGGCTGCAACGTGCCCATGATCCTGACCTCTTCACCACCTATCTCCTGAGTTAAGTCTTCTCGAGATGTAGGTTCCAGATCGAAAAATCAATGTCCGGCCCCAAAAATTCATTTAAAAAAATATCAAATAAAATAAAGAAGAAAGATGAAAAAAATTCCGAAAAATCGAAAAAAAATGAACAAAAAAACAAAATAAAATTGAAAATATTTGAAAATTGGGGTGTTCGATCAAAATTCACAAAAAAATACATTTTCCTTTAAAAATAATAAGAAAAATTAAAATAAAAAATCAAATAAATAAAAAAAATAATTAAAATAAAAAGTAAAAAAATTAAAGTAAAAAATCATAGTACACATTAGTATAAGTGATCCCCCTCTCGTTCCAGATATTAAGGTCAAATAAAGTAGATGCTAAAAATAAACGGCCGGCTAGGCTAGGCTAGGCTTGGCGAGGCGTCGACGGAGAAACTACCTCGTTACGAGGGGCCTGCCTAATGCTCGCCGAGCTGACCAAACCCAGCCGAGGCCCACAAAAAAAATAAGATATGCGTCCATAATTAATGAGGCGCAAGGGCAGGTTTGTGGGGTCAGGGTAATAAGCTTTGCCAGGTCGGCGGGGATGCTAAGCGTCAAGGCCGCCCGAGGTCGCGGGGAGTCCTTGCGGCGCGGCGGGGTGGGGCGGTGTAGGGCGGGGCGGAACTAGGTGCGCGTTTAGAGTACCGCTTCCCCGCCGAGTCGTAATTATTTGGGTGCAACGACTTGAGCCCACTCCTGGGCGATGCTGCTGCCGCTAGACTACCATCTAATTATATCTCCCCGGCAGCATTATCTGTCTACACTTACTGGCTCTCGCGGCGAACTCAGCCGCGTGGAACTTTGTTCTCTCAAACTTCCCTGAATGTGGAGGAGCTCGGGCAAAGCGGTGGCGTTGCGGGAGGGGGAGGGGGGAGAAGGGAGCGCCCCACTCCACCCCACCCCCGGCTCTGGTCGGCGGGATGTTGTTCCCAGTTATGGTTTCCTAGTTACTTGTTGCAACGCCTAGCCGTTTCCTTCTCCTCCTCCCAGACTTAACTTTACGACGGTGCGGTGGTGAGGCCCCGGACGGGGCAGCGGAGTCAGCAGGGTGGGGGGCGTGGGCGAGAGTGGATCAGGCGTGCAGTGGGAGCGCGGGGGCGGGCTGGGGGCGGGCTGGGGGCGGGCTGGGGGCGGGCTGGGGGCGGCTGGCGTGGCGGAGCGGAGCTGTCACTTCCTTAGCAAATTAGCTTGCGACATTCGAGCTTCGAGCTGGGTCGGCCAGTGCGGGCGGTGCGGATTCGATGGGGCGGGCGTTAAAAAAAAAACGAACGGAAAGAAGAAAATCCAGGCGGGGAAGGAAATAAAGTAAATATAAGATGAAAAGGCGGTAGTCCTTGCTGCCCCCCGTCGAGACACATCCATTGCAGAGAGAGGGTCTCCTTGGTCTGCTGCCGGGTCGCGTGGGCGAGGCAAGGAGGTGAGGCTTCAGCAAGAGCCGAGCCGCGCCGCTGCTCAGAGACCGAGACCGAACCCACCATGCCGCCCAGCGCAGCAGACGACAGCAGCAGCAGCAACAACAACAACAACAACAGACGAGAGAGGGAAGAGCACGGGGAGCACGGCCCCGGCCCCGGCCCAGGCCGGCGGTGCGGACCTCACCGGGGGCAGAGGAGCGGAGCGGAACGCGACATGATGCGGTCCCACGTTTCGCCAAGAGGATCCAGGACGACCCTGCTGGCCGTGCTGCTACAGGGCTACCACATTTCAAACTTAATTGGCAGTCATCCCTGCTCGGGGAAGTGGTCCTTGCCCCGGGTTTTGTGAATAGAAATGGGCGTCGCGCGGCGGGGCCGGGCCGGGCCGGGCCGAGTGGGACCCGCAGGTTCACTGCTTGGATATGCACCAGTGCATCCCAGAAGTGATTTGTCGCCGAGTAGGAGAGAGAGAGAGAGGGAAAGATGGCTCTCACTCGGCCCCGTCGGCCCCAGGCCGTCCCGGGCCTGATTACCATGCTACCATGCGCCCTCTCTCCCTCTCCCTCTCTCTCTCTCCCCTCTCTCTCGCACGGCTTGCTTGAACACACCCCAAAGACAGATCAGCCCCGCTCCCGCGGAGGCGCCGGCGCCGCCCCCCGCGCGCCACACGCCGCGGCCCGCGGCCCAGATTGCCGTGTCACGAGAGAAAACTAATCGTCTCTTTGAGATTATGGCGGCTGGACCATTTCTCACGCCGACAACGGCAGCCGTTCGGCCGCCCCGTCCCAGAGGCCCCCGAGTAGAGGACCGCGGCCCGGCCCGGCCCGGCCCGGCCCAGCATTCCTCTCCGGCCAATCAGCCGAGCGTCATTTGTGTCATTACTTAGTGAGGCTGACGATGGGGTGGTCCCCGGGCCCCGGGCCGGGCCGGGCGGTGCGCGCGCGGACGATAAGTCATCGGCAGGGGGCAGGAACAGGGCAGGTTGCCGCCCCGGCCCGCCCAAACCGGTGCACACACGCCCCCTGTCCTACTGCAGGCCCGGCACGACGGCAGCGCAGCCCAGCCGACTTATTGCGAAGAGCGCTCCTATCGCCTTGTCTCACTCGCACCTGTGCGGCGCACACCATGAGTGCGAGAGAGACAGAGCGAGGAGAGCGCTCTTCGGGATGAGTCGGCAGGACGACGAGACGGTTGACATGATTGCCTTATGTTCCAGATTCCTATCCTGCCCGGGCCCGGGCAGCACGCGCCGCCGCGAGGCGTGGCGGGGCGTGGTGGGGCGCGGCGGGCCCGGCCGGCTCCGCGGACGCGCATGGTCCGGCGCGGCGGGTCCCACAGGCAGGCAGGCCCCTCTCTCTCTCGCCCGTAACATGTGAGGCGGACCGGCGGCGCGCGCGCGCGACATCGCCGTCGTAGACATGGTCAAGTGCGAGTCCGAGGTCGACCTGGCGGGCGCACCGCCCGGCGGCGGGCTGCCCGGCCTCGGCGGCCTGGACTCGGCCGGAGGCGGGTTCCGGCTGGACGCGATGGAGGCCGCGCTCCCGGACCACGACCCGCTGGAGACACTCACCTCCACGTCGGCGTCGTCCTACTCCATCTACAAGCAGCGCATCGACTCCATGTTCGACGAGACCCGGTCGCTCATCTCGGGCTACGGCTACACCACGGCCGCGCCCGCCTCGGCCGCGACGGGCACCGCCTCTGCCTCAGCCGCTGTACCGGGGCTGCCCCTGCCGCCGCCACCACCGCCGCCGCCGCTGCCGACCAGGTAACAAAACAGCTCCGGCACATTAGTTTTCGTTCTGACGAACTTGTCAGCCAGGTCAGCAGTCACTCACTCTCGTACGGCCAGAGAGAACACCTGTCGATGGGCTACGCGCTACGCGTGTTTGAAAAATCTCCCCCCTGGCACGACAAAGGGATCCGCCTGGCCCGGCCCGGCGACCCGATCAGCTGTTGCCTTTCTCTAGCATAAAGCGGACCGGCAGCTCCGGGCCGCGCCAGGCCGGGTCAAGCAGGGGCAGGAGCCCAGCCGAGCCACTTGGACCGCCCGCGAGACGGACACCGCCAACAAGCGCAGCTCCAAGCTACGTACCAGGCTGATCCCGAAGATCGCTCTCGTGACTCCGTCCTTGTCGCACTCATGGGGCCCCGCCGCATCCCTAGCATGAGACACTGCCACAGGTGCGACAAGGACGGAGGTACGAGAGCGATCTTCGGAATCAGCCTGCAGCTCACTCCACACTTGATTAGCTCCGGAGATGCGATGCGCCGCCGACGGGTCCGGCGCGGCCTGCTGAGAGGCACCAGCTCACCAGCTCCCTGATTGATGGCTCGCGGCTCGCGGCTCGCGGTTCAGTTCGGTGCAGCTTCCATCCGGGCACATGCCGGCCGGGCCCGGCCCGGCCGCAGCCCGTGCGGGCAAGCAGGCGGTGAAAAGCCCACCCGTCAGCGAATCGGTCGCGATGAGGGACGGCTGCCCGACCGTTTGTTTGATTTCCTCCGTGCCCTACCGGCCCTACCGGGCCCGGCGGCGCCGCACCGCACCGCGCTCTCCGGATGCGCATGCGGCGCCAGAGAAGTATAGGCAATAGCCGGAACATAGTGGAGTACGCATAGCGGACTGCACCTGCTCAGGCTACATGCTCGCTTCTGTGCCTAGTAGGCAGGCAGGCGCAGATGCCGGCAGATGCAGACCGCTTCACTCCGAGGTGTTTGGGCTGCTTATTGCCTACTTTTCTGGCAGCCGGAAGCTTCACGCGCGACGCCACTCACAGCTGACTTTGTTGCAGGCTGGAGGGCGCGGCGGCCGCGCGCGCCGAGCGGCGCTCCAGGAAGGACGCCAACGTGGTGCAGGCGCGCATCGAGAAGATGTTCGCCGAGATGTCGAGCGGCGGCGGCCGCAGTGGTAATAATACGCATGACCTTCGTCTCGCCACACCCTGACCCACCCGAGAGGGGAAAAGCTCTGAATTCTGGTGTACAGATTAGGTGGATTTTTTTTTTAATTTTTCTGATTGTTTGGTAATTTTTTCTGAATTATTGTTTTTTTGAAATTTTGCCAGAATTGTTCCCATTTTTTTTTTAAGATTTTTTTTTGGTGTGAATTTTCCTTTCTTTAAAAAAAATTCTACATATATATAACTTTTTCTGTACATTTCTGACCTTTTTTTTTTAAATAACGAAGAGAACAAAAATTTCAGAGTTATTTCCCTCTCGGCCCCGCGTCCGACCTTACCCTACCCTCACGCCGCCTTGCCCGTTCTGCCCACAGGTGGCCCTGGCGGCGGCACCGGTGCCGGCCAGCGCTTCTCCGTGGACTACCTCGGCTCCGTGCCGCTCGTCGACAAGGTGACCACGCTGCAGGGGCTGCAGGGCCCGCTCAAGGACCTGTACTTCGGCTACCGGCACGACCGCGCGGGCCGCGGCAGCGGTGACAAGACTGACCCTCCCGGCGCTCAGCCCGGCGCCCAGCCCGCGCCGTGGCAGCCGGGCTTCCTGGAGATCTCCGGCAGCGGTCTGCGCGTGCACCACGGCGATCCGCAGCAGAAGACTCAGGGCCAGGCCGGCGCGCTCGAGCAGCTCAACCCCTTCCCCAGGATCGCCGTGTGGGCCGCGGTGCAGTTCGTGTGCCGCCAGAAGGACGCAGCCCCCAGCGGCACCCGGGCCATGGAGTGCGCCTTCCTGCCCCTCATAGCCGACCCCGCGCACGGCGGCGTCGACAAGGACGCCCTGTTCCGCGACCTGAGCGGCGCCGAGGAGCGCGTCATCCGGTCCATGCGCAGCATCCTGCGGCCGGCGGCGGCCGACGCGGACCCGGACCACCAGGACGCGGCCAACCACGACGCGCCCATGTTCGCCGTGGTGATGCGGGGCGCGGGCGCGTCGCGGCAGCTCGAGTGCCACGGCTTCGTGTGCGCCTCGTCCGAGGACGCCATCGTCATGGCCGCCAACCTGTACCAGGCGCTCATGGCCAGCATGCGCGCCAGCGTGCCGGCGCCGCCGGAGGCCGGAGCCGGCGCGGCGGCGGGCGTCGCGGCGCCTGCAGCGGGGCAGTTGGGCGCCGGCGTAGGCAGCGGGGAGCGCCTACTGGCGGGCCGCATCGCGCGCATGCACCACGAGAACGGCATCGGCCGCCTCAGCATCGCCGGCAGCGTGTGCGGCGACTCAGCCAACGGCCACGCCACCGACTCAGCCAACTCAGCCGTCTCGGCGGCCGCGTCGCTGTCCCTGTCCGCCGAGAGCAGCTGCAGCAACGCGGACCGCGCGCCCGAGGACGCGGCCACGCTGGCTGCTCAACAGCAGGCCAAGCAGCTGGCCAAGCAGGCCGCCATGAAGGTCAACCAGCAGAGGTCGTCGCCACCGCAGCTACCCAAGGTGCCCCCGCCCGTCCCCAAGCGCCCGCCGCGCAAAAAGAAGACGTCGGGGTCGTCCACTGACGGCGAGGACCTCATCGTGCTGGAGGACAAGGGCGAGATTCCCCGCAACAACAAGACGAACACGTCCTCGCTGCGGGGCAGCTACGTGCCCGGGGGTGGGAGCGGGGGCGGGCCCGGGGGCGGCACGGGACGCCAGTCCGGCAGCAGGCGCTCCAGCCTAATTCCCTCGTCGGATGTGGGCAGCGGGCCGGCCAGCACCGGTCCGGGCCCGGGCCCGGGGGGAGACATCCTCACCAAGGTGGCCATTCCCCGGAGCCACAGCTTCCTTAACGCCAACGGTCCGCTCACCCGCTACGGCCGGCGGCCGCCAAACCACGCCCGCAACGCCCCCGGGGCCGGCGCCGACCCGGCCGCGACCAACGGGGGTAGCGGCGGTGGCCTCAATGGGCTGGGCAGGGCCGGCGGCGGCGGCGGCAGCCCGCTGGGCTTTAACGAGCTCTTCACCGAGTTCCGCCAGCAGGAGGGGCTCGACAGCCTCGACGACATCCTGGGCGCCATCATCGACGCCGAGGGCATGTCCTTCAACGACCTCAAGCCCATCTACAAGGAGTTCCTGCTCAAGCTGGCGCTCACACTCACCAAGGACGAGCTGTACCATCGCAGCAAGAGCATCATGCGGCGCCAGCGGAAGAAGCAGCTGCTGGGGGCGGGGCTCGGGGGCGGCCGGGGCCGGCGCCGCGGCATCGCCTACACGGCCGTGTACATCAAGCGCGCGGTGCGCAGGTCCATCAACAAGCTGCGGCCCAGCAAACGCTCGGGGCTCGGCAAGCTGCTCTTCAGCGGGGGCAGCTCGCCGGCCAAGGGCGCGGGCAAGATCGCGGGCAAGGGGGTCGCCGGCGCACCAAAGAAGAAGAGCAAGAAGAAGCTGAAGCCCGTGCCGGCGGCCGCCTCGTCCATCTCGTCCTACCCGTCGTCCAACTTCCGCATGAGCCGGCGGCCCAGCATCAGCGTCAGCCAGGCTGTGGATGCGGCGTGCAACGTCAACGTCAACGTCAGCATCAACAACAACAACAACAACAACCGCGCGAGTAACAAGGCCCGGCTACCGCGGCGGCGCAGCAGCCGGCGCGCCGGCAACCGCCACCACCACCAGCCCGCGCCAGCGCCGCAACTCACCACCAGCACCTCCGAGGACAGCGACTTCTTCACCATGATCCGGTGCGACTCGTCGCGCGGCGGTGGCCGCACCCTGGGCACCCTGGGCACCCAGGGCACGCGCAGCGGCAAGGGCGGCATGAACCGCTCGTCCAGCGGCTACGTGTCGTGCTCGGACTGCAGCTACGACAGCGAGTCGTGCACGTGCCTGTCGGCCGAGCGCTGCTACTGCTCGCTGTCCAAGTACCGGCCGCCGCCCGACGCGCTCCCACTGCTGCCCGTGCAGATGCACGCCCTGCGCGCGCTCGCCCTGCAGCCGTGCGCCTGCGCCTGCGACACGGACTCGTGCCAGGGCAGCGACAAGTGCTACTGCACGCAGCGGCCGGTGCACGCCCCAGCCCCCGCCCCCGCCCCCGCCCCCGGCCCGGGGGCGTGCACGCGGCGCAGCGGCCGGGGGCAGGACCGGGACCGGGGCCAGCAGGAGCACCACGCGCGCTGCGGCCAGCGGCAGCGCCAGCGCCGCGGCTCCAGCACCCCCGCCATCCCCGTAGCGGCCGCCTCCGCCAGCGCCGTGCCGCCCCCGGCCAACATCTTCGAGCAGCTTCGGCAGCAGGGCTTCGCCGCGTCCGACTCAAGCCTGTCACGCGCCGAGTCTCCCATGACGGCGTGGCGCAAGAACGAGAGCAGGGTGAGCGGGCGCGGGCAGCGCGGTGCCGGTGCCGGGGGCGGGGGCGGCGCGGGGGCGGGGGCGGGCGAGCGGCGCAAGCAGCGCGCGTCATCCTCGGCGGGCAGCATGCGCTCCTCGCGCAGCCTCGAGTTCCTGCAGGGCCCCCTGCTGGGCAGCCTGCAGACCGGCGCCGACCTGCAGGGCCACCTGCAGGGCCACCTGCTGCCGCAACACCAGTACCCGGTCGTCGGCAAGCACGGCAAGCCGCTCAAGTCGTCCGGGAAACCACCCAAATCGTCGAGCAGACAGCCCTCGCCCGGCAAAGTGATCCTCGACGGGTTCGGGTCGACGCGGAGCCGCTGCCCCAGCCGCATGGACATGTACCGCTCCAGCACGCGCTCGTGCTCCTACATCGGGGGCACCATCCTGGAGCCGCCCGCACTGGGTCTCGGTCTCGGCAGGCAGGCGAGGCCACGGCTCGGGCCAGGGACGCGCGCCGGCAGCAGGCCGCCCAGTCGCGCCGAGAGCCGCGCGGACAGCTGGGTCTGCGAGGACGAGGACGCGGACGAGCCCGTGGACGACGACGACGCCCTGGGCATGGACGAGGACGTGCACCTCCTGCTCGGGGACGCGTCGTCCACGCGGCGCTCGCGGCAGTCACGCCAGTCCCGGCAGGCGCGCGAGAGGAAGGTCCTCGTCGTGTCCGCGCGCGACCCCGAGGGCCGAGTCATCTACATGGGCGCGTCGGCCGCCGCGTCGGCGTCCTCGTCGGCCTCGGCCCGGATGCGCGCCGAGGCCGGCCACGGTGGCGTCAGGGCCGGCCAGTTCTTCCCGCGCGCGTCGCTCTCGCACAGCTCGTCCAGCCGGAGGCAGTCGCGCGGCAACCCGCCGCGCCACGCCGCTCTCGCCGGCAAGAAGTCCGACCCTTACCAGAGCGGCGCCAGCATGGCGAGGGCCGCCAGCGAGGCGCTGTCCGTCAAGAAGTCGGCCGAGATCGCCGCGCTCTTCACGGGCGTCAAGGTGAGCCAGACGACGGACATCGTGGCGACGGCGCGCAGCACCGACGTGACCGACAGCAGGGACAGCAGCACCACCGCGGGGGACGGCGAGGACCTCCTCTACAGTTCGCTGGACGGCCACAGCCGTGCTCACGGCCTCGGCCAGCGCGCCGGGGCCGGGGCCGGGGCAGGGGCGTCCAGGCAGGGCATGTTCCTCAGCCACACCGTCGGGAGTAACTTAGAGAATAGTCTGGGCTACTTGCCCTGACCGCGGCCCACCACCACTAGGCTGCCAAATGAAACTAAAAAAATCTCAGAAAACATGCAGAACTATTTTGTCATAAGTGATTGAGTTTTATACTAAGTTTTTTCATGTATAATGTGAAATTAGAAAAAAATGGGTTGCATTTTAAAACTGTTTTACATACAGTATCGACAAGTGATGTAATTTATGACTAAATAATGTATTTATATGTAGAAAAGTAAGAGCAGAGTATGTACTTATACTGTATTGTTTAGTCTTTTTACTGTGATGGGTACGACTGACAAAACTCTATAAAATAAAAAAAGAGCAAACATTTTTTAAAAACAGCCAATATGAGGGATGTGAATGTGTTCATTGCCATTGCCAAAATGTATGTTGGTTGGATTGTTAAGTCATTCTATGAAAGTGTAACATGTTGTCAGATTACTCTGAAACTTTTGTGAAAAGTATTGTTGAAATATAATTCCAATAGAAATAAAAAGTTTTTGGACTTACCATAAGAGAGATGTCCAAAAGTATAAATTATAAATTAACCCAGTAACAGAAATATTTTAGAGCTTGAATTTGTTAAGAGAACATGTGCAGACTGTTCCTTCTCATCAGTTGTTGATAGAGGTATCAGAGTTACAGAAATAAAAATGTAGCTTGTCATTGAAAATAGAGCTATGATATTTCAGTTTGATTTACTTTTCTTCTTTTTAGCTTTCATTTTATCCCCAGAGGATTTTCTTGAAGGCGGCTGTTGCTTTCCAGCAGTTGTCTGCTTTACATTTTGTTTTTTTTTTGACTTATTACTTCCAGGAACTTTTCTCTTCTTTTTGTCACCTCCCTCTTCATTCTCTGCCTTGCGTTTCTTTGCTTTACTAGGTTTGGGAGGGAGAGGGGGGAGACCCTTTTTCTTGCGCTTTGCATTTTCTATTTTTATACTGAAAAACAATAAACAAATTAGAGCAAAGCTAAACAAAAATAGCAACACAAATAAAAAAGTAAATGAAAACTTACTGCAACTGGTCTTGCTTCTGCTTTTCCCTCTTAGGAACAGTGGATATGCTGTTTCTTTCTGGTGCATATTTCTCTCGTTCGCGTTTTGTCTTCTTGGAAACCTTCTTCATCTCAAGCATGTACTGAGGTACATCACAACCAGAATCTTTCATAACAGTAGCAATACTGCATAATGATAGTCATAATTAATATTAAGAGAATAAGTCAAAATAATAGACACAGAAAAAAAGAGAAAGAAAAAAGAATTATTAGTAATGAATTTGTACCTCCTTAAAATAGGGGCGTCACTTTGAGTGAAAAATGTTATAGCTTTCCCCTCACGACCAGCACGACCAGTTCTTCCTAAAAATTTAATCACACTGTTAAAATTAACTGCATTGCTACAATAATTTTCAAGACATAGAGTTGATATTTTACTTACCAATTCTATGAATATAAGATACAGCCGAAGGAGGGAAGTCAAAGTTTATAACTAAGTTAACACCTTTGAAGTCAATACCTCTGCCCATCAACTCGGTACAAATAAGTACCCAAATTTTTCCTTCTCTAAAACTTTTGACCACATTATCCCTCTGGAAAAATCAGGTAATTGTCAGGATAGAATCACAAGAACGCAGATTAAAATTTCAAAATGAACAGATACAAAACAAATGTCAACCTGTAGCTGAGTTCGATCTGCATGAATAACATCAACATTTATACCATCATACAGTAGCTCAGAAAAAAGTTCTTTTGCTCTCTCTTTAGATTGAACAAAAATAAGAACAGGAGGTTGTAGTCCCTGAAACAAGTGAATGGGATATATTAGATTTTGACACAAATCAAATACATGGACTGTGTTTTTTTTTAAATAGCACTTTCTACATAACAGAATACTACCTTGCTAATAAGTTCTCGCATTGCTATTAGTTTTCCCTGCTCACTGCCCACAAATACCAATTCCTGCTGTACTTTATCTGCAGTTGTATTTCTGGACAGACCCATAAAAAAATCAAGTTATTTGAAACTGATTGATAAATAATAAAAATTTTAGGCATTCGGGGGCATTCTGACTTACCTGTGGCCTACAGTTACAGCAATCAAACCAGCAAGATTTTGCTTACACCACTTTGCAACATGAGCACCATGTGTAGCACTAAACATGCCTCTCTTCACATGTTGTGAATCACATGCCTGATAAATAGCAGCTAACTGGTCTCGAAAACCTCTAGGCCCAGCTTCAAAGAGCTTATCTGACTCATCAACTATCAGCCATCGAACACTTTGCAAAATCATAAGAAAAAAGATGAGAAAAGAATCAAGATTATATTTTCTAAACAGCACTCATTCACTAATTACCTCTTAAGGGAAAGTACAGCTGGTTCTTGTTTCAACAAGAAAACCAATCGGTTAGGTGTTGTAATGAGAATATCTGTAAAAAAGCAGCCATAAGCCAACTTGGTTTTAAATATTTGTAGAAGACAGTACAATAAAACTTAATTCCCGAAAATACCTCACTCACCTAACTTATTAGTTTTTTCTAGAGTGAGTTTGGCATTGGATAAATTGACTTTGCTGATTATATGTATATTTAAACCTGAGTTTTCAGCAAGACGCGAACACTCCCTAAATGTAGAGAAGTAAAAGTTTTTAAATTTGGAAGCATTTCTCAGCCAGCAAATATTTTTTGTTCTTTATCTTTCCTTACCTGAAAGTTTGTCTTGCCAGCTCTCTAGTTGGACTGACAATAACAGCACGAATACCGTCGTGACGGAGGCCTCTCAAATGATGTAGTAAAGGCAACAAGAAAGCTGCAGTTTTACCGGATCCAGTGGGAGCACAAGCTAAAACTTGGCGGTTCTTCTCAGGAATATAAAAAAGATAAGATATAGATGATAATTACAGAGTATCCACATCAAAAATTAATCGGAAGCCAAAACAAACCTTTAACATTATGGGCCAAGCTTGGGACTGAATTGGTGTAGGTTCACTATAACCTGACTTCCTTAAGTTATTAATCAAATTATCTGACACTCCAAAACGAGTCTGCAGTTCATCAAATGATTCAATAGGTGGTGGAACGCCATCGCCACTAACTGATAGACGGAGCTTCTTCCGCAAAATATTAATCTTTTCCTCCTCCTGGGCTTTTAATTTTTCTTCGGGGGAGAGCTTCTTTTTTGACTTCTGTTTAACTTGTTTTTCCTTTGTGGCTTTGTCAGAGGACAAATTACCCAGAAGTGTTATAGGTCCATCAATAGAATTATCAGAATCTGATTCGGAGTCACTATCATTAGTTGGCTTAAAACCATTTCTGATGGAACCATGCCCTGAGGATTTTTTGAATTTGTCACTATTGTCACTGTCTTCCTCGTCGCTTTCCATATCAGAGCCGGAGGCAATGTTAGACTCGTCATCTGAGCTAGAACCATCCCCAGCGTTCATCCATTCTTCTGCCGCATTAAAATCTTCCTCTTGCTTAATTTTAACTGGTTCGGTTGGCTTCTGGTGAGAAAAATTAGAAGAATTCATTAACAATAAAACTGGGTTTAAATACAATTTTCTACACAAGAGGACTGACAAGTGACATCCTTTTTGGTATGGCGCAAAGGCAGACATTACAAGATTATAGCAAAAATTTGAAAATAAACAGGTTTTGGTACATAAAGGCTTAAAGTTAAAATAAATAAATATAACCCTCCTAAACACGTTATGTTGAGGACAACACCTGACTAACCTCTGTGTGAACTACGGGCTTAGTACGTTTGCCTTTACTGAAACGTACGCCGCTGGTCAATTTTCGGAACAAATCATGGGCGTCCATGATTAAACAGATCAGAAATTGTTTTACATAAAGATTGCAAAGCCTCAGACTACGAAGAGAAACATAACCTCAACTGCAACACCCAAGAATCAACATAGAAGAAGAAAACAGATAAAAAGTAAGCGATCAGCCTGTACAATTAATGAAACAAAACATTACACCAAGCATTACAAAGCTATCATTATGTATGAAACGAAGGAAATTTCCTTCGGGCTAAATACGTTTTTTCTAAACAACACAATTATTCAAGACAAGAGGTTTGATTAAAGTTCGACGGTACAAGGATTGGGGAATGCCAACGACTGTTTCTACGATGGCCATCCTGGAGGATACTGAAAAAGACCGGTTCAAATTCAAAACCTACGCCTGAATGATGGAGGTAGAACTCACCCACACTTACCGCAGCTCCATGGGTTACTCGTCTTTGTTGAATGTAGGACCAGATCTAGCCTCAGTGTGTGTATTGAGGATGGCGATGTAAGTTGCTTCGACCTCGAAGCAGACGCGGCTCTATGTTCTGCGCGCGCATCGGAGGCGTACGTGGCGATCGATACCGTATCAGGAACGGACAATCAAATAATCAATTTCAAAAAAGGAAAAAAAGAGAAGAAAATAAGATTTTTTAAAACCATCCTTCATTATTACCGATTCTTCCCAGCCCCGCACAGACCCCTTAGGGAAGTCACGTCCAGGAGTAACTCTCCAGCCGGCCGTGGCCGCCACCCCCAGGCTGCCCCAGACACGACGGCACCCCCTAAACATTGCCCCACCCCCACGCCTGGCCCGCACCTGCATCCTCCAGTGTGGACGTGGCAGCCCTCGGTGACGGTCCCCCCGCAGCGCGCCCGTGCGTACCGTGCTCCACGAGGAGGGTCTCCTAGTGCTCCGTGAGTCGACATGGCCGGCGAGAGAGGAGGGTCGAAGCGCCGGATCAGCGCCGGCAGCGCCGGCAGCGCCGCGCTGCACCGGGACATGAGCCACGACGAGAAGCTCCGCGTCCTGGACGAGGAGCTGCTGTCCTTCCACCAGTACTGCCAGCAGGCGGGCTTCACCGCCGAGGAGATGGCCGTCATCTGCGCGCCGCTCGTGGACTCGGTGCGCGCCGCCAGGCTCCGCTCCGCCGCCAAGACGGCCGCCTGCGTGCTCGCGGCCGTGGGCGTCCTCGCGCTGCTCGCCAGCTCCTCGGCCGCCAGCCCCAGCCTGCACTTTACCGCCCTGGGCCGCCTCGTGATGATCAAGGTGCTCCCCAGCCCCGCCCCGGCCCCGGCCGAGGGGGGAACAACTCTGGAATTTTTGTAAACCTCGTAATTCAGAAAAAATCAGACAAATTCAGAAAAATTGAAAGAAATTTTTAAAAAGGCAGGAAAAAATTTAGAAAAATCAAAAAAGTCACAAAATTTCAACGAAAATTTACAACAACAAAAAATTACAGAAATGAACAAAATTTTTACACTAAAATTCAGTTGTTTTTCCCTCGCTCCAGGCGCTATAGCTATAGCTCGGTCTCTCGTCTCCCTATCTTTGTTGATAACTGGCACGTTTTTCTCTTTTGCTCGCAGGTGTTACCCTTTTGGGACTGGACGTCTCTCTTCTATGAATCGTGTTTGGTCACGAACCCGTTCTTCGGCGCGCCTTCCTTTGCGGTGGAGGACTGCGTGGTGAGTAGGCGAGGCGGGGCACCAACTTTACCCTTGTCATTACCTTGTCATCAGATGAAGTTTCACGGGGTACTTGCTCCGCCCGCAGGCCTGCGAGTCCCTCAAGCACGTAGACCGCCTGAGCGACGTGTCCTACGAGCACCTCCTCGACAACTACCTGAGCAGGGATGCGCCAGCAATCGTCATCGACGCCATGGAGTCCTGGCCCGTCATGACCACGGACCACTTCTACTTCGACAACATCACGCAGGTGGGTCCCGGTTGTCGTAGCATGAAAAGGTAGTCTCGCTCCGGTAGCGTTAATTTTGTCAATTTGGAATCACAGATCTACCTGGAGGACGACAAGCTAGTGGACACCGTGCCTTGTATCCTGACCAGCAACCTGCGCACCGGTTCGTCCGACTTGCACGCTTTTCTGAAGCGCATCCGGAATCCTTCGGTCGAGAAGTGGTTCGTGCACTGGTAAGTTTTCGCCAGTGAACAAAATTCCTCGTGTTTGACACTAAAAACATTTCCAGCCAAACCACGTGAAAACGATGTTTCAGGCAAAACTGTGATATCCACGCTGTGAAGGCGCTCCGTAGAATGTACCAGAGGCCCTACTTCTTGTCCAGCTCCGTGTCACCCGCCCACTTTAACTGGGTCCTCATGTCTTCCAACTACAACTCCAGCGTGTACAAGAAGGTGAGCGGGTCGAGCGAGCGCCTGTGGGCCGGAGGGTAGGCAGCCCTGCAGCGCAGCCCTGTCCAACTGCACGGCCTACCTTGCCCCATTTGTAATGCTTGTTGAGTTGGTGAAACTAATCAAGCAGCTGAACTTGTTTCGTCAGGTTGACCCGGACTCTGGATTGATCATGCTCGCACAAATAAGGGGGTCCACCGCATTTCGTCTGACGCCGCACAAAGCCTGCAACACCACCTGCACACAGCTGACGGGCACCTTGCATGAAGGAGAAATGCGTAAGTTATGCAGGTATTGTCGAGTATTTCCAAAATTAATGAATTAGAAATATTTACAAGTGTTTTTTTTCTTTCTTTGATATTACAGTGGTCTTCACTAACTTCATCTGGTCATTTGAGTACTATCCTGGGAGGACCCTGGATAATGTGGCAATTCTCACTGAAACCGTTTGGGATGAAAAGATAATTTAAAATTGAAGGGAAATATTAAAGGAGATTAAATGTGAATGCTTCTCACAGAACTTGAAAGGTTATTATATTGGAGGCAAAATCTGAACTAAACTGATGAGAATGGATATTCAAAACTTATGCCTAGATCACAGTCAACAGAATAAACTCACCAAATACAGTCTGCTTTTTTTTTTCATATATTTTAGATCTTAAAAGTAACAACACATGCTATAAAAATATCAACAAGAAATTGCTTTTAACACCAATATTTAACAGTCTCAATACATAAAGTGAGCCGCTGGACAAGATACCCACACAAAGCTTGTCAAGTGTAATAGTTCAATTTAACACACCAGAAAGATTAGTAACACAGAAAGATGGATAAAATTGAAAATTAAACCAAGTGATGAAGATTATGGGAGAGTAGGGATGGCAAATACTTCTTACTTGCTACCCCTAAAGAATAAATAAGATACGGACACGACACAACATAGAATTCGAAAAACAAAAGACTTTGTACAATTAATCACAAATTTTCAGCAAAGATACCTTACATTAAAAGATACCAAGAAAAAAGGAAGTAATTCAAAGCCATATTTCTCACTTTTGAAAAAATTACACCACTATGTATTACAGGAATGACTAAAATGAAAATTTGATCATAATAGAAATTTGAATTGCCCCAACCAAGCTCAACAAAACATGAAAGTGAATTCAGTTTTCCCTTTTGAAAACAAGTAAGACAAGTCACACTGAAGAAAAAATTGGTCACAGAATGAGACTTTGAGAGAAATGACACGATGAAAATACTAAATAATCTTACATTTGCACTGTTAAAGTGTGTAATTCACTAAGCAGCCAGTGGTTGTAAATATAGTAGGAAAATTTATTTCATAAGAGCATGCACCACAGCCTTGGCATTGAGAGACTTGAGGTCAGTGTATGTTTGACCCGTGCCAACAAAGACAATTGGCTGACCTGTGATGTAAGTCATTGATATGGCAGCACCAACCTGAAAAAAAATGAATACAGTGTTATGGGAAAGCATAAAAATTAGGTAGGATTTATAACTCTGGATTCAGGCTCTGTACCTTGTCATCAATGGTATCAAACTTTGTAAGTACAATGCCATCAATGAGATGGGGATTAGCAGACGATGAGTTATCAGCCATGGCCTGGTTGAACTTCACAAGCTGATCAACAGCTTCATTGCCAACCAAAGCTTCCCCAACAAATAGAACCAAGTCAGGCTCATTCACTTTTACAAGCTAAAAGTAATGGAAAGGAACAATTTTAAAAAGTGATTCAAGAGAGAAAGGATTTGAATTACTGGTTTAATCACAAACCTTAGCCAGGGCAATCATCAAAGGGCCATTATCCTGCATACGTCCTGCAGTATCTACTAACACAACATCAATTTTGGTTTCACGAGCATGATTTATGGCTTCCAGTGCAATACCAGCAGCATCCTTGCCTGAAAAGAATTGATATATGGTATTAGTTTTCCAATTTATGTGAACAAAATATGATTTAAAAAGTGTATATAATTATCATACCATATCCTTTTTCATACAGGTTGACCATCTGACGTCCCCCATGCTGATCTGGGGGATGCAGGGCATTTAAGTGACGAGTGTGAGTTCGCAACTGTTCCACAGCACCAGCTCGGAAAGTGTCACAGGCAGCAATCAAAACTCTTAGATTGTTTTCAATGAGCCAGAAACAAATCTAAAAAATGAAAATTAAATTTTATTTTTAAAAATTGAAGTGAAACTTAAGTTAATTCCTTGTAAAGTGGAAGTAAAAAAATTACCTTTGCTAGATTTGTTGATTTTCCTACACCATTTACACCACAAAAAGCCATGACATAGGGTCGTCCTTGTTTCCGGGCTTCCACAGCATCTCTCAAAATGTCAATGCGCCGGCGAGGTGACAGAATTTGGACCAGAGACTCAGTCAAAGTGTTTTTCACAGTGGAGGCAACAGTTTCAAAAGTACCAATAACCTGGATTAATAGAGAATACACATGTACAAGAGAAAACAAGAAAAGTGATAATAAGAAAATCAATTACAGTAAGCATTTAAACTGGGCATACCTTTCCTTCAAGTTTGGCAGCAACTGAGTCACATAATTTGATAGCAATATCAGCAGCAACATTTTTTGAAATGAGATGGTCTCTCAACTTATCAAGACAGGGTTGCATGGCCTCCCTACTGAGGTTCTTGCTGCCAACAAGTCCCCTGGGAAAAAAAAATAATTTTTAATTTGTTGAAATAAAAATGCAAAATATTCCAAATAAATACACAACAACAAATTTTACCTGAACATGGAGAAGACACCACCACTTTTAGCAGCAGGTTTGTTGTTCTGAGTAGATTGAACTTCCTCCTCTTCATCATCGTCATAGTCATCAGAATCACTTTCAACTTCGAGGTCTCTTATACCACCAACCATTCGTCCAACCAACTGCAAAACAAGATCAGGTGTAAAAAAAATAAATTACTATTTTTTATCCAGTTTAGGGCTTGTAGAATGGTTTGAGCCCTTACATTTGATTCTGGAGTGAACTCAGAAGTAGCATCCTCAGGTTTGTCTTTGGAGCGGTCGAGGTTGGTTGCATCCTTGGGACTTCCACTCAATTCCCAAACACGTGGTTTCTTACCCTCCTTGCTCGGCTTAGGGCTTTTTCTGTAAAAAAAATACCTCGATAAGAAAATGTCTTCAGTTGGAAACACCAATGTTTCTGAAAGGGAATAAAAAATATGATGCAAATAAAACTTGGCCTCACTTTTCCTTCTTCTTGGGACCAGAACTCATTTTTTGAGCAAGGCGTAGGCGATTTTGAATGAGGATGTCATCAGATATTTCATTGCCATTGGGAGTCGGGGAGGAAGGGGGTGTTATCAATTTTTCAACCTTTGCTGGTTCAGTTATTTTAACTGCAAAAATCACTCATTAATATTAGATGTCAACACAAATAATTCAGTATGAGGCAATAAAAAAAAAAATACCTTTCTTTTGCTTGTTTTCTTTATCATCACCTTTCCTCTCAATCATTGAGGACACAGTCTTCTTGGATTTCAAAGATTCTTCAAAGGTACGCATTTGTTTGGGCATTTTTGCCTGAGATCTTCCCCAGTCCTCAGCCATTTGTAAAACTTTTTGGAATGATTTGGTGAATTCAAATTCCTAAAATCAGGAATAAGGGATAAAAACACTGGAATTCTCTCAATACATTACTCCAATCAATGTACGTCAAATACCTGAAAATATCTGCCATGTCGCAAATCCTCCTTATATTTGTCACGGAATTCCAGATGAATGTCATTTAGAAATTTGTCAACATATGACAATTGTAATATTTTTTGAAATGCCACCACAAACACAAGTTCGAACTCATTATCGAGCTTGTATTTCAACGTGAGTGAATCATGGTCAAAACTTTGATTGCCCGTCCGCTCCTGTCAAATTGTGCCATATGATGTTATAAAGATATTCACATGGAAATGAGAATTTTATAAAAACGAGAGCGTTAATGGTATGCTAAATTTCTGAAGCTCATACCACACAAGAATAGAGGAATGGCAAATTAAATAATTAACATAACATGCTGCTCCGTCATCAATTCAGGTTAGGTTTTGCCTTATGCTTACCTGCAGTATAACAGTACGAATCAAAGCATTAACGGATGGCGTAAAAATTTGTTTGGTGCTTTGGAAGCACCATAAAACAATGCCACCTTTGCTGAAAATAGTAAAAAGGTCCAACATTTTGGAAACTATTAATCGCTTCCAAAAACTTGATCACCCAACAGATGTTTACAACCGAATCGCAGACGCAGAAAACACAAGACACACGTCACAGTGTGGCATCGATACAACATCGATTGTCTCGAAAGAAACTCGACTTCGGTATCGGGGTGGAAGTGTAAGCGGAAAGGGGGGAAGAGAGGGCTCTTCACATGAATTTCAAATTCCAACGCATGTCTGCGCCCGTCAGTCCGCAAGAGGAGGAATAAAGTCCAAGTGCAGCAAAGAGCAAGGAAAGAAAACTGTGGGTTTACACATAATTTTGAACTTAAAAAAATAAAAATTGTGGAGGAGCACCTTAAGCCATCCCAGTAGTCCTTAAAAACATAATACACCGAGAATAGAGGACCTGTCCCGTTTCCACTAAAAGAACAGGAAATCCGGAAGTGCCCTAATATTTTCGTCAAAAGGGGCATATATTATTTCCGCGGTCAGTGGTTTTTGGTATATTAGAAAGGAATATGGCAAGAAATCACCAGTTTGCTTGAAAATTCGCCATATAAGCAAAGATTCTAATGCCACCTCCGGAGTTCTTGTTCTTCCATGAGAAAGGGCGCCCTTTCTTATGGTTCTTCTAATTTGTTCGGGGCAGGTTGTCTATTTACGGGCATTTTGCATCGGTCTGTTCCGCTCAAGGTTGTTTATAAGCACGTAATAAAGGGGGCGGAGAAAAGGGGGAAATATCGAAAGATGCCTTCATATAGGGGGTTTGTAGCTCAAATTGCCTACCTCCAGGCTAATCTAGGAGCCGACAGAGTGGGGGGGGGATGCCTTCCCCCGCCCCTTTTCCCCCCTTATTACGTACCTGGTGTCTGTGAACAGTTTTGTTGTCACTTAAGTGCCAAATGGTTGTATAGGGCAGGACTTTAGTATAGGGTACTCCGGGGCTCGGCCAGCCCGGAAGTAGAAGAACAAAAATCTTCGAGCACGGGGAGGAGAGGGGACGGGTGGGGACACACCCCTCCCAGCCCCGCTCCACCCTGTGCCCGAAGATTTTTGTTCTTCTACTTCCGGGCTGGCCGAGCCCCGGAGCACCCTATTGAAATGAACAAGAGTACAAGCTTTCTACACTTTCAGACAAAATATCAACGAAAATCGGCAAACAGATAAAGACGGGTGCATCGAAAATGTCGAGTGTAAGGCCACCTCTCCCGTCATCCGGACTTAAAACCGCCCCTGCGTCGAGTCCGAGGGGTAAATAACTCCGAATTTTGATGTACACCACTAATTCAAAATTCACACTAATTCAAACTAATTCATGCGAATTCAAAACTAAGTCACGCGAATTCAAAACGAATTCAAAACAAATTCAAGCGAATTTAAGGAATGACCTCAGAAAATACACGCATATCTGATCCAAATTATTTTCTCAATTACATGATGAAATAGGATTTTTAGTAAGTTATTGTGAATGATTTCTATTTATTCCAAATTATTGGAAATTAACTTGCAACTGCGCAAAATAATCACAATTATTTCAATTTTTTTTTTTAAACTTTTCAGAAACAAATTTTGCTCTGCAATTGAAAGGGTGGCGTGAAAACATGGAAAATTTTTGCGGCAGTAAACCTCCCGAAGGAGGTTGCGGTTCCCGCCAGGCACAGGGCTTTTACCCCCTGTGGCAGCCAACTGCTTCGGTGTTCCATGGGAACCGGCGCTTTGCTGACTGCGATCCTATCGCGCAATTCGACAGATTTGATCCCCGTACCACCATTGGCCTACCCCTAGAGGTACGAGCGGTGTCAAGAGCGTTAGACTTCCTGATCCCAGTTTCAGAGGCCTTACCTCAGAGGGGTACGCGGGATTCGAACCCACAACCCCGAGTGCCGACACGTAGCCAGAACAGGAAGCGACCCAACGCCCAGAGCCACCGAGCCAACGGCGGTGAGACGTGTTTAACTTCTATTTAACCTGCCATCCAGCTGCGGCCAAAGGGAATGTCAAGCGCGAAAAACACTTTCCCGAGTGGGAATCGATCTTCGGACCACTCGGTTCGGTGTTGCGCGCTCTACCAACTGAGCCACGATGCCACGATGACTGTACAGCGCGACGGGTTCGAGCCGTACCCAAAGAGGAACGTCACGTGGATTCCACGTGGATTCAACGTGGATTCGTGGAAATTTCGTGGACGTGGATGTGTCGACGAGATTTCAACTATTTTTCCACCTCAAATATTTTTTCCTCATTCTGCTGCTAAACGATTTTAAATAGTATGTTGATCGTATTGGTCAATAGGGGCATGTGTATTAAGGCGTTTTTGAAGTAAAATTAATGTTCGTGGATATCACGTGGATTCTACGTCATTTCCACCATTTTGCCAAAATCCACCATCTTTTGTAACTTTGGGCGTAACTGTTCAGCTTACACTAGGAGATATATAACGTTGTCCTGATCATCGCGTTTTACGAGATAACGTTGAAACGCGTCGAAATAAAGTGGAATCAATCCACGCCGAATCCACGTGGAATCCACGTGGAATCCACGTTCCAACGTTTTGCGTTCAACGTTAAAAGAGTGTTCAAACATATATTTACGTTCTTGAACAGTATTTAAAATTTGTTCTAGATACGTAGAATCCATATTTCAAGGGTTAGTTTCATAACGTACAACGCGCAACGCCCTACGCCAAACGGATACTTGCAGGCCAATAAGGTGAGCTTCGGAATAGGATCGGTAGCTGACATGTCTCCTCCAACACCGTCGACGTAGGGTAGTGGATAAGGTACTAGACTTCTAATCCAAAGGTTGTGGGTTCAACGCCACATGAGGTAAAATAAAAAATTAATTTTCGTTGCCAGCACGTTGAATCCACGTTATTTCCACGTGGAAATTTCGTGGAAAAAGGTGTCAAATCCACGTGGATGTGACGTGGTTCTTCCACGTCGATACCACGTCACATATCCACGTGGAATCCACGTTTCTTCCACCTTTATTCCTCTTTGGGGTATTTGCCGCGTATCCTGCAGCTTCCAGCCAGGAGGACAGGGCAAATACAACTCGAACCCGTCGCACTGCACAGTCATCGTGGCGTCGTGGCTCAGTTGGTAGAGCGCGCAACACCGAACCGAGTGGTCCGAAGTTCGACTCCCACTCGGGAAAGTGTTTTTCGCGCTTGACCTTCCCTTTGGCCGCAGCTGGATGGCAGGTCAAATAGAAGTTAAACACGTCTCACCGCCGTTGGCTCGGTGGCTCTGGGCGTTGGGTCGCTTCCTGTTCTGGCTACGTGTCGGCACTCGGGGTTGTGGGTTCGAATCCCGCGTACCCCTCTGAGGTAAGGCCTCTGAAACTGGGATCAGGAAGTCTAACGCTCTTGACACCGCTCGTACCTCTAGGGGTAGGCCAATGGTGGTACGGGGATCAAATCTGTCGAATTGCGCGATAGGATCGCAGTCAGCAAAGCGCCGGTTCCCATGGAACACCGAAGCAGTTGGCTGCCACAGGGGGTAAAAGCCCTGTGCCTGGCGGGAACCGCAACCTCCTTCGGGAGGTTTACTGCCGCAAAAATTTTCCATGTTTTCACGCCACCCTTTCAATTGCAGAGCAAAATTTGTTTCTGAAAAGTTTAAAAAAAAAAATTGAAATAATTGTGATTATTTTGCGCAGTTGCAAGTTAATTTCCAATAATTTGGAATAAATAGAAATCATTCACAATAATTTGTGATTGAGAGAATGATTTGGATCAGATGTGCGTGTATTTTCTGGGGCATCCCCGAATTTAAAACGAATTCAAGTAAATTCACAAAAAGATTACAATAATTTCAAAAAAAACTTTGCAATAAATTCAAAAAATTCAAAGCTAATTCAAAACGAATTCAATTCAATTTAGACAAATTCAATTCAATTTAGACAAATTCAATTCAAATTCACGCAATTTGTACACCGAATTCAGAGTTGTTTACCCCTCGGTCGAGTCCTGTAGGACTCTACTGCAACGCAGCACCCTCCGGTCTCCGCTCCCCTCTCACATCCGGGAACACGAAAGTGGGTCCATCACGAGCGAAGGAAGGGCCGACGTGAACTCAATAAAATAACATATCAAGCCAGGCTGCTGCCCCAAAGACTCGGGCCGTCTCTGTCTAGTTATTCCCCCACCCCTACCCTACCCTTCAGACATTCCCTCCTTTCCAGGCAGAAGCCAAAAAAACGCTGAGATGTCGACCAATTCGAGCCGGCCCCTCCCCTATGGGCTGGAGTCGCCCCCTGATGCACTGCTGCGCTTAACTGCCGAACTGACACAACTGCTCGCCTACTTCCTTATTATAGTAGATACAGTTTGTTTGAGATGACCTGTATTTCCTGCGCGCGGTGCCTTATTTCGCATCGGATATCGGTTTTCCGCGGAGGCTCGCGCGAGAGGGCCTGTAGCTTGCCACGCGTGCGCTGGGGCTATAGGCGCACCGCCCCTGCAGCACATGCACCCCTACTCGCTCGCGCTCTAGCGAGTAATCCCCGCGGACGGAGGGGAGAGCTGCTAAAAGTCTCTTCTCCTTGGCGGCAAGGAGTGGGGAGGGGTGGGGGAATTACGCCCACGGAACAGCACCCTGGGGCGCCCTAACTCTTTTGCCCCGGCCTCCTGCGGCATCTTTACGCAAACTCTGCAGCAAACCAAGGCGCGGCAGCAGCAGGGCAGCAGCCCGCGGCCGAGAGCGGGTAGCGGCGCGCCTACACCTTACCCCTAATCATCATGCATGGGTGGGAGGGGGCAGGGAAATGGGAGCGTGCAGGAAGAATGGGGGAAGGGAGGGGGGCGGTGGAGCCACGCTAGTCGTGACCAGTCGCCGTAGATGCGGCCGCGCGCTTACACACACACACACACGCACGCGCGCGCACACACACACACGCGCGCACACACGCACCTGACAGCGGAGTGACAGAACTTCCCCGCGGGGCGAGCGCGCGAAGGGCCGCGCCCCCACGTTGCCCCTCCCCCTGGGCGGGGGCGGTGCGCTCGCCTGTGCTCGCGGGGGTGGCGCGGCCGTAGGGCAAGTACGCAGCGTGGTATTACTGCGGGCTATTCCCCGGCCCAGTCAAGCCCAGCTCTCCGACATCCGCCACATAATGGCATGCAGCTGGACTGGACTGCAGGGCACGCCTCTCTAGGCACGCCTGGCAGAGCCCCGCCCCCGCCCCGTCCCGCCCCGCCCCGCGAGCACGCCGGCGACGCGACGGGCGAGGACACCGGCACCGGCGCGGCCGCGGCCACCTCCTCTTTCTTCGCCGGGTCGCGGGCTGACAGCGGCAGAGTGAAGTACAGGGCCCAGCAGGCTGATTCCGAAGAGCTTCCAGTAGTGTTCTCTCTCTCTCTCTCTCTCTTTCTTTCTTTCTCTCTCGCTTCTTAAGGCCGTGCCCTGTGAGGGTAATACGAACAGAGAGACAAGACCGCTGCACTGTGCGGAATCACCCGAGCTCAGCCTCCAGATTCAGAAGATCGCTCTCGTGCTGGACGTCGCCGTCCTTGTCGCACCAATCCGGTGCCCTTTGTTGGGAATGGCAAGGACCCGTGAGTGCGACAAGGACGGAGGCGCGCGCGAGTGATCGTCGGAATCAGACGGCATAGCTCCATGGCGCGGCCAGTGGCCAGTGGACCAGCGTGGACGGACGCCCCGAGGGGACCGGGAGCGGCGAGTCTAGCCTTGTGCGGAGCCCGAAATAAATCGCGGGGTTGAGAGCGAGCAGCACCAGCAAGGCGATTCCGAACACCGTTTTGTAGTGCCCTCTCTCTTGCACCTTATGGCCGTGCCCCATGAGTGCGACGAGAAGAGAGCGACGAAACCAGGGTGCGGAATCTCCCTGCAGTGCGAAGCCCCGCATTAGCGCGACAAAAGGCGCGAAGCGGGGCTGCGGGGGCTGCGGGGGCTGCGGGGGCGCGGCGGGGCAGAGCGGGGGGCGACACGAACCAGCAGCCTCCCTTCTGCTTCTATGCGCACCGATATGGCGAACCTTTGGCGCCAAAGTTTATTTTTAATGCCGACGTTGCGGCTTGTACTGGCGCCTCACGCCTCGCGCCACTCACACCACACGCACGCGCGTGCCTGCTGACCCGGTCGCCCCGCCCCGCCCCGCCCCGCCCCGCCCCGCCCCGCCCCGCCCCGCCCCGCCCCGCCCCGCCCCGCCCCGCCCCGCCAACCGCGCCCCCTCCCCGGCGGAGCCGTGCCGGAGCCCCTCTCAATATTTGCATTCCCTTGCCCGACCGGCGCGAGCAGTGGCACGGCCTCACGGCTCCGTCCAGGACTCGCTGCCCCGCCCCGCCCCGCCCCGCCCTGCCCTGCCCCGCCCCGCCCCGCCCCGCCCCGCCCCGCCCCGCCCGCCCCGCCCCGCCCCGCGCCGCCCCGCGCCGCCCCGCGCCGCCCCGCGCCGCCCCGCCCCGCGCCGCCCCGCCCCGCGCCGCCCCGCGCCGCCCCGCCCCGCCCCGCCCCGCATAGAGTTTACTCCGCGGCCACGCCGTGCCGGTGGTGCTTGGTTGTGCTGCGCCGGCTGAGCCACAGTGGTCGTTGGTCGCCTCGGCGGGGCGCGCGTCGAGCACGGGCGGAAGTGAGTGTTTTTGCTCGGCGAGCTGGGCCGGCTGGGCCGGGCTAGGCGGGCTCGGGGAGGGCCGTTCTGTCCTGTCTAGCGCGGGGTCACCACTACTGCAGTGCAGTGTGAGCAGAGACGTTGGAATTTGTCCTGGTCCTAGGGGGACCGTCCAGAGGGAGAAACATCTCTAAAATTGTTGTGCACAATTTTTTCGCATTTCTTCAGTTTAATTAGAAATAATCAGATATATTCAGAAAAATTCACAAAAAAATAGGTAAAATTCCAGCAAAAATTCACAAAAATTAAATAAAAATTCACGAAAATTCATAAAACTTGAACTCTAATTTTCAGAGTTGTTTTTTTTTTCTCGGATCGTCCCCGGTGCGGTCGCGGTCGAGCCACCACCAGCGCACTGGTGAGTGAGGCAAGACTAGTGGTGTCAGAAAAATAGGCAATAAGTACCTTATATCTAAGGGAAGAAATGAGGGCTGCATCTGCGCCCGCCTACCAGCACCAGCAAACACGTTGGCACAGGTGCTTGTAGGTTGCTTGGTAAGGACAGCCTGTTTTTCTCTACGGATTTTGGCGCTACTACTACTTATTATCTACTTTTCTGGCTGCACTACGCAAAGACAGCATCCGGCACCCAAGAGTCCAAGAGTACGAACGTCGCACACTTGTGGTGGATGTGTGAATTCCATTCGAACTCTTGTCTCGTCTCTTGCAGGGAATTCCTGCGAAAATTCATACCGCTAATAGTTAAAGTGTGCGAAAGGAAATTAACACATCTACAAGTTTCCATTTAGTCGGTTTGGTTGGATTTGCAGTCCTGAAGGACAAAACACGACACCGACGAAAATTGCGAGTGGAACAAATTTCTCGAGGGTAGTGAATGGAAGAAAAGTTGAAGCTGGTTCAGTCTACAGGGACACCTTCCATAGGTTAGCTCTGGAGTAAAGTGCAGTGCAGAGTGAGTGGTGGGTTCACCCCGTGCATTTCGTGACTATCGTGTCCCGCTTGCAGGAGTGCACGACTTTTGCCTACCTTGCAGGCGCAGGCGTCTCGTTAGTGCCGTGGCCGCCGCCGCAACTCATTTCAGGGTTAGCAAGAAATAAGCCCGATTTCATTTCACGAGCGCAAAGCGACCCCCCTCCTCCTGCCCTATATCGTGGTGCGTTGACATCAAAGTAAAAGTCTGTTTAAATTTCTTCCCTTGTGACCTCATTGTGGTCACACATCAATGTTCTATCGCGTGATCTAAAAGTCAACCATACCCTCGATGGGTCAATGGAATCGAAAGAAGCGCGTGGGAATCAAGCGACACACAGTCGTGTTAAGGATGCACTCTGCCTGCAGCGATGCACACCTGGTTAAGGTCCCGGTCCGGGCGAGCTAGTTTCTCTTCAGCCACAACGAAAGACCATCAGTCACTCAAACACGAGGAATTCGCGAAAGAGGCACCAAACGCCGCGCGTCGCGGCTTGCGATAGTGCAGTGAAACAAGCTTAAGCGACCTTAAGCCAAAGCAGTGATCCTCCAAACCTGCTCTTACTTATTCGATCACAAGCCTTGCTCTTTTTTCGAGCTTAAATTGTGCGAGGACATGCACCTCCCCTTTATGATGCACTGTAATTCCTCCAAGACACGCGAATACAGAGTCATATAGAGCAAATGCGTCACTTTTGATTCCAGGAGGCAGGCGCGCGTAATGCAAGGCAAGTGAACGGTACCGCCTGTACTACTGGAGTCGGCGTACGGAACGGCGTGGTTTATTCCGAATAATTCATCACGTTTTAATGACAGACGTGCCTGGGCATTTAAATTCAGTTTATTCTGCGCGCGGCGGGAGAGAAATCGCATATATCCCCTCGCGAGTTGGGTATTTTGGTTTGGGGCGTTTGGGGCGTTAGGGGTGTCGCGCCTGACTCACGTAGTCCGCATTGACAAGTGTGTAATGTTTTTCCGTGGGAGTTGTTGTCTTGGAATGATTTGATCGGTTCATCGGATATGTAAACGAAGTAGGGCCGAAAAAGAGCGTTTCTCGTAGGGCGAGGTAAGTCTTTTTCGACTGCAAGTTCTACTAGAAGCCCCGCTCCGCTTCTCTCTGTGTACAAGGCAGAGTGTAAGCTACGCGCCGAGGAGTGCCGCGCCTACCTCTGTGCCTCGCCTTTCTGGTTGCTACTCAACCCGCAAGCCGAGAGCAAGCTAGACCAGGGGCGGAGCCGGTTCAGGGCACACCCTGAAACTGAATGAGCACCCTCTGGTATGCAGGCAGGTGCGATTGCATTCGCCTTTCGCCATTTGCAGGCTTTCCCGATTCCTGGAATTCTGTAAAAGGACTTGCATTACCTTTTTTTCTGTCGCCGTGCGAACCACGTCTCAATCTTTCGTGTTTGCATGTTTGTCGAGATCCTCGATCCAGGTTGTTCATGTCCACCTTTTTGGAAAATCATTTGCGTTAGCCGTCAGAAGCTTACCCTCAAACAACATGGCTCGAAGGCCTACGAATGATACGCGTGTTCCTACCCTTCACTGTGTCCTGTCCACCGCGGTTAGGATGGGACGGGACACTCCCTGTAACGGGCGAAGCGTTTGACATTGGCGATTCTTATCCTGTCCTTCTCTTATCGCTCGCTTTAATGTGATATGACAAGGTCAAGGTGAATTGGGCGTGGTTTTCGGTCTGAGTACCAATCGGTAAAATATTTCTGTGATCAATTCTTCTAAACTCGACTAACAAACCTACTTCTAACCTCAATCTTTTGTAGGGGATAGACGCGTTGTAAACAAACCAGTCATCTTGGCTTCAGTTGGTGCTCTCAGAGCTTCTTTGGTTGAAAATACGATTTTTTTTCTCTAAAATTTTAACTTTGTGCTAACTGTCACTGCCTCTTTTTCCAGTAAATTTATGATATAAATTTTTAATTTTTGCAGATTTTTAAACAGTTCCATCATGGGACAGAAGAGGCTAACAAGTTTGTTAGTTTTCCTTGCCGCAGCAATCTTTCAAATATCAGCTCTTGGTTGGTAACTTTTCTTTTAATTATTTTTAAATTGAATTTTTTTTTTTCAAATGTAATTTTTTTCCTCTTTTTTACAGTTCAATCCCCTCCTAGAATTGTCAAACAACCACCTACTGATGAATTATTGTTTCAAGTAGTAACACAACAGAACGAGAATGATAAGCCTTTCATCATTGAGTGTGAAGCTGAAGGCGAGCCAGCTCCCAAGTTAGTTTTCATTCTGTTCTTTCTTGTGCAATTTACATTATTGTCATGTATTTCCTCTATTAATTGAATAATGACAGGTACCGGTGGATCAAAAACGGCAAACCATTCGAATGGCAAGCCTATGATGACAGAATGTCACAACAGCCTGGCAGAGGTACCTTAGTTATCACATCTCCTAGAGATGAAGATTTAGGTATGTGCAACTCATTTATATTAATCTCCTCAGATATTGTAGCAGGAAAAAACTAACTGATGGATTTGTGTATTTAATATACAGGACAGTACCAATGCTTTGCTGAAAACGAATGGGGTGTTGCTACCTCTAACTCAGTATTTGTTCGAAAAGCTGAGCTGAACTCTTTTAAAGATGAGCCCACCAAAACTTTGACTGTCACTGAAGGTGAACCATTCCGTTTGACCTGTCAGCCTCCAGATGGCTGGCCTAAGCCAAATGTGTACTGGCTTATTCAGGTAATTGAAACTTCCATTTTCTTTTTTCTTTTGGAAGGTTTTGTAGTAAGTGGAATGCTGACGATTGTTTCTGTGTTGTTTCTAGAATTCAGATGGTGGCATCAAGAGTATCAACAATTCCCGAATGACCCTTGATCCTGAAGGAAATCTCTGGTTTTCGAATGTCACAAGATTTGATGCAAGTGATGAATTTGCTTATGCCTGTGCTGCAACTTCTATTTTCAGGTAAGAGAATTTAATGTCAGCTTTTTCTTGATGTACTCAAGCTCAATCAAGAGACATGTTTTGAAATGTAATATTTTTCATTCCTCAGAAATGAGTACAAGTTAGGTAACAGAGTTTTGCTGAATGTCCTTGCAACTGGTGTGTCATCTGCTCAAAACAAACATGAGCCTGTGCGACAATATGTTTCAAGGAAAAATGAAGTTGCATGGAGAGGAAGGAAGGTTGAAATGTTCTGTATATTTGGTGGAACGTAAGTTGCTTAATAATTACTGGTGTACAAAGAAAAACCTTTTAAAATATTTAACTTAGTTGTATATAGTTGCTTTAATATTTCAACAATTTAATTATTTCTGTTTAGGCCTCTTCCACAAATTGTGTGGAGTAAAGATGGAAAACAAATTTTACCCTCTGACAGAGTTACCCAAGGTCACTATGGCAAAAGTTTGATAATAAAACACTTGACCTTTGAAGATGAGGGTGCTTATACTTGTGAAGCCAGTAATGGTGTTGGTTCAGCCAAAACTTACTCCATCAATCTACAAGTTCTTGGTCTGTAAACTCATGAAGACTTTATTGTACTTACTAGTATCTAGCTCCCAAATCTTTATCATTGTTATCGTTTATGTTGATGCAGCTGTGCCATACTTCACTGTGGAGCCGGATGTAATCAATGCAGCTGAAGATGAGACAGTTACATTCAAGTGTGAAGCATCTGGTGTGCCAGAACCAGAAATAAAATGGATCCACAATGGTAGACCAATTTCAGAAGCTCCTGCAAACCCCAGGAGAAAAGTTACACCCAACAGTATTACCATTGAAAAGTTAACGAAAAAGGACACTGGCAACTATGGTTGTAACGCCACCAACAGTTTGGGCTATGTGTACAAAGATGTTTACGTCAATGTTTTAGGTAAGAATTTGTTATTGAGTGAAATCCACATTTTCCCAACCTGCATATATTGACTTTCACACCAGTTCCTTGGAAGCAATTTTAAATCCTTTTCCACTCTCTATGTCAAATTTCTGCTAATAACAATCTTTCCCCTCAGTCTCCTAAAATTCAATATATATGTGGTTTTCACTGCATTTCCTAAACATACTGTATGTTACTAATCCATCAGTCTTTCATGTTGTAACTTAATATTGGTTTGTTTCTGGTAGCATTGGCACCAGAGATCACGGATCCTCCCAAGGATGAAGCCACTGTGGATGGTCGCACAGTTACCTTGACCTGTAGAGTTTTTGGTGCGCCCAAACCAGAAGTGAAATGGATTCGTGGGGGTTTGGAGTTGACAGGAGGCCGTTACACTATCAAAGAAAGTGGTGATTTGGAAATCAGAGATGTCAATTTCTTGGATGCTGGAGATTATACCTGCCATGCATCCAACAAGTTTGGACATGCTGAAAATTCAGGAAGCTTGGCTGTTAAGGAACACACCCGCATCACAAATAAACCAGAAGATTATGAAGTAGCTGCTGGAAACACAGCTACATTTAGGTGCAATGCTGTTTCTGATTCTTCTCTGCCGCTGACTATTGATTGGTTGAACAATGGCCAAAATATTGACTTTGATTCTGAACCAAGATTTGTGCGGTCATCAGATTTCTCTCTTATCATAACCAAGACCACTGAATTGGACTCTGGTTCCTACACTTGTTTAGCAAGCACTGATTTAGATGAAGATCGGGCTTCTGCTACTTTGACTGTTCAGGACGTTCCCAATGCTCCCCGTCTGAAAGATCCTATTGTTTGCAACAAGAGGGATGCGTCTATATCTTGGCAGCCTATGGGTGACAATCGTGCGCCTATACTTCGATACACAATCCAGTACAATACAAGCTTTACTCCTGATACGTGGGAAGTTGCATTTGAGTCAGTTCCTGCCACTGATATGACATACACAGTAGCAATGAGTCCTTGGGCCAATTATACATTCAGAGTTCTGGCCTGGAACAAAATTGGCCCTTCAGTGCCTTCAGCACATTCCACTGTGTGCACTACTCAACCAGATGTCCCCTACAAAAATCCAGATAATGTTGAGGGTAAAGGAACAGAACCTAACAATCTTGTCATTACTTGGACTGTAAGTACCGTGTGAAATGTTTGAATGAGCAGTGGTATAAAACTAAAATGTTTGAGCATGTGATTTCAAATCACATTTTATTCACTTTTTTAACAGGTTATGCCAGAAATAGAGCACAATGCACCCAGATTTATGTACAGAGTTTACTGGAAACGGAATATCCCTGGTGAAACATGGAATTCTGATGACATTAATGACTGGCACAGAAATCACCTTGTGATCCGTAATCAACCTACTTTCCAAGAATATCTTATTAAAGTTGTTGCTATTAACCAGAAAGGTGAAGCAAATGTTGCACCAAAGGAAGTGGTTGGTTACTCTGGTGAAGATGGTGTGTATCTTATCTTTTTATTTTGCATTTTATTTGAGATTTTAATACTGATGATTAAGACTATCTATTACTCTTGCTCTCAGTGCCACTTCAAAGTCCTCAGAACTTTACAATTGAAGAGATTACTTCAGCCACTAGTGCAATGCTTAGTTGGAACAGTGTACCTCCTGAATCTGTTAGAGGACATTTCCGAGGCTACAAGATCCAGACTTGGACTGATAAAGATGGTCCTGAAGGAATGAGGGAAATAAATGTAAAAGGAGATATCCATCGCCATCTTGTGACCAAATTTGTTCCTCATGCCAAGAACTACGCACGTGTTCTGGTTTTCAATGGGCGATACAACGGTCCTCCTAGTGATACCCTGAGCTTTGACACTCCAGAAGGAGGTGACAACCAAATACATAAGCTATCTATATATTTCTTCGATAATGTCTGATCTCTAATCTTGTTATATTATTTGCTACAGTGCCAGGAACAGTTCAATCATTTGAGGCTTTACCAATGGGATCATCTGCCTTGTACTTGATTTGGAAGAAGCCTGAACAAGAGAATGGAATTTTGACTGGGTACAAAATTTATTATCAAGTAGTAAAAGGCACAAAGGTTGGCACTCTGATGGAGCGAGAGCCCCATATTTTAGATCCCAAAGCAACTAGAGCTAAACTGGCTGGTTTAGAGCCTAACACAAAATATCGTATACACATCAAAGCTACAACAAGAGCCGGAGAAGGAGAGGGGTCTGTTCTTTTTTTTCTTTTTAAAAGTGGCTTTTCTAATATCTTAAGAAAACATACTATCTAGATTTGCTTTCCTTCAGGTACTTTATTGAACAGAAAACTAGAGGTTCTGAATCAATTCCTCCTGATACCCCAAGCTTCAGGTGGCATAGAATGCCATCAGACAATGGGTATGCTAAAATCAGAGTCACTTGGGTACCCAATCTTGAGGGAAGACCAGGATCTCATTTCTTTGTCAAATACAAGTGAGGAAATTATTATGTCTTTAGTGTCTATTTGTAAAATTTCTGTAAGCAAAAACAAATTTGTATCCTTGTGAAATCTGTAATGTAAGAGTGTCTTATGTATTTCCAGGCTTCGTGGTGAGACGCTATATGAGGAAACTCCAGCTGAAACAAATGAAGATTTTATTGTCTTAGGAGGACTCAGACCTGGAGAGATATATGAAGTCAAGGTGGTTGCTGTTGATGGTGAATTTACTTCTGAGAGTCATTCTGAGGATGTTGAAACTTTCAGTGTTGGTGAGTCAACTATCTTGTAGGATTCTTGAGAATAATACTGAACAGGTTATTAACATTTTTGTTGATTTTCAGAGGGTCCTATAATCCAACCAAAGGAAAACGTAGCAACTGCTGGGTGGTTTATCGGTATGATGCTGGCAATTGCATTCCTGCTGCTTGTGCTAATAATTGTATGCATCATTAAGAGAAATAGAGGTGGAAAATATGCTGTGCATGAGCGGGAGGCTGCACATGGAAGACATGATTACCCGGAAGAGCCTGGTTTCCATGAATACTCCCAACCGTAAGTCCCCTGTGTTAACAAATATCAAGATTATTAGGTTATAATTATTATTATTAGACAAAATACAGCTTAAAAATTGCTTTTGTCTGTTAGGCTGGACAACAAATCTCATGGTAGGGGGTCCATGGGGAGTGAGTTAAAACATGAACCTGAAAGTGATGCGGATTCGATGGCTGAGTATGGTGATGGAGACACAGGTAAGCATCCGTGACTGTCATCATCTTTGTCCATTGTGCATGATGTGAAAAGTGTGTGATTTGGTAAACGCCTGACTGCTTTTACATATTGCACTTTCTTTGTGGTACATAAAGTTTCTGCTGAGTGAGTGATGTTCACGACACAAGTGCTGATAAATAAAAATATTTTACTCACCATTTACTTGGAAAATCATTCACTGGTTCAGGAAAGGTGTATTATTAAGGACGGCTAGTTCAACCCAGTGTGACTGTATTTTTGAGCAATTTTTTTTATTATTATTTTTATTATAATTATTTTTTTACTGTGTAACTCTGAAATTTCTATCATTTTGATTGTTTTCAGAACAAGCATTATTGTAATTTTTTTCCAGCCTAATGCATTTGCCTTTTGGTTTTATTTTAATTTGTTGCTTTATATTGGTGCTATCAACATCATTTTTGATGTATTACATTCTGTATTGAAACAAGCACCTTTATGCTTTTTGTAGTGTTTGATGTATTTGCACTTTTGTATATCTTTGGTTGTGCTTGATATGAACAGAGGGCATGAACGAGGATGGCTCATTCATCGGACAGTATGGTCGCAAACAACGACAAGGGGAAACTTCCTCAGCTGGTTTCGCCACACTTGTCTGATTCAGGTAATGTAGGTGGCTTAAAAATCTGGCTTGAGTTAATTCAGACCAAAATTTCAAAAGAAACATTTTTACATGCTCTATGCAATAAGGCTTACAGTTATGAATGCAACTGATCCCAGATTGAAGTGATTTCAGGTTTCATATATATTTATTTATCATTGCGACTGTTCATTGACAAAGTTTTCATTTTTTGTTTTGCAGGACGGTTTACCGAAGATGGTTCATTTATTGGTCAATATGTCCCAGGCCCTAAGAAAAGGCCTCAGAATGAGCAGCCTTCTCCATCAGCCATTGCCACATATGTCTAGTGTATTTTGGTGTGTTCAATCTCATTTGCAAGAGAATGAGAGACTTAAAGCTGCTATAGCCAAGCCTACTTTTGAATAATTTAAGCATACTAGGTTACTGGCACTCTTTATGTTGTGTTTTTCTTTTAATTTTATGTTAGTTTTATCTTGGACTGATAAACTTCCATAAAGAAGATAGTGTATATCTTCCTTACAATGGGAATCAATGACAAAATTATTTTCATACCTTTTGATGTGAGCTGTCACATCATAGTCTTTTAATTGTGCACTTAGAATCTCAATGAACTCGCCAAGCATTTTAAAAATTTCAAATGCTTGAAGTATTTATTATTTTGTAGCTGTAGGAGAGTCAAATTTTTACTATCATGGTAGAAGTGTCTGAAAATTTTGAGCAGCTATATTAGTTTTGGGACTAGAGTGTCAGTATCAGTGGGTGAATGTGTGTGTGCTTTTCAAAAATACTTCAAGTGTTTTTACATTGAATGGGGAAAAGTTTCCTCAATAAATCTATTTGTATAGACAGATCACTTAATGTGATGCATTCTTACATATTTTATTTGTACAGATTGTTTTGTAGTGCAACTTCTATCAACATTGTTTTTTGTTGAATTTGTGACAAATGTGATTTCAATCATTGTGAAAACTTGACCGTCACTGAGGAAGGGTCAATTATTACATGAATGTTAGGCGTAAGTGGGTTGGGCATTAATTCCAAGATGCTGAGACAGATACTTGGAGCAATATTCTCCTAATATAGCAGAAGGAAAAGAAAGTCATATTTTAAATATGAAGAATATATTTCTCTATATCGTGTAAACTTCAATGAATGAAAATAGACAACTACTCATGGTATTGCCATATGTACTGAAGTAGATTAAAGTTATTTATTGGTCCGTGGCATATCTTGCACTCCTTTGATTGGTCAGCTCTTTCAAGACTTGGAATAGAATTTGACTCTGACAATACTTTGTGACTAATTTGTGTTCAATAGTAATTTCATAAATGTCTTAAATTATTGCTTGGTTGTCTTAATCTTCTTGTGTATGCTACAGATTTGTGCCCTCTTTTCTCTCTCTCTCTCTCTCTTCTAGTTTTGGTATGGAGTACTAATTTTGTTTGCTTTCATTTCAAATGTGTAGAGCAGATTTAATGGGAATGTTTTTCCTCTCTAGGCAGCTAGCCTCTAGGCAGCTTCCTCTGCCCCTACAGGGTCTAAAAGGGTAACAGTGTTTTAATTTTCTTTTTCTTTTTGTTTGTTTGTTCATTTTGATCTTTTGGAAGGTGTGTATGAACTGAAAGATTGTGTGCTTGTAATTGGGGTGTGACGCTTTTGTGTCAGGGTCTCACTTCTGTGATGGTTATATTATCTGATGTGCAGAAAGAATCTTGGTCTGTCTAGCCTTTGTTTTGTTTCAGTATTAGCCTATTTGTTTTCAGATGGCCCATATATATTGCATTTTATTTCTTACCTTATTTTAAATAATACTGTAAATCAACAAATCATGGAAAGGAGATGAATACTTGTTGATCAATCAAATCTGAAACTAAATTATGTTATTGAACCTGGTGCTGTCCAGATTTTTCTTTCTTTCTTTCTTCAAATACTTCCCTGTGTATTGTTGCTTTGACTTTTGATGAATTCAAATTACAGGCTTTTAGCCACTCCCTACCTTTGCACTGTTAAGTTATGATAGTTAGTTATTGCACAGTAGTGTTGGATCATGAAATGTTAACTGTCGCCTTTCTGCACATGGCACTTTGTCTTTGCTATATAAAATATGTTGTCTTTATTGCATATAATTTGTTGGTGTACAGTATAATGCTAAGCTTCTTCTGTATATGAGGTAATAATGAAATGTGTGTAAAGTGAAAGTGGAATTGCAGTATTTTGTTGAGGATATATCTTTTCATATCTTCCCATTACAAAACTCATGATCAAATCTGCGATATGAATTGTGAATTATGTTCCACATTATGTTCTCCACTCATTTATTTTGACCTACGATGTTCATCGTTAGGTTTATATTTTAATTTAGGTCAAGTAATTGCCCCTTTTTTAGTCTGAGGACTTACTCATTTTATCTAGAATCTCATTGCATTCTACCATTTGCAGACTGTATCAGTGAAAATTAAATACTCTTAATTATGTTGATCTACGGTTGTTATCAATTTGCTTATTACTAAGCTGACCTGGTTAGCATGTGTACAAAGTTGGTGAAAAAATTGTCCTATGTTAATTTAAAGTTTTTTTTTCTTTTTTAATTATTATTGACATGCCTCAGTTTTTATACTAAAGTAAAAATTGTTATATGTTGTGTGCTTAATAATTGTATCCATTACATATTTTGTCTTGTTCATCTGAAGCCTCTACCTAGGTCACATGTCAATGTTGTATCTTGAAGCAATGAAGCAATCAGAGGCTTCGGTAAAGAGAACCCCCATGTGTTCATGCTCTTCTGTTATATTTTTGGCCTTTGACACATATTCTTTTGGTGTTGTGTGTGAATGAATTATTTTTTAAATTTAAGAGTCATGGTTTAGCAGATGAATTCCACCTTATCAAATGACAAGCCTGCAAAATGAAAGTTATTTAAACTGGAGACATCACTCCAGACTATAACTTCTGCTTTTTGGATTGCCTTAAGTTGCTTTTAAAGCTTCTCTTATGTTTTTAAATTGTTGTTGTTGTGTGTCACCGTGTATCAGCACAAGTGCCTTAGGCTAGGCATTATGTACAGTGCACCATAAGGTTAAAAAAAAGACATTAATTGACTGAAAAGAGGCATTGATGTTTCGCCTGTCATGATTGTGAGTCAATGCTTTCGCTTAATGTAAAGTTAAAAAGCCTGATTTGCTGGTATTTTTATTTTTATACTTTTGGAAGTGATTGGCTTACCAGTAACAGATCTAAAGTTATGGTTGCACTAAGCTTTTGTCTATGTTTTGCAAAAAAAAAAAAAAAATGTTTATGTTGAAGTACTTTTATACATCAAGACTTTGAATGCACAAGTCCTACTCTAGGCTTTATACAAAAAATTAATGTAGGCTTCTGTTTTTATTAAGAGGTGAACTTTGACGCATTTTTATACTATATACTTCATGCTAAATGGTATTTCTTTTTGTATAAAAACAATAACATCTAAAAACTAATTTCAAATTTTGGTCAAGATAAAACAGTTGGGAATTCTAAGATCTATCAGTGATGTCTTGCAATTGCACTATGTATTATCCATCTCAAAGATCTCTGAGAATATATTTTGTTTTGTTATATGTTTATGTGTGATTAGTAATTAATTCTTCAGTGTTTATCTTCTTGGTGAACATTCATGCACTTTTTTAGCTACTTGTTTCTATTTAAGGTTGGGCCAATGTTACTTGAATTCTTCAACTCAAAATTTCTTTTGGTTTACTTAACATCACATTAGCATTGACTTTTTGATTTTCCTGATGTTGCTGAGGTCCAACCAGTATCTGTGTTCTATGCTTCCATCTTAACATTCCTTGCCCTACTTCTGTTAATTCTATGTGGCAGTAAGTATAGTGAAATAACAGTTTTAATATCTTTAGCTTAGTTGATTAAAAGAAACATTCTACTTAACATTGTTATGGCCAGTCTACTCAGCACCCACTCTCTTTTTCTTTCTTTCTTTCTTTCTTTCTTTCTTTTTTCTTTTCCTTTTTCCCCCCCTTGCCTTATTTCTTTCTTGGTGTATTTAATTTGCTCAAAGCAACCATAAATCTAATGATTTTGTCCTTGTTGTGACATTTCAATGTCAACAGGTTTTGTGCAATATTTGTCATGTCATACCATGTCTGCCAAGCTCTTGACCAAATTAAATCTTTACCCCCCCTTAATGTTGTAGCACAGATTGTGTGAATGTATGAAGTGGTGGTTTTGTAATGCATAGGCAGCTCAGCCTAAATTTGATGCAAGCAAAAATCTACTTGTAGATATTTTTTTTTATGTTTTTCAGCCAAAGTCAAACTTGAAAATAAACAGATGATACGTCAGTACTCCTCTTTTTGTATTTATCCCTTAGCGCACCCACCTGAACCACTATTAAGAATGTGAATTTACCGCCTCGCCTACGGTCTGGGTAGGTTGGGTTCAAAGCAGCGGTCACGCAAGGCAAGGGACCCGGACCAAACAAGGTAATGGGCCGGTGGACACCCTCGCTGACGTCGCGCCGTCTCGTCGGCTGGTCGGAAACCAGTTTGCCCTCAAACGACGATGCCGGGCCGGGTAAGCCTGCTACAGCCCCCTTAGCAATACACGCGCCCAGTGCGCTGAACTTTGTCGTGGAGTGATACCGCGTAATACAGTGTAATACGAAGTACTCTGTACAAATTTTCTCGGAGTAAATACCCCCTCGGATTCGCCAACGGACGAGGCATACCGGGCGTTCCAGCCAGAGAACACGTGTATCAGTACTGCGGGTCTGCCTATCCAAGGAGCCTCAAAGCCTTACGGCTGGAGCGGTTGGACGAACCCGTGTTCTCTGAAAACACCCGGTACACGATCGTATCGGGGCCTGCTCACTTCAAGGATGCCTCTCTTCCTCTTTCTTTCTTTTCCCCCCACATGAGAGTGGGACAGAGATAGAGAGCTCACTCCTGATCTCGCAGTATAAGAACGCGAGCGCACAAGTACTGTGCCCCCGCCGCCGCTCCCCCTTCCCTCCCGTCCCCTATCCCCTGCGCTGGGATAATGTTTGAAACTTCAAAACAGCCTCACAATAACTCGCGCGCGCGGTGGAGGTCTGAGCCCGACCAGCGCGGCAAGGGAATTCCTACGGCAGGGTCCCTACATTTCAGCATTTTCCATGACTTCCAAGACAAAACTTTCAAAATTTGAAAGACTTCTACGTAAAACAACTAGAAAAAATAAAATAAAAGTTTACAAATACATATAGTTTAAAATGCAAACTTTAGAGCGTCTGAAATATCCCCCACAAAGAGTCCTCGTCATGCACGCATACGCATGTGTGCGCGCATAAATGACAGATCGCGGAGGCGTAGAGGAGTGCTGAAGATCGCCGATAGGCTAAGTACATCCACCTGGATCTTGTTGAGCCCCAGAAATGCCACATAAATCACTTCGATACATTTAATTCTTGAAATTTGAGAGAAGAGTTTCGTACAGCGAGTAACCAGCTGCTGCACCGCTTTGCGCAGTTCTCTCTATGAACTTCATGTAGTTGAGTGATTCATCTCGGATTTCTGGGGCTGAATAGGCTACATATGGATGTATTTTATCCTATCGGTTATCTTCAGCACCCTATATCTAGACTTCCGCGAACTGTCATTGATGCGTGCATGCAGGCATTCGCATGCTTTAACGTAGAGCTGCAAATCTAGGAAATTTTTCCCAGACAAACCTTGCCTACTAGGCAACCTGCCACACACTGGTGTCCTAATGTTGCCTAGTGGGCAGGGTTTGTCTAGGAAAAATTTCCTAGATTTGCAACTCTACTTTAACTACATGTAACCCTACGGAGGCTGCACAGGCACGATGCGTCAATCTTTTGCTTGAGAGATTAAGGCATTAGGGCATTAAGGGAGGGAGGGAGGGAGGGAGGGAGGGAGGGAGGGAGGGAGGGAGGGAGGGAGGGAGGGAGGGAGGGAGGGAGGGAGGGAGGGAGGGAGGGAGGGAGGGAGGGAGGGGGGGAGACAGGAAGGGAGGGAGGGGGATCATTGGCGTGAACTTTATCCGTCGAGTCGCCGCGGCGCGACGCGACCCGGCCTGGACCAGACGGCCTGGACAATCCCCCATCGCACCAACAAGGACACTGGAGGCATCCGGAACGGCGCCACCCGCTACCCGCTCCTTGTGGGCGTCGCGTCGCGCCGCTCCACCATGGCTCCACCTCGAGCGCAGCCCTTCGGCTTGCGGCGAGCAGCGGTGGCCTGTTCGCTGCAAGAGAGTCCTCTCTTGTTCGCTAGTTCGCCTGGTTCGCCCCCTCTGTGGCCAACACCTGGCGGGCCCGCGGAGCCCCGCCCCGCCCCGCCCCGCCCCGCCCCAAACAGAAGAGGGGGAAGATGGAGGGCCGAATAAGGGTAAGGGTGCGAGAGCGCGCTGTCTCTCTCTCACTCGGGGGATGTGCGGGTTGTGTCGATGAGGGCGGGCAGCAGAATCGGTCAGCCGACTGATTCAGAAGATCGCTCTCTTCCCCCAGTCCTTGTCGCACTCATGGTGGTGCCCCATGTTGGGGATGACATGGCCTCATGAGTGCGATAAGGACGGGGGTACGAGAGCGATCTTCTGAATCAGTCGACTGCAGAGCAAAGCCGATAGCCGACATGAACACGGCACTAGTTAAGTGCTAGCGAGCGGCCGATGCCGGTACGGAAGGGAAAGGGAGGGCCAGGGACCTGCCCTGCGCTTGCCCGCTCGCCGCTAGCCGTTGGCCGGCGCCGCTCGGGCTCGGATCAGGCCGGGATCGGCCTGTGGGGATGGGCGACAGGAGGGGCGTGCGTAGAGTGGAGAGAAGACGTACACGGACAAGAGGAGAGGCCGAGGGAAAGAGAATGAAATAAAAACAAGGAGATCAGGGCAGTAGGGGAGGGAAGGAGGGAGTGCGCAGACGGGGCGGGGCGGGGGGAGGGGAGCGGGGAAGAGCTGGCCGCCCCGCCCCGCCGCGCCCCGCCCCGCCGCGCCCCGCCCGCCGCGCCCGCCCGCTGGGCAAGCAGAGCGAGTGGATCGCACGCTATGGACCCGGCAGAGCATCTTGTGGAGAGGAGACGACGCACTGCGCCGCAAAGAGTGCGTCGAGCAGCTCGGAGCGGAGTGGAGTGGGCAGCGTGCTACCCGTACTGCCACACCCGGCCCGGGCCCGGCCCGTCCAGAGTCGAGTGCAGCGAGACCCGGCCCGACCCGACCCGACCCGGCGGGCGTATGTGTCCTCGCGTAGGATGAAGTGTGCCAGCGGCCGCGGCGAGGCGTCCCCCCGACATGTGGAAGAGCTTGTTGCTGGGCCTGCTGGTCGTGTGCGTGGACAGCTTGACTCGACATGGCGGAGACCTCTCGCTGTGGATCAGCGAACACCAGGTCAAGATGTTCAGTGGTGAGTGGGGCGAGGCGAGGAGGGCCGAGGAGGGCCGCCGCAGCCGCCGGGCACGTCTACGTCGCCGTCGGTCCATGGTCATCTGCCGCTGCCGGGCCGGGCTGGGGCCGGGGCGCCGGCGAGGGGGGCGGGGCGAGAGCTTCAGTTGCTCCCGTCAGAATCTGAGGATCGCTCTGACGCTTACGGGTCACTGCCATCCCCGCAGGGGTGTCCTGTGTGTTGCCTACGCACAGGGGTTTTGTACCTCATGTTGCTTACCTATCAGGCGGTTCACTAGAACCCGACAGGGGCAGGGGGGAGGGGTTAAATTGCCCGCAGGGCCTGCACACTTCCTGGATAGGGGTGTTTCTTTTTCTCTATCTCTGTCTCTCTTTTGGCCATGGGAAGGCCGTTGGTGAGACAGAGACAGAGAGCACATACCCCCGATCTCGAAGTGAGCAGGCCCTGGGCTTCCCCTACCTAACCATTTTCGTGTCTGGATGACGTCTGCCTACCGGGTCGAACCGTTCGCATCCCCCATCGGTGTGCTTCTAGTGAAAGCTGTGATGAACATTGAGCCCTCATCATACCTTCGCCAACAGTTTAGTTGTGAGGAGCTGCTAGCTCAGCTGAGCAGGTGACTGCTTATGCTTAAGCTGCCGTATCCGGAGTTGTTAATAAAGAGAGCTTAAGCTGCGAGCGGATAAGTCATGCCGCGGGATGGAAGTCGGGGGAGGGGCAGAGGGCGCACAATAATCCGTCCTCACCATGTCCACCAAACTGTTCTGGGAATGGGCAATTCGTGCTCAAATCAATCCGAAAGAAATGTGTAAGAGGCTTTATTTGGCGCTCTCGGAGCGGAGATATCTGTGAATGTTGACAGGTGTGCGGGCGGGAGGGAATGCCAATACCCACGGCACATTCAAGCGATTGAAGCAAGACATCCAGAAGACTCCAAGCTCGCTTGTCCTCGTGTTGTGCTCAGAGTACCAATAATTATTATTCTTTATTAAAAACAGTTTAAAATTTTACAGGAATTTCTATGGAAATCTATGCAATTGTGGATGGTCATGTGCTCCCATACATTCTGGATCCAAACTTTGAGAAGTATCTCCCCATCATACCATCAGAGGTGAGGATGTATTTGTTTTCTATGTAGTTTCAGCTCAGGCAAATTTTATGGGGCAATTGATAGTTAAGCCATAAAGATGGCTACTTAGCTGATTGAATGACAGTCAATGAGTGGTTTCCATCAAATAAGATTTGACTGTGATTCTATCTTGAAATGTAATTATTGTAATTCATGTGGAATATCTAGTAAATTGTGGTTTTTCTCCTTTTAGGTAGGATATGTGAACTTCACCTGGAAGTCTGGAGTAAAGAAGTATTATTATAATTTTGATAGACTGCAGTCCTGTGATGAGAAAATACTTGAGCCTCCTCAGATATCCATCAAAACCCGCGGACGTGTACCACGAAGGCCTAAGGGTGAGTTCAGCGTGTCAAAATATTTGAATGGTCTCTTCAATTTAAGTATTAGGAAAAATAATTTGTTAAACATCAACCTTTTATATAAATTTCTGACTTAATTGAAGCCTATCTTTAAATTGTCACTTATACCAAAAGTGTATTTTCAGTAAGCAAACACAAGGCTCAAAATAACAACAATATATCTTATGATTCCAGTGTTTAGTGTCCTTTTACCTTGCTCTGGTAATGGTAGTGGGATTGCCTCATTTAGTATAGGATTACTCATTCAGAGCCGAAAAGGACGTCCCTTGCCTGGCACTCCACTTAGACTGAGACTGCGAAAGGAGTGTGCCCACAGGGGTGAGTACCTCGCTGGTAAGTATTTTTTCTTACTAGTCTTTGTATTTAGTAGTATTGTGTAATCTTGTAAAGTTTTTGCATGCTTATTAAATATTCTGATGGTATATTTATTACACATGTTAGGCAATTAATTGTCACTTCAGAGAATTGCCTGATGAACACTTCTTAGTCCAATATTGAAAGTACATTTGATTGAAGCTTAAATTTAAATATTCCCTTCCAGACATTTTCCTTACTCAATCTGAAGGGCCCCACACTCAGCGCGCCAACCGTAGCTGGCCGGGCTGGCCTGGCCGGCCTGGTTGGCTGGTAAGAAAGGGCCGGGTGTGAGCCATAAAGATATAGACAAAATAAACGTCCAGGCACTGCAGAGAGTCTAAAGTCTGGCATATTTCAAAAGGGGACTGCTGAGCCTGCTGAGTGTGGGGCCAGCCTAATTGAGCAATAAGAACGGAAATTGTTACAGGACCTGATCCAGAGTGTGATAAAAAGTGTGCCAATGGAGGGTGGTGCAATCATGAAAAAATATGTCAGTGTCCTGAGGGATACATGGGACAGTATTGCAAGACAGCACTCTGTTATCCCCAATGTATGAATGGAGGTGTTTGCTCTGCTCCTGGAATCTGCTCTTGTCCTTCGGGGTTCCAGGGTCGCCACTGTGAAGGAGGTAAGGGAGAAATATGTGATATGCAACTTATTTAATAACAAATACGGTAACTGGAGAGGCCATCATAGTTTTTAAAAAGCTCAGTCAATATAAGCATCTGAATACAGTTGTTATTTCTACACAATTACACTGTTTTGGAGATAGATATAGCTACTTTACATCCTAGAGTAATAAGCTTTGTAAGCCCATCATAAAAGGGAGCTTGCTCAGCTCCGTGCTCCAAACCCAAGTCATGATGTTGCTGCTCTTCATCCCTGAATTTTTGAATAACCTCCAAAAGTTCCTTGTGTGCCTTTGGATCTGCCATTAGTGTCCTCAACTGATCATTGTAATGTTCAACAATTACTGATTCAACAGCAACAGTACAAGCCATAGCTGCTTTTGGTCCTAACAACGCTGTACCTAGAAAATATTCTCTCATTAACAGATAAATTTAATCGGAAATCAAGAATTACTTTACATCGATAAAGAATACCTGCGCCAAGTACAAATCCTGCAACATTCCATATAGGCACAAATGCAGTGGGCCTCACTCGATATTTACTGATTAGTTCTTCAAACTTGGCCTTGTGCTTCTTTTCTTGATCCCACATATGTTGGATTTCTTTTCCCATGCTTGTATTACCTAATATAGCCATCTGGCCAGCATAAATGCGATCTGCTCCAAGTTCTCCAGCATGGTTAACACGTATCATACTGGCAACATCCTTAGAGGCTCTGTGAGCACATCTCTTTTGAACAATATTTAAAGCGCTGAAAGGTGTATATATTATGTTGTGAGATGTTCTTGTGGCCAACATCCTGCAACAAAGGCAAAAAAAAAAAAAAGAAAGAAAGAAAATTATCATAATATTATATAATTTTTTTAAAGGAATATGTGCGGAAAAGTGTCAAAATGGAGGTAAGTGTGTTCAGAAAGATACATGTGAATGCTCAAAAGGATATTATGGCCTGCGTTGTGAATATTGTAAGTTGGCAAGCTTTGATTCAATATTAACAACAAAGTTTAAATTTAACTTTCTCCCATAATTAAAGTGCAATATGCCTTTTCCAGCCAAATGTATTATTCCTTGCCTGAATGGCGGACGTTGTCGTGGGGTTAACAAGTGCAGATGTCCCCCTAGTTTTCGGGGTGACCACTGTGAAATTGGGCGAAGAATGCCACAGAGAAGCAACTGCAACAAACCATGTCGGCATGGTATATGTCGCCATGGGACAGGAGGAGGTGGAGGTGACACCGCTGGAACCTGTCTTTGTTATGCAGGCTGGACAGGACGACTGTGTAATCAGAGTACGAAAAGCAATAATTCTATGAAACCCAAACATTACTTTCACATTCAAAATATGAATTTGAATTTTGTTTTTCAGAAATTCCCAACACGTACGATGATGATGATGAGGATGAAGAAGATGAAGATGATGAGGAAGATGAGGAGGATGAAGATGAAGAGGATGATGAAAACATGGAGAAGAAAACACATGGAAAGAGAACAAATGTCTAGGCTGAGAAAAATTTTCCCACAATGTTTAGTAAAACCAACTCCCCAATTTGCGGCTATTAGAAAGTGGATAATGACTGTTAACTTGTACAAAGCTCCAATCGACCATATTTAAAATGTTACAGTATTGTACAATGTGATGAAAACACAAATAAAACTAATTTTGAAAGAACAACTTTCCACATTACAAACCACTGTAATCCATAGGTGAATCAAATACGCTAATAAATTTCAATGCTGCACATTTACAAAGTATTACATAACATCAAACCGAAAAGTAGGTCAGATGGCTTTTGGAAGGTGAAACACCCATTTTTAAACGCAGCAATTCTAAAAGAGAGGCCCGCAGATCACTGAGAGAAACCTCAGTGGTGAGTTTCACATGATTACAAGCTTCAACTTACCTCACTCCAGGTACCAATCAATCAGAACTGGCAAAATTAGTTCAAGTCAAACAGAAGAGTAACTTCACGCAGGAAAGTCGATCAGCCACGGAGAGAGAAACCACGGCTATTCTTTTAACTTCTTCTTAACGTTCACACCACAGTAATGTCACAAATATTGACACAATGCCCGGCAGGTTAATTCTATTCTAACTTTTCTACCCACTCTACTAGTTCGAAAAAAAAACGAGAGATGGCTCTTACATATCATGTTCGCTATTCGCGTAGTATCGTGGTTCCTCGATAGGTGGCGCCAAGTGTTCGGTTTTCAGCACTCAACGTCTGTGTATGGTTAGAGCGACGCTTCAATTTGTCTGGGGGACGCGATTTTCTTGTGATAGCAATTATGTTCCTGTGCTCTGGCCTGGTGAGTATATTATTGTTGAATTTATTGAACGGGTTTCAGTTAGACCGGCACATCAAACCGGTATATGGAGCTGTCTTAGAACTCGTAAATATCGTCTGCTAAAAAGTGCTATCGCGCAGGCTCGCCCAAAATGGCGATTCAGGTATCTTAAGACTGTGAAATGTGTATGTTAAGGAGCACCAATATTTATCTGGAGAAGCCAGGCTAGTTTTATATACATCGCCAGTAGTTATTGCCAAATCTTTGGGTTATTCATAGTCTTACCTGCTGTTTACCGAAAAGAAATGTGGATTAGAATTTTTGAATCCTAGGGCAAGGGCTGATGTATCGGGCCGACGCAGTTAAGCCCCAGGTACGCAGTCGCGGTGAACTCCCGCACCGCATCCAAGTTGGTCTACAATGCACGGTACTCACCTCTTTCATTACTTTGGTATCTGCGATGTAATTCCGTCCTCTACTCCCGTTTTTACCATCTACCGCCCCCAGAAATATGACCTTTTGTGGTTATGTGCCTGGCAACAATCGCCATTGCTGGACAGATAGTAGTTGAAGCTCCCATGTAAACATTACCGGCGCTTTGAATGATCCAATTCTCTCACATTTTATATTATGCAATTTTCAATTTTTCATCAGACAAACGAGGTAACGACCTAAAACAATTTATTGTCCAAGCAAATACTAAATTTTAAATAAATTGTCAAGGTTCTCATGTCATTGGTAAAATTCTCATGATACTTATGAAAACATCTCAGATACCATGTGTATGTTTTGCAGATATTACCATCATTTCATTTTTTAAAATTCATTTTTAAACAGATGAAGTTATGGTGACCGTAATGGAGGCACAGCGTGAGTCAATTGGTGTGGGTGGGCATAGTCAAATGGATTCTGACGAGGATGAAGATTGTCCATCGTCACCGGGATCTACTTCATTTGATGATGGCGGTCTCATGGCAGCTGCCATGGGACATGACATTACTGCTCAGCTAGCAGCAGCAGGTTGGCAAAATAATCATGGTACATTTTTCTTTGCTTTTATTGGTGAGAAGTTGTCTTTTTATTGGATTTGCTATACATGAATTGGCAAAAAATTATTGATGTTTCCCTAGAGCACTGTTTATGCTTTTTTTATGCCCTTCTTCCTCTGAGAATGCTCACTCCCCAAACTTTACGCCCACTATTTTCCTTGCTAGTGCAGTAGCTTTTTGTAGTTGTGGCCTTGTTGATGATAGGGGAAAGCTCCTATTTCTAACTGTCTTAAATCGAAATTTTAAGGGACTGTTGGTATGGCTGCTGCTGCTGCTATTGTGTCATCAAAGAAAAAGAAGAGGCCACATTCTTTTGAAACAAATCCTTCCATTCGCAAACGTCAGCAGAATAGATTGCTACGTAAACTAAGAGTAAGTGAAGTTTTTCTTGTTTTTTCCACTATGCTTTGTAAATTTCTAATCATTTTATAAACATTCAGGCAACGATTGATGAGTTTGCTACAAGAGTTGGTCAACAAGCGGTTGTCTTAGTGGCTACGCCAGGAAAACCTCATGCTAGTTTCAGATGTTTTGGTGCTAAGCCCTTAGAGGATGTGGTAAGAATGTGAAAATTTTGATCTAAAGTAATCTAAGTAGCTTCCATTGAATTACCTCTCCTGTATTTTTTTCTTCAGATGAAAAGCCTTCGAGCATCCATTTTAGATGAACTTGAGCATGCATTGCATCGACAAGCTCCCCCACCTTCTAGAGATGACCCTTCTTTATATGAATTACCTCCTCTAGTTATTGATGGAATACCAACACCTGTTGAAAAAATGACTCAAGCTCAATTAAGAGCTTTTATTCCGCTCATGCTTAAATATTCTACTGGTAAGAAAAAAATCATATCTTTGCCTCAGCTTCATTTCCTTCCTTACCTTTCTAGTGATCTACTCACTTCTTTAAAATTATAATTACACAATTACAGGTAGAGGGAAGCCGGGTTGGGGCAGAGAATCAACAAAACCACTGTGGTGGCCGAAAGAAATTCCTTGGGCAAATGTTAGAATGGATGCTAGATCTGAAGATGAAAAGCAAAAAGTAAGTAACAAATTAAAAATACATTCTAAAATTCGATCTAATCTGATCTTTTTTTTTTTTACACCTGTCGTTAGTGCCTAGCTTTACACCTGTTTCTTACGATTTCATTTGAAATTTCAGTGCCGAAACGCACAGATTTCTTGGACACATGCCCTTCGTCAAATTGTGATCAATTGCTATAAATTCCATGGACGGGAGGATCTTCTACCTGCCTTTAATGAAGAAGATGAGCAAGCTCAATTAAATGGCATGGTTGATGAAACCTCAAATTCAGTTCCAAATGAACAAGCAGTTCAACAAGTCGCCTCTGTTGGAGTCCTGAAGTATCATCAAGCTGGAAAGGGAGTCAGTGCACTCTCACCAACAGGAGTAAGCACCAGTTTGGCTAATCTGGCAAATGTTGCCAGCTCAGCATCTGCAAGCACGGTGTCGGTTTCTTCAGTCTCAACAAATACTAACTCAATGACCTCTGCTCCTGTGAGCGTTCCATCTCCTCCTGCCCAAACTACTCTTGCTCAAGCAGCCCAGGTGTGCTTCTCTTCTTGCCTTCTTTGTATGGAGATTGTATGTCTTCCATATTGCTTTCTTTGTCTGTGGCTATCTGCACCAACATCACTGCATGTGTATATTGAATCTGAATCACAAATGAAGTTGCAAACCAACCTTTTATTTTCCGTTTTTCTTTTTTCCGTTGTGTATTTCTCCTACTTATGCCCAGGCTTTGAATTAGGAAGTTCTATCGAGTTCCTTTTTAAAGCAGATGTGTCAATTGCAAAGTTGACTTACTTCAAATTATTATGAACCATATTGAAATTAATGACTAATGTACAAAGGATTGAGCTCAGAGCAAAAAATGGTTGTAACCCACACAATATTTATTCCCGGGGGTATGCACTGTAAGTCTACCTAACTGCAAATAATTGCTGAAGAGTCTTGCCAATTATCACATCTATTCGTGTCTCAATTTTGGCTCTGCATGCTCCCTACATTGTTTTCCTTTTTTCCAGAGGAATGACTTTTACCTGCATGGCATGTTAAATCTTTCCTTGCTCAATGTTTTAGATGGAATATAAGCAAAGGACAATAAGTGTAGATCAACCTGCAGCTTTTTATATTCTAATCTAAAATGTTATCATTTGTTTACAGTACGGAACAGCAACAGTATTGCAAACCATTAACAATCCTGACGGTTCTGTATCACTCATTCAAGTGGACCCCAATAATCCAATAATCACATTGCCTGATGGCACCACTGCTCAGGTTCAGGGAGTGGCATCAGTATGTATTTTGAATTTTTGGTCTCTAGACTTAATCCCCCCCCCCTCCCCTTTGTATTCTGTTTTTGCTGATAATGTCTTATTTTTAGGCATTAGGGGATGTGACAACTACTGATGGAGTAGTGGACCTAAATAATGTCACTGAGGCAACTCTAATAAATCATGACGGTCAACTTATTCTTACTGGAGAAGATGGTCATGGTAAGATTAAGTTTCTCTATTTATATATGTTACTGTTGGAAGTAGGAGGTTGGTTGCACCTAGGTGTAACCGGTTGGTAGTAGGTCTAACCGGCCCGGGCTGGTTACAAGTGGAGCCACCTACTTGTATCCAGCTATTTTGGGTCAGAAGTAGTTGTAACCAAACGTCATGGCTAAAAGTGTTCACACATGATTACTGTCAGTTAGAAGTAGGTGGATGGGGTAAATTTTTTATTCATGTAATTTACTTATTTAGGGGTCGCGCCAGAGGCGTAAAGTTAACACTGGTTTCTTATGGGGTTTTGGCTGAAGACCTGAATATTTGGTGTAGGGATGTAAATTTTTACCAAATTTAAAAAAACGGCTCAGAATCGTGATCTACGTCGAAAACCGAGTTTGGAAACGTATCTCAAGTCATTGGTTTCACCCTAGATTCCAAAATAAATTTCTTAATTTTGGCCAATTTTGGCTAAAATCTGGGATTTATTTTTTTCGGTTCTACACTGTACACACGTGTGTGCCATACACTTTCGGACGCGGTTTTCGACGCAGATCTCGATTTTGGTGTCGGAATCAATTTTTGATCAGGTTTTGGGCCAAACACCCATAAGAAACCAGTGTTAACTTTAAACCTCTGGCGCGACCCCTAAATTTTGTTCTAAAAATCTGAAATAAATTCTAGTAGTTTAGTAGAGAGTATTGGAACGTTTTGCCGAGCGGTCCCGCATTTTATCAAACGCTTTTGGCATTTTGGATCTCCCTAGCCCCAGGGTGGAACACTTCCAACCAATAGTCATTGGTTACAATAGCACGTAAAATAAATTCAATGGTTACACCTAGTTATAGCTGGGATGATGACTGGATACAAGTAGGTGGCTCCACTTGTAACCAGCCCGGGCCGGTTAGACCTACTTCCAACCGGTTACACCTAGGTGCAACCAACCTCCTACTTCCAACAGTAACATATACATATTTTACTGTCCTCCTATCCTTTAATTTGCTTATCATCAATTTCAGAGTATGCAGTTAAACTATGTTCGGTCAATGAGAAGTTGTGGCAGCAAGGATCAACAATAGAAAGTATGTACTGCATAGATTAATGGTTTGTGATTGTGGCAAGCGCTTTTGTTAACACCTAAGCCACTTCTTAATTCAATTAGTATAGGTTTGATTTTGTTTGTTTTTGCATCAAAGTTTTGGTACTCTTTGGAATTAGGTATGCACTTGCGTTGTCGTTATATTTTTTTATTAATTTTTTTTTTTTTAAATTTTTTACTCTGTTCTCATAAGTTGCTGTTGTGAAACTTGCTGGTCTGAATTTCATGGACTTGAAAGTGATTTATTACAATTTCCATTCATTTCTGTTGTACTATGTATGACTGATTTATTATTAAAATAAGTCGTATTGAGACTCAAATTACAGCATGTTTATTTATTTAATTTTTATACCAGTACCTTGTGCATTAGTGCTTATACTATTTTTTTCATCCTTTTTCCCCTCTCTTTTTTCCTTGCTTGTACTTACTTTTACTTGTAGTTCTTTTGATAGTCAGTGTTTCTCTCTCTCCCTCTCTCTCTCTCTCTCTCTCTATCTCCCCCTCTCTCTCTCTCTTTTTATTTTTTTATTTTTTTAATTTGCTGATTTGTTGGAAATGTTGCTGTGTGCCTTTGTCAGAGAGCTTGGGACCAACAAGTAGTCACCGTAATCCTCAGTTGAACCTTCGGTCTCAGACCCATGACGCTGTGTCTCAATCAGGTACCGTCAAACAGTTATAAATGTTGGTCTCAACTAAAAATTTAAAATTCATTGTTATAATTTTCAACTTGTGTAAATGTTGTCTCTTTATAGAAATTTAGGCTCTCATATTATTTAAACTATCTGAATTCTTTCCCCGCCTATTTGCAGTTTTTATACAACTTTGGTAATTATTATTTTTTCAATGTTTTTTGTAGCATATCCAGTTGCGGTATCCGGAATGATTTCTGTACCAGTCTCAGCATCCATGTACCAAACAATGGTTCAAAATGACTGTACAATGCAGGTATGATTTTACAAAATTTCAGATGCCTGCACAACTATTTTTGCTATTTATTTGAAGAATTCATCTTACGTACAATTTTTTAGGTGGTAACTGTGCCAAAAGTTGAAGCTGGGACATCAGGTGGTGAAGTTGAAACCATAAGTATACCCAGTGGTATGGTTGGAACTCCAATTATGATGACTGGTTCAGAGCCTCAGGTTCTGCAAGTGTTTTCTCTTAAAGATGGAACGGTTTTAACAAAAACTATAACTTCTGTTGCTGACATAAAGTCTGAGGAGCCAGGTGAGGTCCTTGGACCTAATTGATGCATAGGTACTGTGATAACTTAAAACTCAGTCAAGATTTAGCACTTCTTTAAGTCAATATCCTATTTAAGTACTAGTTTTTTGATCCAGTTGTCAACAAAACAATACCAAGAAAAAAGCAACACTGAGGAAATGTCTAAGAATTTTGAAGCATAATTAACCATTAAGAGTGCATTCATTTATGTAGTCATAATATGGTTCAGTTTGTTGAAATGTTTTTGTCAGTACAGTGAAATGTTATTCATAGAAATGTTTGCCTGTTTACATTTCTAATTCAAGGAAATTTATTTTGTTGAATTGTGAAGTTACATCCCATTTTGGCTTTAGATAAATTTTTCTTACTTTTTATTGTCAACATCAATACTCTTTTGGTGATAAGGATGTCATCAAAGAGCCAGTCACTAATGTTGCCAGAACAGCTTGGGTCTGATCTCTGCCAAAGTAAACAATAATAATCTAATCTTATGTATTTGAGTGGGATGGCGTTACCTACTGCTGTAACAGACTCTTTTTCTTTTTCCTTTCTTTTCTTTTTCTTTACTTTTCTTTTCTTTTCTATATTTGTGAATTTTACAAATGTAACATGCAGATGAGTATACATTAGAAAATCATTTCACTTCTCATTTGAAACGAAGTCTTTATATTCCAAACAATATGTTAAATCTGGCACTCAAAAAGGAATCAACATTGTGTACAGTATTAGAATGTGAAACTTTGAACCCCATAAATTTGCTTCTCAAGATTGTATGTGAGATGTATCAGTTAGTCTTATAGGAGCAGTTTAAAAAACATTAATGTGTGTTGTTGTAGAGTTGATACTTGAACCAGTCTGTAAATTAAGCTGTAATGGTATTGTATATCATTGTTTATGTGTTTATTGTGAAACATGTTATTCTGATTTTATTTTGGCGTATTATAGCCCAAAAGAATATCTCTTTGCAGATTAAAGCATGGGATTGGAAATTTTGAACAGCTACGACTAATTTTGGATGGAGGTACAACAAGCTTTCAGTTTCATTTGTTGCAATTATCATCATAACATTCAACAAATAAAAACTACTTCAATATGTAGACTTAGGAGATTCACTGAACATATCGGTCAGGTGTTTCAATTTTAATTGAAATGTCAAACTTCGGGTTTTTTCCTTTAGAACAGTTACAGGAAAATAGTCGGAAAGGTAAATTCTATTTTGTATTTGTTAAACTGACAATGGAATGTCCACTAGTTCTGAAATGTGTTATCTGAATCAGGTATCAAGCAATTATATTATGTAATTCAAACATGTTCTTGTGGCTCTATTTGAATGATTGCTGTGATTAGAAACACAGTCACATGTTTGAAGGTTTTTGTAATTGTAGAGTTGTGATTTATTGTATGTTTTGTTGCAATTCATAATGATCTGATTTATCAGCAGCTTGTAAGATCACAAATGAATGATTTGTGTGACCTTTTTAACTTTGCTTCTTTTTATTTCAGACAGACTTATGTAGAAATCATACTTTTTTGTGTGTGTGGGTTTGTTTTTTGTTTGTTTCTTTGTTGCTGCTTTTTGTATTTTTCAAAATAGACACAGAAAATGTGAGAAAGAAACAACAAAAATGCTGACCAATTTAGTAAAACTTCAAATATATGGAGATTACTCTTTTTGAACATAACTTGAAATCTATTTTCTACACTATTGGTGCGTATGGGTAAGGAAATTCTACAATGAGCTTTTAAAGGTGATGTAATGTAATCCAATCTTGCTTGATGCTGTCAAGGTTAACTACAAATTATAAATTGTATAATTTGGCAAGTAATGTAAAATTCCTTCCTTGTTTGAAAGTAGAACTTTTTCTTTCCTGTTTGCTTGTAGCTGAAGCAAAAATGTTAAGTTCCAGAGAAGAATTGTTCTTTTTTTTTAATTTTTTTTTTATATATAAATGTATATTGTAAAATAAGTCAATTGATTATCTCATTTTACCATTCCAGTGTTAGTTTTAATTGAGACCTGTGTTCCATGAGTGGACCTTAGTCATTAGTGATATATTTATTTCATTGTTGTGACCTTTTTTACCCCTTAAAAGAAATGATGAAAAAATGTTGGTTTGGCTTGCTATTTTCAGCAGTAGGCCTGTGATATTTGCAGGCACACTTTTCTTACCAAATGAAGCCAGTCTTGTCAAATCATAACATCTCAAATAGAGGTGAGGTTGCTTCAAATTCACAGATCGGTGTGCATATTTGAAAAGCTGTCCTCTTGAACAAAAGCTACTTCAATTTATTCAAGAGAAGTTTCAGAGCAGTACTGTTTTTCACAATTTGTTTCTTCTTTATTTCAAGTTCCTTTTGTGTCAATTTGCTGTGTGAGATTGTCTGTATAACTTTGAGGGCTTGAATTGTTTAGTCTTGAAAGTAATTTCCCATTATTGTGAAATCTACCTCTCACAAGATAAACCATATGAGGTATTCTTGCTTGCAAATTTGTTCCAGCTTTTGACAAATGTAATTAGAAATGTGTTACCACCTGCATACATCTGATTTAATGAAATTACTCTTCGACAAGTGTTTTCCTCCAAATTATTTCGGGTTCTCCATTCCTCATTTCAGAAAGAAAGATTGTGGATTACAATCAAGCAGTCAGGAACATCAAATTCATCCCACATCAAACTACTCTGACGGAAAAATTAATCTGATAGCATCTCATGGCATAAACTGTCCATATTCGTTAATTTCAATGAGCTCCATAGGTGTGATTTTAAGTTAATAGATAACATCCACTTCCTTAACACTTTTATTTCAAATTATTTACAATTATAACAGACCAGAGGTATCTTGCGAGAAGATTGGAAACAAAATTTTTAAAAGAACAGCTGATGTTGACTGATTGGCTTTGCTACAAGTTAAAAATTTAATTTATTGCATATCCTCTACATTCTGAATTGCAAGCTCAGGTTTGTCATAGCCCATCTCCTCTGGAGTGCTAATACCCAGCTCGTCAAGAGTAGGCCTGATCTCCTGAAGGATCCAGGGGTAGATTTCGTGGGCTTTGGGTCCGCACTTGTCCTTGACGGACTCGAGGAACCTCACGGCAACGGCGTAGTCGTTAAGGCGGCGAGCTGCCTTGAGGGCGGCAATGATGATCTTGGGCTCCGGAATAAGGTCCATACGAGCCAGATCATTCATAGCGGTGCGGATTTCCCATCCGTCGATGTTGGGGCGGTTGAAGAAGTCGACGTACTTTCGATCGAATTCTTCGTCGGACAACTCAGGCTTGCCGTGAGAAAGTCGTTGCTGGACTGCCACAGGCGATCTGACTGCGGTTTGGAGTACTCCGCTTCGGACAACGCCGTGCAAACGCAGAGCAGCAGACCTCAACATGATGGCAATGACAATATTCACTTCTTTGGGCACACAGTTAACTTTTCTAACCCTCCAGCTCCCACCTCTCCACCTACAAAGCAGTAAGCCTCTAAGCGAAGAAATCAGGAAGAAGAAAAGCGCTGAGTTCGATTTTCGGAGTACACTCAGAAACCAGGTCGAAAAGCGAGGAGAAGGAACGACGGAAAAGGACCCCATTTAAATATTATATTATTAAAGCGGAGACCTCAGTTATAGCTCTAGTAGTATGACATTCCAGTACTGATCGTCTGTAATGAATTATTTTTTCGAAATCGATTGGTTTGCAGACCTCTCCCTCTCCTTCCCCTCACCCCCTCACCGCCCCCGCTCCCCGACTCCCCCACCCCACACCCCAGCTGTTTGGAATGACGACGAAATCAGACGAAATGGTGTCGCTAGTGTTTGGTTAAATATTTCGATATTTTGTGCATGATCCACATTGCTGTTTCTACTCAAAGCAACGAAAATGGATTATAATATTGACTGGATATTTCCTAAACTACGAAAACCATACAAAGTCTGTTGGAATATCGCGAGTTCTATAACTGTCGCTGCTGTTGGAATTTTTAGCAAATTAGTTTTAGGTTAGTACCTTTAAACCATTATATTTTCATTATGAATGCCACCCAATCCCAGTACATTTCCATTAATTAAATAATATTTGTATCTACATAAATCTTTTTTGTTAGATTGTACACTTTTCATTCTGCTTCCTGAAATAATATGTACGCATTATTATAAATCATCTCATTTTTGCAAATTTTATACAACTGTTTTCTCTGTAGATGGCCGCATGAAATTAGCACAAGCAGCGAGACTGCTTAATTTTTTAAGTTTGTGTTAGAAATTTAAATCATTTTGTGAGCACCGTTCAGCATCAATTTTTGCAACTCATTTTCCTTTCCAACAGAATGGCTTAATACTACTAAAGTATACAACCGAGAAGTTATTTCCAGAGCATTGGATAAGAGGCCAAAAAATATTCCTCTTATCACAGTCTCAAACCATCACTCATGTTTCGACGACCCTGGTCTCTGGGGTAGGTTGACCCCTAGTTTAATGCTCTTGTATAAACTCTGGAATGGTTTTTCATATAATCTTATTTACAGCCAGCTTGGAGTGGAGACATCTCCTTAACAGAAGAAAAATGCGCTGGTCACTAGCTGCTCATGACATTTGCTTTACAAATACCTTTCATTCTTATTTTTTCATGCTGGGAAAGTGTGTTCCTGTAATAAGAGGTAGCGGTGTATATCAAGTGAGTCAGATTTTTAATATTAATGAGTAATTTTTAGTTTTCCTGTTTTCTACTTGCAAATTTATGCTTGCAGGATGCAATTAACTTCTGTATTGAGAAGCTTAATGAAGGTGAGTGGGTTCATGTATTTCCTGAAGGCAGAGTGAATATGACAAAAGAGTTTATTCGACTGAAGTGGGGAGTGGGGCGCATGATTTACGAGTCCCCTAATGTTCCACTCATCATTCCAATGTGGCATGAAGGAGCTGATACAGTCTTACCAAATGAGCCGCCATATTATCTAAGGGTTGGGAAAAGAGTTACACTAGTGTATGGTGAGCCTTTGGACTTGTCTACTCTGGTAAAGGAACTAAAGCAGAAAAATGCTAGTGAAATCGAAGCTCGGAAAGCCATAACTGATGTAATTCAAAGTGAGCTTATGAAACTGAAAGAAAAAACAGAAAAAATGCATTCGAAGTCTTGACATATGCTTTTTTATCACTGCAAGTGATTAACTGTTTTCATCCAGGAGTGAAATTAGTGCATGTTGTATTTTTATTAATATTCTTATTACTATTGTACGTATTGTTTAAAATTTGTTTTGTTATGTATTTTTAATTCTGTTACGCAGGGTCTCTGTTTCTGAAAAAAAAACACACACACAAAAAAAAAAAAAACACGTAATATCAAATCCAAATAAGCAGCCTGGTTTATTCAGGAACTTGCCCATAAATTATTTAAATAATTTTGCTCAGCTTCATTTTGTAGGTGATATCCATGTGCTTGTGGAATTGAAAGCATCAAACCAAAGCTATGCTGAGATATGTTAAGTTACATTAGGAAATTGTTTTCTGTTGAACAAATTGTGCAGTACAAAAAGAAAGGCATGTCTAGTCCGCCTGAAAAGGCTTTGTGGTTGATCCATTCCTTCTCCCTTGCCTTCAAGCAATCCACTGCAAGCGCTTTATTATTTGTTGATTGTGATTTCACATTATCTCATATTTGTAATGTGTTCTCTAATTGTAATGACTGTCTTGTTGGCAACTTCAGCTGTACTTGCACACTGACATTTCCCATTCCTTACCCGCCATTGTCCTTAATTTATCTTGATTTTCTTCATTACATTGAAATGTGTGTTGTGCTTGGGGAAGTCAACCAAGATATGTCTATCTAGTATACTCCAAATGTAATAGAAGTGTTATTTGTAGTTGCTAACATTACTAAAGAGTATGAAGTTCTGATGAACGATTGGAATCTGCACGGAAAGGCAGACCTTGTTGTGATGAGTTAACTCTAAGGTGTTAGTATTGGTATAATTTAATGATACTGGCAGTTCTACTTTTGATCGCATAGATATATACATATGTATTCTTGTAGAAGTCTTATATCTCATCTAATATGACAATATCTCCTCTCATTCTTCAAGTCCTGGATGAGTAACAGGTGAGAGATCTGGATGACTGTCATGTCATCAGTGACTTTTGTTAGACAGTGATATCCTCAATGAGTTAGAGGATATTCTTATTTCAAACTTAACTTCAAGTATTGTTGCCAATGTAAAATTTTATGTTGTTTGATGTATGGGGTGGCAAAGAAACAAGATTTACTAGTGAAACCCGCTTATAACGTAATCCCGGTTGTAACGTTGTACTTTCGAAACCTAGATTTGTAAATCAGCCGTGTTACGGAGCCAGGTTGTAATGTAATCCTCGTTAAAACGTAGGTCCGTATCGTACCTTCGGGTGTACGTTATAAGCGGGTTTCACTTATGTTTTACTAAAATAGTTTTATGCAGCATCATCCAGTAATCATGCATTGGGCAATATACATCCTAAAGGATATGTGTCTGTCACCTTTTTGTCAGAGCTCATTTTCTTAACTTATTTGTAAGGGCTGTAAGTTGACAAGGATATTTGACTGACATAATGTTTATGCATTATATTTCATTTGAAGGGGACTTATATTCATGAGGTCATTTTTGCAGATGAATTCAAAATAGGATTGTAGGTAACAGTAAGGGGAATAAATTTGGATGTCTTAAACATGCATTCCAAGATTTAGGGGATTCTTTCATAAATTAAGAAAACAAATTAATTACAAATATCAGAAAGGGGACCATTACTTAAATATATCCCAGACTGCTTTTCTCCAGCACAATGTAGGTGGGCATAAATAATAGTGTAACTTTTGAAATTGAAAACTTTAAGACCAAATCATTCATGAAAAATGTTGTGTCTACCAAGACCTCAAGGATAGTGCTTCAAACACATTTTGGAGTCTTTCCTCTTTTAAAGAGCTATACAGTGTAAGCATTTTGATACGAAAATTCTATAATTTGAAATGTGTAAAGACATTTTTGTAGAATAGTTTTAGTGTGGCAACAATCTCCTCATGAAACTACTCGGCGAAGTGTGTGTGATTTAATTTAATTGATTTCAAGTCTTATGCTCTCTGCTTTGTCTGCAATAAAAATGATTTGTTATTATTGCATATGCAGCTCCTAAAAAGAAGAACCATTCATTGACTATCCTTAAAGACAAAGCTTTTAAGAACATTTACAATACACTTGCTTCAAGTAAAAGTAATTTATCACTTGGCAGAAAGGTTTGCAAGTTTTTCCTCCAGAAGGCTCATACGTTGCTCTAGCAGCTCAACGGTTCCTTTGAGAAGGTTGATTGTTTCCGTCTGCAAGTTCCGCTCTTCTGCATATTTACTGAGGCAACCACATGGAAATTCTTTCCTACAGCAAAATTCATATTTAAGAAAGCAGATTGGCAAATTAAATCATAGATATGCTGAGTAATTAAACTTACTGAGTATTGCCACAGTTCTTTTCAGGTTGTATTCCGTCATTTTCTGAATCAGAATGTCTTTTTTCAAGAGGCTGGTTGACTGTTGTCACCTGAGTAATTGGAGAGCAGATCAACATGAATAAAATGTACCTATTTGATAGTAACAATTCTTTGCTGATATCTCAAAACTATTTATTTTTAAATTTTATTTATGAATTATTCTGAAATGCCTCACAAAGCCAACATTAAGGCGCAACAGGTTGCTCCAACTTAACAAAAATTGGGAATAAAGTTGACTGTTTGAGGAGGACATTTATTTAATTATGGTAGTTATGAAGATTAAATCAATGAAAAGAAAATTAACAACTGTAATTCCTTTAAATATCCACAGCCACTCAGCCTGTTCTGCCTGGCACTCTGTTAGTAATTTTTTTATTTATCAACTAGCCACACAAACCTGCACATTTGGCTGTTGCAATTCTTTCAGCACAGATCTAGCATCAACTCTGCACTTCACAGGGGAATTCAATTCAGCAACAGTGTCATTTAGACCAACTGCCTCTTCCCCAAGAGCTGATTGCCAATCCTCTGCATCAAAATTTGTTTTCCAAACAAACACCTAGTTTAAAAAGAAAAAAGAAACAATTGAAAAAAAAAATTGTAACAATTAAGAATGAAAGAAAAAAAAGACTTTCAGCTACTATTAACTAGCTGGATTTAAATCAGTGACGGAAAGAGTAAATGGGTATATTCTAGTCGCCTTGGGAGGGCTCTGCTCTGGTTGGCTAACTTTGGGTCTCAAACATACCCATCTCCTTTTTTCCTCATGGCACTAAATCCACCTTTATGAATACCTGATTGTCAACACCAGATGATGCAAAGTATTCTCCTGAAGGAGAGAATGCAACAGATGTAATGGCACCCTCATGTCCTTGTAAGGTGAAAATGGGACGCCCTTCAAGAAGATCAAGAACCTGTCAAATAAAACCACTACTGTCAATAGGTACTGGTTCTGACATTACACAGTGTGTATTTAAGCAGTGACAAACCTTCATTGTGGCATCTTGACTTGCTGTTAGTAAATAATTGCCACTTGGATGAAAAGCTACTCGATTGACGGCACCCTCATGGCTGCAATAATGTTGAACCACCCTCAATGCTCTTACATCATATATCCTTGCAATGTTATTGGATAATGCTGCCCCAATGCATGTTCCACTAGGGTGCCATTCAACATTAACAGCATGTCCTGAAGTAAACTTTAAATAAAAATTTGCAAAACATCTTGCAGGTAAAAGTAACTATACTAAAGTTATTGTACCTTTGCTCTCCTGAAAAGAATGAGTGCACTTGGCACTGCGTGGATCAAACAGCTTGATAGATTTGTCATCAGCACATGAGGCTACCATATTACCATCAGGTGAGAATCGAGAACATCTAACCCAATTACTATGCCCATGAAGTGTTAAAACAAATCTTCGTTTAGCCACAGACCAAAGTTTGATGCTCTTATCATCAGAAGATGTGACTAACTGGTGTCCATCAGGGGAGAAATGTACAGAACGAACAGTTGCTGTGTGAGCACGAAATTCGCCTGAAGTTCCTCGAACAGCGCTTGGAACCCACAAGCGAACAGAGCGATCTCGGGATGCAGAGGCAACCAGGTGACCAGATGGAGAAAAAGTAAGATCCATGACACCATCTGTGTGGCCAAGAAACCTGCCAAAAAATGCAAAGGATAGAATGCCACAGTGATCTTACATGACTCTGTAGAGCATTTGATTAATGAGAGTAAGCACACTGTTGGGTCAAAAGACTAGATAGATTCATACCGGAAAGCTCTGACAGTTTTGTGGAAATTCCATAACATCAATGAATTGTCGAGGGAACATGATGCAAGCTGTTGTTGGGCCGGATTAAAAGCTAATGCGGTCACAGTGTCTTTGTGCCCTCTGAAATGACGTTCTAATGAAGGGCAGTCTGAGGTAGTCATGGTTTAACCTGCACATATATTAATCAAAATCATAAGACTGCAGTAACCACATGGATATGAAAAAGAAAAGAAAACTACAGCTGTGTGATCTCAAGATAAAAATATTCCTTACTGTTTTTTGTCAATAGGTAGAGGAGGCAAGGAAAAACTAATTGGATAAGAGAGGACGATATCTAAATTCGACTACCTCTACACCTTTGTCATTAATAAACCAGCTGCAACTGGAGCCGGCATACAACTAGTCGAAGCAAGTCCAATAAGCATAAATAAGTATAGCATACAATGCAACAACAAGATTTCAAATCCGCCGTTTTCCTTTGTTTATATAGAAGTAAAAAAACAAAAACAAATTAGAACTGAATACCATACTTCTGTTGATTAGTGAAAGCAATAGTACTTTCTCAATGTATTTTTTAAACTGGAAGATTACACAAAAGTTGAGCAGAAATCGCAAGATTATGATATGAAACTATGAATATGTACATCAACTAATGGGAAGGTAGATGGTTGGAGAATATAAAAGTTATACTGTTGGCAAGACTGCTTCAAAACGGCGTCTGCCGGCTTCTTCTGCTGTTCGTCAACGAACATTTAATTTGTCAGTATCGAAGTGCTAAGTTCAACAGTTCAACAATCAATCACACGAAGTTTGTGCAGTTTAGAAAGGAAACCATAATGGCAGAAGATCAAGGAGAGGGCAAGGAACTTCAGCTTTTTAGAGTAAAACTACGGAAGGCTGTGGAAGATGCAGTAGGCTTGCAGTAAGTTTGAACCGTGATCCTTCACCTTCAAACAATACCAACAAGAAATTTCTGTAAATGTTCTTATGTATTTTTAGGAATGACGAGCTCCCATCCGCAATAGCTACAATTCCCAACATAAAGCAGAAAAAGTTGGCAACTTTCATGAAAATATTTCAGCAGAAAGTTGTGCAAAGTAAGTCCATTTTTTAAATTTTTGTTTTATTCATTTATTTATTTGAATTTGAATAAGTCCCAGGAGCCAGGGCTCATTCTCAGAAGTTTGGTTGCATAACAACTTGGTCGGCTCTCACGCTCTTCTTCTTGTTTTGCATTAAAGATTTCTGTGAGGAGGCTGAAAATCTTATAAGGGTAGAAGAACTTGACAAGCTGCTTAAGCAGCGGGAGGAAATTATTCAGCAGCAGGGAAACTTTCAAGGCACAATAGCTTGGCGACCGTCAGGTTCTGTGGCTGAGGACATTCGATCTCATGACATGGAGATCTTAAAGAGCAAGTCATATCAACTGAGTTGTATGTGCGAAGCCAAAGAAAAGGAGGTTGATGCGTTGTTAGTTGAGGTGTCCAAAGTGAGGGGCCGTATCTCAGACTATCAAACACAGCTGTGCAATAACATATCTGAAATTGATGCCCTCCGAAAGTTTACTGAAGATCAAGGAAAGGCACTCCTGGGTATTCAGAACGCAATCATTCCAGATTAAAATTTTTTATTTTGATATTGTATTTATTATTTTCATTTTCAATTTAAAATTTTCATATTTTTTAATTTTTTAATTTATAATGACTGTATTTTTTATATTTTTAGATTTGACATCAACAAATAAATATTATATACTAATAGCTAGTCTGCTGCTTTTAGATTATTATTATTTTTTCTTTTTCTCTTTTCTCTTTTCAACGAGCTTACCTAATCTACAACCACAGCGTATCCAGGAAACTCCTCAACTCAGCCTCTGCCCAGATTAAACTCTCCCATGATTACAGCACCAGAGCCGCATTTAAGCCCAAGCCCACTAAATCATCCAGTACCAAATATGGCCTCCGTAATGTTCTCAACCTCTCCATAGCTGCCTACAACTTTCTTCCGAATGAAATCCTACAAGTACCGAATCATGCTACCTTCAAAAAACAGTCACGCCACTTCTTTCTCAATAGACTCCTCATAAACTAATTTAACTACACTCGCTTCCTACTTTATTGTTACTATATAATTAATTTATTTTCTTCATTTTCCATCAATCCTTTCCTTTGTTACTATATAATTAATATTTCTTCCTGTTAAACATTCTTATATATTTTATATTTATATATTTTATATCAACATTTATTCTATCTACCACCATGTTCTCTGCCATCGCTGTTTAATTATACATTTGTATAAAGTCCACCACAGGGCTTGCCCCTTCTGGACCATGTTGCCCAAATAAATAAATAAATAAAAAATGAAAACAACAGAAGAACTAGGTCAACTAAGTTCTCAGTTGTGTACTCGCGGTGTTGATGATAACGTCTCGAATGCCACTACCGTTATCACCTTCAAGGACCCATTTCCACTCGAAAACGGGTTAGAGGCTGAAGATTCGCCGTATTTCAATTCTCCAAAGTACCTTGCGCCGCTAGGTACCTGTTAGCTTAAATCTCTCGGTCTTAGATAACTAACGTTTTTACGAAATATGTTAGCTTGCGGCCGCGGCCACATGTTGGGGGGGGGGGGGGTACTTCCCTACTCCCCCGCTCCGTAGTTGTCCTCACTTTGCTAGTTTCGAAGCGGAAGGAGGGAAAGTGGCCGGGTTCTCGTATAACATTTGCTTATCACTGAGCGGCGGCGGCGGCGGCGCACCGGTGCCCGCGGGCGGCGACTGCATGCAAGGGAGTTTCTGGTTCCAGTGTTAAAAGAGACCCCGGAGCCCGCCGCTCTACTCTCCACTAAGGTCAGGCTTAGTAAGTGCCCAGAAAAACGAGGGAAGTTCCCTCTTGTCATCAAGCATGCTTGTAAGAAAAATCAAAACATGTAAACCTCCTTTTATGAAAGTAAATATTCTTGTCTAAAAGTATATCTTTAATTAATTCTAGAAGCCTTATATTGCGTGTACTGCACTCTTCATGGCAATGAGTGGTGCTAGTCCTGCCACTGAGAAAAGTGGTGCCAGCTTTACTGAAGGACACAAAGTATCCCAGGCTCTAGCCATTCAAAATGTAAGTACAATTGAGTCATACTGTAATCTAGTCAAAAACCATCACTGACATTGTTTTTTTGCGACAGGAAAAGCCAGCCTCTCGATTTTTTGGTGGTGTACCTTCTCCTATCAGCTCCCTGGGAAGTTTTCTCCCCAATACTTTGGGGGCATATGGTCTTGGTGGCTTTCCATCCTATCCATATTTATATTCTTCTCCATATGGACTTATGGGAGGTCCCCTGAATTATGGTGGAATTTATCCACAGAATCCAGGTTACTTTGGGAACGGTTTTGGAGCTTTTTCTGCTTCCCAGCAGCAGCAGCAGCAGCAGCAACAATCTCATGCTGGAGCTGCTTCTGGCTTTGGTGGATTTCAGCCAACATATTCAGGATAACCCTTTTAATTAAAACCAAAGGGAATATCACAAAATTTTTAAAATCTAAGAGGTAAGTGACAGTTAGAAAAATATACACGTATTGCACGTTTAAATTAAATAAACTGCTTAAAAACTGGTACATCTATTCGAGAGTAAAGTCATAAGATGAGAAAGATGCCCTAAAGCGTTTCACAAGTTCACATTCTTCTTCTCTCTCTTGTTTACAATCCCGCCAATCTGCAGCGCCTTCCTTGTTTAGAATAGGCCCACTAGCAAGGACTTCCCTACAAACAGGTTTCAAATACACAACATAAAAATTAAAATTCATGACAAACAGTGACAAGAAGGCAGGTGATTATAAAAGCTTATTTACCGTCCAAAATTTAATGAGAAGTTTTTGCGGATTCTGTGGTAAAGTTTGTCTCCATTGGGGAGCTCAACATAAAAGTATGGAACTCCAGCACCAGCAATTTGGTCTAATTTGGCATGTTCAGGTAGTTCGTCTAACTCGAAACCCTCTGCTTGAGCACAATCCTATTAAAAAATTCCAAACAAACACAAAATTTCATCACTTTAAATGGGTGACTATGGGTAGTAAACTTAAGATGGGGATATCAGACACGCTTACTTGAAAAACTTCTCGCAACTCTCTTGTAGCTTTCTCAGGTATGGGAATAGCTTGAATTTGCATGTGGGATGTTTTATAGTTACGTTCATAAAATACAACAGCTTTTTTCTGTTTAGAACACATTTTCTTAAGTGCATCTTTGAACCTGTCAGTCAATGCAATCACACAATGTAAAAAAAGAACGCAAACCACAAAGCTAACGCAATTATGAATTTGCAGAAATACCTCTCAATTTCATCTAGCAGGTCCTGTGGAGCCTCTGCAGTCGACTGATGATGTGTAACAGGGAGAATCAAAACATGATCATCAACAATTCCTCCTTTTGCCAAAGCTAAATATGCCTATAAAATAATAATATAACAACTATAATAATAATAATCCAGGGGAACACTTGCAAAATGATTTTGTTTTGATCAATTATTTCTTTAAAAAAAGAGACAGTATACTTGCCTCAGTTCCAATACTGATGACAAGATGCTTCTCTACTTGAGGACTAGAGAGACAGAACCAACATTTTTCTGCAACAGAAGTTGGGGATACAGAAAAACTTTCGGGGACTCGTTTGCATAGTTCCATTGTTATTATTGTGGCTTACCCTGATCAAACACAGGTCTTTCACGTTTTTTTCTTTCCTGCACTCCATCATCATTTCTACCACGTTTCCCTCTCCTACTATCTGATGATGCATTCATGTCATAAAAATATTGTGTAGATTTTTCCTGAACATTTAAACAGATTATGCTTGAGGGTCTAAGAGGACCTCTCTCATCGTAATGTTGAATTTAAGAAAATAATGCACTTCTAGTTTACCTGAATTCCTCGAGGATTTGGGAGGTGGGCAAGTCCAGGAAATGGTGAAGTAGTCTCATCTGTTGTTCCCTGGTACAGCTCAGATGCCCGCATGTGCTCCATTGGCACAATACTAAGAGCATACAACCATTTCTCTTTGCTAGAATTCCCAACAGAAGCTAGAGCAACAAACCTCGTGTTATGTTGAACTGTGTCACCTTGGCTGGATTCATTCCTTTCCCAGACAGATAGTCATTTTATCCATAATACTATATTATTAGCATAATGTCACAAGCACAATGTTGATCAAATAAAATTACTCACTTGTAAGGTGGGCGCTCATAATGCTTATCATGGAGACCTGAGAAATGGTATCTAGGTTTGATGTGAGCAGACAACCATGACAGAAGATGAGATCCAGATGGAAGATTTTCATCCTTCATAAAGAAAAAGAAGGAAAAAAAAGTAGATGCAAACATAAAGAGAGAAAATATAAGAGTATCAAGTTGATTATCCTACTCACTTACAGCTTTGTCATGAAACTTTGAAATGTCTTGCGGCCATGATGATGTTAGAAGAACATCCACACCTTTGTAGTTCGTCTGTCCTTTCAAGCAAACATCTCTCACACAAACTACATCACTTTCAGAAAAAGAAAACTCAGAAGAACCATCAGTGTTTCCACTGACATATGCAATTCTCAGTCCGTTGCTTGTGGTAAAAACACCCCGTTTACCCAGATAGCTTAAGTTGGGACAGAGTTCACAGCCATTTATGTCAGGATATTTTAAAGTGTGGCCCTCAGTATTCGGGCCAAGAACGTAAGTTGTGATGGGAACTTGAATCTTCCCACTTTTTACCATGTTCCATTCTTCATCGGAGGGTCCAAAAATGTCACCAACACAGAGTAGATAATCAAATGGACCACTTTTCTCATTGACAGAAGAAACTCTCTTAATGAGAGACTTAAATTTCCCTCGGACATCACCAGAAATCAAACTAAAACATTAAACATGAAACAATGATAAGTCAAACTCACAATAATATAATATATCTAATAACCTCAGCTGTTTCAAGTAGCTACATTTTTAACTTATTGTCCCCCATTTCTGTAAGATCGTTTTTTGGAAGCACGGGCACTAAAACTTAAAACGAGTTCAAGAGAACAAATACTGGACTAAATTTAATTTCAATAAATTAATAATCCAACTAGATGATGGTATGTTAGGTGTTAGTTTACCACCAGATTTCAAAGCTTTCAAAGTAGGCTGCTACCTGCCACCGCCTTACTGAAAGGCGAAGGCTGACAGCGGCTGACAAGTGACAAGCTATACAGCTGACAGAGAGCCCAGAGCAGAGCTGTTTCCGTAGTTTGTTTTCTACAGGGTTGAAGAAAGCAACAGTTTCTCTTGAGCAAGTAGATAGAAGAGCTCATAAACTTTTCTTTTTGTCATCATGGCTCTCCGTTTCGGTCATTTTCTACTCAAGCAAAGATCTGTGAATCTGAACATCTTGCTCCGCTCAAGTCATGTTGGTTAGCATCCAGAGTATTTTAACCTTCCATTTGTGAATATCAAAAGGTTTTGTTATTCAATTCTTATTTTAAGTTCTCTCTAAATTCCCTCAATCATTTTACCATTAATCTTACTGATTGTAACCAAGGTTTTATTTTTTCTCCTGCTTATGTTGAACAATTTTCTCATTAATTTAAAATTAAATATTTCAGGATTGAAAAATTTGGAAAAGCTGTCACCTCCTAAGAAATCAGTGCAGGATATCCATTTAACTTCTTCTTCGTCTTATCCTGATGCAAAGGACATCCCCCTTCCCTCTAATGTTGAAGACATTAATGCTATTGAAACGGGACGCTTCTCGCCTCAAAGGGCCCGTGACATTACTGGAGACGTTATTGTCACTCACAGCGCCACTGTCACGCCCGTCACGAAACAAGACCTCTCTGCAGATTCCTTTGTTGAAAGTTATGATTGTTCTGGCACTGTCAGTCTGAATTCTGCAATGCAGACAAATGTCCCTGACCCATATATTTCAAAAGGGAAATCATCCCATTTGAACATGCCAGGAGGGGAGTGGGGGCGCTCTGACAAGTATGTTGCTCAGGACCTTCAGAACTCTCACTATACCAACATCAAAGAAAATGATCTTGGATCTCATGCTGCAGGCACCTCTCCTTGTGGTAAAAAAGGTACCTATTCAAACTTGAAAACACTAGACCCCTTCTTTCAACTTCGTCACTTTAGTTCAGCTGCAGAAAATTCCAAAAATAGTGAAGAAAGTAACAATAAGAAATCTAAAATTGTGAAAGCAATTAAAGATTATGGGCCAACAGTTATTGTGTTCCATGTCACCATTTCTCTGATTTCACTTGGTGGCTTCTATCTGGCTGTCACAAGGTTTGTATATTGTTAATACAGCCTACCAGGTGACTTAATTAGTAGAAATTTTAAACTAAATGGTAGTAGATGTATGAACCATTTTATTCAAGAGTTGTTTAATAATTCATCATCCTTGACTCATCCATTCTTTGTTCATTATATTTGTTTAATTTCGACAGAAATGCACTTTCAAAATTGTGTATGCAATTTATTACTGTTTTCTTCTGTTTCAGTGGAATCGATGTAAGGAGTATCTTTGCCTTCAAGGATTTTTCATCAGAACTTGCCGGAGAGGTGGGGGCATTTGTTATTGCGTATGCAGTTCACAAAATGTTTGCACCAGTGCGAATAAGTATGACCTTATTTTGCACCCCTTTTATTGTTCGCTATCTACGAAAAGTTGGAATTTTGACTAAACCATAAACCAATGTTAATTTTTGTTTCAATTGGAAACTGTTTTTATTGGCTTTTTATTTTCTTTGTGTATTTTGACTGTAGACTTAATGTGCAGTATTCGCACATCTTTCCATTTTCTCATCTGTTTCAGTGGTTATCCCTTTGTTGGTGGTGGTCTTTTCTCTGGTACATTGCTTTTCTGAACTTTAAGGAAAGTTAAATCGTTCCATGGTTTATAGTGGGTCCTTGAGTAATAGATAAAACATAAAATTAACAGAAACTATCACTGATTATTCAGGATGAGTAAGCTCAGGTATGAACATTCGGTACTTTTTCACTGTGTGGCTGTGTAGATTGTGATGTTTTTTAAAACAAGATCTTTTTTTTACTAGTTTTTGTTATCTTTTAAAGCAATCTGCTATTAGTTTTAAAAAGAATGTTTAAGAAAAAAATCATTCTTGATGGTGAAACAATTAATAAATAAGATGCCTTTCAATAGAAACATGTTTATTTTCCAGTGTTTGCACATTCATATTTTGTCTTGTAGGGATTCTGTATGGCTCCATAGCTGGCTTCAATAACAAATTCTGCATTTAAAAGAGGAGGAGGGGCATTGGACAGATTTCATGTGAGTACATTAAAATGAAGGCAGATGTAAATTTGATATAAGGTAATATGCCACAGATGCACTGGAAATCATATTGAAACTACATTATTATACATATAAATTAGAGAAATATTTTATGAAGATAGGAAAAATGCTGCTTACTATCTATGAATTTGTCAACAATACTTCTGCACAGATTTAATTAAAACAATTCTGACTGTTATTCACTTACTTCTTCAATGCTTTGGAAAACACAGTTAAACAATCATTTGGCCTTGAGAAGCAAAATAAAACAATCATAATCCATAAAAAATATATCAAGAAACAAAGTTAGTGATTGTACATATACAAGGTAGATAATAACATCCTCAATTTAAAAATAAAATACACTTATTTACAGTTAGCAGTTCTGTGTTCAACTGTCAAGCTGATAAAAACACTAGCAAAACTTTTACAAATGTGGTCACATAACAAAGTATACCGTAATCCTTACCTCAAAAACAATTTTGACCAATCTGGAATAAAACTAGGATGGATATGCTTGGTTTTTTACAATCCTTTGTATGGTCAATTTTGGTATATACTGTTTAAGGTGGCCTTACACTCGGCATTTTCGTCATGTCCGCCTATGTCCGTTTTGTAATTTTGGACAATTTTGTTGTCACTAAAGTTCCGAATGATGTGTTGAAATGTACAACAGTGCATGTTTTCTACTTTTTCAGACAAAATATGAACGAAAATCGTCAAACAGACATAGGCGGATACATCGAAAATGTTGAGTGTAAGGGCACCCTTAGAGGTCTGATCCATGCAGAATATAAAGTACATTAAACATCCAAATACTTGTTCTCTCAAGTTTGGAGGAACCTCTAGGTGGTGTGGAATAATTTTACCAAATTCTATAAATAATAATTGCATTTTACGGTAAAACATGCCCTGGACGGAGGTGTTAAATTTTCTAAGGGATCCTTTGTTATTATGTCAAGACGTATGTTATACTGCATCCAAACTGCATCATGGGAATGAGATTGCTATATTTCTTCCCAATCTTATTTCTTTTATCACTGTAACTTCTTTTGCAGACAGATTTTCATAATATACGTAAAGCTTAATGAAATGATAGCCAATGCATTGACTTCCCACCTTAACTTGAAAGTCAACTACGTCAATGATGTATAGTATTTGGATGACTGAGCTACAAACACATAAACATAACTGTTTTTCAGGGCTGTGGTAGGTCAACTCACTAAAACCCAACTATGATTAAAAAATAGAGCTCTATGGGAAAGTCGGAGTAGAGCAGGTATCTCACAGAAGCTTGAGGCAAGGAGAACGTGGACCAATGTTAGACACTATTGTTCAGCATTACATAGTTAATTTTTACTTTCTTCCACCAGAAGCACAATTGTTTTACAAAATATCTTCTAAAACAGTTATTACCAGAATATGTTCTTCAAATATAATTTTGTGAGGGAATATGAAAATTTGAGTGTAATTACAAGAATTAAAAAAAGTAAAAACAGTAAAGACACAGAGGTGAGCTTTTCTCATCTAAAAATCACATACACATACACCTATTAATGCAGATGAAAATCAATCAACTGCTTTATGCAAAAGGAAAATATTGCATTTTCCTTGAAATTGTATTTACAGAGATAATATTACCTTGCTGCACTGCAGCATTTCTTATACAAATAGCCAGAGAGCCCTACTGAGATCTTAGATGGGACATGTCCCACATGTGTAAACATTCACAAACATACACTAACACACAGTTTTACAACCACACATTCTCTCGTTTTCTCTCATACACCCACACTCTGCAAAAAATTAGTATACACAAAAAACAAAAAAAAAATTAAAGACATGATTGCTGTTTGATTGTTGTACAGGAAACTACAATTTCCCAACTCTTACATAAAGTACATTCCACACTAAAACCGAAACCATACCAAATACTGTATGTTTGCTGAACAAACACATTGACAGTATGTCATATCAACATACTGATCTTTAAAATATATGAATCAACTCTTCCGTATATTTTAACGGCAGATCAACAAAACACTGCAATTATTTCAGGCAGTTATTAATATAATTATTTAAAGTAACATTCAGCAGTCTGCTACCCTTAAAGGATAGTATTAAACATAACGACTGCTCTCCAAAAGTTAGCCAGCAACACATAAACTGCAAAATTGCCTCTAAAAGAAAGAAAATCACCCAAAAAAAATTAAAACAAAAAAAATACAATTTCTGTGAGACATTAAAACTCTGATTCTGAGCCAACTGCAGGAAATGTGTTACTATAACAGGAAAAGAGCACCTTCAATTTAAATCATTACATAAAATTCATTTAAGTCACTCATCCAAACTAGGATCAGCATATTTTGTACTATAGAACTAAATAACTTATAGTAAACAAAACAAAGACAGGAAGGGAGTAAAGTCAGAAGAAATTTATGATTAAAGCTTCAGTTGGTTGCCTTTGACTAAAATCTGGTGTGATTGTTAAGTAAACTGTAGAACTAGGATTGATTCTAATTAAGATTCATTATCAGTTCATGTCAAGCACATCAAAAAGCTACACAATATCTGCAATTTAGGTTTAATCAAACTCATAAATAAATATAAAATGGCACAAGAAATTCCAAGAAATCATCAGCTTTCAAAATTAAGCACATAATGACATTATATAATTGATAAATATTAATTTGGTTCCAAATTGATTATCAATATCAATCTCCTTAAGGAACAATCCTAGTTGATGGAAAATCAGAGAAAAAGAGAATATGCTTCTACAGAGAACCATCATTCTGTAGAAAAAAGAAATCGGAAAAGCATTTTTCAGTACAAAAATTTAGTCAAGATGGGAAACTAAGATTAAGCGTCAAACCATCACTTCAATAAAAATGCCATAATTAGAGGGCTACACACACATCAATGTCCCGCACATGAGTGCACAATCACACATTAATTACCTTCTGATTTTAAAAAAAATCAAAGCTACCCAATCAAACCACATACAAACGATACTTAATATCACAAGAAACAACTCTTTATAAATGCTCTTCATATTGTCATCAAATCTGTAAATTATATGAAAATCAACAAAAGATGAGGTGATGAAGCTACATAGCAAAAAAACACACAAATGCAATATAAAACACAAATGAACAAAAATTCAACAATCGATCTGACAGGTATATTCATGTAAGAAAAGGAAGTATATGCAGGAAGAACTACTATTTTAAGGATTTTATACAAAGGAAAAATGATGATGGCTTTTGATTGAATAAAATTGAGAGCTATGTACACAAGGTAAAACTTCATTAACAAATAACTAAATGAAATATGAATCGCATGAAGCACTGTACACATGAATAACAACAATCTTCCAAACATGGAAAAATAACAAATTAATGTACACTAAAGTCACACAAGTTGGCAGGCGACGAAGTGTGGCATTCATCGTGTGTTGCCTTGCCTGCATTTTCATCAGTATTTAATGAAGTATTGCTTTCGATTTGTGGAGGTTCTTTCTCACTATCCTGGTCTATTTCCATTTCTTGATCTTCAAAGCTCTCATCAGTTGACTCATGTGAATCACTTTCTGATTCACTACTAGAATCATTGAAGTTGGATCTTTCAACAAAGACTTCCGCACCGGGAAATATATACCGGCTTGGTGTCACAAAATGGAAACAATTGACAGGAAGACGTGAAGCCAGGCTTTCTTTGGCCTTGTTCCATGAGCTGCTGGTTGTATCACTTGTAGACTCAGTGTTAATATCTCTATCCTTATCAACACTGCTATCAACACTGTTGCAGCTGTCCCCTATTCCAGAATCTCTTGTAGAGTCAAGAGACATGTGCCTTTCCTTGGCTGAAGCTGGAACGCTTGGAACAGAGGAACTGCTGTTTGCTACACAAGCAGCAATTCTGGATTCTAACTCAGCATCAGCCTCCTTGATGTCACATGATGAACCTGCCTCAACATCACTTTCTGGTGCTGAGTCTACAGACTTGTGCCGCAATTTAACCTCTCTGTCATATTCACTCTCCTCAGTAGCCATTACATGGTCTTCAAGTGCACTAAGAACCTCTTCATTTGAGAGTTCTACAACAGGGTTGACACCAGCCTCTGGAATAACTTCTTTCAGTACTCGGTTCACATCTTCATCTGAAGACAAACTTGTTCCAATGTCAGACTCTAGAGATTTCACTGACTTATTCTCATCAAGACTTTTTCTTCTCTCACTTCCAAATTCTTCCTTTTTCTTATTGTTGGATGAGGGTAGGAGATGCCCTGCCTCCAATAATTTTGGCTGACTGCATAAATCTGACCAGCCTTCATTCAAGAGATGGCACAGTTGGTTAATTATAACATCACCATCCCCCAAAAGCTCAATATCAAAGCGCAGATGAGGCAAAGGTTCCCTGTTGATAAGTATTTGAGGTACATGAGCTGGGATAGAATTTGGGATCAGAGCAACAGGACGAACTTTCAAAGATGATCCTATAACTATCAACAAATCACAATTATCCTTGTCAGCTGCCATTGCATCATGGAATGCTTCAGGCAGTCCCTCTCCAAAGAAAACTATATCAGGCTTCATAATCCCTTTGTTAAACAACAGACTATAATCTGTTGTACTTCCCGGTGCAGAGCATGACTCAGACATTCCAGAATGAAAACACTTCGGACAAAGTGGAATCTTTTGTTGCATGATATCTTCTCGAATTTCTTCTGCGGTTACTTTGTGCTTGCATCGAGTGCAGGAAGCATTTGAGAAAGATCCATGGCATTCAATGACGTTTTTAATGCCAGCTACATGCTCCAAGGTATCTATGTTTTGAGAGTAATTTCGAAGCAGTTTCCCATGATCTTCAATCTTTTTAATAAATCGATGACAGAGTGATGGCTTAAACTGACCAGGGTAAATTTCGCGAGCAAATTTAAAGAATGGTCGAGGATCTTGACTGAAGTAGTTTATGTCAAACATTGCTTGTGGATCTGGCAAATCAGGAAAATCAACTGCTAATCTTGAGTAGATACCATCTCTACTTCTAAAATCGGGAATGCCACAGGAAACCGATACACCTGCTCCAGTAAGGACTATAATGCGACTACAATTTTTGATGAGCCCAACAACATCCTGAAGTGTGTTAACATTACGTAGTTTTGGTCTTCTTGGGGGGACAGACATCATATTAACAATAATTTTCCATAAGGTCATGTCATCCATATCAATAGGAATGTCGGTGGGATCTGCACCAAAGTGATTGAGTATTTCCCTGGGTTTGACACCAGTCAGCATTTGGCGCTGCACCCAACTCATGGGACCCACAACAGGTTTCCAGCCTTGCCCACTCATATCTGACAATCCGCTGATGGAAAGGCTGCTCACCGTGGATGACACTTCATCTCGGTCATCATCTGCGTCCTGGTCTTGATCATCAACCTCCTGTTGGGCATCACTAGCAGAAGCCGCCGAAACAATGTCGATGCCGCACACTGAGATGTCAAATGTTGAAGGCTGTGGGTCGTCAAGCTCGCTAGGCCTACTCGGAGAAAGACTAGACCTAGGCCTGAACCGAGGGTCCCCACCGTCCAAAACTCCTTCGGGGGGATCCATCCGAGGATCAAACCCATCTTGGCTGGGCTTAACCGATGCAGGGACACTCCCGATGCTTATTTCAACGCTTGAATCCGATAAAAGATCCGTATGATCGAGTTTAAGCCGTTTTGCTGGAGACGAATTTACTTGCCTATCTGTATCCGACGCCATTTCGGAACACTTTTCCCATTCAATACCAACACACGCCGAGCAAAGTCACAGGGATGACTCGCTGCGGTTGCGCGGGCCTTCAAGCCCTATGTCAAACGCATAGGTTTACCTCCGATTGAAGAGTTTCAAGAGAATTACTGGCCTGTTAAGTTGACATAGTATTCATTTATTTTTCAAAACATTTGACCGTGGGAAATTTCCGTGAAGCAGTGCAACGAGATAAAAAGTGAAGCCAGAGGACTGGGACACCGGCACTAGTACTTATTTTATTCTGTTGGTAATACCTCTGGTTTCATTTTCGGTTCGGGCATGCGCAGAACGCCTCAGCCTCCGATTAGCTTTCTGGGGTCGCGCCTACTCATTAATGAAAAAGTGCGTGTTTTCGCGTGAAGATGTCGTAGATTCAGTATGAACACGAATTCTATCTGTAGTTTTACAGATATTAGTCCTCAACTAATTTAATTGACAGAAAACGAGGAAAACGCAAAATATCGACTGGGCAATCGACTTCGAATGACATCAGCGTGGCAGGCACAGGGCGTCACGTGATACGCTGTCAAGAACGTACCACTGTGGCCCAGCTGCTTTAACTGGCAGACGTTTCGTCGTAGATTTAATGCTCAGAAAATATTTACACTTTAGCTGATTGTAACGATTTACTCAGCTTTAGACATGGAGGAAGGAAGCACAGTTTCTACCACTTCCACCGCGCCTGCTGAGGGAGGATCCTACGTCGGTTGTTGTCATTATCAGAGGAGATCCAAATTTGTCGTAAGTACTTAGAAAATGCAGCAGAAAATTTCCGTCGAATGTAAAAACCTGGTACCATTGTTCTGAATATTTTATGTAGTCATTGTCCATCCTTATCAGTGCTCGTAAATTAAGTGCAGTATGCTGTGATACCTCTCAAGCATTCTGAATATTGATGTCAATTATTGGTTAGTTGTGTAATTAGCATCTCAGCTGCCAGCCCATTACGTTTCTCTGAGAGTAGTTTAATGAAGCTGCATGGTAAGCTTTTTCTCTTTAAACGTTGTACCTGGTCATTGCATTAAATATATAACAGCTAGACGAAGTATGTGGCTATTTTTGGACTTGCCTTTTGCTTCACCTATTTAGTGAATGAAAGAAATTTGACCAGTGCTGTGGGCAACGTTTACTCAGACACATGTTATTGTGTAGTAATATCGCTTGTTGGGTACTTGACTACACTATCCTGGTAATGACTTGAATCAAGATTTTACAGTGGCAATGATGAATGGTATACATTAGAACCTCTGCATGTAAATCAAGTTTTCTATCATTTCATTCATCTATAATTTTATGTTTTATGTGCTTTCAGACACCGTGTTGCAATAAAGTCTACACCTGCCGCTTCTGCCATGATGAGAATGAGAATCACCCAGTAAACCGTAAAGATGTAACAGAATTAGTGTGCACAAGCTGTAACACAAGGCAGAAAGTGCAAGCTCGATGTGAAAAATGCAATCTAATATTTGGAAAAGTAAGTGTTCCTTTAAATTTTAATAAACTCCAAGAATTTGAACACATGTTAAATTTTGAATAAAATAATTTGCATTTTTTTCTGTATTTTTAGTATACATGCCTTGAGTGCAAACTATTTGATGATGAGGATAAAAAGCAGTACCACTGTGATGGATGCGGGATTTGCCGTATTGGTGGGAGAGACAAGTTTTTTCATTGTGAAAAATGCAATATGTGTCTTCCAATCAAGCTTCTCAATAAGCACAAGGTTTTATCACTCAGCTGTGAAGTACATGATAGAAAAATTCAGTGTTCACTGTACAGTATTTAATTTTCTTCTACATCATTGTTCCAGTGTGTTGAAAATGTGTCTCGCGGTAACTGCCCTGTTTGTTTGGAAGATATCCATACGTCTCGGATGCCATGCCATATCCCAGATTGTGGACATCTTTTACATCGTAATTGTTTTGAAGAACTCCTTACATTTGGTCACTATGCCTGTCCCATCTGTCAGACATCTCTTCTTGATATGAGCAGGGTAAATGTCATCAATTAAATAACTGTTTATCATCATAATCCCCAACCAATATTTTTATTTACTATTGTTTTTTTTCAATCTTTGAATACATTTCATTATTAATCCAACTTATAACAAATAACTACAATTAAACTCTGAGATTTCATATTCTTTGTGCAGCTTTGGAAATACTTTGATGAAGAAATAAAAAATACTCCAATGCCTGAAGAATTCATGAATTTTAAGGCAGAGATATTGTGCAAAGATTGTCATAAGGTTTGTCTTAATGAATACTAGTTATTTCAATGATATTTTTGTAATTAGCATACAAGGTACATGGCACATACTTTCCTATGAACAGGAGTCCACTGTCACATTCCATGTGGTTGCATTAAAGTGTGCCAATTGTGGTTCATACAACACCTGCAGAATTAAAGGATCTCCATATTGTATCGGTATGTATTCAATATATATGTTAAGGGTAAAGTGGGGAAACAGTTTTAACTCAACATTACTGGACTACAGATTTTACCCCTGACTTGGCTATTGAGAATACCTCCTCTCAAAGAAATTTTTTTTAAGGGCCCAAATAAGATTCTTTATATTAAATCACCGTGCTTTAAGGAGTACTTCGATTAACGTACTCAGACCTGGGTCTTGAGCAATTCTCACAATCCAGATTTAAATGTATTTGAAACTTACCAAAAAATTCAAATAAAATAATGTCCTTGTGTCTAAGTAATGTTGTGCTACTTTTGTTTGTCTACCCTCAAACATGTACATGTTCTATTCCACAGATTTTACCAACAATTATTCTAACTTTTTTAGATTCCACCCGAGGAAGCCCCAATAACGAAGGTCAAACCCCAGGTACCTCCAACTCTGCATCTATGCCTTCCACATCATCAGCAGCTGGGTCTTCTGCATCTGGATCTTCGTCATCTGCTTCTACATCATCTGCATCTTATTCCCCAGCCACATTATCATCTTTGTCAGCATCCATGGTTGCTGCCACCCCTGAGTCTTCATCTCGGGCTAGTACATCACAAGGAGCGAAGTCAACATCACCATCATCTTCTTCATCCTCTGACTAGAACTCATCTAGTTTTCTCTAATAGTTAAAGCTTAGACCTATGATTTTTTTTCTTCTCTCTCTCTTTTTCTTTTTTTTTCTCTTTAAATTTCTCTATTTGTTTTTACATTTGCTTCTGCTTATTAAATACATCACTATCAAGTTATTGTTACTAATATATGAGCTGTTTGTGATCTGTAACACATTATGAAAGCTATATTGGGAATTGTTAATGGTGTACTTTCTAGTGCTCAGTAATGTTAAATATTTCAGGATTTTGGAATTGCCATTTTGACTATGTTGGCATGCAAGAGTTCATGAGCACCATTTAAGAGCATTGATGTGGACCAATTCAACTGTGAGTAAAGAGCTATCTCAAATCATGTTTGATAGTTGCTTTATCAGCTTATCTGTCTTTAAAGTGATTGGTGAAAATGTGTCCTACATCCTTCTGCCCTCTACCTAGGTTTGTTATGAAAACTGATGAAAACTACTACAGTACTTTCGTTACTCTTGACTTCTAAAAATTGATTTGTGTCATTTTGACTTTCATGTCAGTTATCTGTGTCTCAAGACTGTCTTCTAAATTATTTTTGTTACAATTATGAAATTTCTAGTTTTTTTTGTTTTTTGTATGTTTCTGTCAATCTTTAGTTTTCTTTCAAAGTGCTATGTTCCCAGTAGGCTTTTCCTGAACTTTGATTGAGATCCTTGTTATTGATGAATTGGTGTCATGCACACAAACGTCTATTAGTAAAGCCTATTAATAGAGCTGTCTTGAAAATCAGGGTACTCATTTATTGTTTTAATAATGCCTGCCCACTGACCGCTGTTTTCAAGTCTTGGTTGACCTTTGCAATGCAATGGGACAATCAAACTGCATGATACAGAACTGTGACTTACCAAATGTAACATATTTTTATCTTATTTCCTAGGAGTTGGGATTTCCCCTAGCTCATGTGATGCTGGCCCATCAATAAGTATCTTAAATTGTTTGTGTTGATGTCATTATTACTTATGATTGACAATCTATGTGGCACATTTTGAAAACTGCTTTATGAGCAATAATATTATGCTGAATGCACACAGTTTGTGCTTGAACCTCTGTTCTCTGTTCCTGAATGTTTTATGGTGTTTGTCATTGCTTTGTTGTATTTGTTGTATTTGTTTAAAATGTCATGATTTTGTTTAACATGTAAGAACATTCCATTGACAAGGTCTTTAGAAATCCAAGTTTATTCGTTTTTTTTTGTTTTTTTTTTTTAATTGCTTTTTGCTCTTCAATTGTTGATTATTGTAGTCTTTATTGTATTGATTTTAGAAAATTTATATAGTGAGTTGTGAATGATCTTTGTTTGTCTGATACATGCACAAGTGTAGACATATACAGTACGTACTGCTTCAATTGCAAATCTTGTTATTTTCTTGTAAGTACGTAGTATAAGTTTGTTATCATCCAGCCTATAACTGGATCTCCAGCAAGAAATTATAGTGTTATGCTATAGCAAAGCTGGTAGGTTGTTTTGTTGGAGGCAGCTCTTACCCATGAGCTCTCTTCTACACCTTGTAATGTTGATAGCAAGAAGATGAATGCATTTCTGGGACTACCCTGTTGCAACTGAACATAACAGAAGCAACTGGACATAATGTTTTAGTAACATTCGTACAAAAGCCAAACTGACTAGAGAAACAAGAGAAAAATTAAAACAAAGGACCAACATTTTGTTTGGACACCTTGTACAGTGTCATTTTTTCTTTTCTTTAAAATATTATTATTTCATGGGCACATGTTGTCATTGAGGCTTGTACATTCTATCTAAATCTGAGTGTAGCAGCTAACTTTTCAAGGTGGACCAGACATTACCACTGTTATAGTTTCTAGAAGTGATAGTATTTAGATGGCATTATTATTGAACTAGCTGATATAAAATCTGAGACAGAAGCACTTTTTCTGTCTCTAAATTACCTAGCAAACTCATGTGCACTCAAATGTTCCTAAGGCAATACATATTTTATTTCTTGGTTCAGATTGTTTTGTTTTAAATGAGCACAATTATAGGAAAGAGAGAAAAGAAATGAAACTTAATTCCTAGTTGTGTTTTACAGCATCTTTATTTCAAGTGTATTTTGGGAGCATTTGATGCAATTAAAAAACTTTTAACAAAACTCATTATACATTTGTAATTATTATAAAGTAAAGTAAATTTTCCAATGGATGGAATTTAGATGCAATTATACCAACAGTCAGGTCCTTCGACCTCTCAGTCATCACAATGTTTTCCAAGGAACAAATTTAAATGTTGGCACAAGCTGGTTGCTGAAAACATACTCCTGCACTACTTGTAGAAATCTGTAGATAACTATGAAGATTGATAAGTATTGCATCCAGGCCCACTTTATGACTTGCCAGAAACCTGGTCTATAAACAATAAGGCATTCTGGCACAGATATGCGAAGTTTTATAAAAAAGGCTTTATCTAAATCACGCCCAAGGTCCCAAACTTTGTAAAGATTGGTAAGTCCTGTGCTATAATTGCGTTGTGAATAAGTAATAAATAAGTCCTGCAGACTGTTATCCGGCTGGAGAAGAGTTGTCCTGAAGAGAGACTCCGTAATTCTGTAGTCAACTGGCTTCTTCTGAGTAAATCTGAAATAGAGAAGCAGTTTCTTCTATTCATGAAGAGAATTAATGGATTAATCAATGACTTTGAGATAGCTTACTTGAGATCTGCAACAGCGCTCAGGCCTGCTCCTGGCAGAGCACCAACATGCTGGAAAGGCACTAATGACTTCATTTTCAGTTGAACTATGCTGGATATTTGAAAATCTATGGTCAAAATTAAGGTGACTGAGTACACTGACTCATTTTGAAGCAGTGGCACTTGTATGTTAACATTTATAAAATCTACTTTTCCATCATGATTTGTATCTTCCTCACGTGTCTTGAAAAGACAGTGACGTTGGAAGTTGTCAGTCAAAGTAAACTGAGCACGACACTGGATTGAGTTGTGCGGAATATCGGTTTGAAGTAGTAACAGGTAATCATGAGTAAACTTGATGTCAGGTTGTTCCTGATATGTGTCAGATTTCAACCAAAACCCAATGCTCCTATAAGAAATTATAAGAGGAACGAAGGTTGCAAGAGCAGTGCAAATCGCAAAAACTATGGTAGCTTTGGAGCACAAAGTGGTTTTGTATCTGTAAGAAACATGTTGTGTGAACACCTCAAACACCGCCATTTTTAAACAAAATTCCATCTTGCGCCAACTCGTTCAGACACTTTCCCATGAATCTGACCATAAAAGACCATAGAATACATTTCTTATTATTTTACTTCCAGGCAGAACTGTTAACTCATTTGAAAATAAAATAAGATTCGAACAACAATCCGTTTTTATTGCTTGAAACTAACTTCCGCTGTTCTCCGTACGGATTTGCTGCCTGACCTCGCGGCTTATCAAACGTATCCAACAGGCCGATTAATGCAGATTGAGGCAGCCATCTTTTTTGAGCAGACGGTTTTTTGTTGTAGGCCTACACTTCAATTTTGTCTAATTTATTATTGGAGTAAACCAAATGCTGTTCCCGAGTTAAAAAGGATCGTGGAGGTGTCGTAGTGATTCTCGAGGGTGGCAGTCTACGTTCGGTGGCCAAATTTTACGGGCTGAACGGGTCGAGTGAAGGAGGCAGGAGTTGGCCCGAGCGGTGCTGACCAGACAAGGATCTTGGCCTTGCTGGGCTGGGCCTGGGCCAGGCTGGACTCAATTTACGCTATCGAGTAGTGTAGTGAAGCCCCTGACAAGATGAGTCGTGGCGGTGAAGCGTCCAAAGTTAACGTTCCTGATGATTTGCGCGATATTCTTCTGGAGTTCACTATTAATTATCTGCTGGAGCAGCCGCCGGACATCATCGACTACGCTGTCGATTTTTTCAAAAAGCTTCAAGAGAACCGCCGGGCTGCTCCACCCAAAGAAAATGCCCCAGTTTCCCCTGATGACTCTATCCTATCCAATGAAGATGGTAAGTTTCGATGGCTGACTTAAATGAGAGCAATTCCCCCTCTCCTGAGTTACCTGCTCTCATATGACTGGGTTTGGCCCAAGCCAAATGCCCTAATGTGTCATCTTTGATCAGCTGTCGCTATTTTTCAAATTTTTATTTGTCTGCTTTTCACTGCCATTGTTTATATTATAGATCATTTCATTTCAATAATAACTGCAAATAATTCATTGAGACCTGTTGATATTTTGGTGTCCCAAAGTATCTTTTCTGCTTTTGCACATGCTATTTTTGTAAGTAATGTAAGTCAGTTCTAATTTTGGATTTTAAACCCTTTGCAGAGCCTCCAGTTGGCAGATTTTCAATTCGGAGGAAGTCCGTTTTTGCTGAACAATATGATCCAGAAGAAGATGATGAAGAAGAGGGTGCAAAGGTAATTCCAGCAAAATAATTTATTTTGTTCCCAATTCCTCTTGCTAAAGGCCACGTTCCATATATGGTGTTTCTTTTTTCAGGTGGTTTTCCCTAAATCAGATGAACAAAGGGCCAGGCTAGCAGACAGTGTCAAAAACATTCTGCTCTTCCGTTCTTTGGACAAGGTTCGCAAATTTTATAATAGTGTGTGTATTTTCGTTTCTCTTGATGTCATTTGGTGTCTCATATCACCTGTTTTGCAATTTGTTTTAGGAGCAAATGACGGAAGTTTTGGATGCCATGTTTGAGAAAATTGTCTCTTCTGGTGATTATATCATCAGGCAAGGAGATGATGGTGATAACTTCTACGTCATAGAGAGGTAACATGATACAGAAGTTAAATTAGCTATGCATTTCAAGTTATCATGGAGCCTGGTTTCAACTTTTTTATTTCTCTATTTTCACAGTGGCATTTATCATGCGTTTGTATCAGATGGTTCTTCAGAGCCAAAGAAAGTGCACACATATGAAAATTCTGGCAGCTTTGGAGAATTGGCTCTTCTCTACAATATGCCCCGTGCTGCTACTGTACAGGCAGGCTCAACAGGAGCATTGTGGGCTATGGATCGTCAGACTTTCCGTCGCATTGTGCTCAAGAGTGCCTTCCGTAAGCGTAAAATGTATGAAAAGCTCATTGATTGTGTGCCAATGCTCAAGTCACTTCAGGTACATAGAATTTTAATTTTATTTCTGCATCGAAGTTTTAAGTATTTTAATGTCCTCACTAACCACATTATCATGTTTTAAAATCTAATGTTTTCAGCCATATGAACGCATGAATCTTGCTGATGCACTTCTGCCACGCCAATACGTTGATGGGCAACTTATCATAAGACAAGGAGACTCAGCTGATGGAATGTATTTTGTGGAAGAGGGGTCTGTTCGCATTGCCATTCAGGGTGACAATAGTAGCCAAATAGATGTAAGTTATCATGTTTTTTGTGTGTTTTTTTTTTTTGTGGTTTGAGCTGTACTTATTTTAACATTTTTTTAACTATTTATAAATTTTGTATCGTTAGATCAACACCGTACAGAAGGGTGGATACTTTGGAGAACTTGCTCTTGTTACTCACAAGCCTCGTGCAGCATCTGTCTATGCAGTTGGGAAAGTCAAGCTAGCCTGTAAGTATTTTATTTCACTTCCTAGGTGGCAAAGTTTGTAAATAACAGAGCTGAAATTGACTGTCCATTTCCTTTTGCAGTTCTTGATGTGGAGGCATTTGAGCGTTTGCTTGGTCCCTGCATGGAACTTATGAAACGCAATATTGATGATTATGAGGACCAGCTTGTCCGCATCTTTGGTTCCAAAAATAATATTACTGATATTCGATGAACAGTTCATGTTACAAACATCACAACCAGTTTTAGGCTTCTGGTCTCGCGGCACCTAGGTCCACATCTGCTCTCCCATTTCCTACCCATGATAGTCCATCTCTTACTGTCTTGTCTGATGAGAATTCATTTATGCTTTTGTGAAGCCTTTGTCCTTCATAGGATTTCTTATGTGGTGTTGCTTCCCCTCCCTTTTTACCTCCCCAATAGACTGCTAGTTTAATGTACATCACATTTAAATAGGGTTGATGTGAGTGCATCCTTTTGAAAGCTTTGACATGAATTCCTACTTGTGTTCCTGATCATAATTGTGCCCATTTTTAATTTTGTTGTGTTTTTGCTGGTTTATGTGCTATATACCTTTCACTCATTCTGCGTGAAAGTACAAAATTGCATTTCTGTGCTAAAAAAGAAAGCAGTTTGGTACGCAGCTTCTCAAAAAATTGGTTTGAGGTGCTCATTATTTAGGCATCAGTTTCATGGGCTCAAATTTTTAGCATTCAGACAATTTCATAGGAGTACTTCCTTAATCTCAAGCTCTGCTCGAAGGACCCTCAAACTTTTCAACGTTGTGTGCTGATGAATTGATCTTCATTTGTCCTTAAAGGAATCTGGATATATCACGAGTTTCTTTCTCTTCGACATGCAATAGGCTTGGTGGGGTGGGACTAGAAACTGATTGTTGCATGTTAAGCTAAGTATGTGTACATGTTGTAAGACTGCATCCCTTCTTAATAATTCATCTTTCACATATCAGAGCATTTATCAAATAATTCTCCTTTCCTTGCGCCTTATTGAAATATAGGAAAACTTGCTGTGTGTGACTGGAAATGTACTAGCAATTGATTTGCGATATATTTGAATTTCTCCAATTTCCATGCAGTCATCTTATAAGCTTGCCTACTTTCCATATGCAAGCTGTTGTGTAGTCAGTTTTACCTACAATAATTCTTTGAATTGCCTTACTAATTTCTTCCCTTTCAATATTTATGTTATACACATGGATCTGTGTTGAACATTCCGACTGTTTATCATTAATGTTATGGGGTGCCTTGCGGGCAGGGCAAAAGATGAATTGTGTCAAGAATGATAATTCTAAGAGACTGTTCAGTTTGAATTGTTCCATCAAGCAAGTGTACCTGTAAGCTTGTAGGGTACATTGATGCGGTGCCATCGGGTGAAGGTGCTCGCATGTATAGGATATAATGTGTTTTCTTTTTCTAAACTAATTTTTGTTTTTCTTTTGCCATTTTAATCCCCCCCCCCTTTTTTCCCCCCTCCCACTCCTGTTCTTTCAGTATATGTTCCTCCAAAGTCTTTCTTCTCTTCTTGCTTTGTGTGCTAGATTAAATTACATCTTGAGCATAACAGTTAAATATTGAAAGTAGGAGTAAGTGGTAATTTTCATGCTGAACGGTCTTGTAATAAACATGTGGTTAGGGTCCAAGGCTGGCGAGAGGGGCTTGAGACAATAGTGTTGGAGCCAACCTTTGGAAAAGAGATTTGGCCCTGAAAGGTGCCTTCTCCAATGTAAAATGTTTCTGGCACAAACATCTGATTTTCCAATGTGTACAGTTTTTAAATTGGGCTTTGGCCATGGTGAATTTGCTCTAGATCATGTGATTCAAACAAAGTTCTTTTAAATTTCTTAACTTTTAGATCAGATGCCAAAACATTTCCTTTTTACATAGACATTGGAATCTCCCAACCTTTGGATGGCCCAATTAAGTTTATTGCAAATATTTTTGTTATCTAGTTTCTTTTGTTGTCTGTGGAGATGCTTTAGGAATTTAACTCAGTACACAGTATTATGGAGATGTTGGTCAGGAAAAAAAAAAAACAGTGTGTTGATCCTACTACCTACTCTAAGCTTAAGTTATCTATAGTTTTGTGAATCTTGTGATAATGAACCCTATAAGACTCTGGAGTGTGTGTGATGGCGGTTTTTGATTTGATGCTTCTCTTTCTATTCCATTCTGCTTTTGCCTTTAATACTGTCTTGGGTCTGATTGCCCAAGACTGAACCAATGGTCTTTGTGAAGTTCATCAGTTGTATTTAGTGGAATCTTACATTTATTGGTTTTTATCTTCCTCATGATAAATAGGTTACCATATAATTTATACTTATGACTTTGTTTTAAGCTCAGTTTCAGAAGTAGTAAGTGTTCACCAGGCCATATTTTGTGCCATTCTACTCATAGTTGTTAAGTTCAATTGGACTGACTGTAGATGACTTATGTCTGCTACTACTATGTAACTGATGCGTTAAGTTTCCTTCGAGTTTGATACTTGCTGCTTGACTTCACAAGTACTTCAATCAACTATAGAAAGCAACTTCAGTCAACTGTGCATCGTGGTCATGCCGCTGTCACCACATAGATTTAAATCATAAATTAAAATTAATTTTCTTATCTAAAAAAATTCATTCTTGTACCAAAATGAAATCTTGCCTGGGAAGTAGCTCTTCTGCAAGTTATTTTCAGTGTAATGAGTGTAGCGCACAAGTGTCTTTATTTTGGCTCAGCTTGAAAGCATGTGGTTTCCTCCTTTTTTGAAAAAAATTAATTTAGGATTCAATATAAAATCTAAACACATGCTTTCCTGCTGACCCACCTTTCTCTTTTCTCTTGTTCTTTGATTTCATCCCCTTTTTCTTTCTCTTTCCTTAGTTTTTATTTGTGATTGTTCTCAATATTCTTACAAGGCACAAACTTTACACTGATGACTCTGATGTTGAATTACTTACTCGCAGGTGCTGGAAATCTGTGAGTCAATATATTTGTGTTTTATCTCATTTCTAGACTTATCATACATTTTCCTGTCCAAGTGTTGTAATAATTATTTCATGCAGTCATACTTTATATGGGCCCTTTGCATTGCAGTGTTGTACCTAATGTAAACTGCATATGATTTTCATTGTAGAACCTAAACCCAGTGCTTAGTGTCATAATCTTAGTGCTTTCTTGTTCTGTTATTAACAGAGAGTCAATAACACGTTTTTTTTTTTTGTTTTTTTTTATGTTTCCTTGCTAAATAAGCCTCTCCTTTGTCATGTTCAGTGAGCCAAGTTGTTTTGGATGTGCCTGTGTTCTCGCATTGACACCCTTTTGAGGGTGTGTTAGCTTTAGAAGCTTCCCATCTTTGTATTTATTTATTTCATTTTGGAGAGATTTTCCATTGTGCCCATTGCGTAAAAATTGCCAACCAGCATCACTTGACCTGTTGATGTCATCAGCATCATATGCCAGTGCTTTTTATTTTTGTTTATTTGTTCGTGACTTCATCGCATAGTATATTTCATGCTGTTGAAATGTTTGTGTGATGCATCCTGTAGTTTTTTGTGTAGCTGAATGGATGTTTGTGGGCATAATATTTGCCTCTAGCAATATGTAGTATCCTACTATATCATTTGTTTGTTTTACTGTTGTTGTTACTTTTAATTTTAATTCTTGTTATGAATCTAGTGTTTGTGTTTTGTGAGCTAGAATTCAGTTTATGAGGAAACAAGTGCTTAACCTGCAGGGTATCAGCAGATCCCCTGCAGGTATAAACTGCCCTTCAATTCAAGTTGGTTGGCCAGCTGAAAGTTGTTGTAAACACTTTCCTCGATTTACAACATGCTTTCTCTTTGAGCAGGCTATCTACAAGTGAGGTTCATGGTGTAGAAAAGGGACTAAGTTACACCTCAAGCATGTTTCTAGATCCTTGCTTATACTCCTGCAACCTCTGTTGTAAATGGCTCAGAACTTTGTTTTTATGTTTTATGACTTCAACAAGAAAAATGGTTGTGACTCCACATTCTGGTTCAGTTCTATTCATTTCATTATTTCTTTGTCTGATGTGAGACTAATCAAATTTATCTTAATAACTTTTATACCACTTTATTATTTTTTGTGAATTGGAAGATGCATAAAAATTAATAAATGTGTTATCTTCAATATTTCTATGTAAATAATCATAAATCCTGTATTGAAATTGATTAATAAGCCAAGATGTGTGTGTTTAGTGTCTTCAGTGTTGTAGTGGTATGTCCTCTACTGAGTGAAGTAGAGGAACAATTGTTTTCCGGCCCGTCTCCCACCCCCGAGTCACAGGGTGTCTGAGAATTAATGTCATGTTTGCTGTTACTCATCCTAGTTTGATAGAAAGAGCTACACAGCAATCCCAATGTGGTATTACGTAGTAATGAACTGATTGTACACATGCTTGTTCATTCAACTTTTGGTCATGGCACGAGTCTGCCTTTACATTTAGAACCTTAGTAAATCAGTTAAAATAAACCTGCTACAAAAACTAATTTTCACTGAACTGGTAAATCTGAGTATTGGAATTTCTATTGTCTTCATCCCAAGCTTGGACCAACTTGCTGTGACATCCCCTTCAAATATGTTATGCCAAAAATTTCTAAAAGGAGAAAAGTCCATGGCAGAAATATTTATTCTTGCGATACTAGTTGTGTATTGTGTTTGTGTTAAGATTTGTGAAATTTGTGACCCTCTCCCCTGTTCCCGAATTATGTGACCTTGATTTGTATCCTTCATTCATATAAAACTTCAACTGTGTTTGTTCAAGCTATGGTTTAAAGAGATCAGGACTCTCAAGACTTTGTAAATCATTTTGTTTAATGATGAAGCTGTCAAATTTTTATTTTGTCCATTGATTAAAACTTATATTTTATCTAAGAGGTTGAGAGTTCTCCTCCTCTTTATCCATGCTCCATATCGTAGGCTAGTGGTATGTGTTTTGCATGCTCTAGCCCTGAAATCTGTTTTCCTCTAGTCGGCTCCAGCACTTTTTCATGGGGTTATTGACTGGTATGTCACATCGTAATTTTAGCATTCTTAAAAACTATTGATCAGTCTTTTTTTTTTTGTTTTGTTTGGAAATTGATGGAAACAAAAAAAAAACATAGATATATTCTATGGATTAAATGATTGACTCTAAACATCTGCTGAATTAAGGTGTGAATCAGTCATAGTTGTCATAGCCATTGAGCCCTTTTCCCTAGTGATGGTTTCAGAGGTGTAGTTCATTGATATCTGTTCATTTCAACATCATCAACTAATAATTTAAGTTGATTCATCAAATATCATACAAAAATGCATCATTCTAGGGAACAAGGAATCCATATTCTGAGATGGCATCTCAATTTTGCAAACGTAATATCCATGAATGGCTAAATGTAGGAGATTGAATGGTGTTGCAACCTTTGTTAACCCCAGCCTTTGGTGTGTTCTGTTGGAGTTTCCCAATATTGCTATGTAGGCTAGTATTACTAAACTCATACCAGTATTTCAGTTGTAACTGGTCTTGGAGAAATATAAATGGTACATCAAATGAAGTGTGGTTCGTATAATTTCTTTCCTTTTGATACCATGACAAATTTTCGGGGAAAAGGCAAGTCTCGTTGCAGCAGTTCATCTCTAATGTCGAACACACGGGCACAGTCGGCTCTCCAGCTCCAGCATCTTCGCCAGGGCATGACTCCAGCTGCGGGTCATGATCACGCGTGCAGGAGCAGGTAGTCCTGCAAGGCCCGGGGGAGCCCCAGGACGGGCACGGCCTGGTGCAGGCGGCCCGGGCCCACCGCGCGGCGGATGGCGCGCCGGCAGAGCGCGCGCAGGTCCTGCGGCCGGCTCCAGTGCAGCGCCATGGCCGTCTTGATCTGCAGGAAGACGGGCCCGAGCACGCGGTAGCAGCGGCTGTGCCTGAACATGGTGCGCAGCACGAGGCCGTGCATGTGGCGGGGCCGCTCAGCCATGGCCTCGGACACCAGCGCCAGGGTGCGAAGGCAGCCGTCGTCCAGCCGCCGCCGCCTGATCACCGCGCGGAGGAACCACGCGAACACCGGCGAGCAGGGGGCGGGGGCAGCGGGGGCCGGCGAGCTGGGGACGGCTTGGGCGGGGACCGGGGCGGGGGCGGGGGCCGGCGGCCGCAGCGTGGGCGGCGGCAGCTCGTCGTGCAGCCCGCCCCACACGGTGGCGCCGTGGTTGAGCAGGAGCCGGGTCGTGTCGGCCGCCTCGTCCAGGGCGGCCACGGCGTACGACAGCAGCGAGCGGCCCTCGCGGTTGACGGCGTTGGCGTCGCTGCCGGCCTCAAGGAGCAGCGCGGCGACGAGCGCGGCCTCGGCCCAGCGCGCCGCGGCGAGCAGGCGCCGGCCCACCAGCAGCAGCGGGGTGTGTCCCGCCGCGTCCCGCCCCGCCAGCCAGCACGGCCTCGGCCAGGCGCCAGGGCGCAGGGCGTGCTCGCGGCCGCAGGCTCGCACCACCAGCCCGGCCCCGGCCCCGGCCCCGGCGGCCTCGGCCTCGACGCTCACGCCGTTCACCGCCACCCTCGCCGCGGTGACCGGCGCTGAGGCCGCGGGGGCGACCAGCAGGCGCAGGGCCAGCAGCACGTCTTCCCAGCCGCGGTCCAGGTCGCCGGACAGCAGGTGCAGCAGTGGCTGTGCGCACGAGCACGCGCACGAGCACGCGGACCCACATACCGCCGCGCACTCCGGCTGCTCGACCTCGGCCGACGTCGACGGACCAGGCTCGACCCTCGTCTCGCGTCGCTGCAATGCCAGGAGAGAAAGTGTATTTTGAAATTTAAGTAAGTGTGTCGAGCGTACACCAATTCTGATTTTTCTAGTTTTTCGGGATTATTCTTAATTTATTCTGATTTTCTTTATTTTTTATGATATTTTCTTGATTTTTATTCTGATTTTGTTTCAGGGTGTACACTGAATTTTTTGAGTGAAGGACCTCTCGGTATCAAGTCGGATTCACTCCATAAAGTGAACTCTGCGCGAGAGAGTTCTTTTTCACGTGTACTCACATGTAGGGAAGTCGATGGTCTTCGTCGATGTTGACCCGGGCCACCTGTACAGAAGACTTTTAGTCAACCCAAGGTGAAACAGTTGCACATATTTAACCATTTTCAACCTCCCTCATCGCTTCCTTGAGTCCCTTACGGACGTAAATCGCCACACCTACTGTCATATGGTGAAGACGATTTATGTTTGCGTGTCTACTTGAAGACATAAACGTGGGGGGATTCACTCGTATAAAATGTGTACAATGATTTTTTTGTTTTGATTTTGATTTTTCTTTTGACTTGTCAAAAGATAATAATGAAAATTTCTGACACTTTTTGATAAATTTGGATTTTTTTTTTTGGTTGTTCCAATTATATCTGCTTTTTAAAACATTTTTTCATGTTTTTGCGATTTCTGTTCATTTACCCTCGATGTTTTTATTTTTTAAATTTATTTTTCTGTAACATTCCTCTTGATTTGATTTTGATTTTAATTTTTATTTTTATTTTTTGGGGAGGAGGGGGGGGGGCACAATTCAATTCTTTGAAGTGATTCCCTCCTCGGACGTAGCAAAGACTGCTCACCGTTGCTCGGGCTCGGTGCCGGGCCGCAGATGCTGCAGGGAGGTCTTCGCCTGTCGGGGCCAGCAGGCTTGTCTTGCTGCTCCTGCTGCTCCTGCTGCGGGCGGCCCAGCTGCGTGGCGGCAGCGACCTGTCGGGGCGCCACCTTGGCGTCACCGAGGCCCAGCAGGTGAGCGAAGTCGGGGCACGCGGGCCCCAGCTGCAGCTGCAGCCGCAGCAGCTGCACGCCCCAGAGCGGCTCGTCCTGGAGGCCGGCCTGCCCCGCGTCCTCGCGCTCGCGGCTGCAAAACGGCAGGGGGAAACAAGGGCGTAAAACTTGTCACCCGCGGACCTGAATTTTAAAATAAAGAAACATTCGTCCCTTATACAGAACACTGGGTTCTCACATTTTGGCTCTCGGCATTTTTCATGACTTTTCCATTACTTTCAAGAACAAAGTTTCTAAATTTCCATGACTTTTTCGGAATCAATTTTTTTAAAATAATCGACAAATTTGCGTTTCAAAATTCTCGTCGAAGCGTCTGAAATATCCCTTACAAAGAGTTCCCGTCTCCCGAATTTTTCCATGACCGTCCCCGTCCCTGTAATGTCCATGACTTTCCCTGACACCCCTTTTGTTTCCATGACTTTCCATGTTTTGCAGACTTGTGAGTTCCGACTGCCCCTTGGGGGCCGCGAGCTACCTCCCGCCGAGGGGCGCCTGCCGAGTCTAGGATAGGCCACCGAGTGCGGCGAGCGTGCGTAACGGGACTGCCTACCCCTCAGGCGGCCCGCGTGTCCAGCTCGCCACCACCCCGCGCCTCAGCCGCTCTCTCTTGCCTCCGTCCTAGTTGCACTCATGCGATCTAGGGAATCAGCCCACTCACCCTCGCGTTGCTGTCGTGAGCGTTGCGTCACCTCCTCCTCCGTGTCCTCCGTCCACCCGGCCCGCGGCCCGTCTCGGTGGTACAGCCCAGCAAAGCCCAGCCAGCCTCCTGACCTCAGCCGCCACTCCAACCAGCTCCGAGTAAATTCGGATGGCTGCAGTGCAGCGTATACCCGGTGGCTAAGCTGGCGCTCCCCTTTCCCTATCCCTCTCTTCCCCTCCCCTGCTCCTCACCGACACCTCTTTTTCTTCCTCGGGTACCCTCCCTCTTCCCTGAGCCTCGCCTCGTCACCCCCTTTCCTCTCGGTCGTTGGCCCAGCCGACTTATTCCGAAGAGCGCTCTCCTCGCTCTGTCACTCTCGCACTCATGGGTTTCGCCGTATAGGTGCGAGAGAGAGACAGAGTGAGGAGAGTGCTCTTCGGAATCAGTCGGCAGGAGCCCCGGGGCTCGGGGCAGAGGGAGAGAGCGGAAGGGAGGCTGTGTCATGGCTGTACCCGGCCCCCCGCCGGCCCGGCACCCAGCCCCGCGCTGGTGGGCCGGTAGGGTAGCAGTGATCTGAAAGGGGGTAGAGTAGGGGATGGGAAATGGCCAGGGCGCGGGGAGGGAACGGACGGGTGGTGGAGTGGGGTTGGGTAGCGTTGGGTAGGGTGGTCACCTCTCTCTCTGCTGCCCCAAACCGCTGCCGTATTTCACCCGGCCCGGCCGCCAGTGGCCCCTGCAGGCGGATTCAGGGTATCGTTCTGAAATGTCCTCTCTCTCGCTCCGTATGGGTCCACCCCGTGAGTGCGACAAGGACGGAGAGACGAAGTGGCCGTGCGGAATCGCCCTGCTGGTCCCCTCCAGCTGCACCAACTCAGCGAACTCCCAAACCTCCTCTCCCTCTCCCCGCGGCTCCACTGTGCGCCACCCCAACGCCAAAGTTGTGGGGGTAGGTCCGGATAGAGTGGGGCGGGCCGAGGTGGAGTGAGGCGGGGCGGGGCGGGGCGGGATGGCCGCGCCCACTGGCGCGCGTTGGGGCGGCTGGGTAGCAGTACGCAGCCGGGAGCCGGGCCCGTACCCGAGGGGTAAATAACTCCGAATTTTGATGTACACCACCAATTCAAAATTCACACTAATTCAAACTAATTCACGCGAATTCAAAACTAATTCACGCGAATTCAAAACTAATTCACGCGAATTCAAAACGAATTCAAAACAAATTCAAGCGAATTCGAAACAAATTTAAGTAAATTCACAACAAATTCACAATAATTTCAAAAAACTTCGCAATAAACTCAAAAAATTCAAAGCTAACTCAAAACGAATTCAATTTAATTCAGATAAATTCAATTCAAATTCACGAAATTTGTACACCGAATTCAGAGTTGTTTACCCCTCGCCCGTACCTTGGCTGTAATGGGGGGGGGGTAGAATTATTGGAGCTAGGCAGAACTGAGGGGAATCCTACCCGTGTAAAAAAGATTTCCGAAAATGGACGCAAAGTCGTTCGAAACTCGTTTGTCTTGACAGACTGCCGTTTTCTTACAGCTCTAGGACGACGTTCAGACCTACTGATACAGTTGCGGTCGTCTCAAAGTCGTCCGAACTGTGTCAGAAATTCGTCCGAAAAGTGACCACTTTTAAGACGAGATTCGGTCGAGTTTCGGACGAGCTTCTTCTAGGACTATAAGAAAAAATGAAAATACGGCCGGCTGGCCAGCGGGCTCGAACCGTGAACCTTCCGCTCGTGAGTCGGTCGCTTAGCGCGCTTGGCCAGGGCGCACCTTTCTTGAGATTCTGGAGCATAGCCACCACGTTGCAGTCTGAAAGATTTCGAGCGAAATTTTGGGGATTTGCAACAGATTTCACTGGAATGGAGAGATTTCAGAAAGGATTTCGAAAGATTTCGCGGGATTTCTGAAGATCAAGAGAAATCTTCAGAAATCTTCAGAAATCCCGCGAAATCTTTCGAAATCCTTTCTGAAATCTCTCCATTCCAGTGAAATCTGTTGCAAATCCCCGAAATTCCGCTCGAAATCTTTCAGACCGCAACGTGGTGGCTATGCTCCAGAATCTCAAGAAAGGTGCGCCCTGGCCAAGCGCACTAACCGAACGACTCTCGAGCGGGAGGTTCACGGTTCGAGCCCACTGGCCAGCCGGCCGTATTTTCATTTTTTCTTATAGTCCTAGAAGAAGCTCGTCCGAAACTCGACCGAATCTCGTCTTAAAAGTGGTCACTTTTCGGACGAATTTCTGACACAGTTCGGACGACTTTGAGACGACCGCAACTGTATCAGTAGGTCTGAACGTCGTCTTAGAGCTGTAAGAAAACGGCAGAAAATTCGTCCAAAAATCGTCTGTCAAGACAGACGAGTTTCGAACGACTTTGCGTCCATTTTCGGAAATCTTTTTTACACGGGTAGGGCTCGGAGCTCAAATACTTGATTCACATGAAGGCACGTTTAAGCGTGTCTCATGAGTGGATTAGGCAGGATTAGGTTACGAGCACAGTTTTTCTGCCTTTCAGTTACATCACTTTCGCTTCTTTCGGGTGTAAACGTATGACGACGGCGCGCTCCGTTAAAATAGCGTCCCACTCATAGTTTCCACCCTGCTAGGTGCCGCGCTAGTGTTTCCAATTGGTCGGATTCTGCCTGCAGGCGGATTCAGGGTATCGTTCTGTATTGTCCTTCGTCTCTATGTCCTTGTCGCTCTCACAGGGCAGGCCCATAAGGAGCAAGAGAGAGGACATTGCAGAACGATACCCTGAATCCGCCTGCTGTGCCCGACTGTCCTCCGTCTCTCTCCCTCTCACTTGACACGCATGAGAGTGAGAGAGACGGAAGACAGTCGGGTACAGGCAGAATCCTACCGATTGGAAACACTATGCCGCGCCACCTCTGTCGCTGTTCTTGGCGCGGGTGCTCATGCTTTTGATTGCCTATCCTCGATTCTCCGGAGCGGGGAGGGGCCGATGCACTGATGCGCCGCGCCTGACTCCTCCCTATCCCCCCCCCCCTCCTTTTCCCTCGCACCTCCCTGCTTCCCTCCTCCAGGCTGCGCCCGCTGGAGGCGGCCCCGCCCCGCCCCGCCCCGCCCCGCCCCGCCCCGCCCCGCCCCGCCCCGCCCCGCCCCGCCCCGCCCCGCCCCGCCCCGCCCCGCCCCGCCCCGCCCTGCCCGTGCCGCTGGAGGAGGGGAATGGCCGGGCGTGCCAGGCCGATGCGTTCATTGGCACCAGCCAAAGGCGAGCCCAAGGCCCATTGACCGGTCATTGCCAAAATGCCGAACGGAGCTGGCCGACGGCATACCTTCGGCTTCGAACCTGGCGCGGGGCGGGGCGGGGCGGGGCGGGGCGGGGCGGGGCGGGGCGGGGCGGGGCGGACGGGCGGCATCTGCACGATTTTAAGGGCCACACTCCGCTCCACGGATCCCGCAGCAGTCCCTCCCGGTTCCCCACAACCTCCACACGCCACACCCCGCATGCAAGGGGCAATGCGTCGCCAGTCCAGATCGCCTGCTCGCAGGTAGGCAAACGCCACCTCGCTGGGAACACAATTACACGAGCGGAGCAACAAGCAGATGAACGGCTGCACCAGCACCAGGGTTCCCGTTAGTGCAGGCAAGTACAGACACACATACCTGACCAAAGAGCGAGGGGGTAGGGTTGGGGAGGGGAGGGGAGAGGGATTCCAATCTGCCTCGCGAGCCGAAGCGTCTTAAAACAACTATAAATTACGCCAAAGATATGATAATAATAAAAAGCACCTCGTAGGCGCGGCTTTTCTTTTGGGTCTCGTAAATTGAGCGCGGCGACTCACCATGCAAGGCGCGAGCGAGCGCGCCAGCCTTGCCCATACCGCTGTTGGGACTGCACGCGGGCAAGCAGCAAGGGCTTTACCCGGGGCGGCGCGCCCTACCCCGCCCCGCCCCGCCCCGCCCAGCGCCTGTCAATGCCCTCGCCTGCCGCCGGCCCCGCCCCGCCCCGCCCCGCCCGTCGCGGCCCGCTCCGCTCGCTATCCTCAATGCACTGATGACTTCCGCCGCGCCTCTAGCGTCCCCGCCGTGCCGCGCCGCTCCGCTCCGCGCCGGCCCTACCGGCCGGGACTTAACGCTGCCCTCTGATTCCGACGATCGCTTTCGTGCCTCCGTCCTCTTCGCACCTATGGCGGACTCCTATGTTGGGAATGGCAGAGGGCCCAAAAGTGCGACAAGGAGGGAGGCGCGAGAGCGATCTTCTGAACCAGACGGCTGGCCCGACGCGACACCCTCGGCGCGAGCCCGGAAACGTGACAGGCCGCCGACTTGCCATGAGAGTGTCCGCAAGGGTAGCGCGCGGCGCGCGGCCGACTCACTCCGAAAATTCGCTTTCATTTACATCTATCTTCATGAGAAACAACACAGAATTTTTGTGTACAAATTTTGTGAATTTTCGTGAGTTTTTCGGAGCCTTTTTTTTTTTTTTTAAAAAAAGCAATTTTTTGCTTGAATTTTTCCCAAATTTTCGTTACTTTTTTGAGAATTTCTATGTGTACAAAAATTCCGGACGGGGCGGGGCGGGACGGGGCTAGGGTCTAACACTTCGATAATCCTCGTACACCTCCTCGATAATCATTTCATAATCATAGATAATCATGATAATCGAGATAATCACGATAATCAATTATAATCACGTATAGTTAGTCATAATTCCGGATAATCATTCGATGATCACGATAATCATAACTGATAATCAGCAATAATCAATGGTAATCAGCAATAATCAATGATAATCAGCACTAATCATTGATAATCAATGATAATCTTGTGATCACAAAAAATCAATAATAATCAGTACAAATTCAGTAATTACCAGTGAAAATAATAATCCTCGGACAGAAGTTTTCTAAGTGGTACGCCCTTGGGGCGGGGCGGGGCGGGGCGGGGCGGGGCGGGGCGGGGCGGGGCGGGGCGGGGCGGGGCGGGGCGGACTCGCACGCTCGCTCTTGGTTCTGCTGCAGGCTGTTGACTCTGAGCTGAGGCAGAGTGTCTTCCGTCTCTGTCGCGTACGTATCGGTCGACTTGACCAGACGACTTCTCCACAGCGGGGCGGGGGCGGGGCGGGGGCGGGGCGGGGCGGGGCGGGGCGGGGCGGGGCGGGGCGGGGCGGGGCGGGGCGGGGCGGGGCGGGGCGGGGCGGACTCGCACGCTCGCTCTTGGTTCTGCTGCAGGCTGTTGACTCTGAGCTGAGGCAGAGTGTCTTCCGTCTCTGTCGCGTACGTATCGGTCGACTTGACCAGACGACTTCTCCACAGCGGGGCGGGGGCGGGGCGGGGGCGGGGCGGGGCGGGGCGGGGCGGGGCGGGGCGGGGCGGGGCGGGGCGGGGCGGGGCGGGGCGGGGCGGGGCGGGGCGGGGCGGGGCGGGGCGGACTCGCACGCTCGCTCTTGGTTCTGCTGCAGGCTGTTGACTCTGAGCTGAGGCAGAGTGTCTTCCGTCTCTGTCGCGTACGTATCGGTCGACTTGACCAGACGACTTCTCCACAGCGGGGCGGGGGCGGGGCGGGGGCGGGGCGGGGGCGGGGCGGGGTGGCGGCTGCGACACGACTACTCCCGTTGGAGCGAGAGGAACGGCGGCAGGTTCGGTCGCGTAGTGCAGTTATCCTCACAGCTGACTCCTCGCTGGAGTTCATGACCTCGCACTCCCACTCGCCTCCACCTCCCCGCCCCGGCCGGCCCGGCCCGGTCCCGCAAAGCCTCGGCTGAGCCTCGGTACAACTCTCCTCAGCGGCAGCCGCGGAAGCAGCAGCAGCAGGAGCAGAAGTAGCAGCAGCAGCAGGAGCAGCAGGAGCAGAAGTAGCAGCAGCAGCAGCAGCAGCAGTAGCAGTAGCAGCAGCAGCAGGGACAAGCTCGGCCAGGTCGGTGCAAGGGCGGGGCGGGGCCGGGGCGGGCCGGGGCGGCGGGTGAGAATAGAAAGTGCTGAAAGCAGAGCGCCGCAGAGCGCAGTCCGCGCCGCGAGGCGAGCCGTGCTGCGGCTGCGCTGGACTGCACGGGGGCGGGGCGGGGCGGGGCGGGGCGGGGCGGGGCGGGGCGGGGCGGGGCGGGGCGGGGCGGGGCGGGGCGGGGCGGCTGCAGCCCGCGGCCCCGCGTCACGGGTCCTTGACCGCTTGACAATTCGCGGCTGCCGCCTGGTGCTGGTGGTGTTGTTCGGGGAGGACTCCACGCACCGCCCCACACCAGCCGTATAGACTGCCTATAAACGATCTAAACGCGTAGATACATCGCTCCGCTAGGATTACGACCCGCCCCTGTTGGGAGTTTTGCCCTGCGCCCCCGCGCCCCGCGCCCGCGGCTCAGCCCGGTGCCCGGTGGCGGTGGCTGCCCCGCGGCTGCCTGCGGCTCGGCTCGGCTGCGGCATAGCCCAGTGATTCCGAACAGCGTTTCATAGCGCCCTCTCTCTTGCTCCTTGTGGCCCTGCCGCATGAGAGTGACAAGGACAGTGTGCGGAATCACCCAGCAGCGCTGCTCGGTGCCGGTGCCGGTGCGTGGCGGGCGGGACGCTGCGGGACGCGCGGCGCCGCGAGACGCCGACGCCGCCAGTTCGGTTCGGTTCGACGACCGGGCAAGCCGCCGAGCCCCGTTGCCCCGTTGAGTCCCAGCCGGGCCGGGCCGGGCCGGGCCGAGCGGGGCGGGCAGCCGCAGGCACTGGACACGGCAAGGGCAGGGCACCTCGAGGCTCCGCTCCACCCTGCCATCTGATTCCGAAGATCGTTCTCGTGCCTCCGTCCTTGTCGCACCTATGGCGGTGCCCCATGTTGGGGATGGGAGCGCCCCATGAGTGCGACGAGGACAGGGAGACGAAACCGCTGTGCGGAATCACCCTTCCGTTGACTTATTCCGAAGAACGCTCTCCTCGCTCTGTCTCTCTCGCACCTACGTGGCAAACCCCTCCGAGTGCAAGAGAGACACGGCGAGGAAGGCGCTCTTCAGAATCAGTCGGCTGGACTCCAGGCAGGCACCGCCAGGTCAGGGCGCTCCGGCTCGCAGTGATGTCGTCTCTCTGCTCCTGTCGCACTCGTGGGGCACGGCCGGCACGGCCATGAGGAGGAGCAGGAGAGTGAGAACACTACTGAATGGCGATCGGAATCATCCTGCAGGATAGGGTAGCGTTCCTTCTAGCCTCTCCCTCCAGGGTGGGTCTCCAAGCACCTTCCGGGGCACCTCACCTCCCACCCATCCCGTGCGGAGCGCCCCGTGCAAAAGGCCGCGCTCTCTGCGCCTACACGCGGGCGGTGACAACGACCTCAAGAGAAACCGAACGCAGCCATCCGCGGCTTCCAAGCGGGGTTAAGTCAAGCCGGGGTGGCCGGTGGCCGGCCCGGGCCCCGGCCGGCAGGCGAGTCACATGTTCTCGCCGAAAACCATATCAATTACTTCCAAACCGTGGGCCGATGGCGTTCGCGCTGCGAGCCAGTTCATCGCGGGGCGGGGCGGGGCGGGGCCGGGGCTACAGGAGCCCAGGGACCTGATCTCGATGATCATCTCGATAAAATGGCCCGTGGGCTCACTCACCTCGTCTATCCCATCCCATCCGGTCCTGTCAGCGGCCATCGGCTTGGTCGGGACGCAAACCGGGCCCTCGCGAGTACACGCGCGGCCAAGACCGCCGCCACGCCACAGCCGCATCTCGCCGCACCGCACCGCACCACGCCACGCTCGCGGAACGGAACGGAACAGAGGCGATGACCTGTGGCCCGCCCCGCCCTGCCCCGCCCCGCCCCGCCCCGCCCCGCCCGTGCGCTGGCTGCGGTGGCTGCGCCTGCTGCGCCTACATGGCCTACATGCAGTCCTCACGCCTCACGCTGCTGCAGTGCCGCGGCGCGGCGCGCCGGCCTTCCCTTGCACAGTCGGTTTTCCTAAATTGTCGCTATCGCCGCGCCGCGGTCCCCCCCCCCCCCCCCTCACTCCCCGCTCCCGTCCACTCGCCCCGCCCACCCCTTTTCAGCGCCCAATTATTCACCCGCAAAGTCCATTCACTTCCCACACTCATCCGTCCAACCCAACGACGGGCCACCCCGCCTCCCCGTCGATTGCATGGGCGCACAAAAGAGTGAAAATAAGTCCCCCAGTCTGTTCATTCATCCCATTCGCATCCACCCCTGCCCGGCGCCCGGCCCGCGCAGCCCGCCCTGTCCACAATCCTAGCGCCCCGCACCGCACCGCACAAGGCCGAGCTGTAGGGTGATTCCGCACACTGGTTTCATCGCTCTCACGGGGCATGGGCATAGGGAGCGAGAGAGATGGCACTATCACCCTGCTGGGCTGGAGCTGTCAGCAGCAAAGCCAGCCACATGTCAGAGGCCTACCGCCCTGCGCGGCCCGAAGCCCCGGGGCTTCCTGCAGGGCGATTCCGGGCAGCGTTCAGTGGTGTATTCTCTCTCTCTCTCTCTCTCTCTCTCTCTCTCTCTCTCGCTCCTCATGGCCGTGCCCTTTAGGAGAGACAAGGAGAGAGAGATTAAGCAAATGTGTGGAATCACCTTCCTGCTCATGCTCGCGGGGCCGACTGCGGGCTTGACGTTCAGGTGCAGAGGGGTCGAAGGCCACCCCTGCATCCTGCTTTCCTCTCATCCGCTCGCACTCACCTCGTGATGTTGCCCGGTGTGGTGACCCGCAGGGTGCGCACGCGGTGCTCCTTCATGTTGGCCGTCGGCGACGGGGCGACGTTAATCCATAAATAGTCGCGCACCTCTGCTGCGCACTGCTCCGGGAGCGCGCCGTCGGGGGTTCACCTCGGACGCGCCGATGGAGGACGAGAAGTGCGGCACGTCGTCGTCAGGCTCGAGGTGCGCGTCGTGTCGCCGCGCCTCTCGGCGCCGTCCTGGGCGGCAGGGCCGGGGCCGGGACCAGGCGCTCCTGCTCCTGCCGCGGTGCCTGCCGCCGCGACTCTGGACCTGGACTGGACGGGCTCGGCCCCCGGCCCCGGCCTGGGCCCGGCCAGTGCGGTGGGTTGGGCCCGAGTGGGGTGGGTTGTGGTGTGGGGTACGGCGGGGCAGGGTGTGGGGCGGGGTGGGGTGCGGTGCTGTGGGGCGGGGAGGGGCAGCGCGGCGCGGCGCGCGGGGTCGCGGCCAAGCGCGCAGTCATAGCGGCACGGCGCTGCTCCGCGCGGAGCGGCGGGGAGAGATGTAGCGGAGCTGTAGCGGATCGGGTCGGGTCACTGCGCTTCCCTCTCTCTCTCTCACTCTCTCGCCCGTGCTCCTCTTCCTACTCCTCCTCACATTTCTCCCGCCGATTCCCCTGCCACACCCGGCAAACTTCGCCCCTCCCCGCCCCGCCCAGCTGATGCACTTACTGGGCGACGTCTGGTGAGGTATGGTCACTCAAATCACCGCCTCCATGCGGAAACTTTTTCCTCAAAGTTTTCGCGAACTTTCTCAATTTTTCACACATTTATTGTTTTCTTTTTCTTTTTATAAAGATTGTGCGATGTGCATAAGAGTGCTGAGTTTGTTGGGGTCTCATACCCTGTATAAACGCGTGTAGGAGAGGTCCCGGGCAGACTTCCCTCTGGGTTTAAAGGACATTCCGTGAAAACACTCTGAAACCGTGAGATTTAAGGAGAACTTGTGCACTGTAACGCAGCGGCGGAGGTGCTTTTGGCTGCCTACCTACTCGGCGAAGGTGTCTGTCACAGAAATGAATCATTGCGGGACATTTTAGTGATGAGGTTTGACGGCACTAGTCCACGAACGAAAATGGCCTTCATCGGTGGGATATAACTTCAGCCGCGTAAATATGCCATGCCACGCATTGTACAGCGTTAAGTAGAGCGATGGGGTAGCTGAGCTGGCCGCCGACTGCGTAGGCCATCTAGCATTGTACACACCGTGAAGGGGATGCATCGCTGTCCTGCAGCAGTTAGGAATAATGAGAAAAAAAGACTGCATTTAATGTTTATGTATTGCGAGAATTGCATCCAAGTGATTTAAACAATGTACATAGAGTGTATCTCAAAGGTGGTTGAGATACTCTACAAAATAACAAGAAGACCAAAAAAAAAAAAACCAAAAAAAAACAGATACACTTATAGGTTTGTACAGATTTTTTCCCCCAAATATTAAAAAATTTAAAAGCTCCACATATGATGAAGTTTTTCTTTGAATTAGCTGATGATGGGGAGTTTCAACAAGGTCTACAGCACATTTTTTCATTTACATTCTTTACAAGTTTCATTAAGTTGCAAAAGAAGAAAAAAAAGGATCAGAAAATGGGTTTTGCAAAAACCTCTCACCCCCTGGGGGCCACTTCATTACCTATCACAAATTAGTTAGGGAGGCTCAAAAAAGCCTACACCTCATTTGGAAAATGAGAGAAAAGGAAACAAACAGTAAGGAGAAATTGAGCCCCTTTGCTCTCACATAGAATTAAAATAAACATTTACGGAGACCTTTGAATAGAATCAATTCTTTAGCAGAATTTTTCTTAGAATTGTCAAGACACTAAGTTTATGGCATGTGGTGATTGAGCTATTCTAACATTGATATGAATATGTAATACAAGTTCGTTCATGTTAGATATACCAAAAAAAGAGGATTGAAAATTTTTCTGGGTTGAACTGCTACTTTTCATCGCTGACTTCAAAAGTATTACAACCAGATTAAAGCAAAAGCATATGTACATCATTACAGACTCTTGGAGTGCTAACTCATGTTCAGATTAGTATGCAAAAGACTGTTGGTCAGTTGCAAAAGAATGAGAAAGGACAAAAAAATACAAGAAAAAAAAAAACCTTGGGCCATGAAATTCATTAAAGCTGGGCCTTAAGGGTTAACATTGGCAGAAATTCTAGATAACCATACTAAACTCACAATAAATGTTTATCAAGTCAAACCTAAAACTGACAGCACATCATTCAAACCACTTAAAAATTTAGATAGGTGTGCCAAAAACCCCAAAATGCATGAAGTATCTTTTCAACAAAACTTCCATCTATGACCACATTCATTGCACAGCACAAATGTCGTCATAGGTTCATCAGCACTTCTTGTCTGAATCTGTTAAAAAAAAAAATTATGTGCAAATGAGACACACACTACAGAAATCTTCCAAGGAAACATTCCAATTCCAACATAAAAGCAGGAGAAATAATAATGGTTGCGATAATCTTACCTGGTTGTATGTACAATTCCTCTTCTTACATTTGCCACACTTCAGCAAGTCAGTCTTAGTACCCTGCACAGTTGCTAGCTGAGCATCATTAATTGCCTCTTTCATAAATTTGTTTCTAATCTCCTTCATCTCATTACTAGCCATTTCCTAAGCAAAGATGATTCCATCACTGAGATTTGCTAAAAATTTATTCACGCAACTACAAAAAACATCGAAAAATAGCCTTACCTCTGCTGACATTGTGGCAAGCCTAGCAGCTGACAATGCTCCATTAACAAAATTCTGTCGGAGTTCTGGGTTTTTGGCATCCTTTAAATTTGCAACCCTACTTCTAACACGGTTCTTGTATCGATTGTCTGTGTTCTTAAATTCTTTGAAGATGGCTTCTTCCAACTCTTCAGCCAATTCTTCAGGCGAGGCACAACCATCAGGTACATCTACAATTCAAAAAGAAATAAAATTGACCCCACGCTAAATTTTTAACAGACCAAAAATTAAGATTCAGAGGCCTACCATTGTTGCCTTTAATAGCGTTTGCCAGTAATTCACGACATTTGAGTCGCACAGCATCAGTTGTGTTACTTGTGGGTGGAAAAGACGCACTTTGTCTGTTTGATTTGTCCTTGTCCTTTTCCCGCTCCTTTTCACGGCTTTCTTCTTTCTTGGGTTTTTCATCCTTTTTATCTTTTGAACTGCTGGCTGATTCTTTACTGTTTGGAGTTGCAGGACCTACAGAACAAACGATGAAGATGCAAGGTACTGTTTAGAAATTTTCTCTCCAAAAATTAGTATTTTTAAAACTCTTCTGAACAATACTAACCTTGTAAGAACTTTTTCCAGTTTTTAATTAGTGTTTTAGATAGAGCAATTACTTCTTCATCTGAGCTTGATTTTCTCAATGCATTTACAGTCATTCCAATCCTTGTTTTAGTAAGAATATCCAAAGTAACATCCAGCTCTTTTAAGGCTTTCAGCAGTTCAAGTGCTTGATCTTGTCCCTACTCAAAGAAAAACACATATGATGGAATTTTTTTTATAAATACACTAGCCCAGCTCTTCAATGAACAGAAACAAGAAGGTGTAACCAATGGCAAGATGGAAATATTAAGGAGATGACAATATTATCGTGGAAATCATAACAGAACTTGTTCAAGTTGCTAGAATACAAATCAAGTTAAAAGAGACATGGAAAAATAATTTCCGCTCAAGATTTTAAGCGCAAACAAGGAAAGAAATGTAGGCGGGAAGAGACTTGGGCGCACAAATTCAGTATTTTGGTTAAGACGCCACTGCTATTCATAATAAGCATTCGATGAACGAAAAAGAAAAACCCACACGGTGATCCATGGCACGGCACTACATTCTATGGGAAGGGGAAGGTAAACAACCAGGTCGAGTAGAACTAACGTGCGGAAAGAGTAAGGGACACCTAGGTTTCTGACGAAAAAGCGAAGCGCAGACAAGAACCTGTTAATACTGACCCCTTCACCAGACGTTATTTTGCTTAACTTCTTCTGGATTCTTAAGACTTCATCGTTGACACTCATGTTGATGAAATATTTCCAAGGGAAGATCCTTGCGTCGGAATTACTTCTGTTTATCCAGCGATTTACGGAATGAATAGAAGCAACGCCTCGCGTACGACCGCACGAGACTCGCTCACCAACACAACTAAGATGTCGGCGGCTTTTTCTCGTCGGCTCCAAAACAGAAGGAGCGCCATCTCTCGGCCGACGGGGAACTTACATTGGACATGAGAGGGGGCGTCAGGACGGCATTGGATGGCTAGTGTACCCTTTACCTTCACATAAGGCCAGGCTGATAACGAAACCTGGCGGGAATTCCATCTACGACGATCCGTCTCAAATTGTCTAAACCACGTCTCCGCAAGGGCTTACGTGATTGTCACGTGACCAAAAAGTGCGAGCCAGTAAAATTCCCGCAAAATTGTGGCCACAAACATGCTCGTCTCGCGTCGCTGTCGGAGCGTCCGCGATCACCTAAGTGTGACTGGCTGCCTAACCGGGACCCGTCAGGTGCGAGCATCGCATGGACCGCCGCCTCCTCCGCCGCCGCTCGCAGCGGACTGATTCCGAAGATCGCTCTCCCACATCTGTCCTCGTCGCACTCATATCATGGTCCCACCGGAAGAATAGCCTATCTCTTTCACTCGCACTCACGGGCTAGCCTATCCTTCCTAGTCATTTGGTGTGCTAAACTCACGGTGGTCGGACAATATGACACTACCGGGGTCAACACAGGGCACTGCTGTAAGTGCAAGAAGGACGGAGGTGCGATGACCATCTTCCGAGTCAGGCAGCGAGACGCCGCGCCGACATGCGTTCGAAACTCTTAACAGTAGGGTGATTCCGCACACTGGTTTCGTCGCTCTTTCCTTGTCGCACTCATTGAGAACGGACCTAAGGAGCAAGAGAGAGGACACTACAAAACAGTGTTCGGAATCACCTTGCTGGTGCCGCGTCTTCTTCGTCTCCCGTCCGCGTCGGGGTGGGGGTGGGCGGGAAATCCGGGATTACCCGCTGCTCGTCACTCATCCTATCCCGCGCGCGAACAATGCGCATGGCGAACGTAAGGAGCAATTACGGATAGAGCAGCTCGTGTCAGTATGAGGCGTGGTGCGGGCAAGAGCAGAGCCATGGCGCGCGCACAGGTGGGTGTACAACACGCCGCGTCGCTCATGACTCTGCCAAGCGATTCAGGAGATCGTTCAACAGAGGCTCTCCTGTACCTGCCCCATGAGTGCAACAAGGACGGAGCTATACGGCAGGTATAGGAGAGCCTCTCTTGAACGATCTCCTAAATCGCTCGGCTGGAAGAGCCCTCTTCTAGCTCTGTCTCTCTCTATCGCCCCTACAAGGCGCACCCCATGATGAGTGCGAGAGAGACAAGGCGAGGAAAGCGCTTTCAGGAGTCGTCTGCGGGGCAGCTCTGACACTGACACCCCTTGTTCTCCCAGCTACTTGCGGCGGCCGTCGCGGTCCTCGTAGCGTGCTGCAGCGGCAGGAGCACGGCGCCGTCTCCGTACTTCTTCTACCCGCCCCAGCGCGGCTACGTGGTAAGTCCGCGCCTGGCCCCTCCCACTGCACGCCAACGGGCCGCGCTGAGCCCTAAAACACCTTTCACCCGCTCTCCACCTTCAGCAACAGGTCCAGGTCCCGGGGCCGCAGCGGCTGCCGCCCGGCGTCACGCAGACCGTGTACGTGGTGCTGGAGGACGCCGAGGAGCACCGGGGGCTCCTGGCCGCCCTCCCATCGCTGCTCGAAATGCTGTCGGCTGGCGAGGCCAGGGCCGGGGCCGGCGCCGGCAGCGGGAGCAGCAGCGCCTTCCCCACGGCGAAGACTCCCGTGTTCGTCGATGACTCGGAACCGCCGCAGTTCGACAAGAACGCCTGGCACCAGGGTGAGGGTGGGGCTTACGACGACGGAAACTACAAGCAGCAGGACACTGCAGCTCCGGCACCGGTCCCAGGCGAAGTACAGCCGACAGGGCACGACTCCACACAACTCGAGGACGCCAAGGAGCCATCGGACCCTCCGCTCGACTACCCCATTGACGTGCGCTCAGGTTTCGCACGACGAAGGGAGACAACCTTGAGCTGAGCTAATCATGGTAACCAGCTTGATGTCAAGACATCACTCTTCACATGCAGTAGTTTGAATAGCCTTTAAGGAAAGACAGCCATTGCCATCGGTTAAATGTCAAATTCTCCTTCAAACAGTGGGTACTGTATAAAATTGTTAAAACAGAATATGACAATAGAAATTATTTATTAAATGAAAATTGCTGAATCTTAAAACGCTTTGCAAGGCAACAATGACAGACATAACTCAGTTCTCAAAAGGATATACCTATGATATATCCTTGATGACTTCTTCAACCTCCTCCTTAGAATACATATGGAAGAATTTCTCAGGTGTAACTGTTACAACTTCTACATTAGTTGAGCTCAGCTTTTCTTCCATGACTTGCTTCAAAATAGTCAAAGCAGAAGTAAGAGCTTCCTTCAGGGTCATTGACTGAAATTAAAAATGTGTTTGGACTTCGAAAGAAATATAAATTTTTAAAAGGCCGGAATGATGTGAGGGTTGGTGGTGGAAAACCTACCTTATGATACTGTTCTTGAAGACTTTGTTGCGCACCTTCACTACCTGAGCCGATTGCCTTAGCATCAAACTGAACAAATGTTCCCGAAGGATCCATATGAAACAGCTGAGGTCCTTTCTCATCACAACCAGCAAAGAGAATAGCAACTCCAAATGGACGGCTCTACAAAATTTAAAGTCACAATTTACATAAATATAATGAAAAACATGGGCACAAACAATAACACAAGCATGAAGGAGACAATTGAGCTTCTTGTATGTTATGATAATAAAAAAGTACCATTGCACCACCATCATCATCTGAGTCTCCAAACTGGATGGCAAGGTTGGACACAGCTTGAGCAACAGACTCAACAGACATTTTCTCATTGTACGAGAACCAATGATTTTGGCACTCCATTCGAGCTCTGTCAACCATGGTGCGAGAGTCAGCAATCAAACCACTAACAGCACAACCTGTTACAAAAAGCCACACTAAATATTTCAGAAAATACAGGAATAAATATCAGAGAGATAGACATCAAAATTTACCAATGTGTTTATCGACTTCAACAATTTTTTCAATTGTTGTAGGTTCCATCAGAGGTGAAGTTATTCTTTTCTCCACCGCCAGTACTACACCTTCTCCCGTAGAAATGCCAATGGCAGTTGACCCCAACTTGATTGCTTCAATTGCATATTCTACCTAAGGGTATTCATAAGATAATATTATCTGACAAAGACTTAAAAAGGCAACCACCTTGATACCACTAAACCTGCTTACTTGGAACAGACGACCCTCAGGTGAAAAAGTATTGACTCCTCTGTCATATTCAGACCTTGTCAGAAACATCTGAAGAGGAAAAAATAAAAACTTCACAGCTTGCAAGGAAAACTATCATTAAACTTGAAACAATATGTCAGTCACACACACAAAGAAAACAAAGCTTCAAAAAAATAAATTTAAATCTAGATAGAAGATAAACAAATGTTAGGGTAATTTTACATTGTTGAAAGTTCTGATTTAAGCCTCAGAGTAAATACAATAGCAAGTGATGTCTTCGAAAATAGAGGTTATGTAGCGGATAGAGGAGTTAGACATACTTGAAGACGCCTTAAAAGAATATTTATCTTTACTCACTATACTTGCTAGGGAGTGATTTGGTGTTCTAGAGTCAAATATGCCAAAATATTCCAATGAATGGCTTTAACCTGTCTTTAAATAGGATGATGACCGGCAAAATGAAGAGGATGACGGAGAGCAATGTTAAGTTAAAATAAGAAAGGCAACGAGTCGAAGACGTTAAAGCAAAAGCTATTCAAGACTAACAACTATTTTAACTGAGGATATCTATATCCAAGATACACTAAAATCTTCATTAAATGCATATCAAAGGCATTGTTGTATGAGGTTAGACTGGACAAAATTACAAGAAAAACATTTGTAAGTACTAATATTTTACCTTGAAGAGAGAAAGAGAACTTGATCTGTTTCTTTTCTGCTATGAAGAGTTACAGTGCAACTGTTTAAATTCCTCCAGTAAGACGTTGGAACCACCGGAACGAACTAATCAGTTGCAGTTGTTATGGCTTTGGAAGTACTGCAAATGACGTTGTAGAAATGAAAAAGAGGAATTCCTGTGATGGTAAAAGGCCGTCGATTTGGATTGGCTACTGCTATTTTTCCCAGGATGCAGCGGATGCAGCACAACCTGGTCACGTGTCACGTCGTGTGCTGGCTACTCTCAGACTAGCACATCTGTAATCAATGATTCATCACGGCAGTCCCCCCTCCCCCCACCCCACTCCATTCTCCATCGTTCCCCTCTCACCCCTCGTCTCTAGGACTCTCAGGACCCTCCCGCTCCCGACCCGCCCCCTCCCTGAATCTCGCGAATTTGGTCGCTGTGTTTGGTCGCCCGAACTGCGCGTCGCGTCGTCTAACCTTGCCTCGAAATAGATTTCGCCGCATTGTGAAACTGAAGAGCTTCGCGATGAGTTGGAGGGATTCGGTAAGTTATTTATCGAATATTGTCTGGGATTTGGGATTTCACATAGTCAGTCGACGTATACTATCATGCGTATATTTCATGTTAACGTTTTCTTAGGAGATGTCATTCCTTATGACAACTCGAAAAGAATGCAAGGAATGCACTTATGCAATGGTCGAGGGAGGGAATTCATTTTCGCGCCTTGACAAGTGCACATGTCTCATGTGGATGAATCTGTCAATGAGTTAGGTCTAATGAATCAATCGCCTTGCCTATACCATACTACTTCACTTTCCCAATCAATACAAGAAATTCTAGATTCTTTTAATGCATCGAGGTGAGAATCATTAAAAACTAAACGAAACTAACAATGTAGGGTAAAGAAGCAGAGCCTCTGTGCATATATCTTATTTCTTGTTTGAATCCCTCCAAAAAAAAAGGGTCATTTTAACAATTTTTACTTTTTATTAACAATTTATTATTAGATATGTTGATTACTAGCCATGTTTTGGGGCGTATCAAGTTTCTCCTAATGATTTTACAATGTTAGTGTGTTTCGAGCCTGCCATACTACACAATGAATGGTGGAGGATTATCTCGCAGTAGCCACCTTGGCAGTAACTATGGTGGCTATCTCAGCAGTTTCATACCTGCGCCTACTCCTGCCCCTTTTCATGTAGGTACTGCCTATGTGTGTTTGGTTTGAATATTGTGAACCTTCCCTCTCCAGTGCAAAATATGCTGTCCTTTGACAGAAAATATTGAATGGGAATTCCTGTGTTGTACTTATTTCAGTTCAACAAATATTTAATTATTATTTCGCATTGGGATTATTCCAGTTTGCAATAATCAATTGAAAATACTTCAATTGTTATAAATTGACATGAACCTGATGAAGTTATGGCTTCTAATTTCATAATATTAAATGCCATATTGAAGTCTCTTTTATTGATGAATGCAGACTGGGTATTACTGTGCAATTTTGCTTGACTGTTTAATTTGCTGACAAAAATAATTTAAAGTGAGTTGTGTTTCATCCAAAACTGCAACCACTTTTTACTAGTTTACTAGTTCTTAGTCATTAGTCCCTGTTAGATTAATAGTTATGTGGCATGTCAGTGTGAAGAAAGGTGCACTGCGACTGTGTGCTGGATTTGCTTTCTAGTTTTAACATGACAAACTCTTAGTTTAGCTTAGAACCATTCCATCCTACCAGCAGTGGAGAGTACCCTTACAAAATTCCCGCTACTTAACAGTAATAATTCGTGTTTTGACTCTAGTTTTTCTCATTGCCTGCACTAAGTGAGTATTACTTTGTTGAATTAAAAATAAAAAAACAAGAAAGAAAAAAGCACAAAATTACTTTGTGGACACTTGTTAGAACAAGTAAAATTAAAAAAAAAATTTAAAATGATGTGAGTGTGTGTGTGTGTGTTTGAAATTAACTGTCTAATGTCAGGCATTTTTTTATACCTCACAAACTTTAGTGATAATTTTGCTGGAAAGTCAGCATTCCTACTAAGTATCTTACTACTGTTGCAGTATACCACTGGAAAATATGGCAATGAGGAAACAACTGCCAAGCAGCTGTCACAAATTGTCTTCTCAACAAAAACAAACTTCAAGGCTCTACCAGGATATGAGGGATCTTCTCATGGATTTGATCGCTTGTCACTTGGTGTAGATTGTGATGAGGTGTACCCCAACCTTTTTATTGGTGATGAGTTAGTATCCATTTTTATTTTATTTTATTTACTTATTTTTACAATACATTTTTTTTTTTTCTTCATGCGGAGAGATACTGAAAGCTGCTTGATAGAGAATAATATGATGTGTAATTAAATGTTTGTGCAGGGGTGCTGCAAGAAACAAAACTTATCTTCGACGTTTGGGCATTACCCACGTTGTTAATACTGCTGAGGGGAACCGTTTTGGTATGGTAAATACAGATGCTCATTTCTACCGCTCTGCACGAATCCACTACTTAGGATTACCAATGCTGGACCTACCCACTACAAATATTGAAAAATATTTTCACACAGCTGCAGATTTCATTGAAGATGGTATTAAAAGTGGAGGTGAACATCACGTTTATTTAATAATTAGAGTTTCTATATACTTTCTGGAAACTTGGGTTGTAAAATACAAATTTTTTTCATCAGGAAAAGTCCTTGTGCACTGCTTGATGGGAATGTCACGATCCAGCACTATTGCCATTGCATACCTCATGATCAAAACGGGCATGCCTGCACCTATGGCAATTCGTATGTGTCGTCAGAATCGAAACATTCATCCAAATGAAGGCTTTCTTCAACAATTGGCAGATCTGGACAACCGTTTGCGGCGTGGAAGAGAAAGAGCACCATTCTCTTCATACTCTTCTTCCTTGGCTGCTCGTACACATCGCCTTTGATGGGTTGTGAATCTCAAGTTCCCCTATATTATATTCTGTTTAAGCTTCTGCTTGGAGATGTTTGATTTTCTTGACTTGATTATCTGGAAGTAAATTTAATTGTCCTAAAACTTAACATGTAATGATCTATACTACAGAAAGAACACTGGCAGCTGTTTCAAATTATCATTTTTTTCTTTCTTTGATCAAAAGGGTTGACCCAGGCAAAACTAATCCTTACTGGAAGAAAAAAAAACCATGTTAATAGATTACTGATCATGCTCTAGTGACTAATATAGCATAGACCTGCTCTTTTATGTGGTATGTTCTTGCAGCAGCTGTCATTGAGAGAAATGTACCTATCCCATCTCTAATTTGTGTGGTTTGTGAACTGTGAAAAAGACTAGCAAGGTTAAAACTTTGGTAGTTTTAACAATACATGTTAGAATACAAGTCAACATGTTAATTTCAGGCAACAAAGCTTTTTATTTTCTTGTTATTTGTTTTTGTAAATATAAATAATAATCTATGTGTGAAAGCAGAGCCTGGAAATAAAGGGGAGCTATTATTTTATTTTCTATTTTCATGTTTTTTCTTTTTTTTCTTTGAAGTTATAGTGGAGATGCTCTGCCTGAGCTCAATATTTTTCCATCAATTTCTAGTTATCATTAATTTTATTAACAAGTTCAGCCTTCCATTATCTAAATGTTGGTACTGCCTAATTTATTGTGAGAACAGTAATCAGGATCTGTGATGGTCATCATGTTTAATCTTGTAGAATGTAACTGTGATAGTGTTTACCTATAGAAGTCATGGTAGTTAGCATCATGGGCATTTGAGCAATATGCTATTTTATGTATAAGCATTATAATCTATCAAGTACGTTCCTAGGTTCACTATTTAGAGGCACTGGACATATCACGCTTATTTTTAAAATCAAAGTTAGAAGTGACATTGTGTTGCCTTCATCTCATTTAATGGTTCTTTTGCTCGTATTTACCAAATAGGAGCTGTAGCCCTACATTTACATCTTACTATTATTGTAGTACATGTTCTCCTTTCTTAAAGGGATCATATGCAAACTTGGAATGGACAGATGTCTAGTCACAAATACCTGTCCACTACTCTTCGTTGGGGCTATGCTTTAAAGATATTTGAAGAATAAGCTGGCTTTTGTACCAGGCTACTGTTGAGATTGGGATGTTTGTCTCAAAATGAACTTTACCATGATGTCAACAAAAACATGAAAGCAATTGTTGTTAATTCAAGCTGAATACCAAAGAAAAAAAAAAATTAATACAGAATTGCCTGTTTATGAAGGACAATCATTCTATATACATACGTATTTAGTTACATTAATCAATCCAATCAACTGAATTGTTATAAAAGGAGGCTAGGAAGAAAATCATTTGATATGTTTTCATGTCTCTTTTGGGGCAGTTCTGTGTGTCAGTTTAGGACATGACAAGATGAAAGTGTAAGTTTGAGAAAGCATGATTCATGGAATCTTTAAGTTTGCTGATTTTAGCTTGACAGGCATTTCTTATCACAATGCTGCAATGGCACTAAGATATTCTTATCAGATCAGTGATTTATTTGTCGACATTCATAGGCTTTATCTTGAATTCATTTTATTGCTTAGTAAATATGAGGGTGTTTTGGAGGACTGGAGTGGATATACTTTAAAAATCAATAAATAAATCTCTCCCTCTGTAGTTGTGGAATCCAGATACTAAATTTAAGTATTCAGAGACAATATAATCTAAGATGGGTATTTTGGATTTATTTTGTACTTCATCTCAGTCTGGCACCATTGAAACTCATAGTGCTTCCATGTTAGAAAAAGGCTGTGCTTTCCACTTATTTTTAATGACCAAAGCATGTTTATTTTCAGCATTTATCTTGCAAATAATTTTATTTAATTTCCTGTAGAAAAGTATACGTCCTTGAATTTGGAGATTAGAGTAGATGAAATAATTAATTAAGTAAAACTGTGATATGTTACCAAAGGATTTGGTTTTCATATTCTTGTTTCATTGTCTGAAGTAAAGTTTTTCTCAGCGGTCATTGGAGATAAACTCTATACCACATAATGCCAATTATGGTTGTAGCAATTGTATGGTGAACTCCTTTTCTCATTTGTAGATTATATAGGGAGGCAGATTCATAGATGACATGCACATATACAGCAAGCTTAAGTTTAATGTATTGCCTTTTTACTCACATACACCTTTTATTCATTAACTCAGGCATCTAATGTGTGTGCCTGCTGTTTCATAAATAAAATAAATCAATGTCAATACTTTTCGAAATCCATCTGATTACACAGAGGAACATGATATCTGCATTCAGTTGAATAATCTGTGTTTGGTGTTTTTAACAGTTTTGTGATTTTTTTTGGAAACTACAAAGGTAGTTTATTTAACTATGCCAAGTAGGAAATGTTGTAGACTGGTGTAATGGACCTGTATTTGTCATCATTCAGAGCTCTTCCACTCGACTGAAACAGAAAATAAATATTAGCATCTCTTCCGTGACTTTATTCAAACACTGTTTTCTTACATTACGGACATTTTCACCTCCGTGACCTTAGTAACTATATTTTTCACATTTTCATACCTTTTACATGATTTTCAATTGTCTGTACAGAACTTTAGTGTCAACTACACATGCACTAAATATGGTCATTGGTTCATGGAAAGTCCTGAAGAAAGGATCAATTAATGAGAAATGACAATTTAATAACGAAACTCAACCATATACACCCCATGACAGCCCTACCCTATTTCTATATCTTCTGTGAAAAAGACTTCTCTTGCCTTTCCTATTGTTCCCCATTATATCTTGCCCAGAAAATCATCTGTAAAATAATATTCCTTTGTTGTAAACCATGAAGTGTAAGCAAAGAAAATCAAACTACTACAAACATTTTACTGTTTATTATTGCTGCAGCATTGGACAAGCAGAAACAGCTCTCACAGGCATGTAATACAGAATCTTGTTTATGAACCTGTTGAACTCATTCTTTGATCATACCTAACACAACCAGCCTTGAACTTGATAATTTAAAGAAACATGTTAATAAGTTAGTGAATATTCAGCTGTAGAAAATAACATCAAAGAAATAACTTTTGTTTGGAATAACAGACACAGTTATCTCAAAATCTAGGTTTACAACAGTTAATAAGTACGCTCAGTACTAGACATTCATTCAGGACTCATCATTTTGTACAAAGAAATATTCACAAACCATTCTATGTTGAAGTCACATGCATTGATTATTTACAAAAAAAAACAATTTCAAGTATGATGTATGTTTTGCATGCTTGTAATCTAGAAACTAAATTTTTTCTACTCTAGTATGTGATCTCATCTTTGGGTAACTTGACTAACTTTATTAACAATGTAAAAAGAGACATAAATATTGAAAATCACAGTGGATTGTCCAGAAATACATAGGACTGAAAACCCAAATAATGTACTAACCATGAAGGCAATCAGAAAGTCATTATGTCCAAGAGATTATACCCAGATCAGAACTGATTTTATACATTCAAAGTCCATAATGAAAAAAGGCAGTTTATCTTCCTTTCTATATTTCTTTTTGATTTACATTAACTAGCATTGTGAATACATGGAAAATGTTAACTGAGAGAGAGAATTTTGTCTCTAGACATGTGTAAACAAATACCTGAATTAAAAATTTAAACAGACATTATTATTTTATTATGACCGTTGTTAGCAACCTATGCAAATGGCATAAGATTCCTGTATCTAATTAAAAACAATTTACAACAAAAAAAAAAATCAATACATAATACAAACACAACAACAACAAAACACCCTTTCTGGTTCATGGCTCAAGTTAAGTGATGTGATTTACATTTTCTTTTAATTTGAAAATAAAGTTATTTCTTCACCCTAATAATTCAAAGTCTTCATCTGAATCTTCAAGCATACTGTCCATGTTTTCGCTTGCTAAAACGAAAATTGAAGCCAAAGAATAATAGTCAGAAGTGTGAGAGCAATTTTGAGAAAAAAACATCAATTTCTATTTTTACCTTCTTGTGCCCAGGCTCCCAATAAGTCATCTTGCTTGCTGACAGGAGACCAACGTTCTGGTTTCTCCTCACAAAGTTCAAACAATGGTTGTTTCTCTTGTTCCACTATTCTCTCCCGGAACAGCTGACACAAAGAGTCTAGCTCATGTTCAGTAGCACAGAAAAAACACTAAAGAAAAGAAAATTGGGACTTACACACAAAATTTTTCCTTTGTACCAGTTTTAAAAACTACATGAAAATTGTATGAATACCACAGCAAGTGATGGATCCATGTTCAAAATATGCAAACGGCTGGCATATTGGCAATGATAAGTTAGATCAGCCTGACGTTCACATTCATTGTCTTTCCCTTCAACAAAGCAAGTCTGCTGAGTTGTGTGGGGATCAAGATAAATAACTTCATCACCTGAAAAAAGTTACAGAATTACAAGTTACAGATAGTTTGGAATGACATGCAAGGAAAAGAAATGAAACCAATCAACCCCCAAAATTGGAGCCAAGACCTTTGGTGTATTGTAAACAGTATTAACTAAAGTAGTGTAAACTAAAATAATAATAATATTTTAAAAACTTACCCACGCAACCTATAAAGTACAATGCATGATTGGGTTTGCCCCCTATCACACCCAAAGACTGTCGGAATGAAAAACAAGTCTAGAAGAAAATGTAAGAGCTTTAGAATCAAAATGTTTAGAAAATATTATAAAAATGCATTTGGAGGAGTAGAATTGCTCAAATCTTTCTGGTACCTTTAAACCTTTAAGATATATAGGATTGATTTCACTTAGACCAAGACGCAGTGGTATTACTAAAACTAAAGGTTTCCACCGATTACCAGGTTCTGTCCCTCGGCAAAGCTGTTCTGCAATGACAGAACAAATATTTAAGAGGAATTCATATAAGAAGAAGGGTAAGGCCTGGTTTGATATTTTTTATACTTACTGATCTCACTTATCACAATTGTATTATCCAAAGCAACATGGAATGCAACAGAGCTCCACTCATCATAAAAAGCTAATTTTCTGGAAAAGTAAAAAACCTGTTCAGTGAAAATGTTCCTCATAATTTTCCATTGAATATTTTATCAAAAGATTTGAAAAACAGATTCTAGCCTTAAAACTTGCGCTATGGTGTTGGGGCCAAACCACTGACCAACTTCCTTTCCCTCTGTAGCACCCATCTGGGCAATTTGATGAATTGAGTACACAGCACCTCGCCTGTCCTCAAAAAGTCGTAAAATTTTCAAGTATGCTTGACATTTACTGTCAGCACTCCAACACCATTCACGACCAAGATGGAGGTTCAGAAGAGCCTGTGCCAGAACCATTTGACCACAGCGAAGCATACACCCCCATCCTTTATCAGATGTAAGGCCAGAGTCTCCAATTGGTACAAAGCCTCGTCTGTAGGTAAACCAAAGGCGTGAGCGAATATCTTGTCTAATCAGTTCCAAATCTACAAGAAAACAAACCAATGGAATGTTGGATTTTAATTGTTATAACTTCAATGAAGATAACAGAAATCAACTGCATAGGAAACACACCATCTATGGCACTATATTTTTTCCCGAGTATCCACACTGGTTCCTTGGTATTTGGTATATCATCTGGCTCAAGCTGAACAGCTTCATTTGTTAGGTAAGCCTCAAACATCATATCCATGACTGGAAAAAAAAATTACATTGTGTGAAGAGAAATTCAAATGTTGTTTTCAAGCAAATAAAGACTCCTTAAATTTCGTACCTTTTATCCAGACAGGATATTAATGGATTGTAGAGTAAATATTTTTTCAGTAACAGTAAGAGCACAAATTTTGCACCTTGTAACCATGCCACGAGCTCTGAAAACAATGCAAATGAATTAAACATAAACTCTTACACTACAAAATGAAGGAGCTTCTGCCATTTAAAAACTCAGAAATTTATTTGTATCACATGTCCTGTAAGCTTAAGTTAAGTTAGCTACAAAATATGGATGCAGCAACATTCAGTTCTGCTACACGCTACATTATTCATCAAACATCTTCACTGACAGAGGATATATGTTAATGATTCATTCTCAATGTTGTATAGAGACACAAGTACCTAGCTTGTTTACAATTTTTATTTCACACGAGTAATAGGCTTGTTGTCAAGAAAAATAAAGGAAACAGCTGACCTACAGAGACTAGAGACAGCTGTCCCCTTAATTATGACGACACAAATTTAAGTGAGCTCGGTATGATATTAGAATTGGTTTACATCGTAGTCTGTGTCACATAAAAAAATTCGAGCGAAGACATCAATGAGAAATGAACACCTTTTGACGTTAGATATTTGAACTGAAAATTAAGATATCTACCAGATCCAAACAAAGAAATTTTCTGCTGTAATCCAAGTCAAACAACACAACTTTCTTCGAAGACTTCTAGTTTACCGCCAAGAAGAGATCATGTAAGAAATAATACCCAGTGTTTTTCGATCGAAATGCCAAGAGAAACATTACATTTCTCGCCAGGAAAATGTAAGTAATGTTCCTAAATTATGGTTGGTACCCAATCCTTGTGTTTTTCCACTCATCACGGAGGTACGAGCAACTTTGGAAACGGAAACAGGGAACGGCGCATGCGCCACATTCATTTGTCGTTTGTAAAGTCCAATGCGTTCACCACTGTTCACTGTCGGATTTGGATCGTCCGGGTCTTTCGCTCCATTAACTAGGTGGATCTGAAAGATCGTGTTGGCTTCGCTGGCTTTATTCATTTGAATGAATTAATTGAACAATGTTAAAATAATTGAATTAAATTTGAATTTTGAAAGTGCTGTTGTTATGTGGTACTGTGTTTGTGGCGGTTTGTGGTCAGCTTGATGGATGTTCACTATATGCTGAATGGAAATTTATGGATGGAAAAGAAATGTCTATGACCTCAACTTTACCTGATTCTGATTTGTCAGAGAACTGATGTTTACTTCTAGGTATGAGGAGAACTCATATTTAAAAATATTTGGAATGTCGGTTAATGAAGGATGCGTATCTGAAACAATGTCGTTCAAATTTGCACAGCAAACTGTAGGAACTTCATTTTCTTGAAATGATTGAGTTGATATTTCAGTCACTGAAGTGTATTCATTTAAAAAATATCATATGAATTTGAAGCACAAACTGTAGCAGTAGTGCTGTGGGGAGTAACTTCATTTGTGGCAGCGACAGGCATAAAACTTTAAAGTTCTGGAAATATGTTTCTCCCCCGTCCTGACTGGTACAACTTTGTTGGCGTAAGTCAAATTTGAATCACAAACTGTAGTAGCTTCATTTATTAGAGGGGCTTTGAGTTTCACAAACATCACTTTTGTATAAAAGAATGGCTCCCTTCTTTAACTTTCGTAATCCTTTAAATTCATTCATGAAATGATCACTACACGGGTAAGTAGTGCTATGGGCAGTAACCTCATCACATTTATTTTGATTTATCATAAATTCTACCCATTTCTCTGAAACTTTAGGATCCCGAGACAATCTGATGTTTTATTGGAGCAAATTTCATATTTACCACAGATTTTATCATACTTCTTAAATCAACATCATGCTAGGATGCATCGTGTGTCAAGCAATGTAAATTGTAGGAAAAAAATCTAGACATCCCGCGTTTTCGACTACAATAACAATAACAGTAAGCCCGCCCAACGCGATTCAAACATAAGGGATAAACAAACAGTCCGGCAACACGGTACACAAAAATAAGTGAATATTATGAGATTAATTAGTCAATGTAACTGTTTTTCGTAAAGTTAATACAAAAACATGTTATATTCTCGAATGGTTTATTTTATTTTCCGTGTGAACTTGCGAAAACTCCGGTTTTGTCGACACTTTTTTGTTACTGGTTTTTGTGTTTGTGGTGTTGGTCAGCCCGGAAGGGACCGCGATTTGGTCCGGGTTCCAGCCAGCCCCCCTCAACGTCGATCCCTTAGGCTTCGCCTCAAATAGATTTACTTTTCTTCTTCTATTCTATTCCGTAACGGTGGCTCAGCCAATCATTGGCGCCAGGGCGTAGAAAATGATGTTATGCTGAGTCTTACATTTTACTTTAGTAACAGTTCGATTCATTAATGTTGAAAACCATCACTTCCTACTTCTTCGCGGGAGCTGAGGAAGAAAAACGGTTAGTTAAACTTTTGCACCGAATCAAGTTGTCTTCTCAAATTTGTTGTCAAAGGTTGTCAAATCCCTCAACCAAATTACATTTTGTAAAATATTTTGTTGTGGATTATTTTAAATCCTTTTTTTTTTAAGTGGCAGTGTTCGGTCACGAAACAAAATTTCTTAAATCATATCAATGGGAATGAAAATTGGTTTACCGGGTGACTTAACCTACCTTTTCGTTTGAAGTTCTATGGGGTTCGCAAAACAATGCTATTTTTAATGGTTGTTTTTTCTTCGTTTTTTCTGTTGGTGGATGCTTGTTTTGCACTGAAATTTTTTCTATGTTTATGCCTTTAATTATTTTCCCCTCATAATTCAGAAGTTATTGAATTTGATCACATGAAAGTGATGTCACACATTAGTCTTCATATTTGTAGTTTTGATTTCAGGCAAATAGAGGACGACAAAACAACAACCATGACGCCATCTGACAACACCCAGACTGTGTAAGTAATTTCCTGGCTGCTTCTGCTGACACTGTTACTCTTGTCTTCCATGAGGGAATACAATGTGCATTCCCATTTTTCTTGACAGTCAATTCCAGGGGAGTGATGAACAGCACAGCACTGAAATTTACAGTAATGATGTGACCATTATTCCGAGTGCTGGAAATCATGATAAAAGTAGCTCTCATGTGAAAACTAACAACATTGTCGACCATAGTTGGGATGTTAGATTCTATAAGGGACAACTCCTTGCTGTGCATCTCTCAGGAAAATTCATTGCTTTTGGCATTCAAGGTAAATATTTTCTCTGGCTTTCATTGATAAACGTTTTGCTGAACTTAAAGCCATAAAATGTCCCTCTTAATTTGCAGTTGTGTCTAAAAGTGAGAGCATGGTTCGAATTGTCAACCGTCAGAATAATCATCGTTACTTGTGCAAAGGAATAACTGGGGTTGTGCAAGATATAGCGTTTGCTCACATTGCCACTCAAGTGATTCTTGGTATAGTTGATGAGGCAGGAACCTTATTTATTTATCGTATTGAAGACACCCCTAATGCCTTGCAGTATCCTTTTGGCCTTCCCATTTGTTTGTAATGTGTATTTAGTACAGCACCAGGTACATATCTGGAATAGAAGGCTCCTTAACAGTTTTTCAGAACAAAGTTAATTTTACATGTATCACAAAAGAATGTTCGTGAACAAATAGGCCTCATTCACCGCTTGATTTGGTGCCCTTATATTCCTGAAGAAGATTCTGACACGAAGCAACCCGAAGATGAGGAAGTGGCAAACATGCTTGTTGTTACGCATGGTCCTAGGGTATTTCATTTTTCAGTCCCAACTTGTTTTCTGTATTTTATTAGTAGGCACATCCATGTATTATCTTTTATATTTCAGGCAGAAATTTGGAATGTTGAGATGGTTGTCCAGAAACATGGCACTGACAAAGAGTTACACCCTGAGGATGTTAAAGAGGGTCTGCTTTCTCTAAACCACCATGAGGTGGACATTGTTGATGCAGCGTTCTCTCCAGATGGAACAGCCTTAGCAACTGCCAGCTTAGACGGATATGTGAAGTTTTTCCAGGTATTTTCTGGTTATATTTTAAAGATAATTTTTTATGCATTTACATACAGTGAAACCCGCTTAAAGCGTTGCCCGCTTAAGACGTTTTCCCGCGTAATGCGTTGCAAAATGAAATTCCCGAGTCAACTCCCTAGTAAATACGCCCGCATAAGACGTTTCCCGCATATTACGTTTTCCCGCTTAAAACGCTGATATTTTTAGGTTTTCACCCGCTTAAAACGTTGTTTTGGGGTTAAAAATATACTTAAAATCGCTAAAAATGAACCTTGTCCAACAACCGATTCATCCACTTTAAAGTCTATAGCTGTAAGGCGTCGCGGAACGGTAACGCGAAGTAATCACCCCTAAGCTAAGCCTTGAACCTGCGCTTTCTGCTCGAGGACCAGCTGTTAGCAACACTATTTCTACGACCTGTGTTTGATGTTACAAGTTTTTGAATCATTTTTTTTTTTTCGTTGTACTTGCTACTCAACTCCGTGTCACTTGAGTGCCGTGCGGCGGCACAACAATCACACGTCGGTTCTAAGGCCCCACACTCAGCGCGCCAACCGTAGCTGCCTGCGCCATGAGTAAGAATTTAAATTACAGGTTGATACTATCAGCTGGTCCTCCTTGAAAGTTCATATCCCCCACGGCCGATTTAACTACTAACTGGCTCAAAATTGCTCAAATACAAGTGATTCCTGCCCTGGTTGACTCGGGAAAAGGGGGGGAGGGGGTTACCCACGAAAAAAACGCGGTTTCGGTTAATACGTTTCCCGCTTAAGACGTCGCAAAATCGTGCAAGTCGACCGCAACGCTTTAAGCGGGTTTCACTGTACTTTGTATTTCTTATTAAATTTTTCTTTTTCTGGTATTGGTGTAAAGGTGTACATGCAAGGGTCAGAAGAACCTAGGTGTCTTCACATGTGGCAACCACATGATGGCAAACCATTGTCATCACTTTTCTTCCTTGACAATCATCGTTCACATGCTGCTGAGCAAGTATCTTTAAACTAATCCTATTTTATTTTGAATTTTAAGTCAATGATTTGCAAATTCCTTTTTCTAACAGTACACAATTTTGGAAGTATGTTTTGACTGGATCAGAAAACAATTCTGAGTTGAAAATTTGGTCTTGTGAAACATGGTCTTGCCTGCAGACTATCTCTTTTGCTTCAAAGCAAACCTCAACAGTTCCTAGTTCTATTAGCTTGAAGGCAGGCATTGATCTCTCAGCTGATTTTATTATGCTCTCTGACATTAACAACAGGGTAAGTCAAAATTTTTAGTGTAAAGATCAATTTTATATTTTAACAAATAATTAAACCCCTTTTAATTTTTTTATTTTTTAATGTATGTTTAAAGGTGCTTTATGTACTTCAATTGCAAAAAGACTCCATAGCAAGAGTTTGCGCAGTCTCTGAGTTCCTGTTGCCCAATCCCATCCTTAGTTTTGGCATTGTTGATGCTGGTATAAGGAATGTCAAGAGACACCATGATGTTACTAGTGACTTAGAAAGTGATCTTATGGACAATAATGAGGAAGATGATGATGATGACCCAGGTTTGTTATTTCTATGTTTTTTATTTTAGCTCTCATTATGTTTGCTCAGTAAATGTTGCTATATAAGATTTTTGAAACTTGTAGGTGATGATGATGATGAAGAAAAGGCTCTGCAAGTTGTCATCCGCATGTATGTTGTGCACCCTAAGTCTCTCAGGGGGTGCATAATTTCATTTGATCCACCTGCAGAAGCTAAGAAATCATTGAGTATATATTCAGAAGACACTCTAGGTATGTTTTCATTGAAGTTTTTATTGTCCATTTGTAGTAAAGGGGTATCAACTGTGGTGTATATTGATCCATTCCACCAATTTTGTATTATCTTTGCATTTGGTTTTGCATTCACATTTTTATGAGGGTTCTTTAAAAAAATGTATTTGTACATCACCTCTTTTTAATGAACCTTTCTGATTCATGAATGCTCTTGGTCAGCTTCATTTTTTCTTACCATAATTAAGAATGTTTTTCCTGGGAAACATGATCTTCTAGTTCCTTAGTGTAACCTTGTAGTTCGTAGCCACATTTTTTTTTTTTAAATTTTCATTTGGTGTTCCCCCTATGTCCTCAGTTAGATCCTTAACTAACTCAAAGACCATATCCACGCTAACCCCCTTATTGGTATATTTCTAGGAAAAGAATCTCCTGAGAATCAACCACACTTGATAGAAGGTAAAGTGAAGCAATGTAGTGAACAAATTTGCATGCTTTTTCTTAAGAACTTTTTGAACTCGGGCTTTATGTTGATGCTTTTTAATGTACTGGCAAGAATATGATGTAATGCTGACTTACTTAAGATGTGATTTTCTCATTTTGGCTAATGCTCTCCCCTAGCTGTTATTGGCGATAACTGAAATCAATCTTCAGTCCTTGCAGCTTTTTGGTCTTAAAATCGAGTTTCAATTTTTGTCCAAGGAACATGATTCAGCAAAATTGAAATTATTAAACATGATACAGCAAAATTGAAATTATTAACATTATGAAATTGATCTTTCTTCTTCTTTTATTTCAGTATTTACAGAGGGAATGTCCGATGTGTCTGAAAATTGTCTGGTAAAAGGAAATAACCAAAACTCAGTTACCTCAACCTTAGCTTTGGCTGGAACTGATACAGCAAATACCGTAACACCGCTCCCTGAGCTTCATCAGTCAACAGAATCGAAGTGTCTTAGTAACTTAATGACTCCGGATGACTTCAGCTCCTCAAATGAGAAGAGTGATGTGGATGCAAGAAACAGTCCTGTGATTCCTGTGAGTTTTTGTAAAAATACAAATAGAATATATATAATGCTTTGCTCATCAATCCTCTTACTGAAATTTTTCGATAATTAAAAACCTCTTACCTTTTTTTAAGCGATACTTACCCGTTTCTATCACTCCCATGTAAAAAGCAATTGTCTAAAGAGCTGAGTTTAAATTTTCATTTAAATGTAACATTCTGTGTATTGTGTGACATAGGTGAGCGAGCATTTAGGACAGCAATTAGTTGAACTTTGTGGTGATAAAACCATACAGCAGGCTGATCACTCATCCAAACATGAAGCCACAAATGGCAGAGCATTGAAGATAAAAGGGAAAAGCAATGGGAAAGCCATGGTAATGCAATCTGGATCACTGGCTGTGATGGTTTTAAATCATCTCCCAGTTTTTAGCTGAGTGTAGTCTTTGCTTGGTGTAGTATTTACATGTTCGTACTAGTGACAAATAGCTGCACACAGGGATTAATTTTCTGTGAATCTATTGTAGCATGACTTGTTGCTCATGAATACAAGGATTTGCAGTGAAAACTTTTTATCTAGTTTTTTGATTGTCTCAATATGTATCTAAGGTTTATATTTGAAGCTTGCGCTTTCTTGGATCTTTCCTTGTAAACCAGCCTCCTTCCTATACTTTGTCTATTCTTGATCCTTGAATCTTAACTGTTTACATCTTATTTCTGCATGTTAGTTCTGTCACATGTCATTTATGTAAGTCAAGAAGGACTTATTTTTTAACCAACAAATTTTTTTAATTCCAGGCTGACACTTGCCATGATAGGAAGAGAGAGCCAACGGTTAGTGGTGGCAGCAGCCCCAGTCGAGAAGTTGAGGAAATTCTATCACATGGCAGTTCAGACTGTTTGTCAATTCCTCCCATTGTCGCAGTGTCGGAATTTTCCATTCCACCACTCGTTAAGATTGTTGGTGATACCATGTGAGTTACTTATCTTATTAATCATTACTCTGTCTGTAAATGCAGATTTTTAAATAATCACTTTCACTTTTAGCGTCCAAGTAGAGACTAGCCTAGGATCTGTGTCAACTGGTGGAGCTAAGCCTTCAATCCTCTCTTCCAATCCCTGCCCACTTCTGCCATCTCTTGCAACATTTGAGCAAGCTTCAAGTATAGCAACAACAACAAGTGCTTTACAAGCAGTTGTTGCCGCAGCTCAAGAGAAGCCACCTGTTATGGTGACTGCTGAACAGCTGGAAAAACAGCAAACTCAATGGAGTCGCGTTGATTTGCTTTTAGAAACTCTCCAACAACAGCAAGTTGAAATTAAGGCAAGATTATCGTCTCCTCACTCTTAAGTCAGCACCTAATCATTCCTGATGTTTACAGTTAACTTTTAATATTACAGAGCTTAAGACAAGAACTTAGTTCACTTCGCCTAGCACAGACTTCCTCCTCTGAGCCTGCCATAGGTGATAAAATCCAGGCTCTTCTATTCTCCCAGCAAAAGCAGCTGGAAATGAGTATGCAAAATGCCATACAGAATGCTTTGCAAAATTCTGTTCAAAACTTATTACGGGCTAGGGACCAACAGGAAAACCAACGTCAGGAAGCCTTACTGTCTGTGATTTCACAAACTGTGAGCAATATAGTTACCGCCCAGCTCCCTACTCTTATTTCGCAAGAAATTCAATCTGAAGTGGTTCCAAGTAAGTGCCTTACTTCTGGTGAAAGCATATATCAGATTTCATTAATCTCGTCTATGTTAATTTTTCTCAGTTGTTAGAAACAATGTTCAGCAAATGAAGCAGCAAGTTGCCACAGAAGTTGCTACTAAACTTGCAGCAACAGATCAGTTGATGAAAGACAATTTGGCAAAATTAGTTACCAATAAGGTAGGTTATTTTGAATGGAGGAATCTTAAACCATTTAATTAGATTGAACTCATAGAATTACGTTTTTCTTCAGTCATTCATGGATATGCTCAATCAGTCTCTCTTAATGATGGCGCAACCAACACTACAAAGTCTGTACAAAGAATCTTTTGGCACATTAGTACCTAGTATGGAAAAGGTCACCCAAAGTATGTTCCACCAAATCAACAATTCTTTTTCCAAAGGGACACAAGAATGTAAGTTAGATAATTTCTGGTAGCTCCAGATTATGGAATGGTCTTCTACAGTGTAGTCATATTTTTTCTTTGTCCTCAGACATGCAGTATGTTGATAGCACAGTTGAAAAGCAAAGGAGACAAGCTGACCGTGCCCATGAAATGTTGGTTCAACTGCAGTCTGTTGCTGAGTCTATGCAAATGGCGCATGAACAACAAACACTCCTCTTAAAAAATACTCTAGATAATAATCTACAAAAGCTTCAGAACAAGTAAGACAATCTTAAAATTTGATCCTATTTGCTTTTACTCTGGACCTTAGTATTTGATCCATTATTTTGTTTCTATAGTCTTTTAGATAAACTGAACAAAACTGTGAGTGATACAGTTAAAGGTAACTTAGCTCAAGGGTTCAAGCAACAGAAGGCTGTCATAGAGGAAAGTGTTCTTACTAGTCTAAATGCTGTGCGCTCAAGGGCAGTTAGCCCTGCCCAATCTGTAAGTGACTATGCCAGCATGGAGAGACGTGTCTTGAATTTTATTCAAGAAAGAGATTATAACTCAGCATTCCAGCAGGTAAAGATAAATTAAATAAATATTGCTGGAACATTCTTACAACAGCAATAAACTAACAGTACTTTGTATCATTACAGGCTTTATCAGCATCAAGCATTGCTCTTGTTCTGGCTGTTTGTGAAAGGGTTGATCCTCAAGAAGTCTTTTCTTCTCAACCGTTCCCTTTGAAACAGAATGTACTTTTATCTCTGATTCAACAGCTCTCTGTTGATTTAAATGATCATACAGAACTGAAAAGAAGGTGATTATTTTTCAGTTTGTGTTTATTTTTCCTTTTGCACTTAATGTTGACACCTAATACTTCTGTATTATGTTTTCAGATATTTGGAAGAAGCTGTTATGAGTTTAGATCCAAATGACTCAGATGTTCGTAAGCACATGTATATCATAAGCAAACTGCAGGAGCAGTTAATGGCGTTTGTGAGAGGTCATCCGAATTCGTCACTGAGCCGTCAAATGAAAATGTTATACATGGCTACATCAAACCTTGTTCAGTCACCAACCTCACCCTCATAAGACTGCCTTGCCTGATTGCAAAGTAAATATTCTGAACAAGAAAAGCCTTTGCTTCGGAATAGCAGTAATCCTAAAGTTTGATTTGAAAAGATCTCTCATTTTGACTTGAATTGATCATTGTTTTTATTTGTATTTTATCAGGATAATAATTGTATTGTATTTTATTTATCGGAAGAGAGGGAACAATATGTGAAGATTTTTGTAATATTGTTCTCCTTCTTCTTTGAGTGATAGTACTCATATGTGGGTATTATTTCTCTCATACGTACATACTGATATGTTCTTGGATTTCATTTGATTTAACTCACAGCATATGTTGTTGCGAAATGTTTTTATGTTATTTTCCTATTGCCTTTTTTCTCCCATATATATATGCAAGTTTATTTCTTGCATTATATTTTACACTTATCTGATGCATTTTGCAGTCAGCTTTGAGGTGTGGCCTTTAAGTGAAAGGTCTGAGGTTTTCTCAATTACTGATTTTATGTTTCCTCCCGTGATGTCTATGCATAATTGCATCTGAAGGGTTCCTTTTTCTTCGTCTTTTATTTTTTAAGCATTGTATGTAATATGACATTGACTTTCATCAATCAATTGTGATTCAGAGCAAAAATGCTCTCCCTTACTTTTCAAATTATATAAAATCACAGTACAAGCTGCTTAAATCTTTCCAGAAATAACATTGTCATATACAGAAAACACTATTTGTGTATGGTTTTACATGCAGTAAGTCTATTCGGGTGGTTGGAAAAGTTGATGCTACAAGCTGGAGATGATAGAAGCAGCTTTTACTGCACTTACATTAATCCTTAAATGCTCACATTCATTCTAGTTTTGATCATACATTATTATTTCAACTTTTGTCCTTGTGCATGAGTCTTGTGCTTCGTTGTTACATTTGCAATTATATATTGGATTGTTTGCTGGCATTTAACAGATTTTCCAACAGCTGTTGCATTCTTATCTAGGGCTGAAAGATAAATGGACAATAGAAAGTGTCAATTCTAGTACTGTCAGCTGTCTTCATTAGTTGTTACCATCTTGGAATTTCCTTTGGTTTGGTTTAGACACTAAAAACTTAACATAGAAAATAGTGCACCAGCAAACAAACTAAGTCTCATATCTTAATGTAGCCGCATCACTGCCTTTTTTTTTTTTTTTTCTGGGTTCTACATGTTCAGGTTTTCAAATCTCATTTGAAAAGAGGGGAAAACAAGAACTTTAATTTGACTTCCACTCACTTCAGCTCTATGTAATGTCATAGAGGAAATCAATCTTTATTATTAGGATTAATAAGTATAGACTGAATTCCTTATGAGCCAAACATTAGTACTAGAATTTTGGGGGGCAATCCATTGCTGTAAATAAATGGAATCGCTTTGTTCTGTGAAGAAGATACTTGAAAATTACACAATAAACATTTTTATTATGAAACAAGCCATATATCATGATTCTCATGCTGATTTCATGTGCAACAACTCTTCCTTCACATGCTGCGGTATCCTCTTATTCTTCCTACATCTTTTTTTTTTTACTCTCCCGTCATTCTTTGTTTCTGGCTGAATTGAGTCAATTTTCTTCTTCTTACTCTTTTTACATGACAACGGGTTGGGTCCTTTCTTCTTTTTCCTTTTTTTTGGTGCAGGTTCACCTCCTGGTTTGATACCTAATTCAACTTCTTTAAGTTTGGCTAAAGTAACTTGCTCAAATTCACTCACACCCCATCTATGAAAAGAAATAGCTTCACTGAGTTTGTTGAGCGCATTGATATAAAATGGATTGAAAATGTAAAGCAGAACTATGAACTTACAGGTTTTTGGCAGCCTGAGAAGCTGCTGTGTAACTCTCATCAGTAGGTGCTTCAAGTGTAGGAGCCTTGTTGTAGAAGTATAAAAGGGGAACAGCTGGTATAGATCTCAGAATATTTTGCAGATCTCTGTCTTGTGTAGCAATGATGTAACTGGAAAGATACATGTGATACTTAAGAATGATAGTGGCATGGCTTTCCATGAAGGTAAGCATAGAACATACCGATTTGGATTCGAAGTCCCAATCATTGACTTCAAACATTCACTCCCAGTTACAGGTTTATCCTTGTGACTACACTTATGGATAGGGAACTTTTTAATAATCAACATAGCGCCAAAGACACTTTTACCTGGAATTTAGGGCAAGAAAAAAATGGTATAGAAAGGCCAATGATTAATGAGTAATTAGAAATAGTTGATTGGACACTCTGGAAAGTACACCCACCAAGCTTTTCAGTTTCAAGAACTATACATGGTGTTGTAAGGAGCTTGATGTCGTCCCCAAGATACTTCTTGAGCTGATCTTGAATATCAAGCTTATCCTGAAAATTGACATCCTTCTTGAGCCTCAAAGTTTCAAGAAACAGAACAACATGTGTCACAGGGTTAGGCCAGTACTACCTTTAGTGCGACGAAGCAGAAAGTTCCATCAATTAATACTTGAAAAGGTTTCCGAAACCCAAAGTTATTGGAATAAAATGCAAGCGTTTTCTGGATGCGTTTATGTCTGTTAATTCTCATTGTGTTGAATTAGTTGTTAATTAAACCACATTCAACTGACACTTATTCCTTATTCCGTGTGTTTACGGTGTTTACGCTTACGCTTTACGCTCTCCCTTTCTGCTTCTCCTTGGCAGAGGGGCTGTACAGTTAGCAGCCTCGCGTAGTACGCGCGTAGCGAGCGTGCGAGCGAACGAGCGAACGGGCGAGTGAACATGGGCGGCGCGTGGTTTTTCGCCTCTATCTCGCTTCCCGTTCGTTTTAGAGGGTGGGTGTAAGCGAGCCGAATGTGTAAAACGACCGGATCTTTCGATTGGCGTTGAGTTTTTGAAGATCCGACGAACCCACGACGAGTTATAGCGGAAAATGTTCTAGACCGCCCGGCCCGGCGCGCCCATTCGGTCGTTTTACATATTCGGCTCGCTTACACCCACCCTCTAAAACGAACGGGAAGCGAGATAGAGGCGAAAAACCGGAGCGCCGGGCGCGCCGGGCCGGGCGGTCTAGAACATTTTCCGCTATAACTCGTCGTGGGTTCGTCGGATCTTCAAAAACTCAACGCCAATCGAAAGATCCGGTCGTTTTACACATTCGGCTCGCTTACACCCACCCTCTAAAACGAACGGGAAGCGAGATAGAGGCGAAAAACCACGCGCCGCCCATGTTCACTCGCCCGTTCGCTCGTTCGCTCGCACGCTCGCTACGCGCGTACTACGCGAGGCTGCTAACTGTACAGCCCCAGAGATAAATCGTTCGAGAGTCGAGGGGAGGAACTAACACATCGATATATCGATCTGGTTGGATAGGAAAATCTCTGCCGCGTAGCGAGTGCGATATACGACGGTCCTTTGAGTCATTTTGCTTGGTTGTGTGGTTGTGTGTGTACATTGGTCACTGGATTAGGTAGATCCCCTATCCTCTTTTCTAACCCTTCCGCGCGATTTCTTCTGTAATGCAGTGACTGCTGCGTCACTATTTTCTGTATTTGATTTTCAAACTTATCGTTGATGCCATCGATTAACGAAGTGTGGTAGCTGAAAGTGCAGATGGGGTTTGGCCGACTTCCATATTTTTATCACAAAGCAGGCTTTTAATTTTCTTTTGACGTTTGGAAACCAATCTGAGGCTACAACTCGCTGACGTACTCGTTTTAAACTATTTGTATAACTTAGCCTTTACGAAGAGTGACAAAGACCAATAAACAGGTAAGCATCAAAAAATATTTTGATTCCAGTCATTTGTCTGCATTTCAGACAAACGCCCATCTGTTCCCACGTTCCCACGGGCTCGGCATTTCCATGATTCTCTACACTGGGTCGTGAGAATAGTCATCAACTTATGTCTCTTTTACAAAACTCTACAAAACCACCTGATATGAGGAGTTTTACTTCTTGGCAGTTTGGGTTATGTCATGTCAGCCCTATAACATTTAGGGAGACATTGCCATTATTATTTGTTGAGTTTTACTCTACTCAGTTCCATCGTGAACAATATTTCAGTTACTTCAGACGAAAATTCTTCGAGTTAACTGATGGAATGAAAAATAGTTTTGTAGAGCTGTTCTATATTCTCACATTGATACTGACAAATGTTTCTGACATTTTTTAGTATACTGAAGTTTTGACTGCATCTTACATAATGTTTATTTGAAACTTATTATTTTTATTTTTTGAATAATGATTATAGCCACCATGTCTGTTGGGCCTTACAACTACTCGTACATTTTCAAGTACATCATTATTGGAGACATGGGTGTTGGTAAATCATGCCTTCTCCATCAATTCACCGAAAAAAAGTGTAAGATTGTAGTTCTAATGCTAACATGTTATTCTTGTAGTCATTAACATCTGGACAGTCAAAAAATGCTATGATAATGTTTCAGTTATGTCAGATTGCCCTCACACAATTGGAGTTGAGTTTGGAACCCGTATCATTGAAGTATCGGGGCAAAAGATAAAATTGCAGATTTGGGATACTGCTGGACAAGAAAGATTCCGTGCTGTCACTAGGTATGATCTCTGAAAATCAGTTTGAGTTGTCAATTTTGAAAGTTATATTTTTGTTCAGTGCAGTACATGGTTTGGTTTCTATTTTCAGATCGTATTATCGTGGTGCTGCTGGCGCATTGATGGTGTATGACATAACTCGTCGTTCCACATACAACCACCTGAGTAGCTGGCTGACTGATACACGAAATCTTACCAACCCCAGCACTGTAAGTTTCTCAATTTGTTTTTTATTTTTTTATTTTACATTTTCTTTTCTGAACTGGAAGTTTTAATTAAATCTTTTCTCTGAAGGTGATATTCTTGATTGGAAATAAATGTGATCTAAATGCTGCACGTGATGTTACATACGAAGAAGCTAAACAGTTTGCAGATGAAAATGGTCTCATGTTTGTTGAGGCCAGCGCTAAGAGGTAAGGAATCAGATACTTAAGTTCCAGGCTTCTTCTTCTATCTTAATGTAGAGTAGCTTTAAACCTATTTTTTTTTCTTTTGCAGTGGTGAAAATGTAGAAGAAGCTTTCTTGGAAACTGCCAAGAAAATTTATCAGAGCATTCAAGATGGAAGGTGAGGAAAATATTCCGTCAAAGACCCTTTGATGCTTCATGCTTTATTTCTGTCTCACAAATTTTCTACCTTGTAAAATACAGGTTGGACCTAAATGCAGCAGAATCTGGTGTACAACACAAACCTTCCCAACCTGGTGGTCGTAATACCCTCGTCAATGATCAAACTACTAGCAAAGATAGCTGTTCATGTTAGATGTGTTGTCAACCTATCAAACTAAGCATCTCATCGATGTGATTGTATTGAAATAAAACTTGAGCCCACTTTCTTGGGCTAATGTAACCGCCAATCTGAGGATTTCACTATTGGGCACTGTACGACAGGTAATTGAGTGCAAGGACTTGTTTAGTGTGTAGATAGATGCTGGCAATGTTAATAATTTGAAATTGAATAGGAGCCATTTGGGCTGTTTGTGATACAAATATAAAGCTGTTAAAAAGTGGAGTATGGCTGTTATGCCCTTTGGTTGCTTGACTGAGTTTTTCACTTGCAAAAGTATTTTTGTATGTTGCCATACTGAGGCACCATCACTCTACCCTCTTTGGAAAATGTGAAAGGAAGTGAGTGCTAGCACCTGTTAATAGGTGGATTAATGCTTTTGCTTGGTTCATTGTAGAGTCAACATTTATTCAATGTGAGCAACGGGTTTACTAATAATTATGTGTTCCTGGTCAAAACTTTAATTGGCTAACCTCTGTTTTCTTGTACAAAGTTTCTTCAGGTGGTTTTGATTCAAATATTTTGTAAAAGAATTATTTTCCTGAATCTTTTAACCCATTTAGTACAGAGTTCTCTTTGAAGTTAGTGAGTGAATCGAGAATACCATGTTGAATGGGGTGTGAGTCTCAGCATTGAGAGGCAGGCAATACTCAGTCAAAAAAATTCCTGTTTGGTTTTACTAAGGTATGGTACATATTATGGGTTAATAATAATTAGCTTGCTGTGCCTCTTATTAAAATAATCATGCAAATTTTAGCAGCACAATTTCATTTCAGTGCTAAAATAAATTTATTACTTTCAAAAATGGAAAATGCTATTTACTGTGAACAATAATTGACATACAATGTAAAAATATTATAATTACTCTGAAATTTATTTTTTTATGACTGGCTCATTAATAGTTTTGGTAGGTACACAGCAATTTGTACTGTTAAGTAGATTGTGTAATTTTTCTTTGCTTGAATTCACATTTTTATGTCATTTGAGCAGAACTCAGATGTTTAGTCTTAGCTTATCCTTGGCAAGATCTTTTTTAACACAGGATAAGAAAGAAATGTAACAGCAATTCCAATCTATGGCTTAGAGCTTGGAGATATATCTCTTCTAACACCAATCCCTCACTATTCATCGTTCACTTCAATTATAAGCATTTTCTATCAGTGTTCTAATGAGCAGGGGTTTTTGGAATTATTGCTTGATTATTAAATGATTTGCTTGTCCTCTATTTTTTCAGCATTTAGTAGTTTACCTTCGTAATTCTTAAATGTCTCTCAGTATTTGAATTGGTAAGCAACAATATGAAGAGAATCGAGAAATTTCTTAAACCTGTGTTGGCTGTTTTTTGGCATTGCTGTTGTTACACCAAGGAAATTACGCAACCCTTCTTTGTATGTCCAAATGAAAATGCCAAAGTCCTTCATTCCTTAGCTTTCATTTTTCACTCTATAAGTAAGTAAGATTATTGGCGTCTTTAATTTACATATTACTTCTTAAACTAATTAGTATGATTTGTAGAGGTGTCTGTTGTTTCTTCTTGTCTGCTAAACAAAAAGAAAATTTGAGAGATGTCTGCTGTAATATGAGAGTTGATAGTAAAATTTAAAGTTTACTCATCTTTTTTACATGTGGCCATAAACTTAATTAGAGGGATGCTGGTGGCTTGCTAATGTATAAAAAGAATATGAGGTTAAACATTTTCACTTTTGTCCAAAATGGTTTTGTCTTGGCTTGTCTATGCAGCCCAAGCTTTTCCGATAAATCGTACCAAATCTCATACTGTCTTCTTAAGTGTTCCTTCAGCTTTCTTTTTCTATTACTTGAATGAATTTGGGATCAAAGATGATATAGCTGAGACTTATAATGTGGGGGTGCTAAGTACTATTATATATTATGGCTGTAACCCCATCACGCCTTGAGAAATTTTGTTTTCTGTATCCGCTCTACATTTGTGTGATAATTGATGTAGTTGCTCCTCTGAATATGGTTAGTTTACTATTATGCTTTCTTGAAGATTAAAATTTAACTGTGATTTAGGTATTTCTTCTTTCTTTTCTCTTATTATGTCATTTCAACTTTGAATTTTTCCTTTTTTTCTCTTTTTTTTTAATGATGATTATTATTATTATGGCGTGTTAGGACTCTCATGGAAACAGGAGCTATTGATTTTATTGTTTTATCTTGTGTTAAAATTTTGGGTTCAGCTGAATGAGAAGTTATGAAATTATGTCTTTGCTGTACTACGACTGTAGTCCGGTGTGCACATTTATATATCTCTATATACAAAGTGCAGTGACTTTAAGTGATTGATAATGCTAGCCATTCTTTATTGGTTTTAGTTTGACAATTTAAATTTCCATTTCCGATTGTATGGATGTAACTGTGTTCCACATGACTATAAAATGTACAGCATATGCAGTAGTCATTGGATGGAAATGTGATTGTGTATATGGTGTTTTTTTTTTCATATCTCAATTTGTTGATAAACTTTTATCTGTTAAAATCTCCTTGTATGAAATCAAACTTTATTAGAAAAATTCATTTATGGTGCATTGAGACATATCTCTACCTTAGTTATTTGTTTTAGTATGAGCTTTGATATTTCTTATGCAGTACGATGAGTGTTCTCCTTTTATTCTTAAGTCAGATGTAGTCTATATATATTGGTAATGTGCTGTTTAATTGAGGGAAGACAAATAATATGGGAATAGTTTCTAGCTTTCTCTAGTTTGGAATGTGATCTAAATGAATGACAATGTTAATTATTCCCCTAATTGAGGTATGCAGTAAGTTACCAGATCATTTCAGTGGCAATTTTCTTTTCTCCTTGCTTTTCAATTGGCTTACCCATCAGACCTCCTCTATCAGTTGTATTTTAATCAGAAATATTTGTGTTTTCATTAGTTTTTATCTCTTCTGTATTGTGCAGTTCGATTTTCTCTTTCAGGCATTCTGTTGTGATAAATTTTGTTTATGCCTGTTGCATCATATCTCATCAGAAAATTGACATTGTGCTAAATAAAGTAAAAATAACCCAGCATGCACATCTGCATACTGCACATGTGTGACAGACAGACTCAATTACTTCCATTGTTTTATTGAATGCAGATAATATGTACCATTTATTTACAAAAATATATGCACGATGTAATACTCATATGCATTTGAACTATGTTTCAACTCATATGTCCTATTTTATTTTTTGGTCTGTTTAGTTGTTTTTATGAACGATGGGAATGAATGAGGCTTATCCATGTTTTATATAAGCCATCCACTAGAATTTTTTTTTTTTTTTTTTTTTTTTTTTTTTTTTTTAAATTTTTAAATTTTTATTTATAAGGTATTGTTGAGTTTTACAAATCCTAATTTCAGCTGACTCCAATATTGGTCATGATGGTCATCTTTCATATTTTCTTTCCATCTCCTCCAATCTATTAAATTGCGACCAGTCCTGTATGACCGCTAATTGTTGTGTGTATGACCTGACAAGTTCTACACAAAATCAAGTCTTTCCTAGCATTAACAGTTCCTTGATTATCACTCTTTGAGCAACAAATGACATTACAGTTAGCCTGATATCATGAATAATCAAACACATTTGTGTTTGATATTTCATGATACCAAGCTAACTGTAATGTCCTTTGTTGCTTAAAGAGTGTTAACGTTTTGCCTTTTTTAGTTTATTAGATATTTACAACACGTAGGAACGTTCTGTACCCAAGGTGATGTTGATAAGCCCTCTAAATCAGAAGGAGAGCCTTGATTGGACTTCTCACCAAGTGCTTGGTTGTAGTCCTATTTTAATCCAAGTGACCATCATTGTGAAGGAAACTTAACTGTACAGCTGTCATGTATTAGCATTACTGTTCACACAAAACTGATCTTTAATCAAGAAATGAAAACAAAATTATAAGGCCTCTCCTTTAGTCGAAAGCTTGTAAAATATGTGTCTGCTTCGCGTTTCAGGCGACAATCCCGGACTGTTCAGCGGTGGTGACGGTAAAAGATCGGTTGGACGGGCGACACGGACAACACGGACATGCCCCTACCCTATACCCTACTTCCCCTAGCTGAGGAAGCACTCACCGTCTGATTCCTAAGATCGCTCTCGCGCCTCCGTCCCTGCCGCACTCATGGGGCCCTGCCCCTGCCCTGCCATCCCCCACATAGGGCACCGCCATAGGTGCGACAAGGACGGAGGCACGAGAGCGATCTTCGGAATCAGCTTGCTGCTCCTCGCCTCGCGACGCCGCCGCGGGGTAAGGGACCCCCACCTCCCACCCCACCCCTTTACTACCCGCTGTAGTACTCGTCCATTGAGCTGCCCCCCCGCCCCCCTCCCCCACGGAGCCGCGTGGGCCGCGAGGCCGCGACGGCAGATGGCTCTGTCCCGCGCCAGGGGCGTCTCTGCCCCCCCCCCCCTTCCGTAGTCTCCCCTCCCGCCTCCCCCTCTGACATGGATGAGGTGTACAGCAGAAAAAGAAAATTTCCATCTTGACCTTTCTCCTTTTTTTGCCGCTTGGTGTTTCTCCTTCTCTGAACGGACCAAAGGGCACCAACCCTTTTAACCAGGAGCACTAGTTGGGTGTCCGGTATACGTTATGAACGGGCGCGGCCAGGGCGCGGCCTTTGCAAGGGGTACGGGGTGGTGCAGACGTGATCGCGGTCGAGTTAGCGACCATTTGTGACTCGTCCACAGTGTTGCCAGAAAAGTTTGGCAAAAAACCGCGCAATACACCTGTGCGTAATGGGACTGTATCTCCGCCTGCCTACTAGGCAATTCTCCTGCACTCGTGCCCAGACGTTACAGTCCCGTTACGCACAGGTGTATTGCGCGTTTTTTTGCCTCACTTTCTGGGTAGACGTCTGGAGCAGGGTGGACGGCGGCTGCAGACTGATTCAGAGGAGCGTTCTCCTCGCCCTGCCTCTCTCACACATGTACGGCGCGCCCCGTAAGTCCGAGAGAGACAGAATGAGAAGAGCGTTCTTCTGAATCAGTCAGCTGCTGGCTGATTCCGAACACCGTTCCGTAAGTGTCCTCCCTCTTGTTCCCTTTGGCCGGAGGACAGAGAGACGGAACGACGGAACCGCTGTGCGGAAACACCCTGCTAGCCCACGGCTAGCCCACGGCCCGGGCCGTCGACGGGAAGGTGAGCCGGTGAGCCGCCCCCGGGGCCAGCATGCTGCACGCCCCGAGGCCAGCGCGCGGCCCCGTCATGTCCTGTCCAATGAACGGCCCCGTCTGGGGTCTGGCCTGGCGGCGGTGGGGCGGGGTGGGGTCCTCGTACTCACGACTCACTCGGGGCGGAGCCGAGTCGAGCCGAGCGGCGGGCAGAGGCCGGGGCCGAGGCGGGGGGCGGGGGCGTGGTGTGCGGTGGTGGGCCGGGGCTGGGCCAGTAGCGAGGCTGGCCTGCCCCGAGCCGCTCGAGCCGAGCCCAGCCGTGCCGTGCGCCCCGCGCCCCGCGCCCCCCACGGCAGCTGTCCGGACGGCAGGCGTGAGCGCGAAGCGAGGCTAGGAAGGTCTGGCCAGGAGACCGATAGCCTGGCCCTGCACGGCCTGTCCGAGGCCCTCTCCGCGCCCGTACCCGCCGCCCGCCGCCATGCCCGACCGGACCGGGGGCGGCCGCAGAGAGTGAGCTGGGCAGGTGCACCGCGCCGTGCGTGTGCCCGTCCCCGCGCAGCGCCCGCCCGCGCGCCCGCCCCCACGCCCGCCCATGGGACGGTGACACTGTGGATTACCACCCAGCTCCCGGCCTGCGCGGCTCCGGCTCGGCGGCCTGCCTGGCCTCTGGCGGAGGTAAGTCATCACTGGAGGATCGTCCTGGGCCTGTCGGTGCCTGGCGCCTGCTGCCAGGAGCATCGCGCGGACCTGGCGAGGCGGAGGCCGTGATAGGTACCCGTCCGTGCCATGAGCGGCGCGGGGCCGCCCGCCGCAGGGGGTCGCCCGGAGTAACAAGTCATGAGGGGGTGTCAGTTCATGTCCGGAGGGGGTCCCGACGTCGACGGTGGCGCCGCCGACTGCTCCGCGCGGGCGGGCATGCCGCGGGCGGCTTGTTGCTGTCTCTGTCTCTCCCGCGGTGTAATGGAAACCAGAGAGAAAGAGAGAGTGCAAGAGACAGACAGACGTAGAGCGGGGAAGAGAGAGAGAGAGAACATGGGAGAGGCGGCTGCAGTTTGGCATGGGGTATCGCGGTATCGCATGGCATGCCCATGCCGTCTCCTGCCAGCCTCATGGCGGGTGGGAGGGAGGCCGCGCGCCCCTACCCCCTGCCTTACCCGTGCCCCCTCCCCACCCCCGCGCTCTCACCCCTGAGCCCCCCTCCCTCCTCGGGGGCGCGGCGGCGGCGGCGGCAGCGGCAAGGGGGTCACTGGTGTAGCTCTCGTATTGATTCGGGACCCCCGCTCCGCGTCGCGCCGCTCTCCTCCGGCCGCCCCTCTCCCACTCCCCATCTTTCTCCCCCTCTCTATCTCTCCCTCTCTCTCTCTGCCGCTCTCTCCAGCTCTCCTCTCACTCCCCTCCTCATCCCACCCCCGGTGCTGGGCGCGCTGGGAGCCCGCCGCCGCCGCGCGGCCCGGCCTATGCTCCACTGGGCCTTCCTGTCTGTCTTTGCCCCCCTCCGCCCGCTCACCCATATACCCGTTTGGGGAGCGCGCGCCCTGGGGGCTATGGCCGCGCCAGAGCGATGCAGAGTACCCGAAGTACACAAGGCTAGGCGCGAGTCCGACGCTGTAGGCTGATTCTCCTAGCTGACTCTCTCGCACCTATGCGGCGCATCCAATGATTGGGGGAGAGACAAGGCGAGGGGAAGAGCCCTCTTCTGAATCAGTCTGCTGAGAGAGGAGGGTGGACTCCTCGTGTCACGCCACCCTCTTGGGGGGACCACTCTTACAAACCTTTAACCTTAATTTTAAAAAAAGTTAAATTTTTGTTTTCATTTTTCAAGGAAAATATCTGTAATTTTTAGGAAAAAATATGCCTTTTCTCCTTTCTCCTTCTTTCTTTTTTTGTCCAGTTTCCTGTTCATTTCTTCTTGACTTTTTTTGTTTTAAATTTTTAAATGACTTTTTGGGGCCGTGCAATGATTTTTCAAAGTGACTTCCCCCCCCCCCCCTCTCCTCCGTTCGCCCCATCTGCTCCTAGTCCCTGCTGGGTCGGCAAGAAACAGCTTAAAGTCGTCTTGATCCTCGTTCGACGTTGATCTCTTGTTGAGATATCCGCCGTTAAGTCAGTTTTGATTTGAGTTTATGCGGAATTTTCATCAGAGAACATTAGTGAGCTAGCAAACGTGCAGTTAAAATTCTGTTACCTTGACGAAAATTTTTTCCCGTCTTTTTGATTGAAGTGTTGGCTATTTTCCAATCCGGTTTGAAGACTCTCTCGGTTACGAATGGACTTGACGTTCCTCTATTTCGACGTAACGTATGATCTTCCGAAATACTAATTTTAAAAATAATTCACAGCAATTTTTCTGGGTTGTTGAATAAAATATCTTGCCTTGAGGGTGGATGGAAGCTGGCTGTCCGTGTCTCAATTCCTTAAAATGAAGTAACTCTTTCTGAACACCCCCGTGCACGTCTGCTGTGGCTGGCAGGCGCGGATCCAGGGGGGTGGTAATGGGGGTAATTACCCCCTCCTTGGGGCTAGGTAGACCGCTTGGAAGGTAGGCAAAAGTCACTACTTTGCCCGAGGAGGGGGGGGGGGGGGGGGGGGGGGTCACTTCGAAAAATCATTGTACAGCCCCCAAAAATCATTTGAAAAGTCAAAAAAAAAAAAAAAAATCAATATAAAATCAAGTAGAAAGTTGCAGAAAATCCGAAAAATCGAGAACAAATAAACCCAAAACTGAGAATAATGGGAACAAAACAAGAAAAAACACAATTTTTAAAAAAAGTAACATATTATTTCTTTTTTATCTCGTGCAAAATCAAAAGTAAAATCAAAATCAAAAAAATCAAAAATCAAAAAAGTCATTGTACAAGTTTTATATGAGTGATCCCCCCCTCGACTTTGCCCTGGTAGTAGGCAAAAAGCGCTACTTTACCCCCTCCTAAGAACATTTCTGGATCCGCGCCTGGTGGCTGGAGCCTAGGTTGGGTGGAGCCGGTGGAGCGGAAGCAGGGGACGAGGCAGGGCGGGCGGTAACGTTTGGTGATATGAACAGAGACTGTCTCCTCTGACAGTTGTAAGCGGACGTCACGTCGAGGGGCCCACAACTTGGGAAACCAGGTGTGCAAGGCTGGGGAAACGTGGAAATCGCTCGAATATGTGTTACAAACGAAATAAAAATAAATTTAAAAATAAATTTTAACAAATCCGAGAAACTCTTCAAAATTTATCAAAGTGTTTAAAATTCCTGATTTTTTTCCGAAATTATCCCAAGACCATTTAAAAATCATAGAAAGCAAACAGAAATTCGATGGACTCCACTGTGCAAAATATGTTCGTATACACTGGAAAAACAAAGGTAGGACTTAATGCCTTTCTAGGGGTGTGAAATTTTAATGCCTTTGCAAAGGCACGAAATTGTCCAAAGGCATTAAAATTTAACACCTTTTGGCAGTTTTAATGCCTCTGCAGGGGTGCCAATTTTTAATGCCTTGGTCAAGGCATTAAAACCCTTCTTGTCCTACCTTTGTTTTTCCAGTGTATTTACGATTTATTTTGTAAAGTACGACTTACGAAAAATGTTGTAAATTTACGATAGCCCATTTTTGCTTGTAATTGAATTTCAAGTCGATTGGTACTGCTTGTAATTTTACGATAAGTGATCGTAATTTTACAACTCCACTTCGTGGAAAATTTTCCCGTAAACCTACGACAATTTTTCACAGTGCTCATTGGAAATTTCAGAAAGGGTTGATGACTTGAAGTTTCGGTGTATACAGGAGAGGAGTACGGACGGAGTACGAGGAGTACAGTCGGAAAACGCGGAATACAGCATGTTGGAGTACGCGGAGTACACCTAAAGTACAGTCGGAGTACGCGGAGTATTACTTGAGTCCAAAACAGCCGGAGTACGGAGTACAGGCGGAGTACACCCGGAGTACGTTCTGGCCTGTACTCTGGAAACGCGTACTTGAATGCAGTATTTCCTGCGTACCTACATGTAGTCAGGAAATACTATGTGTACTTAGTCAAGTATGCAGTAAATCATGTGTACTTGACCAGGCACTCACTAAATCTCCTCCATGAAAGTATGGAGGATTTCCTGCATACTTGACCAAGTACACATAGGATTTCTTGCATACTTGACTAAGTACACAGTATTTCCTGAATACATGTAAGTATGCACGAAATACTGCATTCAAGTACACACTTGCGTTTCCAGAGTACACACAGGAGCCGTCCAGTCGTCCACCCCTTGAAATTTCATCACCAGTCGACGTTTGAAATCAGAAGAGCTCGTCTGAAATCAGTGGAGTTCACGCACGTGAGATCATAATTGAAAGCTTACCGAAATCAACGAAAGAAGTAACCGGTGGAATAGGTAGAAATCTTGTGGACTTCCCCGAAATCTTATAAAATCAATGTGGAGCCTTTGAAATCCGGAAATCAAGGGGAAAAAATATTATGGGTCCCGGTGGACGTGTGCGGTCCCGTGTGTATTGTATTGTGACGCGAGCGAGACACGAGACAGTTTTAAGTACCCACGAGTTGATGTGACGTGTGTGCGCCTGTGCGCGCTGAGCGTAAAAAAAGGGCAGGCTGGATACAGAGTTCCAACAAGTCTGGAAAACCTGGAAAGTCATGAAAAAAAAAAGTTGTGATGGAAAATTAGGGAAAGTCACGAAAATTGCAGGGACGGTCATGGAAAAATTCGGGTGACGGGGACTCTTTGTAGGGGATATAATTTATTTTATTTTTTGAAATGCATTGTTTTTATTATTTTATAAAAATGCAAACGAAAAAGTCATGGAAATTTAAAAATTTGGTCTGGAAAGACATAGAAAATTCTTGGAAAATGCCAGGAGCCAAAGTGTGAGAACCCTGTGGATAGTGCAGTGCCATGGGCCTGGCCAGGGCAGGCTTGTCTGAGCGGAGCGCTGTTCTGCTCTGCACAGGAAACAGCTCTGCACAGCCATCGATCGATGTGCCCCCGCGTGCCCCGCCATAGGGCTGTCCTGGTGTGCTCTGCGCGAGGGGGTACTCTCTTCTGTAAAGCCCCATCCACCTGATCCTGAAACTATACGCAGTACCACCCGTAATTTAGTACTGTAGGAGAATGTGCTCCAAAATTGTCAAATCTCGGCGTAGTTCCGTGTAATCATGGAATACAAAGTCATCTGTAGAGGATTTCTAATTTGAATGAATGCCCCTTTGGTTCTGTCCTTCCGTGATCATCCACCTTACTCCTCTCTATTCGGCTTCCCTCAACCCTACTTTCCTCTTCTTTACTCTGATTTCCTCTCTCTCTCTCTCTCTCTCTCTCTCTCTCTCTCTCTCTCTCTCTCTCTCTCTCTCTCTCTCTCTCTCTCTCTCTCTCTCTCTCTCTCTCTCTCTTCATCATCTTGCAAAAGAGAAAGAAAACTGTAAGAGGCATAGTGAATTCCAGCTTTGGTACTAGTTGTAAGCCCATATTTCAAGACCTAAGATTATTAACACTACCATCACTTTACATCTTTGAAGTTCTCAAACATGTTAAATCGAACCAACACATTTTTAAACTAACCTCTACTGTTCACAGCCTTAATACCAGGCCAAAACTTAATGTAATAATTCCAAAGAAAAATGTAGTGACTGAACTGCTCAGAGAGACGTATCTGACATGGGACCTATACACTTTTTAATAAAATCCCACTTCATAGTAAAACTTTACCTTTAATTCTTTTTTGTCAATCTTTAAAAACAATAATTCACTGTTATTCAGTTACTGTGACGTCACGTTCTTTTTCATGTGAAAAGTGTAACATTGTTTAAAATGTAATGTCACATTCTTTTCAATGCGTGAATCGGCCAGAATATGTGGGCTAAATTTTATTGTCACATTCAAAAGAATGTGACATTAGTATTAAAAGGAATGTGACAGTTTTCACATGAAAAAGAATGTGACGTCACAGTATCTGAATAACAGTGATTGAAGGTGCTTTTTATTCTGTAGAGGAGTTTTCAAATCAACCTCTGTAATATTACCATATGTCTGTGATAACCATTTTATGATGTAATAAAATCAATCAATCAATCAATCAATCAATCAATCAATCAATCAATCAATCAATCAATCAATCTTGCAATCTTTGCGGGCGCGCAGGTGACTTTCACCCCCTCGCCACGCCCACCCCTCCCCGCTACCCTCTGCTGGCGGCTGATTCTGAACAAACGCTTTGTCACACCTCCATCCTTGTTGCACTCATTGTCCACGACCGTGTGGGTGTAACAAGGAGGGAGTTACGAGTACGAGTGCGATCCTCTGAATCAGTCTGCTGTGGGAGCTACGCTGGCGTGGCGCGGGTTTGGCTCTTCTGTCGAGGCCTCTCCTCTCCTCTCGTGTGGCGGCCCAGCCCGGCCTCGGCCCGTCCTCTGCTCGGCCTCGGCCCGGCCCGGCCCTCCCTGCCGCCTCTCTGGGAGCGGAGAGAGCAGCCCATTAGGGGCGGCGGAGGCGGAGACAAGAGGCAGCCGGAGAGCAGGCCCTGCAGCAGGCCCTGCAGGCCCCAGTGCTGGCCCCGGTCCCGGTCCTGGTGCTGTTCCAGGCGGTTCCAGGTCCTGATCCTGGCGTACTGCTCTTGGTCCAGGTCCTTGCTAGAAAAATGCAGAAAGAATGAGCAAAAAAATCAAACTTTATCATAAAGTAGCAGAAATTTTCAATATTTTCTCCGAAAATCGAAAGAAAAAACGAAATAACTTCAAAAAATCAATAAAATCAAACCACAAAAAAATATCATAGTATACACATTCTGTATGAGTGCCCCTCCCCCAATCGGCAGTTACGGTGAGCTTCGTTATTATGCCTCATGTTCGCTCACATTACGGGTATCACGTTATGCATCACGTTATGCGTCACGTTATGCGTCACGTTATGCGACACGTTATGCGTCACGATCGTCCCCCACGCAACGCGCCGACCCACGGGTAATAAGTGTGGGTTCTTGAGACCTCCCTCTGCCCCCCCCTCCCCCTCCCCCCCACTCCCGCCTCTCCTCCCGTTCTCAGAGAAACTCTTTCTACTTGTGATAAACTCGGGCTCGCCGCGCCGCTCGCAGACGCGGTGCGACATAACTCATCTCCTCGTGAGCGGGACTCGGGGCTCGGGCCCCTGCCAAAGACAGGATAGGCAGACCCGCCATGCGCGGCTGTCTAAGTCGTGCCTACGTCCCAGGCGCTCGGAGCGGGGCGGGGCGGGGCGGGGCGGGGCGGGGCGGGGCGGGGCGGGGCGGGGCGGGGCGGGGCGGGGCGTTCAGCGTGACACGCGCACATCAAAGTGTGCCTGGGACGAGGAAGGGGATGACGGCCCCCACAAAATCAATTAAAAAAATAAAATAAAATCAAGAAGAAAAATACAGAAAAATCCGTAAAATCGGGAACAACTGAGAAACATTTTAAAGAGTCAGAAATAGGAGATAAAAGATCAAAATTTATCGGAGAGTGAGAGAAATATTCCTCGAAAAATCAGAAACAAAATCATTGTACACATTTTGTATCAGTGATGCCCTGGGAGATAACTTTTTAAAAAAAATCTTCATACTCGACTCTACTGTGTTGTTCCAGCTACTTCGTGTTTGTGAAAAAGTCTCTCTACCCCCCCCTCCCTTTTTCTGATTCCAAGTGAAATATTTTCTGCCGCTGTTCTCTCGCGGCGCTGCTCGCGCCTGGTGCGACTGGAGCTGGTCTGCCCCGCGTGTCTGCGGCCCGGCCGAAGAAGACGGTACAGTCGATTGCGAAAGTTTTGCAGCGGCGCTGCGCGCGCGATGGTGGCACTGAGACGCTAAAGTTGCACTTTTTTCTCTGTCTCTTTCTCGCTTTTTGTAACCCACCCCGTTCGTCGCCCGCTTTGTTCTTGTGCAACGTTGGCACCCCTGGGCGTGTGTGTGTAAAGGGGGAGGGGGAGAGAGCAGACCGGGCCACTTTGACAAGTTATCTCGATACTGGACGAGCCTGGCCCCCAGCAGCGTGTGAATCAGAACAGGCTTGCCAACTTTTCGGGATTTGCTGGGCAGGGTGCGGGCCGAGGGACCTGCTGCAGCAGGCCTGCAAGGCTGCCAACAGGGAATTTGCGCGGGGAAATAAGGACAGTTGTTCGCAGTCTCTCTCCTTCCCCCTCATATTCCCTATACTGCATCTCTCGCCACTGTGGTCGCCCTCTCCGCCTCTCCGCCGCGCCCCGAACCCTCCCCGTTCGTCCACAACGCCTATACCACCCGCATGCCCATCAGTTAACGTCAAAGTTAGCGCCAGGTTCATTTTTCACAGCTCATCTGGGACAGGGATGACCGACCTCACCTCCCCGCAGGAATCACGACCGAACAACCCGGCGCCCGCGCCTGGCCCCGGCCCGCAGCCCCCCTCCCCTCCCCTCCCCTCCCCTCCCCTCCCCTCCCCTCCCCTCCCCTCCCCTCCCCTCCCCTCCCCTCCCCTTGTTACACCGACCTATAGCCCTGCACCCTTCCTTGATATGAAAAGAATTAGGTGAATGATCTTGTGCCCTTGGCGTGGACATGGCCTAGGATGTCGAGGACTGCGCTGCCGCACTGGTAAAACAAATTTCTAGTTCTGCACGTCAATTGGAGTTTAGTTTAAAACGTGCAAACGTTGCACACTTCAAGGTGTCGAGCTTAACTAAACGTCATTTGGAGTGCATTGTTTCGACACTTCCGAAACGTTCTATAAACTGCACACCATTTCGTATGCAGTTACTCGACGCCTGCCATGGCTTCCCAATAGCTGGTGCATATGTGTCCAAGTGTGCAAACATTCGACACTTGCGAGACGTTTAAAGTTTAGACGTTATTGTAATGTCTAGGAAAACTCGACACCATGTAATGTGCAAAGTAGTGAAAATCACACTTTAAGTGTGCAAAGTTGCACATTTGTTTTACCAGTGCGGTGGTAGCGATTGGAAGCAAACGACCATCGCCACCGCTATCCCCACTCCCACCCCTACACCACGGAAGGGCGAGGCACGGGGGAGCGGGATATCGGAAAAGCACAAAGGGGTTTGGGTTAGACCTCGATGTGTGTGGGTTTTTGTGTAAGAGGGAGGGAGGGAGGGAGGGAGGGAGGGAGGGAGGGAGGGAGGGAGGGAGGGTGAGAGAGGGAGGGAGGGAGGGAGGGAGGGTGAGAGAGAGAGAGAGAGAGAGAGAGAGAGAGGGGGAGAACGGAAGTTGTGACCGGGTATAGGCCCTCCTGCTGCGCCAGATGCGTCCAAAACAAGGACGGGCATCGCATCTCAATGCGAAGTGCTGCTTGGTTCGGCCGGATACACCCTGCTCTCTCTCTCCCCCCCCCCTTTTCTGTGCTCCTCCGTTTCCGCGCCCACGGTGAGGTAGCCACACTGTTCAGCGTGCTGTAGAGTGTGTCCAAGGGGCATGTATTTCTGCGTACACTTGCCTTGTATTTCTTTTATTTCTAATATATATTTTGGTATTTTTCTCGTATTTTTGTTGAGTATTTCTATGTATTTCTGTGTATTGCAGAGTATTTCCTTGTATTTTTAGTGTATTTCTAGAAATACACAGGTATTTCTTTGTACAAGTTTTTTTCTAGTTGGCCGCCCCTCGAGTGTGTCCGAGTCGAATCGATCCCAATGAGAATTTAAACGCACTCTTATCTAACGCATGACCTCGACTGACGCACACGGCTTGCTTGGTGTTGATGGCAGACTTGCTCTCCCAGTCGCGCGTCTGGGCCTCTGTCGCCCATATAAGCATGTTACGCGATGTATTTTGCATAGGCTTCAACTGCAGAATGAACGAAGTCAAGTCCTCTCCTTTGCCTTCTGCGACGCTTATATCTCCCTTGAACGCGCAGCACGCTTCGTCCATCCGGATTTCCCCCTTTTTTTTCTCTCCCTTTTTCTTTATCGCCAATAACCTGTTGATTTACCGCCGCAACGCTACGCGTTGGGCTCGCCCCAGGCAGGCGCCGCTAGGCGGGGGCGGGTGACAGGGTGGGGCGGGGGCGGGCGCGGCGGGCGCGGCGGCGGCCCTGGCGGGTGGGGGCGGGGCGGGGCGGGGCGGGGCGGGGCGGGGCGGGGTGGGGTAGTCGTCACGCACGCCTCACGCCGCCCCGCGCGCGCTGTGTCCACCCCATGCCGCCGCGTGGTGGCCACGTGAGGCGGGCGGGGGTGGGGTGTGGCGTCCTGGTCCGGGCCGATTCTTCGCCCCGCCCCGCCCCGCGCCGCGCCCCGCCCCGCCCCGCGCCCGCGCCCCGCCCCGCGCCCCGCCCCGCCCCCGCGCCCCGCCCCGCGCCCCGCCCCACCCCGCGCCCCGCCCCGCGCCCCGCGCCCCGCCCCGCGCCCCGCCCCGCGCCCCGCCCCGCGCCCCGCCCCGCCCCCGCGCCCCGCCCCGCGCCCCGCCCCGCGCCCCGCCCCGCCCCGCGCCCCGCGCCCCGCGCCCCGCGCCCCGCCCCCGCGCCTGCTCTCGGGTCGCACCTTTGCTGCTCGGACAGAAACAGGCGGCCTGAGCGGCGGGTCGGGTCGGGCGGGCTCTCCTGAGGAGGGAGGAGGATCCACCGAGCTGTCACCCCCCACCCCCCACCGCCTCTGCCTCTCCGTTTAAGCCCCGCCCCGCCCCGCCCCGCCCGCGCTGTTGCCCGACCGGCTGGCTGACGCGGCAACGTCGCGTCCTTCCCTCCCGGCCCGGCCCCGCCGGCCCCGCCGGCCCCGCCCCGGTCCGCTTCGCCCAGCCAGCCGCTCGCCAAAAGGGTGGTTGGTTCGTGTCGTGCAGAGGGTAAACTCTTATGGGAGAGCTTGGAGCGCTGCCGCGAGTGTTGCGGTAGCCGCGGTAGCGCGGCCCCCAGATGCTGTAGTGCCCAGGGGCGTACTGGGTAGGTGAGCGCCCAGTCGGGGTTTTAGACACAGGGGCCCGGAATTGCCTATCTTCCAGGGGCAAAAACTAATTTTACTGCGTTAAAAAAAAAAAACTTCTGTAGTATGTAGTGTGCATAAATGCATATTCGATAGATAAATCACAAGGCATCTGCAATTGACATTTATTAGGCATTATTAATTAACCTAATAAAGTAGTAGGCGTGACAACTCCACAGAGGACTTAGCATATTTATCAAGGATATGTTCAGGATCTAAATTGTCAGATGTTTCGGCCGGGTGCACGGTAAAGGGCTGGTGCCGTCCTGGGCTGGGCGCTGGGCCCCCTTCGAACGGGTGCCGGGGGCAGGGGCCCATGGTCCATAGGGGCCGGCCGGGGGCTCAGCCCTGCGGGCCCAGCCGGTTCGCCGGGGCCCTGGGCCCTGCGGGCCCAGCCGGGTGCCGGGTCGCCGGGGCCCTGCGGGCCCCGGAGGGGGGCCCAAAAGGTACTCCCGGAGGGGGGGGCCCGGTCGGGATTTCCCGACCCCCCGACCGGGCCAGTACGCCCCTGGTAGTGCCGACCCCTTCACTCCACCTACACCTGTCAGCAGCTGTCGTGAGGGTGAGCCTGAGCCACAGCCAGCGCGCCGGTCCCGCCGACTTTGCAATGGGTAGCGTCAGCTGCTGGTAAACCGATCTTCCGTTCCTGGGTTCGACCGCTAGCCCTGCTCTGCAAACTCAAGTGTGAGACAGTATCACACTTTTTACTGCAGTACCACTGTGTCTCACACTTTCAAAAACTATTTTCTGTCGTTGAATACCAATCACGTTTTGAAGAACAGCATCAGTTTTGGTTCAAAATCCCGGTTAATACGAGCTACCATGTGATGGGGTTCTGATCGCAAACAACAACGTTCCTATACATTTTCGAAACCATTAATTTACGATTATTTAATGTATTGTTGTTCCAAACCCCATCACATGGTAGCTCGTTTTAACCGGAATTTTCAACCAAAGCTGATCCTGTTCTCTAAAACGTGATTGCTATTCAACGACAGAAAATAGTTTTTGAAAGTGTGAGACACAGTGGTACTGCAGTAAAAAGCGTGATACTGTCTCACACTTAAGTTTGCAGAGTGGTTTTTATTATTACAAGGTAGACGCACGTTAAAACCGTGAAAAGCTGAGCTAAAAGTGCGTCTACCTTGGCCTGCGGCGCGCTAAGGTTAACAGTTAATAATACAGATTTCGATTCGTCGACTATCACTAAGTTGTTTGCTCAAACCAAGTTACGATGGCAACACTGATGTTTCCTCATCTCACGTCTCACATCTCACATCACGGCTCGCCCCGGCCGCCCCATGGCGCATGCTGACAGGGCTGAGCATTTAAATTTAAATTTGAATTTAAATTTAGCTCAGCCAATTATTATTATTATTATTATTATTATTATTATTATTATTATTATTATTATTATTATTATTATTATTATTATTATTATTATTATTATTATTATTATTATTGTTATTATTATTATTTTTATCATCATCATCATCATCATCATCATCATCAATCATCATCATCATCATCAATTATCATCATCAATTATCACCATCATTATCATCATCAATCATCATCAATCATCATAATCATCATAAATCATCATAATCATCATCATCATCATCGTCTGAATGCTGTGAGCAAAAGTTGACACTGTCTGAGGCCGTTCTTTCACTCTCGAACATTGTCGCCGAAATATACCGTTCAGTCTCCTCCCTGCCCGCCCACCCCCCCTCTTTGCCTTCTGGGCTGGTTTGCTTTTGGCTGTTTCTGCTCCAGCCTGGCCTCGGCCTCTCACAGCAAGGCGCTACCCTCTGCGCACCTACCCCACCCATCTGTCTGTCTGCACTCGAAATCTTATACAAAGAATTTAATTTTGTTATACGAAAAGAAGCGTATTAGATTGCAAAGATTTTTTCTTTCCAAGATTTTCCTTTATTGTATCACAAAGAAAATTTGGCTTTGTATTACGGTTGCACAGAAGTCTTTGTACTACAAGAACTGTCTTTGTAAGAATTTTAGTGTGTCTGTCTGTATCCCTCCCCCCCCCCTCTCTCTCTCTCTCTCTCTCTCTCTCTCTCTCTCTCTCTCTCTCTCTCTCTCTCTCTCTCCCCCCCCCTCTCTCTTTCCGTCTTTATTTTTGGTTGAACCTCTCCTCCACACCACCGTGGCTGTTGTGCTGGGCTTGCTGCAGGCTACAGGGCCTGCCCCGGCCTGGCCTGGCCCCCGGCCCGGCTCACCCGCAGGCTGCTGGCTCTCCCGCCCACGTCCTTGTCGCACTCATGGAGCCCCGCCATCCTCAACATTAGGGCACCGCCATAGGTGCGACAAGGGCGGAGGTACGAGACCGATCTTCGGAATCAGCCTGCTGAGGGAGGGAGAGAGGGGGGGGGGTAATGTTGTGCGACGCCTGCGATAAGATAATCAACACCCCTGCTCCACGCCCGCGCGCGTGTGTGTATGTGTGTGTGTGTGCGTGTACGTGTGCGATATGGTTATGGGTGTGGGTGAGCAGCGCGACGGGGCAGATTATAGTGAGGGCGGGTGGAGAGTGTTCGAGTGCCGGGTGGAGGGTAACTACAAAACTACCCCGTTCTGGTTCAGCCCTTCCTTTACCTCTTCCTGCCGTAACCCCCTTATTGAACAATCCCCAGGGAGAGCGGGCCGGGTGCTGCGTGCGATAGTATCGCCGTGGTGGGATCGTTTAAACATTGACAGAGCATTTAATGGAACAAGGTTCATTTCTCCCACTTGTTTCCCAACCCAACGCGAAATTTGTAATCAATTTGTTATCTATTTATGCATTTTGGGACATGTTACCATGTGCTGCGTATAACTATAGTTTTGCTTTGCTTATTAATTATTAATTAATTATTAATCGCGCGCACATTCACCGAGGAGAGTGGAACTGGAAACTATACGCCGGTATAATCAATAAGAATACGAAACAATATCAAAACAATACGTGACAATAACGCGACAAGGACAATTTTAAAAATGAAGTTTCTATTTTCAGCGTTTTAGAAAAAATATAAACATTATGACCTGTCATCATCCATCACCTGATGTCATTATTAGCCGTTTGGCAATGTCATCTCTTTAAAAGCTCATTTACCTCAAAAATTTGTCCGAAACTGTGATAATGTCCAATTGTGTTGAGAATCATGTGGACACGTTTTGGGCCTGTTCCATACCCCTCGCATTTCACGTTGTTTTTGAAACAAAATGAATAAAACCGTTTTAGCCGTAACCATCACAGTGTCGCAATGACCGACCCCTGTGATCGCTGCGCCAACACGCCGCACCATTAGCGTCCCGGCATGGCGCTGCATCCGCAGGCCTATCTCGACTGCTGCACGCCCAACGACCAGCACCACCCCACCCCGCCCCACCCGGCCCGGCCCGGCCCCGCCCAGCTCCACCCCGACCCACCCCGCCCCGCCCTCCCCGCCCCGCCCTCCCCGCCCCGCCTTACCCCGCCCCAACCCTCCATGGAACGCAATGAACACATTTGCAGTTGAAAAGGCCCGCGCGCGCGCGCTGCGGGTGCAAGGGGCAGGAGGTGTACGGGGTGGGGGTTATCTCTTTGAGACGTGGAGGCAGGCGTGGCGCGGTGCGGTTGCACGGGGGAGAGACAGACGAGGGGGAGGGGGATGAACACTCACACAAAATATGTTCAATAATTTTTTTTGTTTACTTCTTTTCTAAAATTCTTCTTTTGATTTTTTCAAGGAAAATTTCTGTCACTTTTTGATAAATTTTGTTCTTTTACCCCCATTTCTGAATTTTTTCAACTCTATATCGCTTTTTCTCGATTTTTCGGATTTTTCTGTGTCTTCCTTCTTGATTTTATTTTGATTGTTTTATTTTTGTTTTTTGTTTTTTAATGATTTTGTTTATGCTGTACAATGATTTTTCGAAGTAGCTCCCTTCTCGTGCCTGCTGAAAGAATGACGGTAAAAGATTTGGACGATCGTGATGACACCCCTTCTCTTGTAACTCCTCTATACACGTTAAACTTTTTACTAAGCTCCATATCGTAGTGAGGGACGACTCGACCAGGCCTGTGCTGTTGTAGTGCGCGGCATATACCTTTTTTGTTTAGTGACGCTAAACTTTTTTGAGTACTGGTCGAAACTTTTTCTTTGAAATACAAACGAAATGTTAGGAAAAATACAACAGCACAGCCCCCTTCGTACTTTACAAGAGATAGGGAGGAAGAGACGAGGGAAGAGATCTCTCGGTAAAAAGTTTTGCGTGAGGCTTAATGCGTTAACTCTTTAAAAAATAAAATAAAATGCAATAACACTGTACGCATTTTCCTTGCAACACAGCCCCTAATTTTCTCTGTCTAACTCTGTTCGTACTCTGTCCGCAGGTGTCGCCCAGGCCCGGGATGAGCGCGTAGGGGCGGCACGGGGCCGGGGAGGGGAGGGGAGGGGTGGGGCGGGGCGCACTGGGCCCCCGCTGCCCCGCTGCTCCCGCCTAGGCCGCATTGACGCCCTCGCGGGAAGCTCCCGGTCACGCCACTCTGGTGAGTACTCTGCTGCAGCCGAGGGGAAAACCTGCAAATCAGGGAAAAGTCAGGCTGTCAGCTACGCGGCGAAAGTCGCTGCACGGTACAAACAATGTCTGATTTTTTGAGGGAAAAGGGAAAACTTTCAAAACCTTTTTATACTTTGAGGAAGTCTCCTCAAAATTTCCAGAGATTTGCCTTATTTTTTGAGGAGTCTTCCTCAAAATCTGAGGGGTAGGCGTATTCCTCAAATTACGGAAGCTTCTCAAAGTTTTCCCTTTTTCCTCAAAAAATCAGACATTGTTTTTACCGTGTGCAAGCTACAATGATGCGCCCTGATTTAGGAAAACCGGCACTCCGATATGGAGAACACGACAACAAGGATTATTAATTAGTTTCGTGGGGACAAGGTGGGGTATTACAGAAGAATTTTGTGGAATTTACAGTGCTTAAAACCCCCAGATTTTAAAAAATAAATTACATTGAAGATATTTTGGGAAAATTCCAGATATTTCATGGAGATTACACGTGCATTTGTATAGACAATGACAATATTACTCCTGTGGTGGCCCGCTCGGCCCTGATACACATCGCATAGCTTATTCACCGCCAGGGTTTGACAGTGCGTAGCCGTTCTTTTCCCTTTTGCCCGCCTCCATCCCGAATTGATGTTTGCGTTTTCACTCAGCTTCGTGGGTCCCCGGCCCAGCAGCTTCCGATCGGTGGCAAAAGGGATGACCCGCCGCATGCGACGCACCCCTCCTCTCTCCCCCTCCCCTTTATCCCCTCCTCGCTCTCCGTCCAATCCCCTAGAATCCCCCATCCCATTCACCGCAAGCCACAGCGATCCCCTCTGGCAGAGTGTTGCAAACAAAGGGGTTGAAATAAGGCAGAAAGAAACGACCATTCACTTGCCCTTCTTTGTGTGTGGCCCAAATGGACCGTCGGGGTGGTGGGACGGGGCTGGCTGGGCCCGCGGCGGCCCGGCACATCGACTGGCCGTGCGTGGCAAGGCCTGCCTTGCCTGGGCGGCCCATCCGAGGGGCCCTTCACTATAAACTCAAGCATACACCGATTTTTCTAACTTTTCTAGTTTTTTGAGATTTTCCTTGATTTTTACTGATTTTTTTCTATTTTTTCCCCAGATTTTTCTTTTGATGTTTGCTTGATTTTTTTTTATGAAGGGCTCTTTGGGCCTGCTTACACCACTATAAACTGCTCGAATGACCTCGCTATTCAAACGTTTCGTCTGCCGCGTTGTCTCTGTCCGTCAGTGCGATACCTTTGCTTATTGCGCTGGACTGGCTGAGGCAAGTTGGCAAGTTTTCACGCCTATTATATTTTCCCTTATTTTCCCGCTTCCCCTACTCTAAAAATTGTAGAAGCAAGGTTGCTCATTAGCGATGCCTGCACCGCCCCCCCCCCACTCGCTTCTTCCCCCCTCCAACACCACTCACTACTTCTTGGGAGAGTGAGCCCCGAGCCAAACTCCTCCTTTCTCCCCTTCTTCCTGCCCTTCTCCCTCTCCTTCCCTATCTCTCTCGCTCTCTCTCGTCCTAACCTCGTACCCACAAACGTATTAAGGCCAGACCACCCCGGGAGCCGCACAGCCACGACACGGCCGTAAAAGGAGGATACAAAAATATGGTTCATGGGGGGGGGGAGGAGAGAGAGGGAGAGAGAGAGAGAGAGAGAGAGAGAGAGAGAGAGAGAGAGAGAGAGAGAGAGAGAGACAGAGACAGAGACAGAGACAGAGACAGAGACAGAGACAGAGACAGAGACAGAGACAGAGACAGAGACAGAGACAGAGACAGACAGACAGACAGACAGAGGGGGGAGAGGGGGTAGGGAAAAGGGAAGAAAATAACAGAGCAAAATTGTTGTCTCTGAAGTGGCCTCGCGGTCGGACGGACATGTGTAAGCCCCTCTTGTCCCCGTGGCGTGCCGCGCTCTGACCTAGCTCTCGCCTCACCTCGCGATCCCCTCTTCAGTCTGAGCTGCGGCCCCCGCCGCCCCCGCCGCCCCCGCCGCCCCCGCCGCCCCTGCCGCACCCCGAGCCGCTCCTCCTGTGGGCTCGACTCGGCGGCGGCCTCGGCTCTCCGACCCCTGGCCCGGGCCGGGCCCACAGCACTGCCCTAGCCAGCCACCCCTCGGGGCCGGGCGTGGCGGGGCGTAGCGCAGGGCAGGACGAGGCAGGTCGGACCGGATATTGGATCCCTAACGCAGCTACACTGGGAGTGACGCGCCCTCCCCACCCACACTCCCCACGCTACCCCACCTCGCCCCGCCCCGTCGAAAAATGATGCCGCGCCGACCATCGCAGGCACACCGCCAAGCACAAATACTGACCCGAAGGGAAAGGGAAATTTTGTAGTGTATTGTTCTCAGGGAATGCGTTTTGTTTTTCACGATTCAGGACTGGAGTGGGGAATTTCCGGGAATTTCCGGCAGGATGAACAAATCCGCAGAAAATACTTAGTTGAATGTTCCAAAAAACTTGAATTTTAAAGGAACGTTCATACAATAAATGTCCAATACCCTGTTTGCGTATACACGGAAAAACTAGGACCGTAGCTAGCCGCTTCGGAGGACGCAAATCTAGCACCCTTGCAATTTATTTACCTCTTGTTCAAAGGGAGCTAGCTATACAGCTGATATATTTGCTGCGCAGCTATTTAGCTGTCCAGCAATTCTCTTTTTTTAGCATGTAGGAATGTTTACCTAGGCGCTCTTAAAAAAAAAAAAGTAGCTCCAGAGCTAGTAACGTAGCTCAGCAGACATTTTTTTTTGTTTCTGTTTTATTTTTTGTAACGTCGGGTATATCTTACTCCCAATAATGCCGCACCGGCCGTCTGTTTCGTTCGTTTATTTTCACAGCAGGTAAAACGCTTCCGGGTCGAGCCAAGCCGCGCTGAGAATGCTGCTGAGCAGGAATTTAATAATAGCCATGGAGACATTGCGATGTGGCCGTACCGTCCCGTCCCGGCCCACTTTGCTCGTACCCGCCTCGCCCCGCCCCGCCCCGCCCCGCCCCGCCCCGCCCCGCCCCGCCCCGCCCCGCCCCGCCCCGCCCCTCTCCGACACGCCCCACTGCGTGGTGCGCTGCGCCAGCACTTGATTACACTTCGCTTGGTTCATCACTCCTCGTATTTGCGCTAAATCCGGCTCGGGGCGGGGCGGGGCGGGCGGGTCGGATAGCCGCACACTGGTGGGTGTGGTGGTGGGCCAGCACCAGGCCATAGCCTGCCAAAACGGTGGGGCGGGCGGTCGCGGCAGCGGGCGCAGCGGGGTGGGCAGCGGGAGCCGGAAAAATAAAAAAGAAAAAAATATATCAAAAAATGTGAGGAGGAAAAAGAAGAGCAATCTCCGCCATTACTCATCTTTGTGCCTGGCTGGCACTGGACTGGGCTGGGCCGGGCGGGCCGGGCAGCGCCAATGACGTGATAACACACCCCACCCACTGTGTCCGAGGCATCAGAAAGTCTTTGCTCTATTGCTCTCACTCACTCACTCACTCACTCACTCACTCACTCACTCACTCACTCACTCACCCACCCACTCACTCACTCACTCACTCACTCACTCACTCACTCACTCACTCACTCACTCACTCACTCACTCACTCACTCACCCACTCACTCACTCACTCACTCACTCACTCACTCACTCACTCACTCACTCACTCACTCACTCACTCACGCACGCACGCACTTGTCAGGAGGAGAGTAAGCTGCGTTCGAGCCTGCCTATAACAGGCTACCGCTGGAGCCACGTGTTCTCGCGTTCTTATTTGACTGTGGTTAGCCGGCCCTCCCCCTCCCCCTTCTGCCCGCTGCCCCCCTTCCAGCCTACCCTGCCTACTTCCTACCCCACTACCCCCACCTCCCCGACCAATGCGTGGAAGGGGCGTGTGGGGGTGGGTGGGGGTGCGAACGAACCCCGCCCCACCCCACCCGGTGCGGCACTCACTGCAGACACCCGCGCCGGCCCGCGCCTCTCTCTCTCTCTCTCTCTCTCTCTCTCTCTCTCTCTCTCTCTCTCTCTCTCTCTCTCTCTCTCTCTCTCTCTCTCTCTCCTTCGGAGGGCGTTATAAGAATATTCCCGCGCCGCGCTGGGTCTGCCCGCCCATGTCGCGCATGCGGTGCACTCGTGCTCAGCCGCTCAGCCCCGCTCAGCCCCTGCTGCGGCACTTTGCACGGATTTTCACTCCATTTCCCGGCATGGGTGCTGCGCGCTCTGGCGGTGCTGGTGCTGGTGGTCCCGGGGCGGGGCGGGGCGGGGTGGGGCGGCTGCTGATCAAACACGGCCAGACTGCGCGGCGGCCCCCGGCCCCGGCTGCCTAGCACTCCCGCACTCCCGCACTACTGTCTCGTCCCCTCCCCCCCTTCCCCCTCTATCTATTCCTCTCTCTCTCGCTTTCCCACCGTGTGTTGCGGTAAATGAACGGCACGCAAATAGCCTCTCTATAACCTGTCCGTGTGTAGTTCTCAGCGTGCTCCCTGTGACCCCGCTTCCTGACCCGGCATCCCCTTCCCTATCGCGCTCCCTTCGCTCCCGCCCCGCCCCCGCCCTCACCCCGCCCCGCCCCCGCCCTCACCCCGCCCCGCCCCCGCGCTCCCATCACAACCCCTAGTCTACCTTCCTTACGGTGTATTTATAGACTCCATGGCGCCGCTCCTAATCATGTCACAAGCAGTGTGTCGAGGCGTGGTGAGGAGAGGTGGTGCGGTGGGGTGGGGTGGGGTGGGGTGGGGTGGGGTGGGGTGGGGTGGGGTGGGGTGGGGTGGGGTGGGGTGGGGTGGGGTGGGGTGGGGTGGGGTGGGGTGGGGTGGGGTGGGAGCGGGATCGTGCCAGGCTGCGGCTGCACAGGACCAGCGCGACGCCCTTCGGCCTCCCTGCTTCTTGTTGGAACGGAGACAATCTCCCCCTTCCCGGCCGGATGGCCGGGCGGAGCGGGGCGGGGCGGGAATGGCCGGGCTCTGGTTGGGCCCCCCTGATCCTGATCCCGCCGTTTGCGTCTGCACAGCAACACTGCTGGGCGACACGTTCTTGCCCCTGTTTCGAGTTCCCACCCCCCTCCCCTCTTTTTGTATCTCCCAACCGGTGTTCCAGAGAACACGTAACGGTGAGTGGGTTCGCCTACCCGCTCCACGCCCACGATCCAGCCCTGCCCAGCCCACCCTCGGTAGGCCGCACCAAAATTTTTTTTTTTCCGGAACGTGGCCTTTTTTCGATAGATAATGAGTAGAAACGTTGACCTGCGAAGTATGGGCGCGCTGCGACAACTCTAACCCGGTGCGCACAGCGATTTTCTGTCCGGGGCCGAGCGGCTCCATCAGGTGCTCCGCGCGGACCACCGACTTTGAGGCCCCGCTGCTCGCGAACGGTGCGGCCGAGGTGCGCGACCCGGGGCTCCTCGTGATCCCCAAGGGGTCTACTTTCTGTCACTCACGTCCAATCCGCTGCGTCGCGACCCCCCGCGAGTACACTGCTCAAAACATTTTCGAGCGCGCAAATACCATTTCGGCGAGATTTCTAGAAAACGAGTCGTGCGATTCGAGTCGTTCCTGCACGCGCGCGTTCTCTACCCATAGGGGTACCAGAGGCCCAAATGGCTTCCACCGGCGCCACCTGCATCACCGCGAAAACATCGAAAATGTTGATCCGGCCGGGCGGCGCTCGTTCGAATCCAGCGCGGGAGCGCCCGCCCGGGCCGGCTGGGCTCGACACGGCCCGGTCACACTCTTTATTTAGCAGATAATATCATGAAACAGAACAGTTTTTGAAGCGATAACTTTACAGAACTTACAAAATATATGTTGCAAAATACGTTGTTGACTCTCCAGAGCATATAACGACGCGAATAGTCTTCTACTGAGACAGCGGCCGGGCCGTGTCGAGCCCAGCCGGCCCGGGCGGGTGCTCCCGCGCTGGATTCGAACGAGCGCCGCCCGGCCGGATCAACATTTTCGATGTTTTAGCGGTGATGCAGGTGGCGCCGGTGGAAGCCATTTGGGCCTCTGGTACCCCTATGGGTAGAGAACGCGCGCGTGCAGGAACGACTCGAATCGCACGACTCGTTTTCTAGAAATCTCGCCGAAATGGTTTTTGCGCGCTCGAAAATGTTTTGAGCAGTGTACTCGCGGGGGGTCGCGACGCAGCGGATTGGACGTGAGCGACAGAAAGTAGACCCCTTGGGGATCACGAGGAGCCCCGGGTCGCGCACCTCGGCCGCACCGTTCGCGAGCAGCGGGGCCTCAAAGTCGGTGGTCCGCGCGGAGCACCTGATGGAGCCGCTCGGCCCCGGACAGAAAATCGCTGTGCGCACCGGGTTAGAGTTGTCGCAGCGCGCCCATACTTCGCAGGTCAACGTTTCTACTCATTATCTATCGAAAAAAGGCCACGTTCCGGAAAAAAAAATTTTTTGGTGCGGCCTAACCCTCGGCTGTGCACAGCATGCTGTTACGCGCTCTCTGAAATACCCGGTGTCAGGTGTCACGCTCTTTGAACCTCTATAGCCTATAGGGTTGATGTCACTGGCGCCGAGAGTATAAACTCTAAACCCTTCTGCACGATTCTCTCAGCCTTATGCACAATTTTCTACAACCATAGTTATGCACCAAATTTTATGCATAACTATGTACACATTGTGCATAATTCTGCACAAGTTTGTGCATAAGAAACAGAGTTAAGCATAATTTTGAAGGAAAAATTGTGCATAGTTATGCACTGAAAATCTACGAGTCATAATTCTCGCCCCCATACGAGTGAGAATTTGAGGGCAATTTTATTACTCTCTGGAGAGTGAGAATTTTTTTCCTCGCTCTTTATGAGAAAGAATTTTGAGACCTCGCCCTAATGAAGTGAGAATTCGTGCTCAAATTAAGTGAGGTTAAAAAAATCCTTACTCAAATAGAGCGAGGCTCAAAAATATCTCGCTCGAAAAGAGTGAGGTTAAAAATTCTCACTCGAATTAAGCATGGAAAAGTGGGTCGCCTCTAGTATCTCTACTAGAAACACCTCTAATTTTGATTAGAGGTAAATTTACCTCTACGGCAATATACCTCTAATAATATTGCTGCGAAAATACATCTACAAGATTTACCTCTACGGTTAGGAGTAAAACACAGAGTTGGGAATTTACCTCTAAAAAGTTTCAGGAGTAAAAACTCTCCTACTGTGTTTTACATGTAAACCTTGACGCGGCGTAATCACGGCTACGTCAGTTACCTCTCTACACTTGAGATGAAAATTGCGCAGTTCGGGAAAGGCGTGCAACGGTCACCCGGCGAGAGCCGCTGTTGTCGAAATAGGTTCTGTGAGAGATGGGTCCAATTCATCTAAAGAAAATGCTTTTAAAAGAATTCATATCGCTAATTTCCATCTAAGTATTTTCAATCTAACAGAATACGGCAAAATTTCCATTTAAGAGAAATGCTTCTAGTTTTTAGAGGCAAACTACTCGAATACAGCAAGAAGTGAAAATCTTTGTAAGACCAACCAGAGTTTTGCTTCTAAGAAAAATCAGTGGATGCATCTAACGAATACACCTCTACAAAAATAACCGTAATTTGACCTCTAATGGATTTGCATCTAAAAAGAGGAGTGTTTTACCTCTAACATATTTGCATCTAATGAAATAACAGAATACTAGGTATCTGAAAAACCCCGAGAAAGTTTTCTCCAGCCCTTTGGTGGCCCCTGCCCTTCGGAGCACATGGGTTGTCCGACCTTCTTTTTGTCCAGCCTCGGGAATTTTGCGCCCGCCACCGTCACACGTTTCTTTTCGTCCGACCTGGTACCCAGGGTGTGATAGTTATTTTTTTTTTGTCCGACCTCGTTTTGTCCGACCCCAACGAACCGTAAGAGTCGCCTGCTGTCCTCTGCGATTGCAGCTCGATTGTCCAACCTTATGATTTCCTCAAAATCCAAAAAAGTGCCTTGCTTTTTTCTGACCTTGTTTACACGGGTGAAGTGGAGAAGGAATGGGTATCATGGTCGGAGCACTCCTAAAATTCATTTTTAATTTTTTTATTTTTAAAGAGCTATTTAAAAAAAAAATTGAAAAATTGGTAGGCCCCTACCTAACTCGCAACCTGCGAGCCCCGCCTGCTTAACTTCGGAGTTCTGATGGGATCCGGTGTGTTCCAGGCGACCGCCACCCCGCGGGCACGAGAAGTCCTCTCCGCTTCGGGGAGAGTCCCCGCTTAAGGCTGGCGGCCTGTCAGGCCCGCCGTACTACCCTATTTAAACAGCGCCTTGAAGCCGTAGGTAGCATTTCGGACCAACGACTGGGCACCACCGGACCGCATGACCGGTCAGTGGGAGGTAGAGGCAAGGCAGGACGATAGAGGGGGAGAAAAGCAGAAAGAGAAGTTTTTGCGGAAGAGTAAGCGTACGGTTGGTTAGACCTGTACTGACCCGCTCCCGCACAGGTCATGGAAAAGCTGTTTACTAAGGAGCCAGATTCATAGGCCTTACTTCCCCACGAGGGACCACCCCCCGTGGCATGGGACGGAACTTCCTGACAACTCGCTTTCGCTGCCAGTGAAGAACCTACCTGGGAATGGAACCCAGGCCCCAAGTGCCGAGTCTCATGACACCCCGCGGCTTTCGTGGTACTAAGACCACTAGACCGTCGGCGATTCCACGAGGGAGCTCCGTTGAAATGGGGGGTTTGAATTCCACGCCAAGCTGCTGTCCTCGGAAAAATTTATATTTTATCGCAAGATTTGAACCTGGGTTCTGCGGCCCCCGGAGCATCTCTCTGCCGGCACGGCTACGACGCCATGATAATAGAAGTCGGCTTTCCACTAGGGGTGACGCTGCGAAGAGCCGTAGTCGCCGACGAACCTGTACCGGTGGCGTCATCAGTACGCCTGCTCTCCTTGCTGGGACAGCCCAGCCGCGTGGCGACTTTGGTATCCACATCGGCACCGTTAGGAGTTCTGGGTGGGCATAGGTTCGAATACCGATCACAATATTTTTTTTTTTCGAAGTATAGCTGCGCATGAAATGCGGTGAGTTGCGGCTCGAGACGCTTGACGCGAGACGCCAGAAGCCAAAAAAGCGCGAGACGCTTGACGCGAGACCCCCAAAAAAGCGCCTGACGCTTGACGCGAGACGCTTGACGCGAGACACGAGACGCGTGGTGCCAAAAAAGTGACAGACGCGAGACGCTAAGTAGATAACTCCCTGGCAACACTGCTGGAGATGCTACAAGCAACGCGCTGTTCAGACTTCAGGGTCGACGCGAAGGTCGACACCATGTCGCCACCAAGTCGGCAGTCCGGTTCCGGTCTTTAGCGCTTGTACGATTATCACTTGGCTTGTCCGTAGGTTTTATAAAACAATAAATTTAACAAAAAGAGAAAGATACTCTAATTCTCACCCGAGCGGTCTGGCCGGAAATGTTCGTTCGTTTGTCTGTCAGTCAGTCAGTCAGTCAGTCAGTCAGTCAGTCAGTCAGTCAGCCAGCCAGTCAGTCAGTCAGTCAGTCAGTCAGTCAGTCAGTCAGTCAGTCAGTCAGTCAGTCAGTCAGTCAGTCAGTCAGTCAGTCAGTCAGTCAGTAAGTCAGTCTGGAAGCGTGAGATCTGTGCCCGTTCTCCTCGACCTTCCTGCATCGCCCTGCCGGCCTGCCGGCCTAAATATATCAGCCATGCACACAGGCTGCTTCTGCTGCTGTTCGATGGAACACGAGGAGCAGGGGGTGGAGGGGATGGGAGAGGGAGGGAGGTAGGAGATATAGGTAGGCTGCGTGCAACAGTGCCCCACCCTCCTCCTCTCCCTGACCTGATTCTCGTGCAGGAGGCGGGGTCTGGCGCGGGGTGGGGCCAGCGGGGCGGGGAGTTAAGTGACGCCGTATAATTATGCGCAAACAATTCGTGCACAGTCACTTGCAGCACCCCGCCCCGCCCCGCCCGCCCCGCCCGCCCCGCCCCGCCCCGCCCGCCCCGCCCGCCCCGCCCGCCCCGCCCGCCCCGCCCGCCCCGCCCGCCCCGCCTCCAGCCCACTTACATGAAGCCGCCGCGGCCGCCGCCGCCGCTGCCCCAGTACAGCCACCGCTGCTTTTTGCAAAGGAACAACGCCCTGAGCTCTGGCGGCGCGGCAGGGGGCGCCGCGTGGCCAGGCTGGCACACTACAGCACTCTTTAAAACAGTTTCGCGCTATGCACGCCTATGCTCGAAACTGGAATGAAAAGAGGGCACTCTTCTGTTGTAAAGATATCCCCCCCCCCCCCGTAACTGCTCTCTAGCTCTCTAAAGCCCATTCTGGCTATCGTAAAAAAAATTTTTTTTTTTTGCAATTGAGTCATTGGTCGTTTTTTTAAAAAAAAATTTTTAGAGCAAAAGTGTATTTTTTATGCATTATTAAATCAAAATATTTTGCAATCTTTCGAAGGCCTTAGTTGCCAGAAATGTAACAGCCTGCTGGACAGTTCCAGTCATTCGTTTTCCGTAATTTCGCCACAGGGTTCATCGAGTTTCTACGGCAGGGCGGGGCGGGGGCCGGGGCGGGGGGCGGGATGGCGGGTGTCGGCGGAGCGGACCTCCTTGACAACCCCGTGCGCGTCTCGCTGTTCCATCAGCGCGGGTCTAAAACAAGTTGGGGTCAAATAAAAAAAATATATCATAATAATAAAAAAAATATGGATCGCTGAAAAAGACTCTGTAGTCTTTGCTCTCTCTTTCTCCTTTTTTCGTCGCTCTTCCTATTTACCGACTGGGCGTTGATGGAAGACTCGCGCGTGACTTTAGGCCAAATCACGTTGGAGACGGAGTAGGATTTGGAAAGGGAGGGAAGTGGGGAGGTGAGAGAGATAGAGAGAGGGAGAGAAAAGAGAGAGGGAGAGAGAGAGAGAGAGAGAGAGAGAGAGAGAGAGAGAGAGAGAGAGAGATACAGACAGACAAATGGGGGAGGAGAAAGAGGGAGAGAGGAGGGGGAAGGGGGGGGGGGGGATACTGAGGCATGGAAAGTCGAAAGTGGTCTCCCTCTTCCCCTCCCCCTCTTTCTCTCTCCCCTCTCCTCCCTCTCTCTCTCTCTCTCTCTCTCTCTCTCTCTCTCTCTCTCTCTCTCTCTCTCTCTCTCTCTCACTCTCAAACTCTCTCTTTCTCTCTCTCCAGACCCCGTCCTTGCGGCAAGCAGGAGGGGGTGGTGGTCCTATTGATTCGAAAAAGCGGCACGCAGAGCAGGCGAGGGGTGGGTGGGGGTGTGCCAAGTTAGGGATGGCCGTAACGGGGTTGGGGGAAGGGGGGGAGCACCGGCCCGGGTGAGGTAGGCTCTGCCGTGAGATTCAGAAGAGCGCTTTCGTATCTCCGTTCTTGTCACACGCTTGGGTCTCGACCACTAGGAGTGCGTGAGAGGGCACTACAAAACCATCTTCTGAATCTGGGGGCTGCCGAGCTCTCGGACACGGGCCGTACGGGCGGGTATAGGTAGGTAGTCGTTGAGGACCTGCCGACTGACTCAGAGGATCGCTGTCCTTGTCGCGCTCCTGTGCATCAGTCTCACAAGGGATCCCCGCCAAGTGTAAATTCCAGATTTTAATGAAACTTTGGGAAGTTGATGGCCTTTATGTGTCCACCTCAGCCGACATCAAAACTTGCTGCTCAATTTCATATCTAAGGGGTTTTCGTGCTATAAGAGCAGTAAAATCGACTTCCTGCTTACCGGTACATCTATATGGGGAGTCGTCACTAGGGGTAACTCGTCAAGTTGCGGTCCTTTGGAAGAAAATTTCGTCCGTTTTGACGTATCTTGTACCGCTTGATGGGCGCTAGAGTGGATTTTAGACTTAAATGGACAAATTCTTTATTTTACCCCAACCCGTACAGGGTGAAATTAAATGTGAAATTGAGCAGTAAATTTTGATGCAGCCGAATCAGAGACAATGAGGTGTACGATTTCCCAAAGTCTTATCGAAATCTGCAATTTACACTTGGCGGGGTTCCCTTGTCAGCAGACGGGGCGGGGTGGGGCGGCGGGGCGGGTGAGCCGCGGGAGTCCTTATCGCAGGGTGCTGCTGCAGGCTGATTCCGAAGACCACTCTCGCGCCTCCGTCCTTTGTCGCACTCATGGGGCCTTGCCGCCCTCAACATTGGGCACAGCCATGAGTGCGACGAGGATGGAGGTACGAGAGCGATCTTCGGAATCAGACGGCTGTCCCGTCCGAAAGGTAAAACTCTCATTGCGAGCGGGACGCACGGCAGGGAAGTGGGGGAGGGGGGGGGGGCTGAAGTGCGACGGAGAGGGACAGAGACAGTGTGGGGCGAGGTGGCGGTTAGGAGAGGGCGCGGGTAGAACCGAGAGAGAGAGAGAGGGGGAGAGAGAGGGTGGCGAAGAGAGTGAGAGGGGGGCGGGGGGAGGCTACGCGGGGCGGGGCTGGGCGGGGCCGTGGGAGAATGAAATAGGGCCGGACTGCCCGATGGATTGTGCTCCACGGCACTGGCACTGGGGCCGGTGCCAAGAAGACGCAACGCGGATTGTGCTCCAGCCGGGGCTCTGCGCTCCGGGCGGTGCTCCCGGGGAGCGGGGCGGGGCTGGAGAAGCCGGGCTGAGGCCGCACCGCGCGCGGAGCACACCCTGAAGAGATCGCAGACAATTATCACGGCCACTGCTGTGGAAAAAAAAATACTCCTAAATTTACGAATATTTTTCGTAATTATTTGTGATGTCGACTAAGAATTGTAAATTTACGATTGAAAACAAATTTCCTCGTCATAGAAAGTTAAGTCTATCCATTATGTTAAAAAAATTATCTTAACAATACAAGTGAAAGTTGTAACTTTACGACATTTATCATGGAAAATTTTCCTGTAACCCTTACGTATATTTTGTACAGTGGCCGCACTTCTGAATCAGAGGGATTCCTCCATACTGCGCGACAGTAGCATCGGAGGAGACGGGACGGGATGGGCCGGGATGAGCGCCGTTGGCAGTTCGCTTTTTTATTTTTATTTCTCTCTTTCTTTGCACCCGAACCGCTTTAGAAGCGACAGCGCGCGAAATTTCACTGCGTACGCGACAGAACTCCACTGTAAAACGTCTCTGTTACTTTTGTTTTGTTTTTTGTCTTTTAATCGCTCTTTCCTCACAAGCTACCCATGTCCTCTCTGTTCCAGGATTATCACCAACGGTCCAGGGTGCGCGTCGACGCCTCCGACACATGGAGAGCAAATGTGACCCACACCGATAACACAACCGCACATGTGAGTATGAGCGCCCCTCGTCCCCGCGCTGCGCGCTGTAAACGAGGGGTCCATCACTCGGTTAAGGAGCGTACGCACGATTCCCGATTACCAGTGATTACCAACAGTTTTCGGTAACACTTTCGAAAAAAAAACTTAGAGATTAATGTAATTTTTAGCACATTTTAGGGACGGAAAGCCCTAAACGGCATGAAAAACTACTTAAAGGGGAATTTTTCGGATGTGATTACCAGTAATTATCTGACAAAGTGTACACAAGATTACCAGAGTGGTGGACCCCTCGGCTGTAAGCTGTAACACGCGGATGCCTCCAAGCCACGGCGTAGGGATGCCAAACTGGCCCTGGAAAAACAAATAAGGTGTGACTTAACACCTTTACAGGGGTGTTAAAGGTTTAATGCCTTTGCAAAGACATTAAGACCGCCCCAAAGCATTAATTTTAATACCTTTACGACATTTTTAATGCCTTTCCAAAGGCATTAAACCTTTAACACCCCCTGCAAAGGTGTTAAGTCACAACTTTGGTTTTCCAGTGGAACATCCCCAGGTACCCCAGTGTCCCCACCGTATCTCTCTACACCGTGCTCCAAGCTAATTTTTAATAATTTTACAGTTTGATATCGCAGCTTGACGACATTTGTCATAGAAAAGTCTCCCAAAAGCCTTTAGAAACACTTCTCACAGTGTTAAGGACACAGTCCCATATTCCGCCGGATCGCACTCAACTACTTGTTCCGATATTAGCGCCTCCATTTTACTTCTTGTTTCCACCGTATAGAGATAAAGACCGATTTGCTACTTTTTCTGTCAGTACTTTACCCCCGCAGTGCTGTCAGTGTGATGTAAGGCCGCTCGTTACAGGCGATAAAGATATGCCGCCCCCTGCGCACGCCCCGCCCCGCCCCGCCCCATCGCTCCGATGCCTCCGCAAGCGTTCTGCGCCATTGCCTTCTAATTGAACAGCTGTCAGAAACAGCGCTACCGGGCTCCATGCGCGCGCACGCGCCTCTGCGTGTGTGTGTGTGTGTATGTGTATGTGTGTTTCAGAGAGGACAGATATATAGGGAGAGAAGTGGGTGACAGGGTTTGAGAGACAGAAAGAGCGCGGGTCGGAACAAAATGCATGGCGTTATTTACAGTCGTATATATATTCCACTAGAGGTATCATGTTGGGCCGGAATGGCGCCGTGACGCGACTCACGTCTGTTACATTTCCACGCTACGACACGCCACGCCGCACCCGCTCCGCCCCGCCCCGCCCCGCCCCGCCCCGCCCCGGCCGAGGTATAAAAGCAAAGCAGCTGTCGTAACTTAGCGTCCGGAATGGAACCTCAAAACTCCGAGGAAACACGAGGCTTTGCACAGCTCGGCGGCGGAGCGGCAGGCGGGCTGCGCTCGCGTCTCCCTCCTTGTCGCACTTATGGGGCCCTGCCATTCCCAACATAGGGGGAGGACCTAGGTGCGACAAGGACGGAGGTACGAAAGCGAAGTTCGGAGTCAGACGGCTGGGAGAGGGCTGGCGGCGCAGGCTGGTGGCGGGGGTTGGGGGTGGGGGCTCGCATCCCTTTGCCTGTCTCGGTCTCGGTACCCCTTCCCCCCCCGGCGCCCCCGCTCCCTGAACTACTGGGGGGCTTCGCTGAGCCCGAGCCGAGCCGGGGTGCTGTTCCCTCGTGTTCCCTCGTTCCCTCTCCTCCGCAGACGTGCTGGGCTGGGCGGGTCTCGCCTCCATGCTCCCCCCCTACGCCCCCCTCTACCCCCAGCTTCAGCCGCCCACTTTCCACCCCGACTGCGCCCGCACCCTTGTCTATGGGGGCTGGGGTTGAATCAGACAATATGAGCAATGCTGGCCTGAGTCATTTCATGTCTGGGCCCTGGAGCCCGCCCCTGTGGCCTGGGGCCTGGGGCCGCGGGCCGCCCCCGGGGCCGCCTCCGCATTGACTCCCCGGCCCGGCCCTGGTGCGGACGGGGACGATAAGTCTGCTGTGCGGGGAGCTGACTTTACTGACGAGCTGCGCGCTCTTCGCTCTGTCTCTCTCGCACCTGTACCTGCTGTGCTTCCCCCTCCCGCCCTTATGAGTGCGAGAGAGACAGAGCGCTCTTCTTTTGAATCAGTCTGCTGACGCAGCGCTGGTTTGTTGCAGGTGAATGCAGAGAGCCAGGCACCGCCGCGCGGGCCGCTCCCCGCCTCCACCCTGGACTCCATCCTCAAGGTGAGCTGCAGCCCTATCGCCTGCCTAGCCGCAGCCGCGGCCCGGCCCGACCTGACATGTAGCACCAGACTGACTGACTCGACTCGGCCACCTGTTGGCTCGACCGGGAGCTTTACTACCCCTTTTCTTTCTCTCTTTTTTATTTGTTTTGATTGCGAGATAGCCGGCTGTTCTTGTGGGGGCCGGGCGCGTGCACGGGCCTAGGGCCTAGCGGCGTTACACGGGGTGCTAACTCGTTGCACACCCACCCTGTCTCGCACCTCTAAGAGGCTGACTGTCCCCCCCCTCCCCCCCTCTCCCTCTCTCTCTCTCTCTCTTAAACACGCCGCGCTCTTTTGTCCCTCAGCAAATGCGCGAGGCCGAGGAGCGGCGCAAAGACCTTGAACGCCAGCACGCCGAAACCTTGCGACAACTTCGCCTGAAGCAGTCCGAAGTCCAGAACCCAAATGCCGGCCAGTCCTCTGCGAGCCATGGCCAGCCCGGCGGCGGGGGCGGGGGCCACGGGGGCCACGGGGGCCACGGAGGCCACGGAGTGGGGGGCGGACACGCCGGCGCCGTGTCCATGTCGGGGAGCCTGTCCGGGGCCGGGGCTGGGGCCGCGCCCGCAGCAGCACCCGCGGATAGGGGCTCTGCCATGGAGACCATCGAAGCCCTGCAGGTAGGCGTGCAGCTCCACGGGGAAACAACTCTGAATTTACAAGTACAAAAGTTTGTAAATTTTTATGCTCTAGAAAATGAATTTGTGTGAATTTTTATTTAAGTGTTTGCAAATTTGGCTCGAATTTTTCCTAATCTTTTTTGTTGATTTCCGTGAATTTTTTTTTAATTTTGCTGATTTTTTCTGAATTTACCCCTTTTCTTTTATATTCCTGTCTGTTTTGTTTTCAAATTCTTCTGAACTACTACGTGGAGTACAAAAATTTCAGAGTTGTTACCCCCTCGGAGCAGCTGCAACAGCGGCCCCCGTATTCGCCCGTCTTTTTGTCATCTCCATGTTACACAAGTTAGTAGTAACACACCGACTCCCGGCTTTCAGTCTAAGATCCGAGAGCTGGAGAAGAAGACCGAGCTCCAGAACGTCCGTCACGAGGAGCTGCTGCTGGAGATGGCGTCCATCAAGCGTTCCTCTGGGCCCGCGGGGGCCGGGCCGGGGCCCGGGTCGGGGGCGGCGGGGGCGGCGGGGGCCGGCGGCGGTGCGATAGGCGGCCCGGCCGGGGTGTCGGGGTCCGGGGCGCCGGGAGCCTCCGCTGCGGGCAGCGGCTGCAGCTCGGCCGGCCTCTCCGACTCCAAGGGCCTCGGCCTGGACTACCGCTCCTACCTCGGCGAATCGGCCTCCACCTGCTCGTCGCCCGCCACCGGTAGGATGAATACATTTTTTTTAAAAAAAATATCACCTTTGCATTTTTTTTTTTAAATTTTATTTTAATGTCGAGTAAGAGGCGAACCAGCCCAGAGGCGAGACCGCGGGCTCTGCCCCATGGGATTCAAGGTGGTGCACTGCACTGATGCTTGTCAAGTTCGCAGTAAGAGAGACATGCACGGGCTTGATGAGCGAATTCGGGCTTGAGGCAAATTTAGACACAAAGGCACAGTTTGCTTCCGGTGGGAATTTGTTGGCCGTCAGCTTTATTACTCAGGGCGGCCGATTACGTTTGCATCAAACGCAGTTGATATTGTCTTGCATGGATTTGATTTGGACAGGCGGTGTGCAATGTTTTGTTCGGCTTCCTCATTAGAGTAAGCGTTTCATCCAGGGCATTAAATGTGTCCGTTATCACACCTCATCGGACTTATGAAAAAAAAAAATCATTATGCGCACAATAAGCAATGTAGTTAGTGTCGCAGGCAAACGATAATACTTTTGTCTTTGTTATTGCGGTCACTGGACACAGAATCAGTTTTAAGCCACTTTTTGCCAAAGGACAGTGTAGACGTGGCGCCCGGGCTCTAGCTCTCCACAGTTTGTTTTGTTTTGTTTTTGCTTTATTTGAGAAGAACCGTCGTAATCTGAAGCTTAAATTTGAACGGTAGAGGTTTTGTAGTACAACCGGCAGTTCGGGTTGACGGGCGTCCGTGTCCGGTCCGATCACGCCTCCAGAATGCGAGCCGAGGGGACAACCACTCATGAAGTCCTGTGTACAAACCCGGGGAAATAACGATTAAATCGTCAAAAATCACAATTAAATTAAATCTCATGAAATATTGTAAAATCTCATGAAATCCGAGATCAATTTTGTGAAATCTCACGAAATCTCATAGAAATCTCACAATATCTGGGAGCGAGGGGTAAATAACTCCGAATTTTGATGTACACCACTAATTCAAAATTCACACTAATTCAAACTAATTCACGCGAATTCAAAACTAACTCACGCGAATTCAAAACTAATTCACGCGAATTCAAAACGAATTCAGAACAAATTCAAGCGAATTTAAGGAATGACCTCAGAAAATACACGCACATCTGATCCAAATTATTCTCTCAATTACACGATTAAATAGGATTTTTAGTAAATTATTGTGAATGATTTCTATTTATTCCAAATTATTGGAAATTAACTTGCAACTGCGCAAAATAATCACAATTATTTCAATTATTTTTTAAAACTTTTCAGAAACAAATTTTGCTCTGCAATTGAAAGGGTGGCGTGAAAACATGGAAAATTTTTGCGGCAGTAAACCTCCCGAAGGAGGTTGCGGTTCCCGCCAGGCACAGGGCTTTTACCCCCTGTGGCAGCCAACTGCTTCGGTGTTCCATGGGAACCGGCGCTTTGCTGACTGCGATCCTATCGCGCAATTCGACAGATTTGATCCCCGTACCACCATTGGCCTACCCCTAGAGGTACGAGCGGTGTCAAGAGCGTTAGACTTCCTGATCCCAGTTTCAGAGGCCTTACCTCAGAGGGGTACGCGGGATTCGAACCCACAACCCCGAGTGCCGACACGTAGCCAGAACAGGAAGCGACCCAACGCCCAGAGCCACCGAGCCAACGGCGGTGAGACGTGTTTAACTTCTATTTGACCTGCCATCCAGCAGCGGCCAAAGGGAATGTCAAGCGCGAAAAACACTTTCCCGAGTGGGAGTCGAACTTCGGACCACTCAGTTCGGTGTTGCGCGCTCTACCAACTGAGCCACGACGCCAGGATGACTGTACAGTGCGACGGGTTCGAGTTGTATTTGCCCTGTCCTCCTGGCTGGAGGCTGCAGGATACGCGGCAAATACAACTCGAACCCGTCGAACTGCACAGTCATCGAGGCGCCGTGGCTCAGTTGGTAGAGCGCGCATCACTGAACTGAGTGGTCCGAAGTTCGACTCCCACTCGGGAAAGTGTTTTTCGCGCTTGACATTCCCTTTGGCCGCTGCTGGATGGCAGGTCAAATAGAAGTAAAACACATCTCACCGCCGTTGGCTCGGTGGCTCTGGGCGTTGGGTCGCTTCCTGTTCTGGCTACGTGTCGGCACTCGGGGTTGTGGGTTCGAATCCCGCGTACCCCTCTGAGGTAAGGCCTCTGAAACTGGGTTCAGGAAGTCTAACGCCCTTGACACCGCTCGTACCTCTAGGGGTAGGCCAATGGTGGTACGGGGATCAAATCTGTCGAATTGCGCGATAGGATCGCAGTCAGCAAAGCGCCGGTTCCCATGGAACACCGAAGCAGTTGGCTGCCACAGGGGGTAAAAGCCCTGTGCCTGGCGGGAACCGCAACCTCCTTCGGGAGGTTTACTGCCGCAAAAATTTTCCATGTTTTCACGCCACCCTTTCAATTGCAGAGCAAAATTTGTTTCTGAAAAGTTTGAAAAAAAAATTGAAATAATTGTGATTATTTTGCGCAGTTGCAAGTTAATTTCCAATAATTTGGAATAAATAGAAATCATTCACAACAATTTACTAAAAATCCTATTTCATCATGTAAATGAGAGAATAATTTGGATCAGATGAGCGTGTATTTTCTGGAGCATCCCCGAATTTAAAACGAATTGAAGTAAATTCACAAAAAGATCACAATAATTAAAAAAAACTTCGCAATAAATTCAAAAAATTCAAAGCTAATTCAAAACGAATTCAATTCAATTCATACAAATTCAATTCAAATTCACGAAATTTGTACACCGAATTCAGAGTTGTTTGCCCCTCGTCTGGGAGAAATCTTGTGAAGTTAGTAGAAATCTTGTGTACACTAGGATGGGGAGTGGTTGCGCTCTCGCAGCAAGCTCGCGTGGGGCGCGTGGCTGTTAGTCGGGCTGATCGCCGTGACTCGCTTGGTCTGAATGCTTTGTCCGCCTTGTCACTCGAGCTTTCTAGCACTGCTTTGGCACCTGCTCAGGTTTTGTGCCGTACGGCGGGAGCCGCCAGCACGTCGGCCACCTCCCCTTGGGGCAGAGCCTGGCCCACCAAGGCCTTGGCCACCAGGGCCTCGGCCACCAGGGCCTCGGCCACCAGGGCCTCGGCCACCAGGGCCTCGGCCACCACGTGCAAGGCCAGCACGGCCACCACCTGGTGCACCAGGGCCAGCACCAGGGCCAGCACCAGGGCCAGCACCATGGCCACCACGGCTCAGGCATGTATACCCGGCCCACAGATCTGACGACCAGGCCGCACTCCCCACCCTCGGCCTCGGCTAACACGGCCTCCGGCGCGGGCGCCAAGGCGCCGGCGTCCAGCGTCGAGATCGACCGCATCATGGCCAAGATAGAGCAGGACAACCGCATCCTGGCCGAGTTGGACAAGACGAGATCGACCATCGGTGAGCGCTGCTGTTTTGGCTTCGGCCAGCAGGATCCATGCCACAGGCCTGCTGCGGTAGAGATTGTAGTAGGCACGCGACGGAAACTCGGCCTCTCATCCAGCCCCGGGGCGCGCTCCGCAAACTCGGGAAAACGGAGTGTTCCAGCAACCGTATACGCTTGGTAACTTTAGCAAAATCGTGCCCTCACCAGATAATACGAGCCTCTCGATTTGCAATAGTTGATGTGCTTGCGTTTTCCGTAGTTTGGCACGATGATGCGAGTGTTCCAGCAACCAGAACCCTTTATGGCTGGTTCTCCCGCGTTTTCCTTTCAGTGGTTGAAAAAGCATTCCGTTTTTCAGGGTGCACGCTCTGCGACGCTCGTGCCCAGCACTGTGATAAATATCTTTGTAGATTTACGATATAATTTGTAAATTACGACTAACGGAAAATGTTTTAAATTTACGACAAACCATTGTTCGTAATTGAATTTCAAGTCAATAGGAAATGCTGGGAATTTTACGATGTGAAATCGTAATTTTACATCTACACTTTGTGGAAAACTTTCCCGTAAACTTACAAAAATATTTGTTTGCAGTGTGCGAGTTTCTGGACGCGCACCCAGATGAGCTTGCTCTTGAACATTATACTTGATGTTACGTGTTTGCTTGGTATATTCAAGGTGGGATCATAACTATGACAACTTGACTGAGTACAAGTGCATTCGTCCTTGAACAAGTCAAGCGCACGTAAAATCGAGTGCAATGAACTAAAATATCGAGAGCACGCTGTTTTGGGTGCGGCCGGACCCACGGCCGCCTCCGCCCGGCGCTGCCCGGCGCTGCCCGGCGCGCCCCGGCATATCCCGCCGCATGACGATCGATCTGAAAGAGTTCGACCCCTCCTATCCCCCACTCCGCTCTCAAAGAGGATCGGTCGAGGCTACGACGGTCTGTGTAAAATCGGGAGTCGCTGCGGACTGCTTTTCTTCTGTATTATTTTCACCACTTTTTATATTTTATTGTTTTGTTTTTGTTTTGTCAGTCAGTGAGTTAAGCCCCGCGCATATTGATATAGCGTTCTGCTAGCAGTCTCGTCTCAATGACGTCCGGTCTGGTCGAGGGGGAAACGACTGTAGAATTTTTGTACACCTCGTAATTCAGAAAAAGAAAAAGAAAAAAGAAAAAGTCTGGAAAATTCATAAAAAAAAAAACAGAGACATACAGAAAAAATCAGGAAAATACAGAACAATAATTCAGGAAAATTCACCAAAAATTTACGAAACTTTCCTTTAAAGACCACTGAAAATCGTCGAGTTTTAATTCTCTCTCCTACATGAGTGAATTTCAAGGCAATTTTTTTAACTCTCTGGAGAGTGAGAATTTTTTTCATCGCTCTATTTGAGAAAGATTTTTGAAACCTCGTCCGAATAAAGTGAGGATTTTTACTCAAATGAAGTGAGACTTAAAATTCCTTACTCCAAAATAGCAATGCTAAAAATTATCTCGCGTGAAAAGCGAGAGGTCGAAACTTCTCACTCCAATCAAGCACGGAAAAGTATCCTCTCCCATTTTAGGACGAGGAATTGATTTCGAGGGTTTGCAGTGTCGAGAAATAATTAAATTAAAATTCACAAAAAAATCGCCAATCTTGAACTCAAGAATTCACAAAAAAAAATAAAAAAAATCGCCAAACTTGTACTCCAAAATTATTGAGAGTTGTTTCCCCCCGGGTCTGTTGTTGGAGCAGGCGGACGCCACCCGGGCGGCAGCAGGGCCGTGGAGGTGTCCGTCACGCCGGCCTCCTCGCCCTCCCCGCCGCCCGCCCCCCGCGGCTCGCGCGCGCGCTCCCGCTCCGCCCCCAGGCCCCGCACGGGGTCGCGCCCCCAGCAGCTCGCGGCCAACTACCTGACCGTCCCGCGAGGCCCGCCGCGCCACTCACTCGGCCACGGCCACAGCCACGGCCATAGCCACGGCCATAGCCACGGCCACGGCCAGAGCCACGGCCACGGCCACCACGGTCACGGCCATCAAGGTCACGGCCACCACGGCCACGGCCACCGCCACCACGGCCACAGCCACAGCCGCGCCCTCGAGCGGAGTAAGTCCCGCGCCGTGCGAGTTCTTGGGATTGTCCACCAACGCGAGGGCCGGGGGGGGGGGGGGGAATCGGGGATCACTTCGAAAAGTCATTGTACGGCCCCTAAAAAAAATCATTTCAAAAATCGAAAAAAACTATCAAAGAAATCAAAATAAAATCAAGAAGAAAAATATAGAAGGAAAAAAACCGATAGATGGAGAGCAAATTAGCAAAAAAATGAGAAAAAGTAAAGTAAGTCAGAAAGAGGGGGAAAAGATCCAAATTTATCAGAAAATGACTGAAAATTTTTACGAAAAATCAAAAGAAAAATCAAAACAAGAAACAAAATTTCAAGAAAAAAATCGAAAGCAAAAGTCACAAAAAAATCATCGTACACAATTTGTATGTGTGATCCCCCCTCGGCGAGGGGTCCGGCCTTGCCGAGCGGTTCGCAACCCACTCACTGCCATGAAAGACGATGAACAAATGCTTCAAGGAATGGCGCTCACTTAACTTTGCAGGTGATATTTTTTTTTTGTGCGCATTCTGTTCAAGCTATAAAGCTATATTTCCATTTGTTTAAGTGTGCGAAGAACTCAGTGCGCAGTGCGCTTCTTCAAGTAGTGCGTTAATAAAAATAACTCACCTGCGTATGCGAGCTATATTATTCAGTGGGTTTGGATTTTCAGAGCGAAAGTGGGATTATTTTTACGGCTTGTACTTTAATATTTAAAAATGGATGATGATGATGATGATAGCGGGAAAATTTCTTAAACAAATTACAAACGGAAACAGAAAAAGAAAATAAAAAGTTGTAAACATTTTGAGAACCAGGGTGGCATACCAGTCCGTGACCGGGCCCGTGTTGTGAGACCCGCTTGGCCGATGGCTTCTCCCTCAGCAAATCCCAGGCCGTTGACTTGTGCTCCTTTATCCATCGTGACATTCTTGATTTTACTACTCTCATTTTTTTCTCACGGTTTCACTTTTCAAAAAATAAAATAAAATATATATGAGTCAGAGCGGTGAAGCTGACCTTGGGGCTCCTCGTTGACTTGGTGGGACGATCCCAAGACCGTGGCCGATGAGTTACAAATCACACTACTTTCCTATTTGTGGCTCTGCGCGTAGTCTGCTTGCCCACCACATGTAACACAGTCACAAACCAGAAATAAATATCGTAAATTTTAGAGGTCAATGGCGAAAATGTAATGGTAAAGTATTACAAAGGCCTTGTAAATTGTAATACAAATGCTGGAAGGTGTCTGAGTAAGGGGTGCATGTTTTTGACGCATGGCAACAGGCTCTGCCAATGTGCATGTCACAGGAGTCGGTGCCCATATTACCAATATTACCACTGTAATTAGTAGACGGGTGATGTCCAGGAAGCCTCTTTGCATTTGCATGCGTACAAGAAAATTTTCAGGACTAATGCCCTTTAGGTTTACCTTCTGCCTCAATAATCGGAGTTGTCCTGTGCGGGATGCAGATATAAGTGCTTGCTGCAAAGCACTTTCGATAGTCGTGGAACAGCGGCCAAAACCTGGAAGAAAAGTAAAAAGATTTTCTGGTTGTGCACCCTGACACACTTTCGCCTTGTACTGAACCTAAAGTACCCAACCAGTAGCTTTTGTAGATGCCAATAATATTTTTCGTCCATGAGTCAAATTAGAGCTCATCCTCCATCATCATTATTCGTAATAGTTTCATGTAGATTTTGAAAGCGGCAGTAGAGAGTCTCACGACACAATCCTTCATTTAAGAAAAGTCTTCGTTAGCACACAACCTTTTCTGTACACTCACTCGAACCGACACTGCATCCGCCATTCGATCCCTCCGTCACCTGAACTGCCCGCAGTGCCCGCCCGGAAACCGCCTGCCCCGCCAACTATGACTAAAGGCTCTTGACCTTGCGTCAGGAACTTGTGGCAGAGACTGCTATCAGACCCCCTCATGGGGAACCACAGTGTAGGTAGGAAAAAATGTTACCAAGACGTTCGGGCAAAACTAAATTTTGAAATAATGTATCATTTGTGATTTTCAAAAAAAAAATTGTGGACGACGTTTAAGGTTTATTTTATTTTACTTTTTTACTAAGCAAACTGTCAAATCGACTAAAGAAATTTTTATTTTGAAAATACCAGTAGTTTTTTCATTGTTGGTTGTCTGCTCTCGGACTAAATTTAATGAAGGAATGACTTTAGTTTGGCGTATACGCAGAGCGGCGCGCGCCGCTGCCTTGCGGGCTAGAGTACGTTCTAGCGCTGTTCATTTAGAATCTCATGAGGGGTGCGCGCCCTATCATAAGAAACATGTAAGCTCATTAAGCTTTGTGAAAATGAGGACTGAGCGTACGGAACTGTCCCGCTTTGGACGCTACCCACTGTGAAAAATATCCTCGTAGATTTACGATATTTTGTAAATGACGATTTGAGAAATGCGTTATAAACTTTCGAATAAAGTATTCTTACTCGTGATTAAATTTCATGTCGCTTCATAGCGCTTGACACAATTTTCAACCTAACTCAACCTAACATTACCTGTTATACCCGCGATTGAATTACAAGTCAAGTCAAGAGCGCTTGAAATTTTTACGTTATGTAATCGCAATTGTAATTTTACAAAACACCTTTTCGTGGAAAAAATATCCCTTAAGCCTTAAACTGTTTTTCACAGTGCCGGTCAGCCCCACGATGAGAAGCAACCCGCCCACGTGTTGGCTTCCTCTTGCATTCTAGCGGCTGCTGGCATACGGCTATCTGAGTGGTAGATTTCTCTGCGCGGGGCTGCTAGGAGGTGCGACCTGATGGCCAAACCGGTACCGCTCAGTATTCATTTAAACGCTCATAGAACGAATAGCAAACCTAGTAGGAGTTTGTCAGGGCCACGACGATCGTATCATTTCGCGTGGCTTGGAAACGGGACGGGGCACGACACTGGTAAAACAAATGTACAACTTTGCACACTTAAAGTGTGCTTTTCACTACTTTGCACATTCCATGGTTTTACTAGTCATTACAATAACGTCTAAACTTTAAACGGGTCGCAAGTAAGTGTCGAATGTTTGCACACTTGGACACATGCACCAGCTATTGGGAAGCCATAGCAGACGTCGAGTAACTGCACACTAAATGGTGTGCAGTTTATTGAACGTTTCGGAAGTGTCGAAACACTGCACACCAAATGACGTTTAGTTAAGCTCGACACCGTGAAGTGTGCAATGTTTGCACGTTTTAAACTAAACACCAATTGACGTGCAGAACTACTAGACATTTGTTTTGCCAGTGGAGTGGGGGGCTATACGGGAGCCTGTCCCACTGGCACCTCTGTACTGTCCCTGCACGCGACCCCGCCTGCACGCCCCGCCCAACTCGCGCGGCCACTCGCACGTGGGGTCACGTGGCCACGGTACCCCTAGACCCACGTGGGGCCCCAGTCACACGTGGCCACAACATCTCTGGACCCACGTGGGGCCCCACGTGGCCACAGCACCTCTGGACCCGCGCGGGGTCCCACGTGGCCACAGCACCTCTGGCTGGACCCACGTGGGGCCCCACGTGGCCACAGCACCTCTGGACCCACGTGGGGTCCCACGTGGCCACAGCCCCTCTGGATCCACGTGGAGCCCACGTGGCCACAGCACCTCTGGACCCGCGTGGGGCCCCACGTGGCCACAGTACCCCTGGACCCACGTAGGGCCCCACGCCCACGTGGCCACAGCACCTCCGGACCCGCGTGGGGTCCCACGTGGCCACAGCACCTCTGGACCCACGTGGGGCCCCACGTGGCCACAGCACCTCTGGACCCACGTGGGGTCCCACGTGGCCACAGCACCTCTGGACCCACGTGGGGCCCCACGTGGCCACAGCACCCCTGGACCCGCGTGGGCCCGGGCCGGGCCTGGACCACTCTGACGGCGTCCTCGCGCTGCGCAGGCACCACGGTGGACTCGACGCGGCACCAGACCATCTCCGACGCGCTGGGGCTCCACTCGCACCCTACCGTCAGCACGCTGCCCCTGACCGGCATCTCCTCCGGGCTCGGGACCACGCTGCCCCTCGGGATCACGCAGGTGAGCCCTGCCAGTCCTGCTCAGGGTCAGGTCAGGTCAGATCCGTCAGAGCCGTGTAATAACGGCCGTGTCCAACTTTCGTGCGCGAATTGAGAGGGAGTGACAACCCTGACATTTTTGTGCACCTCGCACTTTCGAAATATTCAGATTTTTTAATGAAAAGTAAATGAAAAGAAAAGAAACAGAAAGCAGAAAAAACACTTGAAATTTATGCGAAGAAACTCTAAATATTCAAAAAAAAATTTAAATTACATGCAAGGAATTCGAAGAAATGAAACAGACGAAGAAAATTTATAAAAAAAGTAAAAGCCTGGACTGTAAAATATTTTATAAAATTTCATTTTAAAAAAATCACGACACTTGTGCACCAAAATTCAGAGTTGATTCTTTTAGACAGATGACGTCAATTTTCAGGAATGTTTTTGAGTAATTGTGTACCTCTTGCACTGTGAAGTTGTTAAATTTGAATTTCCGAAAATTTTATGCAAATTTTTCCTGATTATACACGTGGCCTCCCAAAAGCACAGAGCTGCTGCGCCTCCCGATGACTATGTGCCCGTCTGTTTGCAGCCGAGCTCGCTGGTGCAGCCGATGGGGAGCTACCTGCCCGGGCTGGGGCTGGGCCGCGCGCTGCCGGGCCTGGGCGCTAGCGCCACCCACCAGGCGAGGATGATGCCGCAGATACCCGGCATCCCGTCCATAGTCACAACTCAGTACGACGTCGACAGAGGTAAGCCCAATGTCGTTTCCAGTTTCTTTATTTTTTTTAAAAAAATATATATATATATATAATTCTTTTCTCCAAATTTTCTAAACGCATTTTTTTTCCATTTTTTTTTCGTTTATCATGTTTCTAATTGTCCTTTGCGCAGGCATCATACCGGGACTAGACGCACAACACCTCCTGGGCGGTGGCAGCGCGCAGGGCAAGGTCGACATGCTCGACATACCAGGCAAAGGCCGGTGTTACGTGTACATTGCGAGGTGAGTCTAACGACGTTCAAAATGTAATCGTTAACCATAATATACATTGTAGTTAGGATGGACTGGTGGAAATATTTTTTTTAAAAAACTAAATTTGCCCTTTGCCTCCAGGTACTCGTACGACCCTTTCCAGCAGTCCCCCAACGACAACCCGGAGGCCGAGCTGACGGTGAACGCCGGCGAGTACCTGCTCGTGTGGGGTACAATGGACGAGGTAGGTGACGGACGGCGGAGTGTAGGCAACCGAAGGGTCCATCACTCGGTTGAGGAGCGCGTACACACGATTACCGATCACCTGTCATTACCAACAGTTTTCGGTACAGTTTTCGAAAGAAACTTTGAAATCTATGTAAATTTTTGCACGTTTGAACGACGAAAAACCCGAAACAGCGTGAAAAGCAACGAGGGGTGGAAGTTTTGGGATACGGTTACCGGTCATTATGGGTGGAAGTGTACGCAAGATTATAACAGTGGTGGTCCCTTCGTAGGCAGCTCATTTCCCGCGGCGTTGTGGTATAACGCCCGCCCGCGCGGTAATCCCCTCTCATGCTTCTTGCTTCCAGGACGGCTTCTTCGACGGCGAACTGCTGGACGGGCGGCGCGGCCTCGTGCCGAGCAACTTTGTGCAGAAGCTCGTCGGCGACGACCTCCTCGAGTTCCACCAGAGCGTGGTCCTCGGGCTGCGGGACTGCGATGACTGCGCGTCGACCACTCTTCCGCAAGACCTGGATTTTTCCATGGGCCATGAGTACTTCGGTGAGTACGTGGTCCTCAGCTTCGCCGTCGCGCCCCCCGGCCCCGGGGCCCCCCGGTGGGTTGGGGTGGGCGTCAGGGACGGGCTCATGCCGGCTCATGCCCCTAGAGGCCCCCGCCCAGCACAGCAGGGCGCGCTTTCATTGCGCTGCGCCCCTCGCTTATTTGCGCCCCGGTAGTGTTTGCAATCGGTTGGATACTGGCTGTACCCGACTGTCTTTCGACTCTCTCCCTCTCACTTGACATGCATGAGAATGAGAGAGACAGAAAGGCGGTCGGGTAAGCCAGTACCGGACCGATTGCAAACACTACGCCCTGGCCCCGCACCTGTAGAGCGGGTCGCCTGGATCGCGCGCCACCCCGAATAGAAACGGTTTCTAACTGCTAACCGCGTGAATAATCACCGCACTGACACTCGTAACAAAGCCAGTATATGACATGCGCAGTGGAAAGTTTGAATGACACTCCGCCTGCTAGAACAGTGTGACACCCGTTACTTTTGCATTTGGTTTCACTGATGGCGTGAAGTACCTCGTGTTTCAGAGAGCACGTATCCAGCGTTGCCGGTCTGCCCTGCTGCTGGAGCGTGTAGGCAAATCCGCACACTGTTCCGTGCTTTTTGAAATACCCGGTACAGCTCGCACATATGATAGACGGTAGACAGCTATGTAGTCGTGCAAAACTATGAGCGCGGTCGCACGTCTTCCGAACATCTGACAACAACTCTGTATAGCGCTCACAAGCTTGAGGTAATATCATGGTATGGCTTCCTCCAGTCCCAGATCTTATTTCTGGTTTTCATTTGTAACTGCCGTGCGCATAGGTAGTGTGCAGGTAATGGCTAAGAGTTGGACCCGTATCGCCTTCCCTAGGCTTAATCTCACAAATTCTCACGCAAAGCACACTCTGCAAGTGTCTGCAAACGATTTGGCGAAAATGTAACCCTTGCGCCGTGCATGAATAATTGCCCACTCCGAGCCTCTCGTAGGGTGTTGTCACGGCACTGAGACTTTCCTCCCCTACACTTATTTCAACTTCTCTCTGCGTAACACGAGGGGGGAAAAGCTTTGAAATTTTTGTACATACACCTCGTAATTCAGAAAAAAAAATCAGGAAAAATATGAAAAAATGCAGAAATTTCAGAAAAAATGGAAAATGTTTAGAAAAAAATCAGGAAAATTCACGAAAAATTCACAGAGTTTCAGAAAAACTCTATCAAAAATTTTCACAAATTCACTAAAAACTCACTAAAATTCAGAAAACTTGTACACCAAAATTCAGAAATGTTTCCCCCTCGGCGTAACTTCTACTACTTCCCTGTCGACTGCTGTGTGCCGCTCTATAACTTTTCCGCGCTCGCTGCGAAGCCACTCACGCCTATCTCTCCCGCCCCATCCGCATGGGAAAAATTAAAACTCTACCCCCATCCCCTATATTTTCTCTCTTTCTTTCTCTATCTGTCTGCTATCTATCTCTCTGTCAAAGACCGTAAGTGTTGTGCGCAAAAATGATCTGATGGTGTGTGTGCTCCTCCCCTCCAGCCGTGCCTGTGCCGGGCCGGGCGGGCGCCGGGCGTGGCCCCGGCCCCAGCAGGCCGGGCCCCAGCCCCAACCCGAGGCCCAGCCCCAGGCCGGGCCCCAGCCCCGGGCCCAGCCCCGCGCCCAGCCCCAGGCCCAGCCCTCGGGTCCGCTGGGGCCCCCGGCCGGGTCCCTAGGGCCCCTGGCCCCTGCTGCAGGGCGGGCCGGGCCGGGCCGGGCCGGCGCGGGGAGGCGCGAGGCGAGGCGAGCCGGGAGAGTCCTTTGACGGGAGCTTGTTTTGTTGTGTTTGGGGCACGCCTCTCGCCGCCCCCTCCTGCCCGGCCCGCCCCTGTCGTGTGTGTTTGGCGCGGAAGGCGGGCGACGCTCCCGCCCGAGGAACAGGGACAGAGGCCGGGACCCCCGGGACCGCAAACGCTCGTCCAGGACGCCGGGCCGAGGCCAGGGCCAGGGCCAGGGCCAGGGCCAGGGCCGGGCCGGCGCCACGGCACCGGCCGCGGACACGGCCGCGGACATGACCGCGGACACGGCGGCCGCCCAGCCCCGCAGCGCGAGGTCCTTGTCGCGTTCGTTGTCCCGCTCCCGGTCCAGGTCGCGGTCCCGGCCCAGGAAACGTACGTGCAAAGTGATGTGCACCCCGTAGTAGAGCGTAGCGCCTACCCCGCCCCTCCCCTCCCCGCCCCGCCCCCGCCAGCCCCTCCTCCCGTACCCGCCCCGCGCCCCGCCCGGGCCCCGCCAGCCCCGCCAGCCCCGCCTGCATTGCGCAGCCAAGCAGTGGTGCCAAGCCAGCAGAAGTGTATATAGGAATTCATAATGATGGAGGACTATCCCTCTTCTTGTGCGATTTTTTCTGCGCACCACGTTAAGCCGGGGGAAAGCTCTCCGAGCAGTGAGAGCTTGGGCGGCGGGCGCGAAGGTAACAATGTTACAGTCTGCACGAAGGGTGTGACGGAACTATTTTACGTTAATGTCAAAACCAACATCGTGCACGGCACGACAATTTAATTATTATATTTTTCGTGTGCGGCTTGGCAGCACTCACACTCGACCAGAAGAGAGGGCGAATTGTGATGGGTTGCCGCGATGTTTTGTTTCGTTTTCATAGCTATCTTAAGGGTGCGATAAATGCATTTCTGGATATGTCACCCAAGTCATTCTATTTTTTTTCCCCCCTAGTTTCCTTGAAATGTTTACCGGTGACCAGTTTGGTGATGCGGGTGTTTAAAATTGCTCAGTCTTTCAGTTCGCTCCCTCTGGCCCTCACCAAACGTTTTAGCGCCCATTTTCTACGTGTTGCTATATGTTGCAGATGGCAGTTCGTGATAGCCCTTAGATATTTGTTATCAGTAACTTTTAGAAAACGTGTGTACCTTTGTAAATTGTCGTTCCAATCCATATCCAACTGTTCCTTGATTTATTGCCTGTTTTAGCTGATGTATGTTGTACATATTGATATTTTGGTGTTGAGCATGGCAGACGGTTATGGGACTGTCCTCAAAACACACAGCTGAATTCTCAGGGTATTGCCTAGAAAAATTAAAACATCTGCAAATAAGTTTGAGGGTGACCTACTACAATATCACGACACGCACAATCGAATCAAATCCCGCGGCTTTGCTAACTCGCCGCTCTGAAACACACCATGTGACCAATGGACAGTCAATTAATGAGTGGTACGCATTTTTGAATTAATGTATTAGAAACTACTTGGATTGTAAAGGTCGACTTCCTCTCGCGAGACTAACTCCTGGACGCCCTGTCAACAGAATTTCATCAAATTAACATAATTTGATGTCATTGTCAAAATTTAGTTATTTTGGTGGCCACTTTTCCCCCTATTTTGATGCCATGCCAAATGATGTAATTTGATGTTAAAGTGAAATCACAGGTGGCCACCAAAATGACCAAAGTTTGACAATGACATCAAATGAGGCCATTTTTTAAAAAAATCCGTTGTCATGGAGAATGGGTCTCTCGAGGTGGAGTCGACGCGTAGCAGTGACGGTGGCGCTTCTCTGTAGCGATCAGTTTAGCTATAGAGTAGGTGATCAGTGGCTAAGGCAGAGGTTGAGAGAAGTATTCGCTAGTGTATTCCCTCATGCATGTACGGAACGCTGCATTTCAGAACTCCGGCGCTGTATGTTTAAATTATTCTAGTCCTGTGATCTCAGGTTTCGCTATGAGAGGATTATGTTTTTGAGAATCAGTTAATGACGTTCGATAAAGATTTATTTCACCAGGCTAATTGGTCTTGCTGCCATCATCGGCCAACCTTTTTTTGTCAACAGATGAGAGCATGTACGGAAAGCGCGACTATACGTACATGGACTTTGACGAAATGATGGACGACGAGGATGAAGATCCGATGGGTGAAGGACCAGGTGCGTTATTTAATTTTTATGTTGAAGGTTTTTTTACAATTATTGGAATGATTTTAAATATGTTGACAAATCTCAAATTCGAAATTCATGAAAAAATGCATGATGACGTTTGCATGACTTCCCTCCAATTTCCGAAAGGGTGGCACTCGTGTTACATTAGGGCATGCCTTGAACACATATATCAGACCAAACATTTATGTTCTCCATCACATCATTTTATTACCTCATAAAACTGACAAGTATATGTTAATTGAGAAACACTTTACACTCAGTCAATAGTTCACCGACATTTTTATGACGTCTTTGATCGTTTTTAGCTAGTATTTTTCTGAACTCGTTAAGAAGCCGAACTTTTGTGTTCTTTCTCTGAGCATGCCTTCTTCCACTTAATAAACTAGTGGAACTTTTTGTCTCTCCGTACACATTTTCATATCTGCCTGTTCTTATTTATTTTTCGTCCCTCTTTTCTCTCTACCTCTTTCACTCGAGTAGTGACCCTTCAGCACTTCCACCAAGCATTCTTGATATAGCAATTAACTTATTTTTTCATGACAAAGACGCCCCACGCCCCCTTTTCTTTGAGCACTTTCCAGACCTAGGCACCAACTTTATTGCATTTCTTATCGAATCCTCGAGGAGAGGATCCAAGCTGCATGCGCTCTCCCTCTCGAAGTGATCTGGAGTTTTGTGTCTTGGGTCTCTTGGCATTTTCATTTCACCTGTCGCGTGGGGGAGGTCGGGCTCCTACAGGCGTAGGGCGGCGGTGGCACGTGGCACGTGCACGTGCACGCTGGCAGAGCAAGCGTAGCAGCTCCCTAACTTACCCTGCCCTGCGGCCACGCCGGTAGCTCCCCATGCAGGAGCCGCGGCACTCTGCGATAGAGAACGGACACGTAGTAGGTAAATCAAACGCCGCCGGCCTATGAGAATGGCGTCATAATTAACAATGCCGTTTAGATATCAAACACTCACTAGACTGACATATAGAAACTTTGATCGATCGATAGCACCCCTTTGATCTGGCCACTCTTGTACGGAAGGAATGCTGACGGTATTCGCACTATCACTCTCTCTGTCTCTCCCACTCTGTCTCAAGATTCCCCCATCTTTCCGCATCTACATCTCGGCCTTCCAAAATCATACAGTCTCTTTAAAAGCTTTTTTTCCCACGTTTTTCGTTTCTACATCAATCAACAAAATATACTACACTTGTCGACGTTTTTGATGACTTACCGAGTTGCAACCCCTCCCCCCCCCCTTTTAAAATTAAAATGGAAATAAAATATTGATAAGGTTGAGGTGGTACTACTACTGTTGTCTGAGCTGCGCTTGCCCCGCCTTATTGCTTGTCCGCGCCGCCCCGCCCGCCCGGCCTGCCCCCGCGCCCGTCGGTCACACAGACCTGTTCTTCTCGGTGCTAGTGCCGGCACCGAAGCAGCTAACGCTCGAGCGCCAGCTCAACAAGAGCGTGCTCATCGGATGGAACCACCCGGACAACTGCCCGCCCGGCGCCATCGACTCGTACCTCTTGTACGTGGACGGGGTGCTCAAGGCCACGGTGAAAGCCACGGAGCGGACGCGCGCGCTCGTCGAGGGCGTCGACTCCAACCGGGTGAGCGCCGCAGTCGGAAGCGTTTCTCGGTGGGGTGGGAGAAAAAAGTACGGTGTCTTTATCCATGTTTTAAATTATTATTCTTGGTCCGCAGCCGCACCGCATCTCTGTGCGGTCCATCACGCCGAACCGGAGGACGTCGCGCGACGCGGCGTGTACCATGGTGATCGGCAAGGACCTGCCCCTGGGGCCGACCAGGGTCAAGGCCTCGCACGTCACCTCCACGTCGGCCGTCATATCCTGGCTGCCGGCCAACTCGAACCACCAGCATGTGGTGTGCGTCAACAACGTGGAGCTGCGGACCGTCAAGCCGGGCGTCTACCGACACACCATCACGGGTGGGTGTCACACACCCGTAACGTGACGTGATGTGACCTTGACGGGACGTGAAGTGACGTGAAGTGAGGACGTGACGTGAAGTGACGTGACATAACAACTCTGAAATTTTTGTGCACCTCTTAATTTAGAACAATTCAGCGAAATGCAGAATAATTCAGAGAAATTCGGAAAAAAATATTGAAAAATTCAAGCAAACCTTGCAAAAAATTCAACAAAAATTCTGAAAAATTCAGGAAAATTCACAAAACCTGTACACTTAAATTTGGAGTTGTTTCCCCCTCCGTCGTCACCCATAACGGGATGGAAGGCAGTGATGTTAGATAAGTAGGCAAAAGATCGTACGCATACACATGTGTGTGGCAGACGGTTATTTCCGCCTGCCTACTAGGCAAAATATATTCTCATGTGTGGAGAGTTTGCCTAGCAGGCAGGCGGAGACACCCGTCTGTCACAAACAGGTATATGCGTACGATCTTTTGCCTACTTACCTAACATCACTGATGGAAGGTCAGCCTCTCACTGCGGCGCTCGGTTTCCCCCTCTCCGGCAGGTCTCGCCCCGGACACGGTCTACCGGGTGACGGTGCGGGCCAAGAACATCCGGGCACCGCACTTCGACGAGAAGCATAACCTGCCGATGGAGAGGTACTCGTGTCACATCGACTTCGTCACCCTGCCCAAAGGTACGTGGCCGCGCCCCCCGCCAGTGCGCACCGCTCCCGGTCCTGTACATACCCTTCTCGTTGTGCACGGTGGGTCGACAGTGCAGGGTATAAATGTGAAGAATGTTTGCAACCGTCGTGTGGGTGTAGGTGTGTTGTCATCTCAGGACCGTGCCAATGCGACTGGCGAATGCGTCTGGGAGTATAATAACAGCAGTTTATGAAACAAATCCCTTTCTTTAGTTAGTATGGTATTCTTGTTACTAAAAATCCCAGGTAGATGAGTGGTTGTGAACCCTTGGAAACTGCTTGACAGAGGCACTGCTCTTTCAATATTGTTTGGTGTCCGCAATCCGTTCTGTAAAAAAACGTAAGCAGTAAGAAGATTTCGTTTCTTTTACCCGTCTCATGAGATGCACTGAAACATAACAACAGAAAAGATTCTGCCAGAAGTATAACTGAAGGGAAAATAGTACTATAGTTTGTGTGTTGCTTTTAGCCTAGTGCAGTTAAGCAGTTCCTGCTGCCTAACAATGCTTTTCTCAAATCAAATAAATTTCAAACCCACATAATTTAAAGATGCAAATCAGCAGCAGAGTGGACAGGGGCTTTTCTTTCTTTCCAAAATCGCATGATTGAACTTTGAGAAATGCATTGCAGGCTGTTCATTACAGCATTTTAATTTAATGTCTCTCTTTCTTGTTTTGTCCTGCCTGCATGGGATATCGATAATGTACAAAATTGAACGGTCAAAAATCAGGCTGCAAAGGTGACGTCACTTTTCATTTCCTTAAACTTTCTTTTCTTTTGCTTTTTTTGCTGTGCACAATTCTTCAAATCAGTTCTTGATCTCTAATGCATGACCAGTAAAATTTCTCAAGTAATATTCCTTTTCAAAGTTGTATTGCAACTATTAAAAACATTACGTTTCCACACCTATAAAAAAATACACTTTAGGATTGCAGCCCTGAGCACTTAATGTGAATTATTTGAATTATGCATGTGCAACATTTTTCTTCACGGTACAATTTACAAGGACTGCAAGCTTACAAATATATATATTTAAACAAGCCTTTGTAATAGAAGATCTTAAAATTATTTCTTTGTGAACCAATAGATCATCTGCTTTTCTGATAGTCGATGCAGTTTCTGAAATAGCCAGCATGGCTTTTTTTCTGCCGTGAGTTCACTTTCAGATTAGGTGTTTCAATCCCTGGAGTCAGACCACTTGTTCAAGAACCACCCTCTAAATCTAGTTTGGGAATTACTTTTTTGCACACTTTCAGCTATGAATGTGGCGCTAGACCCTGAGATCTGCTCGGCATTGTATTTACTCAATAACGAGATGAAAATGAGGTCTTAGGGTAGCATGACCTTAAATAAGCAGTCTCTGTCAAGCACCGAAATCATCTGAGCAAGAAGTTCCCAGCATGTTGCATTGTTTAGACCCATCATAGAACAATTATTATTAAATAGTTATTTACAAGAGAGAACACATTCTGACGTTGTATGTAACAATTAATGAAAAGCGTGTATATTTTATTTTGCAAATCATGGGAACTATATGCTAGTTAAATGAATCTAAAGCTATGCTGAAGTAGATATATACTTAGGCATCCAAGCTCGATAATTCGTTCACATATTGTTTAATTTATAAAACCATTTTCATACTCAGAGGTAGACCTTTGAATACTCACAATAACCTTCATAATCTTCATTTCATCTTGCTTTTACTGTACTTTTCCTTGGTAGTAAGATTTTGTTTTTAAAATTGCCTTTCTTACATACAGATTTAGAGCCAGATCTTTTTATCTTTCCTATCTGCTCTTTTCGACGACAAGTGTTTGAGCTTCTCTAAACTCTAACTCACCGATTTTTTGTCCCCTTAATTTTATCATTTTTTGAGTGTTTTGCGAGTGAGTGTGATTCTCTCTGCTTCCACCAAAACTGTTTTTCGTCCTTTCGAAATCCGAGCCTTCGCCGCCCGGCGCATACCGCCACCCTGTCAACGCCTGCGGCCCAGGAGAATTGGCAGTTAGTGATTTTGCGACCGCCACTTGCTCCTTTGCAATTCCTACTTTTGTGACTTCCGCCCTTTTGCCCAAAATCTCTTCACGATTCTATCTTGATTTCAACACGCCGCCACACTCAACGGCGCTGCTCGATTCGACTGCAAGATGAAAGATTTTCGGGCTTGGTAGACGGGGGGAAAAAAAAGTCGCAAGCTGCTGCAGAGCTGCAAGTCGCTAAGTCGTAAGTTGCGGTCGACGATATTCGCTAGCTGGATATCCTCCAGGCGTCCGTGCAGGTCACTTCCCCCTCCCCTCCCCTATCCCCCCCACTCCTGCCCTTGTCTGACTAACCCGCGCGGTCTGCCCGCCCCACTCCAGGCCTGCCGGACCCTCCCGCCGAGATACAGGTGGAGCCCGGCCCCCAGGACGGCACGCTCCTCGTCACCTGGCTGCCCGTCACGGCCAACGTCACGGCGAGCAGCACCAACGTGACGGGCTACGCCGTGTACGCCGACGGCAAGAAGGTCACCGACGTCGACAGCCCCACGGGTAAGCACGGCACGGGCACGGCGGCACTGCGCGGCGGCGGCCGCCCTGCCGGTGGGCAGACCCGCCGGGCGCGAGCGTCGCGCTGGTCTGCCTACCCCGCGGTCTGCAGGCGCTCAAGCGAGGGATCCTTCACTAAAGTTTTTTTAAAAAAATCAGTAAAACAAAATCAGTAAAAATCAGAAAAAATCAACAGTAACACAGAAAAAATGAACAAAAAATCAGAAATAATCAAGACAAAAACCCAGAAATAATCAGAAAAAAAAACAACAGAAAAACATCACTAAAAATCAAGGAAAATTACGAAAATTTAGAAAAATCGGTATACGCTTGAATTTATAGTGAAGGATCCCTCGCACTCAAGCTCTACTCTTCAGTGATAACAAAAAAGGAGGCTATGAGAAACCCGAACACAGTGGCGGGAAAGCGGGCTGCATCTGCGTCTGTCTGCAAAGCAGCTTATAGACGCACGTCGATGGGGAAAACAACTCTTAAATTTTTGTACATCTCGTAATTCAGAAAATATCTGGTAATCGCAAGGGGTCGTCAACTCTGATATTCCTTCGTACACGAAACTGATATTACCCCGATATTACTTTAATATTACCGATATTACCTTCATATTACATCAATATTACCCATATTTTTGCCAATGTTAGATTAATAGTTCATAAATATTACCTATATTACCTACAATATTACAAAATGACCCTAATATTACTGATAATACCAGTATTCCTCCGTACACGGCTAAACGCAGTTGACGACCCCGGGTAAATGCAGAAAAAGTCTGAGAAATTTTTGAAAAATTCAGTAAAATTCAAATAAATTTGGAAACAGGTAAGCAAAAATTGCAAAAATAATTGTAAAAAAAAAATCGTTGAAAACTAAAAAAATTTGCACACCAAATATCAGAGTTGTTTTCCCCTCGACGCGCTTGTGGTCAGGCGCTGATGCAGCCCGCTGTTCCCGGGGCCTTCTCATTACCTACCACTTCTTGCCTGACCTGACCACCTCCCGCCGCTCGCAGGCGACCACGCGCTCATCGACATCGGCAAGCTGCTGGGGCTGAACCCTCGCCAGGTGACGGTGCGCACCAAGTCGCGGGACGCGCAGTCGGCGGACTCGGCGCCCACGCCCATCCCGACGTCCATCCTGCGGGGCAAGGGCCACAAGGACCGCATGGGCCCCGGGCAGGGCCAGGGCCAGGGCCAGGGCCCCATGGGGGGCCGGTACGGCCATGGGCCCCAGCAGCAGCACGGGCGGCACGGCGTGCGCGGCGCCCGGGGCACGCGCGTCGACCAGCACGGCCAGATGGTCATCGAGACCGAGGAGAACCTCAGCGACAAGGAGGTGTACCCGGGCAACAGCATGAGCATACCTTCCATCGGTGAGTACCCGGGCCGGGCCGGGCCGGGCCGGGCCGGGCGGGCATGCACGTGTCTTGTGTGTGGAGTGTGACTGTCGCGTGACTAACTCCTTACTCTCTCTACTTCTGCAATGAAAATATTTATACATATTCTCTGTCTGCTCTTTTCCTCATTCTTTCTCGATTTTCTATCGTAAACTTCTTATATTAGGAGATATGCAAGAATGGTGCTCCCCTCATCTTGAAAAAAAAAAATAATAGGAAAAAACAACAACTTTGGATTGTTCCCTAGTGGTTTCATCCCGACGATGAAATTTTTATGTAATGATGGAGTGTTTCGGTCCTGGTACATTACTTCTCTCTCTCTTTTCCGACCAGGAGCGAAGCCAGATGCACAAAAAAAGAGAGTGCGGCGGGGGCCCTGGGCCCTGGCTTCGCTCCTGTTTCTTATGCATGCACATCGTTGTGTTGCCTTGCCTAGCTAGGGCTTCAGCCAGGGCGTGCTTTCTGTTGTCAGGTTACCACTCGTCTCTGGCCCCTATAGCAGGTAATGTCTTCGTTTCTTCTAGAGACATTAAAGCTTTCTCACTCCATCATGAACCATGCTCGACCACCCTCATTCATGCAAACCTGTCCTTAGAATACCGTCCAGAACTCTTAGGATTGCATTTCGGCATCTTGCCGGCCACGAGCGTTGGGCAGTGGCCTTGACTCTCCTATTAGCCTGCTCCCAACAACAAAACGTGTGTCACATCCCGTTTTTTTTTACTAGAGCCCTCCGCCCCCCTTCCCTCTACCCCACTCCATCGCGAACCATTCACTGCGCTCTCCTTCTCCTTCTCCATCCGTTCGCATGCTCACTTCTACATAGTACACCGTGGCATGCTTCACCTCTCCTTTTTACTTTCATGTTTCCTTTCTTGCTTCCGCACCTCTCTTTCCTTTGCTCGCATAATATCTCATGGATTTATTTCGTCTCGACTCTCACAGGATAGTAATGTAATCATCTACGATTTTCTCGGACATTTCCGAGGGGGAAACGACTGTCAATTTTCGTGTCAGCCGGATTACGGATTACCCTGGATTACCTCGGATTACGTCTGGAATTGCGTCTCGAATTACCCCGGATTACCCTAAAATTTCCCCGGATTACACCGGATTACTTCGAATTTCCCCGGATTACACACTGTCGGATTACCTACCTTACGGCTGTCAGCCGGATAACCTTCGTCGTCTCCCCCTCGGATATTTCGCGAATATTTCGAGCGCGCGTTGCTGGCAATGGCTGCTAAAGCGGTGTAGGTGGTCGGCTTCCAGAGATCACCAAGGACTCGGCGAGCGAGGCGTACAGCGAGGAGGACTACATGGGGCGGCGCGGGCACGGGGGCCACCCGGGGCACGGCGGCCACTACGACCAGCGGCCGGCTCCCCGGAGCCACGCGGAGCGCGGTCGGCCGCCGCTGCTGCCGCACGAGCGCGGCCGCCCCGTCGAGCAGTACGACCAGTACGGCCGGCTGATCCGCAACCCCGGCGGCGGCCAGGGCCCCGGCGGTCAGGGCTACCGCGGCGGCGGCATGCAGGGCGGCGCCCAGGGCCAGGGCGGCCACGGCCCGCACCCGCAGGGCGCGCACGGCCAGCAGCAGCAGCGCCAGCAGCAGAACCGCGTGCGATGGTTCGTCGGCCTGTACGACTACGACCCGAGCACCATGTCGCCCAACCCGGACGGCTGCGTCGAGGAGTTGTCCTTCCGCGAGGGCGAGCGGATCAAGGTGAGGAAACTTAAAAAAAAATTCTCTTTTTTTTTCATTTTCCCCCTTTTCTTTTGTCAAAATTTTCAAACGTTGCTTTGAAAAATACATTTGAAGATTTACGATTTATCGTGTAAATTACGACTAACGAAATGTGTTGTAAATTTTAGACTTCTCTTTCTTGCTCGTAATATAATTGAACTTCAAGTCGATACGTAGTGCTTGAAATTTTACGATTTGTAATTGTAATTTTACAACTCCAGTTCGCGGAAATTTTTTCCGTAAACCTACAACCATTTTTCACAGTGGTTTCCTAAACTGCCCGTATTTTATTTATTTATTTTTTTTTTTTTCAAAAAAATTTAGGTGTTTGGGGACCGCGACGCGGACGGGTTTTACTGGGGCGAGGTCCGCGGCCGCAAGGGCTTCATTCCGGAGAACACAGTGGCTGAGGTGACCAGCCCCGACGCGGGCATGGGCGGCCAGGGCGACCCTTACTACCAGCGCGGCGACCGCGTCGGTGACACCTACGCGGCCTCCCCGGTCAAGAAGATGGTCGCCCTCTACGACTACGACCCGCAGGAGCTGTCGCCTAACGTGGACGCCGACGTAAGTACGACAAAATAAGAGCGGTCGGGGCGGGGCGGGGTGGGCGCTGAGGTCCGGGAACATAACGGATGCCACTGCGGCTGACAACTCCGTCCTCGCGTCATAGCCGCCTATCAAACTTGTAGCGCGCCTATGAATGTTTCCGCATTTTGCTCTCGGGGCCTCTAGACCTTTTTTTCTTCTGTTGCGACTTAGACTGCATTAGGAAGAGGCCGGTCAGTGGTATCCGGGATCTCTCATGTCTTTGTCTGCTAGCAGCAAGTGGAGCTGACCTTCCGCACGGGCGACATCATCTACGTCTACGGCGAGATGGACGACGACGGCTTCTACATGGGCGAGCTGAACGGCGTGCGCGGCCTCGTGCCGTCCAACTTCCTCACGCCGCTCAAGAAGCACCAGGAGGGCGACTTCCGGAACGGCGGGCCCGGCCCGGGCCGCGGCGGGCCCATGGGCCCGGGCATGCGGCCCGAGCGCGGCCACGGCCCCGGCCACGGCCCCGGCCCCGGCGCGCGGGGGCCGCCGCCGCCCCCCAGGGACCGCAGGCAAGGTGAGCGCCGCCCGACCAGGACCCCTTCTTCGCACTTGCTCTCTTTCGCCAAATTTCTTTTCGGTGTTGTGTGTTTACTTGTTCATTGCCGTGTACTTCCTCCTACTTACTCGTTCTCTCGCGGCCGGCCCGGGCCGCCCTGGGCGGTCAGACTGCTGCCCCGGGAGGGGAGGGCCAGGTGCAGAGCAGTCCGCTCTCCCTGTCCTCGGCGTGGCGCGGGAAGCGGCGCAAAGCAGAGTTTACAAACGGGTGGTGGTTCCGGCTATCCGGAACGCGTCCGAAACCGTAGGTGCGAGTGAGATGCTGTAACCGAAAAGTATCTCCGTCTCGCTCTCTCCTGCGCATTCAAACGCGTTTCGCGGGTAGCCGGATCCACCCGCTTGAGAACTCGGGCACAACGGCGCCCTGCTCCGCCGGCTCCGCGGCCCCTGGCACCGCGTCGTGACGAAACGTGTAACGCAACGCACTTGAACGATTGTAAAATAATAGCACTTTCAAAAGCGTTTTGGGCTGTCTGGATTTGGATCCCCGACAACGCCTTTTATATTCATGCTATTTTACTGTCGGTTGAGCGTGTTTCTGTCGCGCGATACGTTGCGATGCCCCGGCCTCAGCCCGACCGTCGAACAGACTTCTGTTCGCCGGTTTCCCTTGCCACGTCCCTCACACGTGTGCTGTGTCTTTCGATGTTCTTCACCACTTTAAACAACAGCAACAAACATATTTTCACCTCGACGCGAATTTTCCAAACTCTAGACATTCTACAAACTCTACAATTTTTTTTCATTGGTGTTGGCTATGCGCTTCGAAATCTCCCTCTCGCTCGCTCGCTCGCTCTCTCTTTTCCCTTTCTCTACCTCTCTTCAAATCTATCGCTGTTCTACTGTACCCGCGGCTCTCTCTCTCACCAGCTAAGAGTCACTGCAGCAGTAGGGACACGATGCGGTCAACGGCGACTCTTCCTGTTTGATTATTTTTTGTTGTTTACACCAAAGCACGTGGTTTATTCCAAGAAGACAGTTTAGCCCAGAAACAGTTTAAGACTCGGGCCACGATCTTTGCACATTCCAGACTTATTAGGCAATTAGTTTGGATATAACATCTTCTTAAGGCCCTCAGCTTTCTCCTTTCCTCCCGTCTCTTTCTTTCTGTCTATTGTCTTTTTATTTTGTTTCTGATCGAAAATTATTGCAAGACTGCTGCATTTCGCGGAACTTTCAGATAAAATGGCCTATATTGAGGGTTGGATTTTGTTCAATGTTGAGGTTGAACATCAAGATTCTTTAGAGATGCCGTGCGCCACCTTACCTGTTTATATGTATGTATATTTCTTATTTATTTATTTATTTATATTTTTTTTTGCGGGGGGGGGGGGGAGGGCGGCGAACTTTAACTATATATAAATAAAGGCAGAGACTCAATGGGGAGAGCCTATAATGTTCTACTAGTAACAAGATATCCCACCTTTTTTTCTTATTGCGTGTTTTGAAACGGGAGGAGGGCGTTCGAGCGACGGAAGGCGGGGTGGGAACGATGGCCGAAGAACAAATCGATCATAATGGCGACTGACTCATGTTCAATCGCAATTTTTCTGTTGCGTTTGTTGTCTGTTCTGGTGGCACTTCACATCACATGACTCTCATGCGAAACGTTTTTTTTCTCTCTCCCTCTTTCTCTCTCTTCTCCGTCTGGACCCTTGTCTTCTTCTATCTTCCTGCCTATCTCTACCTTCTTCTTTGTTTTCCATTAGATGGCAACTTCCCTCAACCTTCACAGTTAGGCTATCACCAGCAGGTAAGTCGAGATGAACCACATCAAGGTCACTAACTACAGTATTATCACAGCATAAACCCCTAAAAGTACTCTAGTAGGAGAATGTGCCACCATGGACACACCATAATCTTCATACTGCAGCAGCACGATCACCAAATCATTCACTCAAAAATTCGCCAGGGAAGGGAATACATTATACCGGGGTTATACTTAAAAATAATAAAAATAAAACTAAAAATATTATTAACCCAATAATTAAAAAAAAGGTGATATCCAAAATCCTCAAATTTAACAAATACTTCTTGTTGTACTTTTAAAATTTTGAGTCAAAATCTAACTCCCGAAATCTACTAAGCCGTCTCTACTAAACTAACCGTGCGACTAGGACTAGAGCAGTATGGAGATTGTGGGAGTGGTGGGTAGAAAGTATTCCACGTGCTGCCTAAGCCTACCCCAGCCCGAGTCCCGCAGCTGCACTTACACCACTGCCCGCCCCGCGGCGCCCCGCCCTGACCTACGAGGGAACCCTCTTCCCCTTTTGTGTGAAGCTAAGCCCGTTTCCCCAGTTGGGAACTGTTTTGCGGTTACCCTACCCCGCCCTGCCCTGCCCTGCTCCGTTGACCCTTGCCTCACTTAATAACCTCCCGCCCGTTAGTTTCAGTCGAAAGACTAAATCAACCAGATTTCCTAATGGTGTGTGACTTAGTTTGTTGTGAATGATATTTTTCTTTAAACTAACTGTCCTTTGGCTTGGCCTCCATAAGCACACGCAAATTTTAACACTGAAATATGACCAGTGATTTGTACGTGTTTCCGTAATGACGACTGATTTAATAAAACTATGAACGAGCTCGTCTCGTATAATAGGAAGTGCCGTAACAAATCGGACATAGTCCTCTTAATTAGCTAAACTTCAGATTTTGAGACCTGGAGACTGCTCCATCTAGCTGCAAATTTAAAAGCTGACTGTCTTAGGGCGTGGTGGGAGTGCAATCCTAGATGTTAGCTGCATTTCGTTTACACTGGCTATCAATTTCTATGATATTTGCTTTCTTGATTGACAATTTGTAAACCATAACGTTCAATGTAGATCTTCAAAATATGTCTTTTCTCTCGCTTTTATCGAATCCACGGCGAAGCTTCCGTCTTGTTCGCTCTCACCCACCGTGCGCTAAATACTTAAAAGTATTAAAAAAACAAGCAGAGGAGCTGTTTTATTATACATTAAAAACATACCTTGAATTACAATAAAACCTTTCAATCTCAATAGCACACAATAAACTTAACTATACTCACACATTCCAATTCAAAGCAGCGGACACGAAAATATTGTCCATTCGTGTGAATACCCACCAATGAGTCGCACGATTGTGACATTCCCTCTTCGATGTGCACAACAACGCAGAAATACCAAGGAAACATAACTTTCTTTTCCTCTATTCCTCTATTCATCTATCGGTCCCCTGACCCTCTATACTGATGCTTGTAGATGTGAGGGCTTCCTGTGTTGTAGAGTAGTGGCATGTTTTTGCTGTTGAACTACCTACTGTAGAGTAGATTTGTGATTTTTTTGAGCAGTACTGTTTCCTGAACATGTTACCCTAAGTTAACTGTACTTTCCATAAATTTGTCTTCCGAAATATTTTTAGAGAGTCTAATCAAATGCCCTGAAGATTATTTGTCGGTTCTGACTGTTGCTCACGGAGCCAAGTAACATCAAGTTAAATATTCAATATATTTATGCGTGACAGTGTATTTACGCTCTTGTGTAATGCGTGCCTTCATGAGGCATGCGTGGTACTTTCAAAAATAAAGGGGAATAAACTCATACATAAAGCGCTTTGAAAGCGCCTAGTACGTAGGCAATTCTGTCCTTCGCCACACAGGTGCTCTGCGGGCTTGCATAGTCAGAGTTCGCAGGCGTTTTTTTCTTTGCCAGTGACACGCTTTAAAATATGGCACAATGAATGAATGAATGAATAGTTATGTATTAACCAGAGACCTGTGATATACCTGGGCGGTACGTGTGGCCTAACCCACGGTGATGTCTATGGTAAATACATTTGGACTAGAACTCATAGAAAGTTGCCGTCAGTCTAGCTGGTATTCATGTCGCATACTGTCGATGTAAACTCTTAACTGTATCATTTAAAGAGTGCGATCTGTAGATTTAAACAATTTTTTTTAAAAAAAAAAAAAAGACTACAGATAAATGAGTATAATATGTTGTGTTTAAGTCCTCAGAGGTGTCTACTGTCACTTTCTTCCCTCTCGGTCCAGTTGTAAGACGTCTTGCTAATCTGTGCCGTTCTATTCCAGGGTCCGGGGGGACCCCCGGGGGGGCCGAGGGGGAGAGGCGGACCACCCGGGAGAGGTGGTAGGGGTAGAGGATACCCCGGCGGCGGCGGCTACATGGACGGCGGGCCCGGCGACTACAACCAGCCGGGGCCGCCCGGCCAGGGCATGCAGCAGCAGCAACAACAACAGCAGCAGCAGCAACAGCAGCAGCAGCAACAACAACAACAACAACAACAGCAGCAGCGCCAGCAGCAGCAGATGAAAGGCGTGCCCAAGGTGGTGCCAGACTTCGTCATCCCCAATAACAAGGAGTCCCCGACGGCCAACACCACCTCAACATTCCCGCCGGCGCCCAACCTGATGCAGAAGCTCGGGGACCTGACCGCGGGGCTCACCGGCGGCGACAACCCCGCGGACAACCTGCTCTCCAAGGGCAAAGAGCTCATCTTCATGAAGTTCGGCTTGGGCGGCAAATGAGGTCCGCCCTCTATTTTGTATTTGTATTGTTTTCGCCGAGTGGAACATTTTAGGCGGGAACTTTTCAGAGCAGAGCCCCGAGGCGTATGCCCTGATTGGGCGCTGCTTTGGAATTTGGTCACATATCTAACTTAAGCTATTAAGCCTACTACATTAAAAGCATAATCTGTATCATTAAAATATTTAGTGTTCGTTACGAGAGCACAGTGTGTTGAGTGAGTGTTTATTATCGTTGCCATTTTAAGCTATATAAGATGTTATAAAATGTTTCCCCCTTGTTGAAACGATCTTTTTCTCGGAAACGTTCGCGCAGACCCTCAGTGGCGCGGCTGGCGTGTGTGTTACCAGGAGGCCGCACAGGAAGCGGTCGCTTTCATATCTTATTCATAGTACAATTTTTATCACTGAAAAGCACCAATCAAAACTAGTCCAGCGTGATTCCTGCGTTAGTTAAGTCATGTACATAATTTATATCATCGGTGAATCATGCGCGACTGAACTTGGGTTTGATGATCCTCCCCGACGCGATGCGAAGGGGTGAGGTGGAGCTAGGCGCGTCACTGAGAGTTTGTTGCTGTTGTCTGCCCGTTCGTAACCTAGTACGTAATGCTGTGCATCACGTTGCTGCCGTGCTGGCTTGCACTGTTGACCACACCTCTTGTAACCGACTGTGCTGAGCACAAAGTAACCGAAGGTGTGATTTCTTTTTTCTCTATTTAATTTTGTGAAAGAGGATGTTCTATGCTTGTCGCTTTCCGCCCCTTGTTAAATGTTGAAGGTGGGAGCTCGATTGAATAACTGTATCATGTTTGTGACTAGCTTTGAGCTTTTGTGTAATTCATCCTAATGAGGCTTTCAGAGGGCAATTTTAATGTTGCTTCATTGATGACCTTCGATGACTTGCTTTGTCCGCTGTGAATGAAGGAAAACCAGATGGTCATTTGGCACATGTTTTGTTGCTGTTATGTCGTGATAAACTTCAGTATTATGAACGACACTTTTCGTCAAGTATAGAATGACTTAGTGTATATTATTTCTTGTACTACAACTTCAAATTGTACCAAATTTTGCACATGCATCAGCATGTCTAATAACAAGCTTTCATCTTTAGCAGCAGAGCATGAAAAAATCAGTCTTTGGATTCCGTAGTGTACACTGATGTTACTTAAAATATTTTCTTGCCTTCCAAAAGTATTATATCGAGAACCGCATTGGCATTAATGCCACCTTCGTATCTAGTTGTTTATTTGTTGGCTGGCCAGCCATTTTATTTGTATCTTGTATCAAATATTTCCTGTTAACATTTCACTCATAACAAAAAATGTGTTTCGTTGCACATTGTCCATGTGAAGTCCAGACTGTTTGTAATGTAATGTGTCCGACTAAGCCTTCATTCTCTCATAAATCTGTTGTTATCAGTTAAAATTGGCTTCTTGCCTCCAACATTTTCAGTAGTATATGGTAGTAGCAGAGTTTAAACTATTTATGTAGTTGGTTGGAATATAATTGACTCTTAACAGCATGAACATTTTAAAAATAGCTCATTTGTAATGCCAAAGAGTTTTTCAACAATTTCTTCTTTAATCTTTCTCACATTTACTCTTAAGATCATAAATGCTTGCAAAATGATCTTAATCAGAGCCACAAAAATACGTAACATTCTAGTGTATGTGAAATGTGCCACTATCATTCCACTCAAATGAACATCCACTTGATAAAAGTTAAATTTGTCTGAAGGTTGAAAGAAGAGAACTTCCAGGTCTTCTCACTTTGCCTAATGGCGGGCCATGCATATTACCAGTTTCATTACTGACCCATTTCATCTTTTCATGTGTGTTCATATTCAAAAGTTCTATAGGTCCATTATACTTGATTGGCAAAGTAAAATTGAAATCCGAGAAAAAGGTCTGACTTATGACTGAAAGTTTGTCAGGACAAAGTGGAGAATATTAATCAAAGTTCTCTTAACTATTCTGGTCAAAGTCAAAATGGGCTCTTTTAAGAAATAACGGCTATTTTTTATAACTTTATCTGGCTAGCTTTATTATTTTTGGTCACAAGTTTTATCCCTGTTGTCCAGTGTGATGTGAATGACCTTGTGCTTTGATTATATTGTTAAATTCAACCAATCAGATTTCTTGTGCGTGCAACAGAGCCTGAATGTTTTGAGCTAAGTATTTTTCGTTAGGACCAATTTATAATGATTATTAATGTACACTTTATAATTTATGTTGTAAAGCATCACATTAGTTTCATTTCATTTGTTTCATTTATTCCGTTTTTCCAGCCATCGTATCTAAAAAAGACACAAAATTACAAAGGCTGTTCTTGTATTTCTTAAAAGTTTCTTTGATGAGGTGATACTATATGTACAGTATAACCACATATTGTTCTATGACAATTATTATTTTCATGCGCAAAAGTGTTCTCCAGTCTTCTGTGGGTTGTAAATGTAGCCTTCTTCTGGGCTTGTGGCGTGACTGTTGGTCTATATCAATGCGACTTTGTTAAACGGGTGATGGTTTTAATAAAGCTAGTTGGCTGTCTTGAGCAGACCACTTGTAAAATACTTGCAGTCGTAATTGCCTAATTGCCTCATTTCAATATTCACCTCCTTTGGTTCTTGTTAAGTCTTGGCGAGTATAGTAGCCAAAGCAAAGTGCACCCATACATCTGAGAAAGTCACATAAAATATATTATGTTCCGAAAACGAAAAATAAGTGAGCCTCCTTGAGATAATAAGTTTAAGTAAAATTCGCTGGGGAGAACGCGCCTGATGGACATGCAGCCCACTCGACAACGGCACGTTCGAGGGCAATTCGTGGACAATAAGAGGCTTTTTGAGGCCGTTAAAACCGGAGTTACGCAAGACCGAGACCGAGGAGGTAACCTTTATGAAGTCGCCTCAGCCCAACAACAAGGGTGAGAATTTTTTCATTTCTTTTTCTTTTTTCAATACATCCTTTTTGGTTTGTTCTGGATAAATCAAACCATATGGAGGTAGATGGGAGGGGGATGCACTCGAGCTCGCACAACCCTTGTCACGATTACGGACTTAGTTTTTGAGAAAATCGTTTTGAGGAAGGCGTCTTCGCCCAATTCTCGCTGGGGATTAAATCTGGAGCGTGTAAAGTTAAGTAAGCGTGAGCGTTCACGTGAGGTGAGCACTCACGTGAGAACTGTGCGGGGCCTTATACTTAATGACAACATTTTTGAAGAATTACAATCTCCATACTCTCCCCTTTCCAAAAATGTATGGGTCTCTGAATTTTCAGGTCATTCCGCTTAGTATAAGTGACGCACGCATGAGTGCTCACCTGAGATGAGCGTGGGAGTGCCAAGGAGATAGGCGCACTATTGTAAGAGAGATGACCTGAAAATAGACATACCCGTACATTTTTGGAAAGGTGAGAGTACAGAGATTGAAATTTTTCGAAAACATTTGCAATTTCGCTTTGTATTCGGCCCCGCACAGTTCTCACGTGAGTGGATTGCGGATTCTTCTTAAGTTATCATTATGTCATTGTCGATGGGTTCTTATGAATTAAACAGATATTTCAATCCGAATCACCTAAATTCTGAAGTAAATGTTGTTATTTTCAAAACGCCGAACCCTCAGAACACGCACGCACGGATGCACATACGCGCGCTCCTGAAGTGGAGAGCTTCCAAATCGACTCCGGAGGTGGGTGGGTTGCCTGCCGTCACGGCGCTGTCGCTCCACAGCAACGCAACGGCGGCTTAGCAGCGCTCGGCCCGCTTGGACGGCTCGGCTCGGCTCGGCTCAGCGCTCAGCTCGGCTCGGCTCGGGCGTGGTGGTGTTGCTGACGTTTCGTCGTTTGCTGTGCGTGCGGAAGGTGAAAATATGACATTTATTCATTCATGCATTTTTCAATTTCAAGATCATCTGAGACTGAAGGCCAGTGTCGACGTGGTAGCGCATAGCTCTGGACATTTTCTCGATTGCGATAGTGGAGTGATGAAGGTTTAAGATGTGAGAGATGGGAGGTTATGATTGTTATATTAAGTTAATCAAAATCAGTTCTTTGTATTTGGGTGATATTTGAACATTTTTGGGTGTTCAACATTCTATGCAGGTTGTGGGGAGATGGTGAATATGCTTGTTAAGAACAACGCCCAAACCGAGCAAGGGCCCAAGTGCCAAGGGGAAAACTAACATTACTCAATCTGAGTTGAAAATGGACTCACTCTACTCACATCACACTTTACACTTCTGCCTCTGTAGCACATAATTAAGAAAAGAACGAGTTCCACACTTATCTCAAAATTCATTTTGTGTTCAATTTGGCACTTGTTTTGTATACCCATTGTTAGACGGTTGTCAAATAGATTTGAATCTTACTTTGATTTTCTTGTTCTCAGGTCAGTTGGCTGACTTCTCTTCTTCACGCTGATATATTGTCTTCAAGATTTCACCAACAGGCCAACAGTCCTGGAAGTTGGACCAAGCTGGCGTTGAAGCCACTGCTCCTCAAGAGGATCCAGAATGCTTCTTTGGAAACCTGTGTAAGAATAAATTAATTAGTTAGTTCCAACATTATTTGTCGCAATTAACACTTTTTTCAGTCTTTGATTTCATGGGAAGTTAGTGAAATTCAGTGTTTTTTGAAAGCTTCAAGTCGGGTTTATTGCGCACTTACAGTTGTTGTTACATCGATATTTATTGTGCAATATCCTCCATTATACAGGTTTGGCACAGCTGGCCCCTCCGCCCTTCCCCTCCCTCCCAGGTTGTTTTGTTGGTGCAGCGCCTGACTGGATGTTCCACCAAGAGCATCTTGTCACCAAGTTGGACCAAGTCTTGATGAGCTGCGACAACGTTCTGGAGGAGAAACTCAAGACAAAACATGCAGGTGAGAATTGGGACTTGGTTTTTTCTCGTTCTTTACCACTTACACATCACTTTTGTGGTGAAAAGAACGAGTATTGTTCCGGGTGAGGTGTCACACTTTCAATGAAACCATCTTCATCTCAGAACACTCTACACCCACAAACATAGGAATTGTACCATTCTACAGCGGAAACGCTGGGCATGTTACCAAGTTTGCACTATTTTTCGAGTTAAATTGTAAAATTTCGAGATCTCTTAACAAATTTTGCGTGTTTCCATTTTAAGTCTCTGGCCCTAGCTTTTTGGACATGCTGGAAACTGTGGATTGAAACAACAAATATGTATTATTTGTACATATCTGAAATCAGCAGCCATAATAAATGAAACAGTTTTAATTCAATTTTCATTATACCTCCCCGGGATTTTTTCAATTTCACTGAACAATCTACCAAAATTTTTTCAAGTCCAGCGAGCCCTGCAAGGTTATGATGGTGCTATCGTGCTGCCATCCGTGGGCAGACATGGTAGCTCCGTCATTACAGAGGGCGACATTCAAACACATCTTATTATGATCACTCACGGTATAGCTCATTGTTTCATTATTCTGAGATGAAAGTATATAAAGATTTTCGAAACCTGTGGTAATTTGGTAAAGAACGAGTTTCCTGCTTGACACAGAATTAACTTTGTGCTCATATTGTCTCTTGTTTTGTATTCCTACTAACCGTCTAGTAGATTTGAATCTTACTTTGATTTTCTTCTTCTCAGGTCAGTTGGCAGACTTCTCTTCTTCATGCTGATATATTGACCAACAGTCCCGGAAGTTGGGCCAAGCTGGCCTTGAACCATCCACTGCTCCACAAGAGGATCCAGAATGCTTCCTGGGAAAGCTGTGTAAGAATGAATTAATTAGTTAGTTCCAAAATTATTGGTCAATTTACACTTTTTTCAGTCTTTGATTTTATGGGAAATCAGTGAAATTCAATGTTTTATGAAAGCTTCAAGTATCAGGCTACGAAAAACAACCACCACCACCACCATCACCTTATTTTGTTGTTGCTGCTAGTTGTTTCTTGTGTTGTCTATTACCTAGTAAATTTCTCAAAATGCCACTTTGCCTTAAATATGTGTATATTTCGTCCCTCTCTAGTAATTTCTCTTTCAAAATATTATTGGTTTATTTTTAGTCCACTTCTTTAACACAAATCAAAGACGGGAAAAGTCAAAAAGAAACCCTGCCTCTAATTAACACCTCTCTAAAAAATGGAAATAAGTTGGTCGTTTCCCTGAGGAAGGGCTATAACAAAAGCAGCTGCTGAAACTGTCCTTGTTTTCTGTCCCATTGTCTGAGTTAATTTACATTATATTACTGTGGTTTTTGTTTGCCAGAAGTGTTGATTTGAACTTAGTCGTTATTAATATTATAAAATTAAAATACTTGGATTTCTATTGCTGTGGTAGGATTATAACAAATCAGGATATATCTGTTATTCAGTGGAGAAAGAACAGGATTGATTGCCACTTTTTCAACCTAGTGACTCATGCCCATAAGGATGTGTAAGGGTTTTAAAAATAAATGATTCAGTATTGAGGTAGCAATGATTAAAACCTCTTATATTGTTTGGATCTCAGTATTGTGAAGGTACGCATTACTTGTTTTAGCCACAGTGTAATGAGCCAGTGCTCTAAGCCTCTTAATTTTTGTGCAAAAATGTTGCCATCTTCTCATAATTGTAAGAGTAAAAGTGTGTGAGGAATTATAGGAGAATTCAATTCCTTTCCCACACACATAAAAAGAACAGGAACTCATAAAGTGGTAAAATGTGTGCCTAAATGTTGTACTTTTTATAGCTAAGTAGTCCTTTCTGGCTCTATTCCTTGGGAGCAAACATAATCTATTCAGAAGTCAGACTTTATTCAGTCCCTAATTTATGCCAAATCAGTGAAATTTAATGATTCCTGAAAGCTCTGAGGCGGGTAGTTTGCTCATTTCTCGAAGAGTAAGACCGTTGTGTCGGTTCTGGTCGATGGCATTCTCTTCCTAGAGTGTAACGAAGGTTCCCTGTGAATTTGAAGGCAATCGGAGAGATTGGATGATTTTCCCCTCAAAAATGGCAAGGCTAGAGATTTTGGGTGAAATTTTTTTTTCCCCGGAAAATTATAGGGCTGTGCAGGGTAACTGTTATCTACCCCTAGATCAAGCTCCAAGGGAAGGATCACCCGCACACACTGCTTCTCGAGCCGAATTGCAGTTATTTCTGAAAAAATTATAGGTGTAATTTCCCTTATTTCTCTCAAAGTAAGACCCTAAGGGCGCTTCTGACCTATGGTATTATTTTCTTATAGTGTAGCGAAGGTTCCCTGCGAATTTGAAGTCGATCGGAGAGATTCGATGATTTTCCCCTCAAAAATGGCAAGGCTATAGCCTTTGGATTTTAGAGATTTTGGGTGAAGAATTTTTTTCCCCAGAAAATTATAGGGCTGTTCAGGGTAACTGTTATCTACCCCTAGATCAAGCTCCGAGGGGAGGACCACCCGCAAACACTGTTTCTGAAGCAGAAATGCAGTTATTTCTGAAAATTTTTTAGGTGTTATTTTCCTTATTTCTCTCAAAGTAAGGCCGTAAGGGCGCTTCTGACCTGCGGTATTCTTTTCTAAGAGTGTAACGAAGGTTCCCTGTGAATTTGAAGTCGATCGGAGAGATTCGATGATTTTCGCCTCAAAAATGGCAAGGCTATAGCCTTTGCATTTTAAGGATTTTGGGTGAAAAATTTTTTTCCCCAGAAAATTATAGGGTCGTGCTGAGTGACTGTTACGCACCCCTAGATCAAGCTCCGAGGGTAGGACCACCCGCAAACACTGTTTCTGAAGCAGAAATGCAGTTATTTCTGAAATTTTTTTTAGGTGTTATTTTCCTTATTTCTCTCAAAGTAAGGCCGTAAGGGCGCTTCTGACCTGCGGTATTCTTTTCTAAGAGTGTAACGAAGGTTCCCTGTGAATTTGAAGTCGATTGGAGAGATTCGATGATTTTCGCCTCAAAACTGGCAAGGGTATAGCCTTTGCATTTTTAGGATTTTGGGTCAAAAATTTTTTTTCTCTGAAACTGCATGGGATCTTGCAAGCTTAATTTTTAGTACCCCTAGACCAACTTTAGACTAGGAACACAATTTAAGAACTGGTGTTAAAATCTTTTGTCATGTTGTGTTATTTTAAGCAAAGTAGTCTTTTGCAGCCTTATTTCTGAGGAAGAAACAAAAAATGTCTTGCCATGTTATACTTTTTTCAGTATTTTATTTAATCTGAAATTAGTGACAATCATTTGAAAACTGTTTGTTGTTTTGTATCTTGTAATTATTCGAGTTTTCCTTCTTCCTCTGCAGGGCTGCGGTGCGGGGGTCCTCTCACTGGGCATCTTGGGATCCACTGGCTGTCGCTCCTTCAACACAAGGACCTGCAGCAAAATCACAAGTTTTTAAATTAAGGTGAGCAATCACTGAGTTGGTGGTGCGGTTATTACTGCTGATCCAACTGCCTTGTGTAAAGTAACTTTGAGCAGCATTTTCTCTGCTATTTATCGGCCACCTTTGTTGGCTCTTAAAACTTGTGAATTAATCAAATCTCTTGTAGCGTTCCCCTGGGCTGGGTGTGGGTGAAATAATCCTGCAGTGTGGGTGTTTTTTCCGCACTGTAGGTGGCTTGGCGGCGCCGTGTCGCTCCCCCCGTTGCTGTGGGTTAAAGCACGAACTCTTGCCTGTAGAGGATAACTAAAGGCACAGAAGGCTCTCGCGCAGAGGATAAACAGGCACCCCCGGCAGAGGTCTGCAAACTCGCTTTCCTGGGCCGATGGGCACGGGCCGAGGGTCAGGTGAGGGGTGAGAGTTCTTCGGGAGCGAAGAACCTCCTCTCTCTCTCCTCAACCCTCACCTGCGCCTCGGCCTGTGTCTGTCGGCCTAGGGAGGTGATTTTGTAGAGCTTTGTCTCCCTTCCCCCATCTAGTTGGACTTCAGTGGTCATCACTGTAGCACCAACTCACTCTTTTTTTCAACTCTATGTTCTAGGTGGCTTCAACGTCTAGGATGTGAGCGGTGTCACCTTGGACAACAATGGAGGAGCAAAGAAGAATATACGCAACAAAAAAATGGTTTGTGCATTTCTTTATTTATGTATTTCATTTAAGTAATGTGAAGTGTCAAGACAAATAATTTTGAAAATTACTAGTTAATTAATTCTTACACAGGTTTCCCAAGATGCATTCTGGATCCTCTTGTCGAGCAGTGGATGGTTTAACGCCAGCGTGGCCCAACTTCCAGGACCGTGAAACATAAAATCTGTAAAACGGAGAATAAAGCACAATAAAAATCTAAGTAACAACAATTGTGACTGTGAGTAGGTTTCTGCTCACCAACATCTCCTTCGCTCCTTCTTTGCTGTCCAAGGTGACACCGCTCACATCCTAGACGTTGAAGCCACCTAGAACATAGAGTTGAAAAAAAAGAGTGAGTTGGTGCTACAGTGATGACCACTGAAGTCCAACTAGATGGGGGAAGGGAGACAAAGCTCTACAAAATCACCTCCCTAGGCCGACAGACACAGGCCGAGGCGCAGGTGAGGGTTGAGGAGAGAGAGGGAGGAGGTTCTTCGCTCCCGAAGAACCCCTCTCACCCCTCACCTGACCCTCGGCCCGTGCCCATCGGCCCAGGAAAGCGAGTTTGCAGACCTCTGCCGGGGGTGCCTGTTTATCCTCTGCGCGAGAGCCTTCTGTGCCTTTAGTTATCCTCTACAGGCAAGAGTTCGTGCTTTAACCCACAGCAACGGGGGGAGCGACACGGCGCCGCCAAGCCACCTACAGTGCGGAAAAAACACCCACACTGCAGGATTATTTCACCCACACCCAGCCCAGGGGAACGCTACAAGAGATTTGATTAATTCACAAGTTTTAAGAGCCAACAAAGGTGGCCGATAAATAGCAGAGAAAATGCTGCTCAAAGTTACTTTACACAAGGCAGTTGGATCAGCAGTAATAACCGCACCACCAACTCAGTGATTGCTCACCTTAATTTAAAAACTTGTGATTTTGCTGCAGGTCCTTGTGTTAAGGAGCGACAGCCAGTGGATCCCAAGATGCCCAGTGAGAGGACCCCCGCACCGCAGCCCTGCAGAGGAAGAAGGAAAACTCGAATAATTACAAGATACAAAACAACAAACAGTTTTCAAATGATTGTCACTAATTTCAGATTAAATAAAATACTGAAAAAAGTATAACATGGCAAGACATTTTTTGTTTCTTCCTCAGAAATAAGGCTGCAAAAGACTACTTTGCTTAAAATAACACAACATGACAAAAGATTTTAACACCAGTTCTTAAATTGTGTTCCTAGTCTAAAGTTGGTCTAGGGGTACTAAAAATTAAGCTTGCAAGATCCCATGCAGTTTCAGAGAAAAAAAATTTTTGACCCAAAATCCTAAAAATGCAAAGGCTATACCCTTGCCAGTTTTGAGGCGAAAATCATCGAATCTCTCCAATCGACTTCAAATTCACAGGGAACCTTCGTTACACTCTTAGAAAAGAATACCGCAGGTCAGAAGCGCCCTTACGGCCTTACTTTGAGAGAAATAAGGAAAATAACACCTAAAAAAATTTCAGAAATAACTGCATTTCTGCTTCAGAAACAGTGTTTGCGGGTGGTCCTACCCTCGGAGCTTGATCTAGGGGTGCGTAACAGTCACTCAGCACGACCCTATAATTTTCTGGGGAAAAAAATTTTTCACCCAAAATCCTTAAAATGCAAAGGCTATAGCCTTGCCATTTTTGAGGCGAAAATCATCGAATCTCTCCGATCGACTTCAAATTCACAGGGAACCTTCGTTACACTCTTAGAAAAGAATACCGCAGGTCAGAAGCGCCCTTACGGCCTTACTTTGAGAGAAATAAGGAAAATAACACCTAAAAAAATTTCAGAAATAACTGCATTTCTGCTTCAGAAACAGTGTTTGCGGGTGGTCCTCCCCTCGGAGCTTGATCTAGGGGTAGCGTAACAGTCACTCAGCACGACCCTATAATTTTCTGGGGAAAAAAATTCTTCACCCAAAATCTCTAAAATCCAAAGGCTATAGCCTTGCCATTTTTGAGGGGAAAATCATCGAATCTCTCCGATCGACTTCAAATTCGCAGGGAACCTTCGCTACACTATAAGAAAATAATACCATAGGTCAGAAGCGCCCTTAGGGTCTTACTTTGAGAGAAATAAGGGAAATTACACCTATAATTTTTTCAGAAATAACTGCAATTCGGCTCGAGAAGCAGTGTGTGCGGGTGATCCTTCCCTTGGAGCTTGATCTAGGGGTAGATAACAGTTACCCTGCACAGCCCTATAATTTTCCGGGGAAAAAAAAATTTCACCCAAAATCTCTAGCCTTGCCATTTTTGAGGGGAAAATCATCCAATCTCTCCGATTGCCTTCAAATTCACAGGGAACCTTCGTTACACTCTAGGAAGAGAATGCCATCGACCAGAACCGACACAACGGTCTTACTCTTCGAGAAATGAGCAAACTACCCGCCTCAGAGCTTTCAGGAATCATTAAATTTCACTGATTTGGCATAAATTAGGGACTGAATAAAGTCTGACTTCTGAATAGATTATGTTTGCTCCCAAGGAATAGAGCCAGAAAGGACTACTTAGCTATAAAAAGTACAACATTTAGGCACACATTTTACCACTTTATGAGTTCCTGTTCTTTTTATGTGTGTGGGAAAGGAATTGAATTCTCCTATAATTCCTCACACACTTTTACTCTTACAATTATGAGAAGATGGCAACATTTTTGCACAAAAATTAAGAGGCTTAGAGCACTGGCTCATTACACTGTGGCTAAAACAAGTAATGCGTACCTTCACAATACTGAGATCCAAACAATATAAGAGGTTTTAATCATTGCTACCTCAATACTGAATCATTTATTTTTAAAACCCTTACACATCCTTATGGGCATGAGTCACTAGGTTGAAAAAGTGGCAATCAATCCTGTTCTTTCTCCACTGAATAACAGATATATCCTGATTTGTTATAATCCTACCACAGCAATAGAAATCCAAGTATTTTAATTTTATAATATTAATAACGACTAAGTTCAAATCAACACTTCTGGCAAACAAAAACCACAGTAATATAATGTAAATTAACTCAGACAATGGGACAGAAAACAAGGACAGTTTCAGCAGCTGCTTTTGTTATAGCCCTTCCTCAGGGAAACGACCAACTTATTTCCATTTTTTAGAGAGGTGTTAATTAGAGGCAGGGTTTCTTTTTGACTTTTCCCGTCTTTGATTTGTGTTAAAGAAGTGGACTAAAAATAAACCAATAATATTTTGAAAGAGAAATTACTAGAGAGGGACGAAATATACACATATTTAAGGCAAAGTGGCATTTTGAGAAATTTACTAGGTAATAGACAACACAAGAAACAACTAGCAGCAACAACAAAATAAGGTGATGGTGGTGGTGGTGGTTGTTTTTCGTAGCCTGATACTTGAAGCTTTCATAAAACATTGAATTTCACTGATTTCCCATAAAATCAAAGACTGAAAAAAGTGTAAATTGACCAATAATTTTGGAACTAACTAATTAATTCATTCTTACACAGCTTTCCCAGGAAGCATTCTGGATCCTCTTGTGGAGCAGTGGATGGTTCAAGGCCAGCTTGGCCCAACTTCCGGGACTGTTGGTCAATATATCAGCATGAAGAAGAGAAGTCTGCCAACTGACCTGAGAAGAAGAAAATCAAAGTAAGATTCAAATCTACTAGACGGTTAGTAGGAATACAAAACAAGAGACAATATGAGCACAAAGTTAATTCTGTGTCAAGCAGGAAACTCGTTCTTTACCAAATTACCACAGGTTTCGAAAATCTTTATATACTTTCATCTCAGAATAATGAAACAATGAGCTATACCGTGAGTGATCATAATAAGATGTGTTTGAATGTCGCCCTCTGTAATGACGGAGCTACCATGTCTGCCCACGGATGGCAGCACGATAGCACCATCATAACCTTGCAGGGCTCGCTGGACTTGAAAAAATTTTGGTAGATTGTTCAGTGAAATTGAAAAAATCCCGGGGAGGTATAATGAAAATTGAATTAAAACTGTTTCATTTATTATGGCTGCTGATTTCAGATATGTACAAATAATACATATTTGTTGTTTCAATCCACAGTTTCCAGCATGTCCAAAAAGCTAGGGCCAGAGACTTAAAATGGAAACACGCAAAATTTGTTAAGAGATCTCGAAATTTTACAATTTAACTCGAAAAATAGTGCAAACTTGGTAACATGCCCAGCGTTTCCGCTGTAGAATGGTACAATTCCTATGTTTGTGGGTGTAGAGTGTTCTGAGATGAAGATGGTTTCATTGAAAGTGTGACACCTCACCCGGAACAATACTCGTTCTTTTCACCACAAAAGTGATGTGTAAGTGGTAAAGAACGAGAAAAAACCAAGTCCCAATTCTCACCTGCATGTTTTGTCTTGAGTTTCTCCTCCAGAACGTTGTCGCAGCTCATCAAGACTTGGTCCAACTTGGTGACAAGATGCTCTTGGTGGAACATCCAGTCAGGCGCTGCACCAACAAAACAACCTGGGAGGGAGGGGAAGGGCGGAGGGGCCAGCTGTGCCAAACCTGTATAATGGAGGATATTGCACAATAAATATCGATGTAACAACAACTGTAAGTGCGCAATAAACCCGACTTGAAGCTTTCAAAAAACACTGAATTTCACTAACTTCCCATGAAATCAAAGACTGAAAAAAGTGTTAATTGCGACAAATAATGTTGGAACTAACTAATTAATTTATTCTTACACAGGTTTCCAAAGAAGCATTCTGGATCCTCTTGAGGAGCAGTGGCTTCAACGCCAGCTTGGTCCAACTTCCAGGACTGTTGGCCTGTTGGTGAAATCTTGAAGACAATATATCAGCGTGAAGAAGAGAAGTCAGCCAACTGACCTGAGAACAAGAAAATCAAAGTAAGATTCAAATCTATTTGACAACCGTCTAACAATGGGTATACAAAACAAGTGCCAAATTGAACACAAAATGAATTTTGAGATAAGTGTGGAACTCGTTCTTTTCTTAATTATGTGCTACAGAGGCAGAAGTGTAAAGTGTGATGTGAGTAGAGTGAGTCCATTTTCAACTCAGATTGAGTAATGTTAGTTTTCCCCTTGGCACTTGGGCCCTTGCTCGGTTTGGGCGTTGTTCTTAACAAGCATATTCACCATCTCCCCACAACCTGCATAGAATGTTGAACACCCAAAAATGTTCAAATATCACCCAAATACAAAGAACTGATTTTGATTAACTTAATATAACAATCATAACCTCCCATCTCTCACATCTTAAACCTTCATCACTCCACTATCGCAATCGAGAAAATGTCCAGAGCTATGCGCTACCACGTCGACACTGGCCTTCAGTCTCAGATGATCTTGAAATTGAAAAATGCATGAATGAATAAATGTCATATTTTCACCTTCCGCACGCACAGCAAACGACGAAACGTCAGCAACACCACCACGCCCGAGCCGAGCCGAGCTGAGCGCTGAGCCGAGCCGAGCCGAGCCGTCCAAGCGGGCCGAGCGCTGCTAAGCCGCCGTTGCGTTGCTGTGGAGCGACAGCGCCGTGACGGCAGGCAACCCACCCACCTCCGGAGTCGATTTGGAAGCTCTCCACTTCAGGAGCGCGCGTATGTGCATCCGTGCGTGCGTGTTCTGAGGGTTCGGCGTTTTGAAAATAACAACATTTACTTCAGAATTTAGGTGATTCGGATTGAAATATCTGTTTAATTCATAAGAACCCATCGACAATGACATAATGATAACTTAAGAAGAATCCGCAATCCACTCACGTGAGAACTGTGCGGGGCCGAATACAAAGCGAAATTGCAAATGTTTTCGAAAAATTTCAATCTCTGTACTCTCACCTTTCCAAAAATGTACGGGTATGTCTATTTTCAGGTCATCTCTCTTACAATAGTGCGCCTATCTCCTTGGCACTCCCACGCTCATCTCAGGTGAGCACTCATGCGTGCGTCACTTATACTAAGCGGAATGACCTGAAAATTCAGAGACCCATACATTTTTGGAAAGGGGAGGGTATGGAGATTGTAATTCTTCAAAAATGTTGTCATTAAGTATAAGGCCCCGCACAGTTCTCGCGTGAGCGCTCACCTCACGTGAACGCTCACGCTTACTTAACTTTACACGCTCCTGGCCGGTAGATAGGTTCCTCTTCGCATCAGCAAAATGTGTGCGAACACACAGTCTAATGGTTACCGTCCATCGTCCCAAACCATATACGCTGTCAAGACGCATTTATCGTGTTCGAATCTCGGTCGATCATATTTTTTATCGGCGAGTTTTTGATCATTCAACCATCGGGGAAATGTCTAGGATGCAAAAAGGACCCCTGCACAACCACCACCAATTTAGAGATTTTTGTTTTTGTTTTGTTTTTAAACCAAAATTTGCAGATAACAAGAAAAAATGAAAGTCCCAGTTCACTACCAAATTCACAGGGAATCTTCTTTACGCACTGTAAAACAAATATCACAGTACGTATATTTACAGTACGTCAAAAATATTCCTACTGAATTTAGGCGTGATCTGAGACTTTCGAAATTTCGTCAAATTCCAAAGGCTGCTATAGCCTTTGCATTTTTACCGATTTTGGCCCAAAATGAAATTTGCTCCAAATTGACGGGGGTTCTGCAGGCGGACTCTAGTGCACCCCCAGACCAACCCCCGAGGGTGAAATCATCCGAAAATCGGCGAAAAAAAAATTTCGGTCGACCGAGATTCGAACACGACAAAAGCGTCCCGACAGCCTAGTTGGTTTGGGACGGGGGACGGGTATGCTAACCACTAGGCTGTCGGTTCGCACACGTTCCGGCGATGCGAATAGGATTCCGTATCTACCGGCCTGGACGGGCCCCGCGCGGCGCAGAAGAATTTACTTTTCCGTGTCACTTTTTTTAGGGCCCAAAAGATGCAATCGAGGGGGTAAGCTTTTTAAACAATCATACAACTCGAAGGAAAAAAGGTGTTCTTCTTCTCTCCCAAGGCCGTTGATTAAGAAAAAAAATAATTGAAAAGCAAAATGTCTGCGTTCCTCAGGTTCGAACCCGGGAGCTTCGGAACAGGAGCTAGTCGCCCTAACCACTAGACCACAGACTTCTGCTGTCAGCGACTTTGCAAGCACCACATAGCTTCCGAAAATCTTCTGGTACCAGGAGCCGATTTCGAGGAGGTTACCTCCTCGCCTCTTCTGAACTCCGGGTTGAATACGGCTCGTTTCGCACGATTTTCTCTCAAACATGCAGGCGCGGGCTGGCGTCGAATGGGTTGCCTATCCATAAGGCGCCGATTGAACAATTCACTATTCCTCGCCTAAAAAGCGGATTTCTCCCAAACCAAGAACGGTATCGTGTCCAGGTGGACTCTAGTGCACCCCCAGACCAACCCCCGAGGGTGAAATCATCCGAAAATCGTCGAAAAAAATTGGATGATCTACCGAGATTCGAACTCGACAAAAGCGTCCCGACAGCCTAGTTGGTTTGGGACGGGGGACGGGTATGCTAACCACTAGGCTGTCAGTTTGCACACTTCTTGCCGATGCGAAAAGGATTCCGTATCTACCAGCCCGGACAGGCCCGGCGCAGCGGCGGAGTCCACTTTCGGTCCGACTTCGTTCTCGCCGCCGGCCAGAAAAAAATGGCCGGTAGATAGGGATAGCGATTCGCATGGCACTATGTGCCTCCCGCCCAAGGTGGTCCTGCCACCTGAGGTGGTTAACGCACCTTCTCCCTGTCAGAAATCATCTCGACTTGCGAGACGTTTTGTAGATTTAAGTCCCGGCGGAACTGTTTTCTTGATTTTTTTTAGGCATGAAGTAGCCTTATGGCTTCGTCTCAGCATCCGATTTTTTTTTATCAGTGTGGCCCCTTACCTAAATCCCGATTTTTCTATCCGATTCTTTCTTTCTCTTGTCACTTTTTACCGTTTACAAGATGCATCGAAATTATTCTCTTCCGCCAACACTATCGCTGAATTAAAGAAAAAAGAATTCATTTGGCTTTTGGGTTTGAACGCGCGCCTTTTGAAGCAGATGTCCGCTGCCCTATCCTCTACACCAGTGACATTTGCTACTTCGAGATCTGTAAGCACCACTTAGCTTCATAAAGGCTTTTGGGACCAGGAGTCGATTTCAAGGAGGTTACCTCCTAGCCTTTGCTGAGCTCCGGATCAGATTAGGCTTGGCGCGCCGGTTTTTTACGGTTTTCGCTCAAACACGCTGGCGCGGGCTGGCGTCAAATCGGTTGCCTATCCATCGCGCGTCGATTGAACAATTCACTTTTTATCGCGTTTAAAGCGAATTTATCCCAAGCTTAGGCTGGTATCGTGCTTCTGGCGACTGATATATATGTTTCACAGTGCGAAGAAAGATTCACTATAATTTTGGTCTCGATCTGAGACTTTCAATTTTTTGTCAAATTTGCAAAGGCTTTAACCTTTATATTTTTCGGGATTTGGGCCCCCCAGAAATTTTACTCCATATTGACGGGGGTTGTGCAGGGGGGCATAAGCGCCACATAGCTTCCGAAAAGCTTAAACCGTCAGCCGAGTGGTTAGCATCCCCGCCCGTCCCAAATAACAGCCTACCCAAACCATCTAGGCTGTCGGGACGGGACGCTTGTGGTTTCGAATCACGACTTTTTATTCTTATTATTTTTCGACGGGTTTCGAATGAACCAGCCCTTGGGCGTTAATCGGGGGTTACACTAGAGTCCCCCTTCACAACCCTCGTCACTTTAAGACAAAAATGGTTTTGACCATAAATCGTATAAAATGCAAAGACCTATGCAAAATTTATAACTAATGATAGTCTTCAAGTGCCCTCAAATTTACATGGAACCTTCATTGCGCACTAGGAAACGTATGCAATTCGCCAGAAGCACGGTGCCTGACTTAGTACTTGACTGAGGACTTGGAGTTATCTTATTTTAATCTGAGTGCACTGGAGTTGCGCACTTAAATTCTAGTTGGGTTTTGGGGCCGTAAAAAAGAAATACAAAAGGTTTATTTTTTATTAAACTCAAAATGTTTTAAAAACTTCATTTAAACAATTTTTTGATTCCTAATACAAATTTACTTTTAAGTTAAGTGTACTGGTCATAAAAATGCAGCATCTTGCTTTTGGGACGGAATAGGTTTCTGTTATGCTTATAGTACAAAAATACTAAATCAATTGTTAAAAAATAATCTAATAATTGGGGTCAAAGTTTTATTTTTTTAAGTTTATTTGAGCTGATTCCTATAAGTATATGAAAGTAACAAAATCAAATGAATCACAGACCTCTCGAAAATTTTAAACTGAGTTGTTTGTGTGATTTCGGTATTTGTTCATTAACAACAACAACAAAAATGCTTTCTCGTAATAATACAGCACGCGAAACATTAAAACGTAAGTAAAACAACGCCACACAACGTTCTAACAAACTGTCTTCGTTAATGCTGCTGGCGCAGTCACACTCCGCGCTGCGCCTCGCCTCGCGGTCCTTGAGGCACAGCTGGCACTTATCCCGATGAGCGTCACGCGGGTCGCAGTGTGACCGGGCGACCAGCGACACGTGACCACCGGCGGCATGGCCGATTGTTTAGCATTTGTTGAGTGCGGCCCCCATTGCTACACTCGAGTCTCTGACTAATTACATCAACTGGGGAGGGGGGCGGATTTGTCTTGCGTAGCTTTCAGTCTTGTCTCGTTTCTTCGGACACGTCGTTCTGATTGGATCGACAGACCGCCCTGCCCTGCCCTGCCCTGCCCTGCCCTGCCCTGCCCTGCCCTGCCCTGCCCTGCCCTGCCCTGCCCCGCCCCGCCGGCTCAGCGGCGGTGTTCTGGTTCCCCGGAGAGGCCGGGCGGAGTCGATCAGAGGTCCTGGCCCGGCCCACCCAGGCAGGCGCAGGAGCGGGAGGTGTCAGGTCGCTCTGAACATGTCAGTCCGTGCCCGGCTCGGCTCGGCTCGGCCCGGCTGGCCCGGCTCGGCTCGGTCCCGTCCCTACCACACCTCGCACTTGTTGGCGGGGTGCATGGGGCAGTTGGCGGGGCAGTTGAAGTCCTTGGCGAAGTCCTCCTGGTTCGACATGGGTCCCCGCACTCTGAACTCGCCCGGCGAGTGGTACCTGCGACAGGATTCAGATCACATGTACAGAAACACCGAGGTATCTGCGGCAAAACGCTACCGCAACTCGGACATCGTGCACTGCAAACCCAACAACGGTGTACTTCGTAAAATACTACGGAAGGCGCTCTTAGAAGCGGACCCCAGTAAACTTGTGGTGTGCCTGCCATGGCAAACAGTTTGTACCTGCCACTGACTGCGCGCAAGGGCAGATGCGTACTCGCCGTGGCTCGCGCTTCCTAGTGTCTGAGAGCTACAGTCGAAGGGGAAACAACTCTGAATTTTGACGTTCAGATTTCGTGAACTTTAGTCAATTCTTTTGCAATTTTTGCATGTATTTCTCATAATTTGATGGAATTTTTCCGAACTTTCCTATTTTGTTTTTCAATGACTTTTTCTGCAATTTTCTGCTTTTTTCCCCTGAATTACGAGATGTACTAATATTTCGGCAGTCGTTTTCCCCTCGGTCGCAGCACGGCACTCTGCCGAGCAGCCAGCCGCTTCCAGGTTTGCATGCCGCGGGATGCTCACCCCGTGGTGATGCGGACACGCAGGGCCTCGGGCCGGTACTTGGAGCACCAGCTGCTGGCCGCTGACACCCAGAACAGCTGGCGCGGGTTGAGCGGCAGCCCCGGCAGGCGCGGCTCCGGCCCGTTGGCCTCCACCCACGTGTTGTACGCGCGGTAGGCCTGCTTGATGCCGCCGTTGTCGGCGATGTTCTCGCCCTGGGTGTTGATGCCGTTGAGCTTGAGCGACACCTCCTTGGCCGTGTAGTTGCCGTACTGCTCGATGATGCAGCGCGCCTTGTCCAGGTAGCTCTTCTGCACGTCCTTGGCCCACCAGTCGACCAGGTTGCCGTCCTTGTCGAACTGCCGGCCCTGGTCGTCGAAGCCGTGGGTGATCTCGTGGCCGATGACGAAGCCGATGGCGCCGTAGTTCATGTAGCGCGGGCGGTCGCTGGAGAAGAAGGCGCCCTGCAGAATGCCGGCGGGGAACTCTGCGGGAAGCGAGAACAAAACGGTGAGCTCAGGGCAGGGCGCGGGGCGCGAGGCGCTGGGCGCTGGGCGGAGGGCGCGGTGAGGAGGGAGCGGGGCGCGGGGCGCGGGGCGCGGGGCGGGGTCGACACGGGCGCACTGCATTTGCACGGAGTACTTACGGATGCTGTTCTCGATGGAGCTGTAGAAGGCGTTGACGATGGCTGGCCTGCCGTGCGAGATCCACTCGGTCTTGTTCACCTTCTGACGCAGGCGGTTGAACGAGTAGTCAGTGCCGAATTTGGTCAGGTTTAGAATGCTCTCCAGGTACAGGTCCTCGTTCACTTCAAGCTAAGAGAGATTAAAAAATAACAATGCCCAGTTACATAAAAAAAGTTTACGTGGCATTCTTTGGCAACTGGAGTTGAACTCACCCCTTCGTAGAACTTGTCAAGTTTAGAGTTATCTAGCAGCTCGTCGGGGTACGCGATGTGGTTCGTCATTGAGTGTGCTTTCTCGAGGGCGGCTTTCCTGCAAGGTGCACACAAAAAGGGGGATGAGCACTGAGCACCTCGAAGGACGATGGAAACTCAAGTGTTGCACACTTCAGGCGTGAAAATTCTCACCCGCACGCATAGAAATGCATAGGCCTACAAGCGTGTGTCACTGACACAATTGCGAGAGGGAAACAACTCTGAATTTTTTTTACGCCTAATAATTCGGAAAAATTTTAGTAAGTTTAATAAAAATTTACCAAAAAAAAAAAATCACAAAAATTTAGGTAAAACTCAAGCAGCATTCAACAGAAATTCACAAAAATTCACAAAAAGTTCACAAAGTTTGTGCACCAAATTTCGGAGACGTTTCCCCCTCGCACACTTGGCTCGGATAACTGCACGACACCACCACCCACCTGGTCGCGTCGTCCATCCAGGGCACCGACTTGAGCACCTTGTACATCTCCTCGCGGATGTTGTTCACCATCTCGAGGGCGGCGCGCTTCGAGTCCTCCCTGAAGTAGCGGCGCACGTAGAGCGAGCCGATGGACAGTGACATGCTGCCGCTGGCCAGGTCGACGCACTCCTTCCAGCGGCTCTCGCGCTCCGTGCGCCCGGACAGCGCCGTGTAGAACTTGAGCTGGCGGTCGCGGACCGAGTCGTGCAGGTAGCTGAGCGTGGACGAGCAAGCGCGCCACAGCAGGTAGTTGGCGATGGTGCGCTTGGGCGTCATGGCGAGCAGCTTCTCCAGCTTGCTGAAGTACTCGGGCACGTCCACGATGATGACCTCGCTGTCGGTGATGGTGATGGCCGGGGGCAGGATCTTCTGCATGTACTCCCGCCACGGAATGGACGGGTAGCGCTGCTGCAGCTCCGAGATCTTCATCGGGTTGTACAGCTTCGTCGAGTTGCGGCGCTGCTCGTTGGGCAGGGAAATCTGTGAGGACAGAGAGAGACAGAGAGGGTGACAAAAATGTGAGACGAGTGATGCCTGGTTCGGCGTCAGATACTAAGCGTCACCACCAGCTTACGTTGGCCATGTTGATCTCGAAGTTGACAACATCTAGCATGTCCTTCTCGGCGACAGCGCGGTCGGCGCCGAAGATGACGGCGATGTCCACCTGGTACTTGTAGTACTCCTTGACGAGCTTGTCATCCAAACCCTTGTGCAGGTACTCCCGGCTCAGACCGAGCGAAGCTTGATCAATCTGTACAAAATTAAATTTGAAAAAAAATAATTAAGATATATATTCATGTTTTTAAATCTGCGCCATGATCAACGCATGGTCTGCGCATGGTCAGCTCACGTCGATGACTCGTGACGTCGAGTTCTTGAGGTCGATGTTGATCGAGAAGTCAAAGATGTAGTCGACGCTGAAGCCTTCCTTGCGGAACTTGTAGACGGCCTCCTTCCAGTCGAAGTCATCCTCACTCCAGTCTTTCTCCAGTACGGGCCAGCCGCCGAGCTTCTTGAGGATCTCCTTGGTGGGACTGAGGCCGCGCTCCTCAACCAGCGCTGGAGCAAGACAACAGTCAGCCAACAGCTCAAACATTTATTTTTTTAAAGCTATCTCAATCGCAATCTTACTCTTGTTCATGCAGGCTTTGTAAAGCTTCTTGGCGACGCCGAACGACTTGGGGTCGTTTTCGGTCATGGGCTCCTCGATGACGCTCCTCAGCTGCTCCGTGAGGTCGTCGTTGATCTTGGAGAAGGTGGTGATGCTCGTCTTGTCGTCGGGAATGTTGGTCGTCCGGATGAATTTGCCGCACGCGTACTGGTAGAAGTCCTCGCACGGATCCACGTCCAAGTCCATGGTCTTGAGCAGGTACGAGGCTGACCGGCCGGGGACACAGAGGAGAGGGGATGAGTACAATCACTACAGTCGCGTATCTCGCGCACTGGTTACGCAACCAGAGAGGCGTCGACGGTTCCTCCTAAACGTACGTCGTTAACGCCTACAGTCTGGCGCCGCCGGGGAATAATAACCCCACCATTACAGCGCAGTCACAACACAACGCGGGCTGAAAGTCAGCTACTACTCGTGATGGGCTAATCGCAAACGCATTCTCATCGACGTAGCAAATATTTTCACCAAATCTTTGCGGAAATGGTGCTTCATTTTTTGCACTTGAGCACAAATTATGAGTTTTGTGAATTTTTCCGGGACATAAAAAATATATGTATACAAATTTTTAAAGGTGTTAAAATTTTTTGGGCGTATAAATTCCTTGCTTGGAGGTGAGCAAATACCAGTCCACTCACTTTCAAGCCGACATCTGCAAACTACCGCAGAAACATCCTTGTAGATCTAAGATTTCTTTTGTAATATCTTGTAAATTTTCGACAACCCTTTCTGGCTCGTAAATGAATTTCAAGTCGATACGGAGTGCTTGCAATTTTACGATTTGCGATTGTAATTTGACAACTCCACTTCGTAGAAACTTTTCCTGTAAACGCCCAACTATTATAAAACAGTGTACACTGCACTCACCCGCGTGGATGCAGCCCTCGGTGAGGCAGACGTCCTGGTTGGCGGGCTCGTTGGGCTTGGGAGTGGGCCCCGGGCCGCGCGACCTGGCGTCGGCGCCTGTCGGAGAGAGAGAAAGGTAGAGGGCGGGGGTGAGCATGGGGTGGAGGAGGAGGAGGAGAGGCTCTCGCGCACTCGTAGGCGCATACTCCTTGAGTGCGAGAGAGACAGAGCGCTCTTGCACCCTCGGCAGACTCTTTGAGAGCGAGAGGGAGCGAGCGAGCGGAGCGGGTGCGCGCCGGCAGCGCGGTCGCCAGTCGCACAGACGTGCCCGGCGGGTCTGCCCACCCAGCCGGGCGCACAGGGCGTGAGGCACGACCCGCTCGGCAGCCGTCTCATTCCGAAGATCGCTCTCGCACCTCCGTCCTTGTCGCACTTGGGGTGGTGTCCGAAGTTGGGGATGGCAGGACCGAGGACGGATCACTCAAACAAAATGTGAACAGTAATTTATTAGCCTTTTCTTTTTGGTTTTCTTTTTAATGTTTTGTTTTTATTCTTATCGTTAAAGAAAATTTCTGGTACTTCATGATAATATTTTATCTTCTCCGCCTATTTCTGCCTTTTTTCTTTTTTTTTCGGTGTTTTGTCCATTTTTTCTCGATTTTTCCGTTTCATTCTACTTGATCTTTTAAAACGAGTTTTTGGGGGGCTGTGCAAAGATTTTTCCACCTTGGATTTTTCGAAGTGACTCCCCCCTCGGGCCTTAGGCAGGGCCCCATCAGTGCGACAAGGACGGAGGCACGAGGGCGATCCTCGGAATCAGACGGCTCGACAGAGATAGTGTTGCCACAGAAGTAGAAAAATTCCCACGAAGACACCCGTGAGAGGCAGACGGGCATCTCCGCCCGCCCACTAGGTTAACTACCTTTTGCCTCGTAGGGAGGTGGAGGTGCCCGTCTGCTTTACACCCTTCAGTATTTGTGGGATTTTTTTTTTATCTTACTTGTCTGGCAGCACTGTACAGAGACTTTGAAGAGGAAAAAAATAAAAGTGGATGCATGCGTGCGTAACATAACGTCAGTGCAACCGCCACCGTATCCTTGCGGATGGGTCATGTATGGGTTTTAGTACAAAATGAACATGGCGAGGAATATACACGTTAATATGGTTCACGTTAAACCCGCGCGTTCGGAGTGGCATGTTTCGCCATACTATCGCACACCCGACACCACATGAATAAAAACATGAAAATGTTATTTAAAAAAAAGAAAACAAATATATTCTAGAGCTGTGTGAATTGTTCGAATTCGAATCGAATCGGAAAAATTGGATGAGAATCGAGTTCGAATTTGTTGATTCGAATATCGAAAGATTGGACGTTTCGAATTAGGTTCGGCTCGACTTCGAATCACACCAGGAGGATCTTGAATCTTGTGCGGTACCCGCACGTCGCACAACTGCGGTACCAGATCATTTTCGTTTTTTAAACAGTTATGCCGCGTTCTATTTTGTGGTAAAATTTACAATTTTCTTTGATTCGATCGGGTCGGGACTCGAATTTGAGGCAATTCTATTTGGTTCGAATTTTTTCGGGTTGATTCGATTTGATTCGGGGAAAACTTTTGAGATTCGATTCGAAGGCAAAAAAACCTCGATTCGCACAGCTCTGATATATTCCCCTCTCTCTCTCTCTCTCCCCTCGAGCCGCCGCTATGCACTGCTGCCCAGCGCGTCCAGAATCAACAAAACTCGCATGGACTGAAACCGTGAGGATGAGCGGGAGAGGAGCGGAGGAAACAGTTTGAGATGAATGGGAACAAAATACTGAGAGCGACCCCTTGAGGGGAAGGGGGGGGGGGATACCCACCCGCACACCTGAACCAGAAGAAAAGCATACCCGTGAGCCATGCCATGCCTAGTCATATCCCTGAGCCATGTGTCCATACGTGACAGGTCTGTGAAGTGCACACGCGCACAGCAGCGTGATGGACCAGAAACACTCTAGACAACAAAGTTCGTAAACAAAAGAGGAAAGTCATGTGGAAGAGAAAACAAATGCTGTGGTGGTGGTGGTGGTGGTGGTGGTTGGCGTAAAATGGAAATAAAAGGAAAAAACAGGACTACAAGACAGGGCAAACTACAAATCACAACAAAAATAATTGTTCTAATGTTAAAAAAAAATGAAGAAATCCCACCTCCTGCAGCAGGACTCCTCCTGAACCTCGACTGTGGCGCACCGCCCTGGGCACCTGTCCAACCTTTGGAGAGACAAACCCACATGAATAAACAGCTGTGCAGCCCCTAAAACCCTCGCTAAATACAGAAAAATTAGTAAAGTTGATGTTAGTTCAAAAATAAAAAACAAAATATTATCTGCCAGCGAAAGCGCACCTCACTCACACCGCAAACAGAGAATGGCGGGGACAATCTGTACAGCCGCAGCAGATTTCAGTTAGTCGGGAAATATAATTTTTTCCCCGCGGTAGCGAAACGCAGAAATATTCAAATCGTCGAAAGGTTATTCTCAAGTCGATAGCCATCATAGTAATTTCTCAGAGACGCTCTTCGGGCGATCGAAATCGACCACTTTCAACGATTTATCTTTCCGACTGTAATTATTGGAATAAGCAGCGGTTAGCGACGCGCATGCGCGGCAAGCCTCATGCATCAGGAGCGCTGGGCCACTGTCAACACGTGGCCACGATGGCCGGGCCGCACTAATAACGCCGAGCAACAAATTACAACCCAGTCGTTGTAAACGTCATAATGCACCGACCAGAGCAGAGCGCGCCCAACCGTCCTGCTGCCGAGCAAAAGTCGCGATAGATATAACGCCACACTACAACAAAAAGTCGTAAAAATCTCCATTGAGAAAAACGTCCGCGCCGTTTATTATCACGTTAGTGACGGGTGACAGGCAGTTCCAGCGTACGGAGGCACATTAAAAAAGACTCTTCCCCTGCCTTCACACCATTTTTTTTTCACCACACCCCTTAAAAAAAAAAATAAAAAAAAATTGCTTCAACAAGGAGTTTATCTTTTCAGGTCGCAATAAAACGCGGACGCGGCGTGCAGGTAACATGAAGCTGCTGCTCCTTTCCCGCGCCAGCTACCCCACCCCGCAGCGCCCCACCCCACCCCACCCCGCCCCGCCGCCCCGCCCCGCCGCCCCGCCCCGCGCACTGCGCGCCCCGCCAAGCTGCAGCTCGGCGATATCCGCAGTCCGTCGGGCACCGCTTTCGCCCAATACTATATGCCTACAACACGCGCCGCGCCACGGCTCGGCTCGGCTCGAACAAACACCCGACAGGCGACAGGCCGGCAGACGGGCGAAACTGAACGGGTCGCGCGCGTACTTCGGGATTCGGAAACCTGTCCGCGTTTCGAATAACCCCTGGCCTCACCCCGACCAGACTAATGCGCGCATGCGCGCGGTGAGGCGCGTCGGGTCGGGGCGCAGAGGAGGAGGTACCGAGCGACCCGCGGGCCTCGACCTGACCTGGGCCCAGCACACCGACCGGCAGACAGGCAGAGCAGGTCCAATAACACGATGGCGGCGCCGAGGGTCCGTCTTTGGCAACACATATTAATAACAGAGTAGGCGTAAGACGATACTGTATATCCCCCTCTGTTCTTCCCATTACCCATTCTCTCTGACGCTGAGGCGGGCCGGGCCGGGCCAGGCCGCGGGACAACGGTATGTCGTAACGCAACGTCATCATGACCCCTCCCCCCCCCCCCCCCCGCTTAACTTCGGCACGCTTCCAGTCAAACCCCACCAATTTTGTTTCGCCAGGCCGTAGGCGCGGGCGGTAAAAAAAATAATAAAAAAAAACTTTTGAGCACTTTTTTTTCTGTTCTTGTTTTTGCGTAAATTCCGCAGTTGCAGGAGAATACTTCGATATATGGAATGCAGCAGCAGGTGTTACTCCCCACATCGCGTCGCGTCGTCATCGTCGTCCCGCTTTCTCAATTTTTATCACGAGCCACGACTTTTGGAACGGCCGTCCGGTTCACCTTATTCCACCTGCCAAACCTCCCTGCGTCCACCCGGCCCCGCCCCGCCTCCCTCTCGCGCCCTCCTTCCCTTTGCCATATTCCGTTCGTTCTGGTCTCCAATATGTTATGACCGGCGGGCCGGGGCGGGGCGGGGCGTAGTGGGGCGCCACACACTGTCAGGAGAGCGCTGCAGACGTTTAACGGCCCCACCCCGCCCAGCCCTGTCCGCCAGGAAGATGTGCCGCCGAAGAGGACCACTGACTGTCGGGAGCCAAAAGATATACGAACAAGAGCGAAAGGAGAAAACGTCCCGGGTAGCGTTACGGGTACGGGCCCTCCTCCGGACGAGCTGGGAGCAGGCCGCGGCACTCGGACTTTACCTGTGGTGCTGAGGGATTCAACGTTAGTCGACTTGTCCCTTCAAGAGTGTGATATTCCTGAGAAAATTCACACCTTTGATTTTGCAAATAATGTAAGAATGGAGATTCACACACACCCTTGAATGCACGACTTTCATACACTTTGGTCTCCATAATGCATCAAATAGTCTTATATTTCGTCTTTCAGCGGCACCTAACGGAGTTTTTTTAGTGATATCGATCCAGAGCCCCCCCCCTCCCGTAGCTTAATTAATTAAATTACATTAAACTTAAAAAAAAATAAAAAACTTTTGAGCGGGTCACGAAGATAGGATCCGGATATGGATTGAATAATGAATGATTCTCTTGTCGTCGGACGGGTTCGCGGGGCCTCGTATATGACGCACTGGCAGCCGTGGGCCAGCCCCGCGACACGCCGCGCGAACCCGACTGTTTCCTTCCCTCTGGGAACCAGGCGAGACGAGGTAGGCAGGGCCAGGACGGCCAGGACCCACGGCACCGCACGGTCACTGCTCGGCTCGAAGGAGGCGCCTGCCGTGCCGACTTATGACGAAGAACGCTTTCCTCCTCCTGTCTCTCTCGCATTCATGGGCTTCGTCGTATAGGTGCGAGAGAGACAGAGCGAGGAGAGCGCGTTTCGGAATAAGTCGTCTGCGCCTCCGGCACCGCGGGCAAGCGGACCCGAGAGAGGCGAGCGCACCAGCGGCTCCCGCACCACCCAAACCTGGCCCTGTTCCTCAACACCTTTACTTGCAGCGAGGCATTGACGCACGTTGTATGATTGGCCCATTTTTGGTACAAAAGTACACATCTCCTTTTTAAAAAAAAACGAAGTTGAGTTATAAACTGTCCTTGACCCATCCCTTACCACGTTTCCCGCGTGTTCTAAATGTTAATATGACAAACGATCACACTAATCAAAGCCAGTCCCAAAATAAAAATAAGAAGCGCCATCTAAAGAAAAGGCAGACACACAGCAGCCCAGCCGAGTCCAGAGCATGGCGCGCGCTCCTCGTGCGTTTGATTACTGCGGTATACGACAACGTAATGAGAAGCTCGATGGAGTGGTTTTAAAGCAGACAACATAAAGCAGATTACCCCCAATAACTCACACTGCACATCACTCACGTTCGTTCATACTAAAGAGAGTATCATTTCGAAGTTCGAAATAAAAATACTTTAAATTAATTCTAGGGGTCCGCCACTCTGGTAAACTTCTGTACACTTTGTCTGGTAATCACATCAAATCATTCCTCTTATCGTTGTATTTTTCAATAAGCTGTGGAGTTTTTTTCCCCTCGCTAAAATGAGCAAAAAGTGACGAAAAGCTCACAAATTTCTCGGTAAATTTTAACGTAAATTGTTTGTTCATCACAGGTAATCGGCAATCGTGGGTTCGCTCCTCAACCGAGTGATGGACCCCTCGCATTAATTAGTTTTTCCACCCTTTTTTTCCGCGTTATGCCAGATTAATCGGAGGCAAAAAGATCAGCTGCAGGTGCGGTAACAAAAGCAAACAGACACTCTCCGGAGCGCTATGCCCCCCCCCCTCCCGGCCCGGCCCGCCCCTGTTCCCACGCCGCCAGGCGCCGGGCCAGGCCAGAGCGCGGCCGAGCAGAGCGCCCCCTGACCTGTGGCTGTCGCGTCCTCGTTGACGGCCACCACGGCCAGCGCCACGACCAGGGCGAGCGCCACGCACATCAAGCAGCCCGTCGCCGCCGTGAGCAGGCGCTCGAGCCGGCTCCGCCGCTTCCACCATGACGGGTTCCTGGAAACAAGAGAAAAGAGCGCGTGAATGGTGATGGACGAGCAGCTAGCTATGGGAGGCGAGAGTCTCCTGGCGCAAAAGATTTTGAAAGTTAGAAAAAAAATGTCCCCGGAGATACACTGCAAAACCAACAGTCAACCTAATACACTGTTCCTAATGTGTACTTCAAAACACACATTAGGAAATACATTACTGCCATTGTGTCCACTAGGAAGTGCATGCCTGCTATGGCATAATGCTATGGTAAGTACATACTTTCAACTGCATACCATATCAGGCATGCACTTCCTAGTGCATACCTTGGCAGGCATGCACTTCCTAATGCGTGCTTTGAAACACATTAGGAACAGTGTACTTAATTGACTGTTGGGTTTGTCGTGTGGATAATTCAGTTCAGTTAGAGTGTGATTGTCGTATAGACTTGGAAGTGTGAAAACCGAGGGACCCTTCACTGAAAATTCTAGCGTTCACCGATTTTTCAGATTTTTCGTGATTGTCCTTGATTTATACTGTTTATACTTTTTCTGATTATTTCTAATTTTTAATGGATTTTTTTCTGATTTTTCTTGAATTTTTCTGATTTTTTTCTTGTCCTTTTTTTTCTTTTTTCTAAATTTGTTTTGGGGTGTACACTGACTTTTGTTGAGTGAAGGACCGCTCGGACTTTGTCACTTTTTCTTGAAAGGACAAGTATGCCCAGGCTGGAAAAAAAAAATTGCGATAGTTTCTGAGTGAGTGCGCTGTGTGATTTAATTTAATAGAGATCGCGGGGTCAAGTCAAACACCGCAGGCAGCAGAGACGTGGTCGCCGCCCCGCCATGGCCACCATGTGGCCACCTACTGACCGGGTAATCAGGGCAGCTGGGGCGAGCGGCTGGGCCGGAGCGGAGCGTCCAGGACAAGGACGTAGCAACGGGATGGAGATGCGGGGCGGGGCGGGGCGGGGCGGGGCGGGGCGGGGCGGGGCGGGGCGGGGCGGGGCGGGTAGAGATGACAATGGAAAGACCCCAGGCCGGCCATGGCAAGCCCGCTGCCCTCCTCTTGCCCAGGCCCAGACAGGTTGTCTGGCGGGTGTCTGAGAGAAGTTTTAGGGTCAATGGCCTCTGCTCTGCTCCACTATCTAGGCCTATAAGCTCAGCTGCCCATGCCTACACGACCAGTCCTAACGTTCACTGGAAAAACAAAGGTAGGACTTACTGCCTTTCTAGGGGCATGAAATTTTAATACCTTTGGAAAGGCACGAAATTTTCCAATAAAGGCATTAAAATTTAACACTTTTGGGGCAGTTTTAATGCTTTTGCAGGGGTGCTATAATTTTTAATGCCTTTGTAAAGGCATTAAACCCCTTCGAGTCCTACCTTTGTTTTTCCAGTGTTCTCATTGCAACTGCTATGGGTGGGGCAAAGCTGTGCTTTTTGCCTGTATTCAGGCGGATTGTAACTCATTTGTAGCCTGCCAATCGGGCGGTCTGTTAACAGCTATGATGGGGGGAGGGGGGCAACCCCTGTTTCCGCGCCTGCAAGAGAAAGGCGCAAATAAGCAGCAGCTGCTCCGTCTCTCGCCTTTTGCCCTGCGGTCAGCTACGTTATTTGCAAACAACTCGCAACAACTTATTTCGCCAATAATAACCTACCCTCCCCTGTTGCGAGACCTGCTCGGCCAGCCCGGCCTCGGCCCCGGCCCGGCCCCGGCCCGGCCCCGTCGCTTATGGAAATGCGTCGTCGGGTTAAGAGCGAGCGGCGGCGCCAGCCACAGCCACGCGCTGCTCGGGGGCCGGGCCGGGTCAGCCCGCGCCGCGCACCCCGTTTAGTTACACGGCAAACCTGTGCCGGGCCGGGCCGGGCTGGACCTCTGGGCCGGGGCGGCAGCAGGGTGATTCCGCACAGTAGTTCGTCTCTCTACCTGTCCTTGTCGCTCTTATGCAGCACAGCCACAAGGAGCAAGAGAGAGAGAGAGAGAGAGAGGGCACAATATGAAACGCTGTTCGCGGAATCACCCTGCAGGCTGCGGCAGAACGAACAGGGCCCGGGCGGAATGGAGTCGCTGCTCTTCCCACATTATGCACATCCATCCACGCCTCACAAGTAGGCTGCCTCCGACACCCAGGCGAGAGCCGTGGAGCCGCCCCGCGCCAACGATGACCCCGCGGGCCGCGGGCCCCGCGAGGCGCGTGCTCAAATTACGTCACGCAATATGCGAATAATGAATTGTAATGGGATGGTGTCCATTGTATAGCCTGCTGCCTGCTGGCGGTCGCCAAGAGGTGAGGAGGAGGACGACGACGACGAGGAGGAGGACGAGGAGGAGGACGAGGACGAGGAGGAGGAGGACCAGGAGGAGGAGGACGAGGAGGACGAGGACCAGGAGGACGAGGAGTAGAAAAATGAAGAGGAGGACAAGGAGGAGCAGGAGGAGAAAAGTGAAGAGATGGAAGAGGGGGAGGAGGCGAGGGGGAGAGGGAGGACGAGGGAGGAGTAGGAGAACGAGGAGGAAGACGAAGAGGAGGATAAGGAGAAAGAGGAGGACAAGGAAGAAAGGGAGGAGAAGGAGGGTGAGGAGAAGGAGGGGGTTCGTGGTGACGACGTGCACCCACCGAGCATGTGGACTCCGTCCGATGAGTTGTGCGGTGTTCTTGCTTTTGTTGTTGGAAAGAACAATGCCGAGCGATGCGCCGGCTGCTAACGGGATCCGCGTCGCGTGTGACTATGAGAAGTGTGTGTGTGTCTGTGTGTGTGTGTGTGTGTGTGTGGCGTGCTGCCTGATGATGATAACAATGTGTCCTCCATGGAAAAAAAAAAGAGGTATCCTATAGTCAGTAGTTAGTAGGAGCGCGATGCACGCCGTTGTGTCTGGCCTCCTCCACGAAAGAACGTGTTCTCCAGCCGTCGCGTTGGTATGTACGGGTACGAGGGGCGGAGTGGGGCGGGGTGGGGCGGGGTGGGGCGGGGTGGGGCGGCCGCCACCAAAACAACGCGGTCGGGCCGGGCCGGGCCCCATGGCTTTATGTCCCTGCTCCCGGTCTGCCTCCTCCTGGAGCCGCCCCGCCGTCGCCTGCACCTCGCGTCCATAAGTTTGAACCGGTACTCCAGGAGGCCGCGCCATTAAGCAGCCAGCCGGGGAGTACCCTGGGGAGTACCAGGTACCGACCGTATCGCGCGCCGTGAGCGGGCCGGGCCGGGCAGGGCCGGGCGAGTGGACAACGGAACGACAAAACGGTCAGTCGTCTGCTCGACTGGGCCCCGGCCCGGCCCGGCCCCGCGCGGGGACCCGGGGCGGGGCTCGGCGGGGCCCGGTGAGGCGCAGCCCCAAGCGTGAAACAGGCTTCAGAGCTTTGCGCTTCAGAGTCCCCTCCGGGCGTCCGTAAAAGGAGCGCTCATGAGCACAGAAACAGAGAAACAAAAGCACCACGCGCACCCACCTCACAAACAGTGCGTCACACCCGGTCATACGGGAGAGGCAGGGTGGCGCGGGGTGGGGTGGGGCGGGGTGGGGCGGGGTGGGGTGGGGCGGGGTGGGGTGGGGCGGGGTGGGGCGGGGTGGGGTGGGGCGGGGCGGGGCGCCCAACAGGTCGTCGAACAGGCACCCTGCTGCTGGAGACTCTGCGGCGGGTATCTGGCGGGTGCCTGTCCGGCGCCTGCCGAGCGATTCCGAATAAGATCGCTTTCATACCTCTGTCCTCGTCGCACTCAGGGAGCACTACCATGGCCAGCATAGGGCACCGCTGTAGGTACAACAAGGACGGATGGATAAGAGCGATCCTCTGAATAAGTCGGCTGGTGAGTGAGTGCCCCGCAGGTCCCGCAGCAGGTCCCGCAGGCGACCAACAGGCCTACAGGTCTGCTGGAGAGCAGCAAGGCACGGCAGGGGGCGGAAGCGAGACGACCACGAGGGACAAGGTGTAGGTGACGTGGGAGAGGCAAGGCGGGGTGGGGTGGGGTGGGGCGGGGTGGGGTGGGGCGGGGCGGGGCAGGCGGGGCGGGGCAAGCGGGGCAGCGAGGCGGGGCGAGGAGCGGGTACTCCATCTAGTCACTGACACAGGCCGCGCCACCGCCCGGGCTGCAGTTTCCCCGGTCAACGCCCGGACCGGACCACGCGAACTCGTTGCACGGAGCAGCATGGCGTGGCGAGGCGTGGTGGGGCGTGGCGGGGCGTGGCGGGGCGTGGAGCTGTGCTCCGTTCGTGCTAGCAAACTTCCCTCGTTGGCGCCGGCGGCGCCTGGGCGCGCGCGCAAAGGTCAAATAACTTCGGGAACCACCTCCCGAACTCTCGTGTCGCAAAAAAAAAAAGAAAAAAAAAACAGAAAGAACACACTAAATTGAAAGGACAATTTTGTCCCCAAACCAGTTGAGCTTTTGAGCACATCACCTGTTTGGGACAAGTCAGTGTTGCCAGAAAGTTAGGCAAAAATCCCGCCCAATACACCTGTGCGTAGCGGGACTGTATCTCCGCCTGCCTACTAGGCAACATCTGTGCACGAGTGCAGGGGAGTTGCCTCGTAGGCAGGCGGAGATACAGTCCCGTTACGCACAGGTGTATAGGGCGGGATTTTTGCCTGGCTTTCTGGCAACACTGGGACAAGTTGTACTCAATTAGGGGTTCAATACGTATCTAAACTTGGACAAGTTGTCTCAGAAAATTTGACAAATTTGTCCTAATCTGGTGATGTTTACAAAATCTCAACATATCTGGGGACAAAATTATCCATTCCTATTTAGAGTGAAGATATTTGCAGACACGACTCGTCGTGAAAATGCCTTCCATCGCGGCTGACGGAGAGCCAGGGCCAGCTTGCGGTGGCTGGTCTCGCGAGGGGTGGCGGGGCGTGGCGGGGAGTGGCGGGGAGTGGCGGGGCGGGGTGTTCAGAGGTAACAAGAGTGTCGCATATTAATTATCGAAGAACCTGTTTCTGCCAGGCAGATGGACTGGCAGCGACTGGCAGGCCTCTGGGTGACGGCGGCAGCCAACCGTCGTGCGCGCGCGTCGTTTATGTGTTGTTTGTTTCACTCAGTTTCTTTCGATATTCGAGGTTTTACATTTGGAAGGGGAAAAAAAGGAAAAAATGCGTTCAGGGAAGTGATGTGGTATCCAAATAGCGAGCCCTCCAGCTTCATCGCACTGTAATAGTTTTCTGACATTTGACAGCTTATTGCTTGTAATTTTTTCAGTTCTATGAATTTTAGTAAAATTTGTGAATTGTCCTTAAATTTCTTCTAAAATTTGCAGAATTTTTCCTATTCTTTTAAATGATTTTTTATGAATTACGAGGAGTACAAAAATTGTTTCCCCCTCGTATAATGGTAATCACAGGTGTAATCCCCAAGGTCGGAGTGGGTGGGTCATGCACTGTAGAGCGCGGTCCAGAGTATGGGCAATGAGCCATTGTCGACACTGAGCCGTGGGGGGTCACACGAAGATGACGGCACAGGATAAGAGGGGCGTCTACTCCTAGTTTTCACAACTGCAGTCTAATTTAGATTTGTGATTAACGGTCGAGACGCGATGGCAACGCGGGTGCTCGGCCGCACTGCAACAATCATTGCAAAATCATAAAAAAGGGTGGAGTCGGTCAAGCGTCGAGCGGGCGGACGACACAAATCAGCTCCGAGCTGTCTGCACCTCGGTCTGCACCTCGCACCGGTCGTAACGCGGTGTCGCGCAGTGTCACGCAGTGTCACGCAGTGTCACGCCCTCGACACAAATCTGTCACACTCGAAGACAGGAGGGAAATAGGTTGGATAGAACAGGCTGCTGCACTGTTCAAATAATTTTATAACTTTTAATATGCCAATATTTGATCTGACGTATCTTGCAATCTCTACTAGTGACGCTGCAGTAAATTTACTGCGCGCGGGTAGTAAAATGAAAAATAAGCCCGATACAGGGTATCGGACTTGTGACCTAAGGCAACTTTACTTAAAATCCCATGGAATGAAAGGCAGTGGCAGGAGCAATAATTTTTCAAGCATACTCGCTAGGGCTCCAGGCGCCTTGGAGCCTTACGGGCGATTGGGGTAGGCAAACCCGTATGACTGTTACGCATTCAAGGAAACACCCGGTATATCAGTGTGAGCAATACTCCCAACTATCGTGGAGAGAAAAAAGGATATTAATTTAGTCATTTCTTTGCGATTTGGCCCGCGGGACTCACGACCCGGCTGCGTGCACACACACACACACACACACACACACACACACACACACACACACACACACACAAACTGTACCCTATTTTACAAAGAGGGCTCACGCACACACACGCGCGCGCGCGCACGCGAGCGATCAGTAACGTCGAAACAGCGTCCACTTATTGACCGCGCCGCGCCGCGCTCTGCTGCCAACAGAGAATGGAGTCGCGAGCTGCTGTTGACCCTCGCGCAGCGCAGCGCAGCGCCGTGGCGTGGCGTGGCGTGGCGTGGCGCTTCCGCCGCCCCGCAGGGCCCGCAGGTCCAACACCACTGTATCGCCCGGCTGCTGTTCCGGGACGAGTGCGCCCCGCCCCGCCCTGCCCCACCACGCCCCGCCCCGCCCCGCCCCGCCCCGCTGCGCTCCACTGACCTAACCGTGCAAGGACGTGCGCAGCCGACCCGGCCCGGCCCCCCCGGCCCACCCGGGGTCATGCACCGAGAGGAGGCGCAACCTTCAGAATCTATGATGTTACAGTGCGACAGGGAAAAAACACACAGCAGTCTCACTCTCAAATGAATAGGAGAAACCTTTGTATATAACTCCCTGGTTTTAGCAAAAGCTAATCTGATTTTGGGAATTTTACCTCATTTAAAAAAAAAAAAAAAAAAAAAAAAAAAAAAATGGCTCTCCCAAATTTTTTTAGAGGACTTCCTCAAAATCGGGGAGGTTTCCTCAAAATCAGGAAAGTCCTCAAAGTTTTCCCCTATTACGAAAAAAAAAAAAAAACAACGCTAATACAAGCGAGTGCATGCAACTAGTGCACTGTACTCATGGTATACGAGAAATTGCGAATACGCCTCACCTGAGTGCAGAAAAATTTACACAGAACACATATAAAAACACGAGTTTTTCTCGAGTCATTCGGAGTAAAAATGCGATAAAACACGCTTGCTACACATGAATACAGGATTGAATCACCCCTCCTGTATTTATACCCCCGCTGGCATTTGCTATTTCCTCATTATTTCACGCTATAAAACACAATTTTAAAATACCAGCATACAACATTGGCAGCAGAGTCTCAAAGGCCTATGGGTGGCAGCATGAGTCATGGTGCCCATCCCCATCCCCACTCTCCCAAACTTACCTAACCTCCGCTCTCTTTGTCTCTCTCTCTCTCACACACACAAAGTGTAGCACATTGCCGCCAGCGCCGCGCCCGCGGTGGTCAATGCGGTCGCCCTCACTCTCAATGACCGCCCCGGACCCCTCCCGGTCCGCAAGCAGTAACAAAAACAACTATAATACGACCTGTGTCGCCAGATATGAATAGACAATAGAAAGCCCAAATAGGCTATCAGGTACCTGTCCTGAGGTCAAAAGACCCTTTCCAACCAAAAAAAAACAAACAAAAAAACAGTGCACACTATTTAAAAATCAGTATATAAGAAAAAGAAAAATAATAGCAACCAAAAAAAATAATCTAAAAATCTAAAAAAAAAAATACAATAAGAAAACAAAAACTAGAAAAACAGATGCACGCTTGAATTTATAGTGAAGCTAGGATCCCTCGGTTAAGGCCTAGGAGGTACTGCACCGTGTTTAGGCTACTTGTTGCGGCACAGCACTGCGACTGCATCACCAGTGACTGAGGTCCTGCCTATGGTGCGGCACCAGGCACGGCCCGGTCCCGCCGTGGACTCACACCGGTACGAGCACAGCGCACCGGACCGGGTCCTTTTTCCTGCTTTTCGCAGCCACCCGCGCGCACCTCTGTTCTTATTTAGTTAAGCCCTCAGTATAGGCCAGGCGGCGTCCTGCTCCGCTGCCCGCTGCCCCTCGCGGCCGTAAACTCTTTTCGCCGTTAAACGCTGCTCTTTCCCCCGCCGCCTTCTTCCTCTCTCCGTCGCACTCGTCACCGCAGTCGTCAAGAGCGTTATTGCTGCTCGCTCGCTCACACCGGCCCAGGAACAAACGCCACCTTTGCTTCCTCTTTGCCAATAGAGAATATTCCGCTTCAAGACGAACGGAGGAAAAGTAATGAGTACCCAATCTGTTTCCCCCGACTGCTCGCTCATTGGCTGGCAGCCATATCGGAGTAATCGTCGCGGCCAATCAGTGTCCAAGAGGAAACGGATGAAGGCTTTTCATCATTAGGTTCACACTAACTTGCAGCGGAATAGTCTATAAATTTTTTTCGCTTAGCGAAAAAAGTATTTTGCTTATAATTTTGTGCCTTTTTAAAGGCACAATTTAATTATACATTTGTAGGGTAGTCGGCATGGCATATTTGCGCCGGGCGCTTGTTAAGGCGGCGGCCGTTTCTCTCCTCCCCCCCTCTCCCCCTCTCTCTCATTCTCTCTCCCCTCTGTCCCACTCTCTTTCGCTCCGGTCCGGTATGGTGCCCTTTGAAATATCGACGGGGCGCCCGGCCCGCGCGGCGCTCGCAGGTATATAGCCGCGCGCGTGTGCGTCCCACTGTGCGGGCAAATAATGAATCAAATTGCATTACGCTTCACGCCCCGCCCCGCCCCGCCCCGCCCCGCCCCGCCCCGCCCCGCCCCGCCCCGCCCCGCCCCGCCCCGCCCCGCCCCGCCCCGCCCCGCCCCGCCCCGCCCCGCCCCGCCCCGCCACACCCGACCGCGTCGACGACCTTGCTTGTTGGGTGCACAAGCGCTGCTGATTCCTTGACGTGCCGGTGGTCGGTCCGGCGGGGCGAGGTGGGGCGGGGTGGGGCGGGGTGGGGTGGGGTGGGGCGGGGCGGAGCGCATCGCGTAGCGTTATGCGTGGCGGTGAAAGCCAAACCAGCTGATGCAGCGACGGCGAGGCGCGGTGCGGACGCGGTGCGCGGTGCGAGGCGCGCGAGGCCCAGAGGCACTTGGCGCCGCTCGCGTGAGAGTCAGGCACTGCACGTGTGTACCTGTGTGACTGTCGCACATTTTAAAGGTGCGAGCGAATTCCTTTACACGTACCGTGGGGTGTTTCTTTGAATGCGTAACAGCAGTGTTGCGGGTTTGCCTACCCTATTCACCCGTAAGGCGCCATGGCCCCTGCAGCGCTGGCGAGGTATGCAATCCCGCAACACTGTGACGCATTCAAAGAAACACTTATTGGTACGTGTCAACGCTTAGTGTGATTTATTTTTTAGAAAAGAAATTTCAGAAAACTTGAAGGAGCAAGAGTGCGGATGGAGAATCACGCAACAGCAAGTGTGCGACACAGCACGCCTTGTCGGTGTCTCCATAGTGCAGTCTCGGCTCGGGCGGCGCAGCGGGGGTGAGGGTGGCGGGGCGGGGCGGCGCGGGGCGGGGCGGCGCGGGGCGAGGTGGGGCAGGGCGGGGGCGGGGCTGGACGGGGCTGGGCGGGTCGGGCGGGCCGGAGGTTGAGAAGGAGAACACCTCGCCTGTCCCGAGCAGAGGGGCACGCGTGTAAAATTTGCACTCTTGTTTGCATTTCGGGTGGACCGTTAACGCGGGTCTGGCCCACCCGTAGCGAGCTCACAGCGGTACCCCGCGCCGTCTTGTCGCTGTCGCTGTCCCTGTCCTGCTGCCGGCCGGGGCCGGGGGGACAGTCGTCCAGGCTGGTCCCACCCCGCCCCGCCCCGCCCCGCCCCGCCCCGCCCCGCCCCACGTCTGGCACCGAGCACTGGGGCACAGGTCCTCTCAACCCGTTCTACGGCTCGCTTCGAGTAACGCCTCAACACCATTCGGAATACAGTATGCCCTAAGCAGCAGGAGCAGAAGCAGGAGCAGCAGCAGGAGGAGGAGTAAGAGCAGCAGGAGCAGCAGCAGCAACAGCAGTGCGAGCAGCAGCAGTAGCAGTAGCAGCAGCAGCAGCAGCAGCAGCAGCAGGAGGAGGAGCAAGAGCAGCAGAAGCAGCAGCAGCAACAGCAGTGGGAGCAGCAGCAGCAGCAGCAGGAGGAGGAGCAAGAGCAGCAGAAGCAGCAGCAGCAACAGCAGTGGGAGCAGCAGCAGCAGCAGCAGCAGCAGCAGCAGGAGGAGGAGCAAGAGCAGCAGAAGCAGCAGCAGCAACAGCAGTGGGAGCAGCAGCAGCAGCAGCAGCAGCAGCAACAGCAGTGCGAGCAGCAGCAGTAGCAGTAGCAGCAGCAGTAGCATCAGCGGGAGTAGTGGAAGCAGAGGTTGTCGACCCAGGGCCGAACCTGTTTTTGGAGCAGCTACGGCTATTATGAACACTCTGCTTATCTTCTGAACTGAGCTGCTTAACCGAACAGCACACTGAGCGGCAGAGGAGACAACCCGACTGCACAACACCCCTAGACAGGAAGGAGGAGGCGCACGACTTGGACGCCTTAAGGAGCCGCGAGGTAGGCCACCCCGCGACACACGGCTGAGTGGCGGGTCAGCCTACCCCGCCCGGCGCCCTGCCTGAGAGCGTCGGGGCAGCACGGCACGGCGTGCCGAATTCATGCACGAATAAATAAAAGCTGGCGCGGTAAATTTTGCTGTCAGCTACATTGAGCCATGCGCGGCAAGCTCTCGGTCAATTATCACAGTGAGCTATGCTTTAACTGTCATTGAAAGCTACGCTGATGATGTGCCCTGGTAGCCTACGCTGAGAATTCACTGACAGCTAGTTTGCTTTGCTGAGTTTACTTTACATTACAGTGAAGAGTTTCTAACAGCGTGGATTTTTGTCCCGAGGGGACATTTCTTTCAAGATACATTGTACAGACCACTCGGTGTTTACACGGCATTCTAGAGCATTTAAACCGGTATTCACTGTTAAAAATTCCGTACCCCCATGCCCCAGATACTACGGTAAAACCGTTTTGTTTGGTGACGGGACGACCGTATCTGAAAAATTACGGTGTTTTCCGTGACCAATTCCGTAGTTTCAGTTTCTTGAAACTTCGAAAAAAGTTGAAATACAGGCTTATGTGAAATATACGGTCATAGGTAGTACGGACGAACCGTACCCAAAAACGGTCCGGACCAGGTAAAAAATTAACGAGGAAAACCGTACTAATTACCGTGGAAATTTCTGACAGTGTTAAATCCAGAATTCGTTGCTGTAGGTACTAGAGCATTTTCTGTAGCATTTCGGAATTACAATACCCTGTAAAACCCAAGGGAAAAGGTGTACAGAGAGTATCACAGAGAAGAGAAAGAATCCCTCGTTTCCTTCCCGCGCCGGGCTTGTGCGCGGCCGCGGCAGAGTATAATATAGAGCAATGCAGAGCAGAGCAAAAGTAAAGCGCGCGCGGGCAGCGCGGCACGCGAAATGAAATCAAACCGACAACAGCCGATATGGATTGAATATGCAGGCGGGGCGGGGCGGGCGGGGCACTGCGAAAGCGTGACGGGTTGCGCGCGCTGCCCGGCGCAGCCCGTGGAACTAACGGGACCCGGGCCGGTCTGGGCTCTGCCCTGGGCCCCACCCTGGGCCCCGGGACCCGGGACCCGGGACCCGCGGGACCCGCCCGCACCCGGTCACTGCCATCGCTTGCAGGGCAGGGCGTCGCCATGGCGGCGCGGAGCGGGCGACGGGAGCAGCTCGATACACTCCACTCAAGTGTATGAATGATACACACTTACACGTATGTGTGTGCAGTATGTGCGCGCGCGTTTCGATTCGCACACTTACTTGTCCCTTCACGCGTGTGACCAATCCGCGGTAAAATTATTCAGACTTTTACTTGTTCTACGTTCACCAACAAATAATAATAATTTAAAAAAAAAAAAAAAAACATCTTGGCTGCTCAACCAAGGATTTCTTTTTATTTTAAATGTGTGTTTTGGTTCAAGCAATTTCTGTATTCGCAAAACTTTGTCCTGGTTTACAAGCAGCCCCGGAAACCGCCCGGAAACCCTGTGCATTTTCTCTATAAGAGCTGCTTGGTTTTTCCAAAACTACTTGGAAACCAAGACAAGACGTCGGTTTCTCCGAGCTGGCCGTAGCAGAAAGTAGTCTTGCCCATATTTTAAGCACAGTTTTCTTGAGGCTAGAAAACTTTTGACGTGAATGTAGTGTGCTTGAGAGCCTACAAGTGTTGTACTCTATGGTATCCAGTGTAAGGCACGGCTGTTAAGGCTGTAGGGCACGACTAATAAGTTTTGAGCCCGCGCCGTCCGCGCCGCCTCCATCTCTCTTCAAATGCGCCGCTCGTTAGCCGGCGATAATCAACCATCGTTAACGCGACGCGTCAAGCCGACTTTTGTCATCAGTTAAGGTGACGAAAACAGTTTTAACAAATTATCACGGGCCGCCATAGTCCGTATAGCACGGTGTCTGAGTGACTGCTTTTTACATGCTCTCGAACGATTACCAAACTTCAGCGTACTTTTTTTTAAAGCGTTATCTCGTGTTTGACAATGGAAGCGCTGCTGGACTGTTCGCACCGACAGTCAGTCAGTGGGTCGCGACGCGCGCTGATCTGTCATGCTCCTCCCTCCTCCTCCTCTCTTCTCCTCTCCCTCTCTCCCTCCCTCCCTCCTTCTCCCTCTCCCTCCTCCTCCCCCTTCCCCCTCCTACTCCCTCCTCCTCTCCTCTTCCTCCCGCACGCAGCGGTATAGTGGAAGGCATGAGCATGACCGACCATGACATTTCCGATGTATAGTATGTACCATAAAAAAATGTGAGGTGCGTTAAAAAAAAAAGGCACGAAGCTCCCGTCGGCCGACTGAGGGTGCCGCGCCACCAGCCAAGGACGTCATCTCTCCCCACTGAAATCAAAGGTGTTCAACTGTGACTCAAACTTGCCGGTGTTTAACAGTTTTAAATGCTTGTTCAAAAGCCCGAGTACTTTATGTGCGAGGTTACTAAGTGTCAGACCGATGTAACCCATATATTTGGCCGGAAGAACGTGTCCAGATAAAATGTTAAACAATTTTAACCAAAACGATAAAAAGAAAAAAAAGCTCAGCTGAAATTAGATGTGAAAAATTAGCACTACGGCTAAAAACTTTTAACAGCGGAAATATCAATTGTCGGGAAGCCAGAAAATAAGCACCCGTAGCTTAAAAATATAGCTGCCTATTCAGCTAAAATATTAGCGCACCTGCTAATTTCTTTTCGCTCAGATGCGTGATAGTTTTTCCCCCCCTTTTTTTTGCGCGCGTGAAGCATATAAAACTGTTAAACACTGTTTCCAACACATGAAAGTGAGTGTCAGTTGAAACACTTTTGATTTCCACTGTAATTACCAGATTTATAGGATTCTCGCCCTCAGGCGAGCGAGAAGTCTTCTCTTACTCTTTGAGAGTGAGGTTTCGATTCCTCGCTTGGTTAGAGCAATAGTCTCGAAAATCTCACATCATTTGAGTGATGTTATGGATTATTTCTCAAGAGCGAGGTCCCCGAACACTTACTTGTATAGAGTAAGAGGAAAAATCTTGCTCTATTTACATGAGCCATCTCACTCTGACATTTGCAGTGTCAGTGCACATCACGGGGGCGGCCCGGGGACCTGGGGGCGAGCGACCCTGGAGCAGCATCAAGTGCCCCGCAATATACCGCCTGTACCACATCGATTTATCGTTTTCGAAAAGGCATCCCGCCGCTGACCGCCGCAGCCAGAGAGGTTTGCTACCTCGCCTCGCGCTGCAGCTCCCATCCCATACCTCGAAGCAGCGGCCGAGGATGCTGCACTGGAAAATCCAAGTCAGCAAAAACGTCGCTCACTTGAAAGTTAATGTAATATTTTTTTCCACACCCCTAGGAGTGCGGCAAAAAAAAAATGTCACACACTTGTAGTTTTAGAAAATGCCTATATGAGTACATTTGCGAGCCATAAAGATATTCCCAAAAGAACGCATGGGCATACATTCGCAAAGACGTGTGTGAATGATTTTTGGTTCCCCCCAAAGTGTGTGAAAAACATCAACTCGCCTGCGAGAGAGACGCGCGCTCACATGCGGATTTCCATCCAGAGAAGGCTTTTGCAGCTCGCTCTTCGGGAGAGTACGGGGCTGAAGAGCACTTTGACCGGTCGCTTCTCCCTCCACCAGCCGTCCGGCAGAGAGAGATAGACAGACAGACAGAGTGACAGGTCTGTGCTGCCGTGCAGGCCGTCACACCGTCCGTGCGTCCCTCTCGAGTGGCGACTTTCTTCGAATAAGCCATGTCGCGGGAGCAGAAGTGTAAAAGTGATTTTTCTGCGAATAAGCGAGCGCGTGCAAGGAGTGGAGGGGCGGGGAGGAGGAGCTGGAGGAGGATGGTACCGCGGTGCTGCTCTCGGACTCGAGCCTCAAGGCCGCGCGCACGGACAGACGGACGCGTGCGACACGTCTCGCGTGACCGCCGCCGCAAGAAAGCGAGCCGATCCCCGACTGACTGGAGGAGATGGAAATATTGTGACGCATTTATTAGACAAGAAGATACACTGAGAAAAATATCGGCACTAGACGGCTGTTGCAGAATGCTATCTACTCTACTCTACTCCCAGCTGGCACCAAAAAAAAAACGGGTTTACGCCCTGAAAATAAAAATACATTGAGTTCGGCGGTGTACCGCGAGGTTTTGTATGTTTCTCGCCGTTGACGTTTCTCGCGGATTGACGTCGGCTAAAAAGAGTTATTGGGGAGCAGGACCGAGGCCCGGTGGTTCTGGTTCCCTGAGCACGCACACGAGCACACGAACTCCCAAGAGCTGAACACTCCAGAAAAGGCACAAAAGTACGAGTACAAGAACGAACAAACTCTCACACGTATACGGATACAAATACACCCGCTCCAACCCGACCCGCCGCGCCGCACGGTGGAATGCGACTGACCTGCCCCGCCCCGCCCCGCCCCGCCCCGCCCCGCCCCGCCCCGCCCCGCCCCGCCCCGCCCCCGCGCAAGCCGAGCCAGTGCCCCGGCTAGAGGGCGCACCCGACCCGGGCCCGGGACCCAGGCAGTACGGTACCCGACCGAAGGGCAGGGCAGGGCAGGGCGGGGTCTCGGTGGCGGCGGCGGCGTGCCCGTACCCACGCTTGTGCCGGCGCGCGCGAGAGAGAGAAAGGCCCGCGTGAAAGGTGGGCGCGCCGAGCCGCGCCGCGAGCGGACCTCGAGGTACTTGAGGTGGCGGACACCAGGCCCGGCCCGGCCCGGCCACGGGGACGGCCTCGATCTTCTTCTGACCGTGCGCTTTTTCCGCCCCTCACCCGCCGCAGAGGTGCGGGAACGACACACGCAGAGCGCCACACGCCATGTTAAAAGGCAAGCGTGGACGCGATACGGGGTCACTTCATTTCACACGTCCCGAATCCTTCGCGCAACTATCATCTTTTTATTTTATTTTTTCTTTCTTCTCTGCCTCCCTCCCTCTCTCTCGTTCTCTTTCTCTCCCTCTTTCTCTCCCTCTCTTTCCCCCCTCTCTCCCTCTCTCTCTCTCTCTGTCTCTCTCCCTCCCCTTTTTGCATCTGTACTCCATCTTTCAAGAGTGGCGTGACTTGCACGTGGACGGTGCCGGGGCGGGGCCGGGGACAAGGCAACCACCTACACACATTGTGCGGGGGAGGACGCCGCCCGCCGCCTGCTATGCGCACAGGGAAATAGTGGCACATCTATAATACTACTGTCAACTCTCTTGGTCAGCATCAGCTGGTCGCGGGGCAGCGCACGTGAAGCTAGGGGCGGGGCGTGGCGGGGCGGGACCACCCAGCAGGTCACGTGACGCGACCGGCGCGGCGGCGGCTCGCGGACACGCCTCCGGGCCAGCCGGACCCGCGCACCCACGAGAGCTCGGACGTGTTTTCTTTCGGTTTTCATTTTTTTAAAATTATCTTGCTCCCGGGATCAGCTGCCTGTCCCAAGAGAAGAACCGCAGCAGTGTGTATAAAAATATTGCCGGCAACGCAGAGCAATCCACGGTGAAACCAAAGACGTCAGTTTTACCATGTCCTTTCGTGGGGAGCAGGTTTTAGCAAAACACTTTGTCCAATAAAAACAAAGGACAAAGAAAAGGAAGACAGCACAGTTCCTTTAATTTAATTTTTTTTTGTTGTTGTCTTGGGCGCCACGCGCCGCTATGTAAAGGGAGAGGAGCGTTCCGAAACACATGAGCGTGTGGAAATGCCCTGGTGGCGTGGGTAATCGGGGACGCGTTCGGAACGTGGCTATACGAGCTGCGCGGCAGGGCGGGGCGGGGCAGGACGCGACCGGGGGGGCCCGGGGCGTTCCGCTGTCAGGCTCACGAGAACTGTAGTTTTCGTTAATAACGCCTTGGTGACGACGACGTCTATGCGGAGGAGGTACACACGTTGGAGCAGGAGCAGGAGGAGGAGCAGGAGCAGGAGCAGGAGGAGGAGGAGGAGGAGCAGGAGCAGGAGGAGGAGGAGGAGGAGGAGGAGGAGCAGGAGGAGGAGCAGGAGGAGGAGCAGGAGGAGGAGCAGGAGGAGGAGCAGGAGCAGGAGCAGGAGCAGGAGGAGGAGGACGGAGAGAAGGTGAAGGAAGGGCATTTCCGGGCATGGACGCGTGACGGCCGCGGTCTTTGTCAGGTTGGCAGCGCGGAGCGAACCCACTGGCAGAGCCTGGTCGGGACCCGGCAGCCCTGCTTATTGACATGCGACGCGGTATACAGCAGCCAGGCGGGGCGGGGCGGGGCGGGGCGGGGCGGCGGTCACCGGGAAGAAGGATTCAAGTTCACTGACGCGATGCCAGAAAACACACCGCCGCCCTCCTCTCCCCTCCTCTCCTCACCTCGCTGGGGGGAAGAGGTCAGTACCACTGCCGGTGTGAGGGGTCAGTCAAGTAGTGGTCCTTCACTCACAAAATATATCAGTGTACACCCCCAAAAAAATCACTAAAAAATCAAAAACAAGAAAAAAGCAGAAAAAAACAAGAAAAAATCAGAAAAAAATCAGTGAAAAATAAGGAAAATCACGAATCACCAGAATAATCAGAAAAATCGGTGTCCGCTTGAATTTATGGTGAAGGACCCCTCGGGGTCAGTACCCCTTCCCACCACCCCAGCGGCCAGCGCCATAGGTGTCAATACCCCGCTGCCGCCGGGAAGTACAGTACCCTGCCACGCTGCCCCTCGCTCGCACCACACAAGGGCTCATCGGAGCCACGCACCCCGCATACAAGTCTCCTGGGCACTTGCAGCCAGACAACAAGCGCATGCGCCAAGTCTTCTCGACCTCTCGCTAGAGGAGGTCGGCCGAGGGATGAATGAGCGACCGACTGTCAGTGAAGCATGTACCTACACTCCTCCAGGAGGCCGACCCATATAGTAACAGGCGCGGTTAAAGGTCCGACTGAAAGGGTAGGGGGGGGGGGGCTTACTCCAGGTTGCCTACACACAGGGTTTTTGTGGAGCTTTTTGCCTACTTTCCTGGCGGCTATCTAGTGACGACAGGAGGAGGGCGATCGCCCCCCTCCTCCTCCCCCCCTCAATCGCGCCTGTATAGTAAGGAGAGTACGAGATTGCTCGGTCTCCTCCTGGAGATCGACCCGGAGAGGTCGGCAGCGGGCACGATAGTGGATCCTAATGAATCTCACGTGCCGTGCCGGGGCCGGGGCGGGGCCGGGACACACGGTGACAAGCCGCAAACACTCGCGGGCAGACACTGTGAAAAATATTTTGTAGATTTACGATATGTTTGGTAAATGGCGACTTACGGATCGTTACGGATTGTGTTGTAAAATTAAGACAACCCATTCTTTCTCGTATTTGAATTTTAAGTTGATAGGTAGTGCTTTTAATTTTACGATTTCAAATTGTAATTTTACAGCTTCGCATCGTGGAAATTTTTTCCGTAAACCAACGATGATTTTTCACAATGGAGCCCGGAGCCGTCGCAACGGATCGTGCAGCCGTCTCATTCCGCTCATATCGCTCTCTCGCGCCTCCGTCCTCGTCACACTCAGCCCCAACATTCAGCGCCGCCACAGGTGCGACAAGGACGGAGGTGCGAGAGCGACATTCGGAATCAGACCCGGCAGGTGCATTGCTTTGGCGCAGGGCGCTCGAACTTTGACCGCGCGCCGGCGTGACGCGTGACGGCTGCGACTGACTGTACTCACTTGATGACGGTGTTCTTCATGGTGCCGCCGGTGGTGCTGCTGGCCGGGCCGGGCGCTCCTGGGTTGTCGCTGGTCGCCTGCTCTGCTGCCCGCCGGTCTGTGCGGAGTGGAACAAAACGGATTAGCGAAACAGATGCACTTCATTAATCGCAACTCTCAAGTAAGAAAACGCCACTGCCCTCCTTTTCTTTCTTTTTATTTTTTTTCCCCTCGCGGTGGATTGAGACTTGTGCTTATGATGTCATTAAAAATATGAAATTTAACGCATCAAAGAAGTGTCTCACATTAAACAGACGCCCTGCCGAGGATACTTTCAAAATCCAACAAAATTCGGCGCCTCTGCGGTGAGCGCTAAATGCGCTAAATGTGAAGAAAGCGATGTCTGCGGGAAAGGTTGAATCGGACGTAAACGGTGCGATACGGTGCGGTGCAGCACCGACACAAACCGTCCCAACAACGCAAAGGGGACAACGATTGGATACCAGTGCTGCCGCAGAAAGGTAGAGGTAGACAATAAGACAATCAGTCGCCCACAAACACAGTGGAGTACGACGGGCTGCCTCTCCTACTCTCCTGCCTGCTGCCCACCGCGGGCAACACCTGCCTGCTTACCACAACAGGGCCGTGCAACATTGCAGGCAGCAGACCTTTTTTTTTTTTTTTTTTTGATAGCCCTCATGCGGATTGGCTTCGACTAACGTATTGACGACGTACTCACTCACTCACTCACTTCTTCCTTCCCTTCTTCTCGTCACGCGGTTTGTCGCCACAATCGGAGGCGTGAGGGGACAAATACAACAGCAGCCGGGCCGGGGCGGGCCGGGGCGGGCCGGGGCGGGCCGGGGCGGGCCGGGGCGAGCACGTGTCCACGCCTCGCTGCGCTGCGCCACGCGAGCCGGGATAAGCCCGGGAGGGAAGTGCCTTATCAGTAGCGCGCGCAGCAGCCGCAGCAGCACCTGCCGCCCTGGACTGCAGTCGTAACTGGCGTTAGCCTCGACCTTTATCGACGGAAATAAGCGTTCCGCAAAATTATTTCTTTTTATCGTTTGGCAATAATATCGGGTTTATTGCCTCCTTTGTCTTGGGGAGGTGCCGCAGCCGCCATCGATAGTGTATGTGGGTGAAAGTTATTTCCAACAAACACAAACACACATACACACATACACACACTCACTCACTCATTCACTAACTCACACACGTATACAAATCCTAAGGTCGCCTGACGATTGGGTGAAAGCCATACAGGTGGCGCCACCATCGCGCCGCGCGAAGGGAAGACCACAGTATCATAGATCGAGTAGGAAATAAGTACGCCTCGTACAGGTGCACGAGGAAGCTTGCTTAGCTCAGGGGTGAATGGCAGCTTAATCATGACTTTATTTCTGTTCAACCGTTTCAGAAAAGTGGCAGAAATTTACAAATACAAAAGGTTTTGTTGTTTTTGTTTGTTTCCAAAATTTTTGCTCGTGGTTGCTGAGTCGATAGGCTGGCTTCAAATGCGAGCGCCGAGGGGAAATAAGTCCAAATTTTTTGAACAACTTGTACTCTAAAAGATATTCACAAAAAATTCTTAAACAATTAAAATCAAAACTCTGAAAAAATTTAAGCAATTCAGAACACTTCAAGAAAATTCAAATCTTAAACTGCAAGAAACTTAATAAAAGTTCGGGGGATAAATCACGAGAATAGAAAAATTCATGACATCTGTACAACCCCTGTACAACAAATACTCAGAGTCGTTTTCCCCCTCCGAAGCGCTCTATACACGCCGGGCGGACAACGCGGACAAAATAGTGAAAATTAATAGAAACTCACGCACGTTCGCGAAGTGTTAGGAGCGAGTTGAGCCGGTAGAATCGGGAGGGGGCAGGCTTGCTTGAGCACGGAGCTCTGGTGAGCGGAGCGGACTGGAGCCGGTGGCGGGCGAGCGGCGACTGACGGGACGGCAGGCGGGCCGGGGCCCGGGGCGGCCGGGGCCGGGCAGCCCAGCCGCACCGCGGGTATAACGCTGAGCCAGCCGGGCGGGACGGGGCACGGGGCCCGCGGGGCCCACGGGGCCGAGCCGAGCCGTACAGGTACTAGAGAGAGAGAGAGAGGGAAGATGCACGGCAATGACCAGCACAACAGTGCGGGCGGGAATTAAAAATCACCAAGGGTGCGAAGCGCCAGGAGGGGGTGGGGGAGGGGGTGATGATACAGAGCGGGAGACAACTATGAATTTTGGTGCACAAATTTTGCGATTTTTTGTGAATTTTTATTGAATTTAACTTAATTTTTTCTTGAGTTTTACCTAAATTCTTGTGAATTTTTCTGAATATGCCTGAAATTTTCTGATTTTTTTCTGAATTTCGAGATGCACAAAAATTTTAGAGTTGTTTCCCCCTCCGTTGATACACTCAGCTGTAGGTGCGCCATATATATATATTTTTTTTTCCTTGCCAAAAAGAAATTTGTTGGCGGCCCTTTAGTAAGTGCTGTGCCAGAAAAGAAGGTAATGAGTAGCCCAGACGCAGTACAGTACCTACAGCGGCCTGCATCTGCATCTTAGAGCAGGTGCCGGACTGCACATTGCCTGGTGGGCAGTCCACATGCAGACTGCTTTGCTGAGCGGTATTAGGGCTACATTACATATTGCCTACTTTTCGCTGGCAAAACTGGAGGCAGCGACCTCACCTCCAGCCGCTCCCGGGGATAGTGGGAATAGGGAAGACCACAAGTTCGGTGCTCTTCTTTCCCATGCCCGCCTCCTAAAAATAGCAAACGGTTCAGGGCAGAAAAAAATCTCTCCTAAATAATGTAAAACGATCAGTTTGGCCCGAGGGGGAAACATCTCTGAATTTTGGCGTACAGATTTTGTGAAATTTTGTAAGCTTTTCTGCATTTCTGATTTTTATATGAATTACGAGGCGTACAAAATTCCAAAGAGTTTCCCCTCCCCCCTCCCCCTCAGTTTTGCTCTTCTTTTCATTGTAGATATACCTACGTTTGATTTATTTTTTAAATGTTAACAATAAAAGAAACACTCTCACACGCCCAAGCCGCATGCCGCGAGACATGCTAGCCGGGACAGGACATGGACAGCAGCACCCAGCGCGCCGCAGACTCAGGCGAGGCATCACGCCGCGCCGTTCCTTATCGCTCTGTAATAATGGCCAGGCGTTCGCATCCCCATCCATCATAGTTACTCAATGGATAAAACTATGGCGTTCCCCGCCGCGCGAGCGCGGCCCGCCGGCGTGAGTGAGTGAGTGAGTGAGTGAGTGTGTTTCAGCTTTCTCCTCTGAGCCCGGCCCAGCCGGCGGGGCCCCTAGACTCGCCATGGGCTGGGCACAGCTCGGCTGGCCGGGAGCGGCGGGGCTGGGTCCGGTGTAACTAAGACCCGACTCAATGGCTATAGGCTCACCATGGGTCCCTATAGCGCTGGCCTTATAAATGCCGTCGTAGTGGTGCGGCAAATTGTGCGACGCTACGAGCAGGACTAGCTTTTCTGCGACGTCATACACTCAAATTGAAAGAAAATCGCATGAATGCTTGCTTACTACCACCACCACCACCATCGTGCGTGTGAGAGTCCGCGACGGTCGAGCGGGGGCCGCTGGGCCGTCAGCAGGGTGATTCCGACAAGCTTTCAGTTGTGTCCTCTCTCTCGCTCCTTATGGACGTGCCCACGAGTGCGACAAGGACAGAGAGACGAAACCACTGTGCGAAATCACCCTACGGGACGGGACGGGGGTCCGGCGGGCGCGGGCAGGGCGATCCGAACGGGGTCGGGTGGGACGCGGGAGCAGCGCGCGGCGCGAGGACGCGAGTGAGGCCGCGGGAGAGAGAACCGGCGGCAGGGCAGCAGGGCGGGGCGGGGCGGGGCAGGGCAGGGCAGGGCAGGGCAGGGCAGGGCAGGGCAGGGCAGGGCAGGGCAGGATAAGCGTTTGCAAAAAGGCCCAAAGCAGAACAGCCAGCGCGCTGGCCCAGAAAAGCGAGCACAGCGACAAGCAGTCAGCGTGGCGGGGCGGGGCGGGCCGCGTGAATGGGACGCGCAGCGCGCAGCTCAGTCATCCGGCCTCCTGCATCCGATTCACCCCGCTGCTCCCCCGCCCCGCCCCGCCCCGCCCCGCCCCGCCCCGCCCCGCCCCGCCCCGCCCGGGGCCGCCGGCACGGACTCCTCCTCTGCCTACAGCTCCGGCGCGGCCTGGGGCGGCCTAGGGTCCCTAGCGCGGGGGCCGTGCCGAGCAGACGCACCTTCGCGTCGCGTCGTCAGCCTCGCGCTCGGCCCCGGCCAGGGTGGCCAGAAAATCTGGAAATTCAAATTCACTGACATTTCCCTGACAAAATTGTATTTTTCCCTGACATGAACGCAAAAATTTAAAGGGTAGAAGACTTAAAAAAAAAAAAGAGTGAAAAATCGGCGTTGCAAGAATGATAGGCAAATGCAGTCGATTGAAAAAATTTCCCTGACATTGAGAATTTTCCCCTGACATTTCCTTGACTGCCCTGACTTGTGGCCACCCTGCCGGCCTCCCCCGCCCCGCCGCTGCGCTTGCTGCTGCCACTGACTTCTGCAGACTCGCACCTTGCGCCTCGCCCGCCCGCCCGGTGCTGCGCGTCGCACATTCGCTCGCATTCGCGCATTCGCGACGCGTCTTGCGTCACCGTGCGGGCTGCGCGGCTGCGCTGCGCACGCATCTCACATGCGCACGTTGGGCTGCCTACCGCGCAGGCGCCCACATGGACCTGGACCGTCCACCTGCTCCTCCAGAGCTGCCAGCGAGGGGGAAACGACTCTGAAAATTTTGCACACCTCGTAATTCAGGAAAATTTAGAGAAATTGCGGAAAATTCGGGAAAATTTAGAAAAAAATTAGAAAAATTCACAAAAGTTTACAAAAGATTAGACAAATTCGGGAAAAATTCAGAAAGGTACAGGAAAATTTAGCAAAATTCAGGTAAAACTCAGGTGAAAATTCACAAAAATTCACAAAATGTATACATTACAATCCAGAGTCGTCTCCCCCTCGAGTGGAGTAGCGAGGGCTGCGCATCTGCGCCTGCCTACCTTAGCATAGCACAGTTGCGCGCTGGCAGCCGCTGATGCAGCCCCTGTTACTCCAGCGTGTGGACTCTACTTATTTGCCTACTCTCTTGGGGAGCATTGCTCCGGACGCGCACCTCTCCAGCCACGGAGACGCAGAGGGCGGGTCGGGGGGTGGAATCCAGAGAAGGACAGAGGTTTGTGTCGAGCGTGCTGACTGACCGGATGAGCAGCTGCATGGTGATTCCAAACAGCGTTCGGCAGTAGTATTTTCTCTTTCTCTCTCTCTCTCTCTTGCTCCTCGCAGCCGAGTCCCATGAGCGCGACGAGGACAGATAGAGACGCAACCAATGTGCGAGATCACCCTGCTGTGCGTAGGTGGGTCGCGGTGCGGCGGGTCGGAGGCCGGAGGAAAGGGAAGGGCCACTATTAGTGCAGGGCCCCGCCCCGTCCCGTACACACGGCACTGAAGAGCGCTCTCCTCGCTCTGTCTCTCTCGCACCTGTACGACGCGCCCAGTAAGTGCGAGAGAGACAGGGCGCGAGGAGAGCGCTCTTCGGAATCAGTCGGCTGCCGCGCTCCCGCCCGACAGATCTGGTGCAGCCTCCATCATGGCTTAGTCACGCTCGTCCCATCGGTCACATGACGGCCGGTAGCGGTAGCTGCGGTAGCTACACGACCCGCGAGGCGAGGACGCCCGGCCCGCGCCAACGACCCGACGACTATATATATCGTCACGGTAAAGTCCAGCGCGTTACCAGCACGCGCGCTTTTACTTAAATTTCTGCTGCAGCCCTAATAATTTCAGCTTTCGGTCCCAAAAATAAACTCTCCGGCTCCGGAGGCCGCAGGCCCTCGACCCACCTCGCACTTCCCGGTCCAGCAGCCGTCTCATTCCGAACATCGCTCTCTTGCCCTCCGTCCTTGTCGCACTCACGAGGACCTGCCACCCCAACAAAGGGCACAGCCGTAGGTGCGACAAGGACGGAGATACGAGAGCGGTCTCTTCTGAATCAGTCGGCAGTAGTGCAGCCGGGCGTGCGGACGGGAGGCGCCGCGGCCTTCACGCCTGACGGGGGTTTGTCCCCTTGGACAGGATCGGTATCAAACGCAGGAGCATTTTTTTAAAAGTAAAAATAAGTTCATCCACTTTATGACATTAGAAATGAGGGGGAAAATGAGATGAGACAAAGAAGGGAATGCCTCTGCACAACATTGGTTCAGGGTAGTCTCGCTCTAGGCCTTCTGCCGACACCGACGAACAACACCAATCTGAATTTGATACGGTGCGAATAAGAATGAATGGCTTATTTGCACCACGGAGTTTGTTGTCTATTCAAGAAACGTCAAAGGTGTTGGTTATAGTAATGGCCCTACAGGTATTTAAGAAATTACCGTTTATGATTGAATGAATGATAGTTGAGTGGGATCGTTTACCTGTTTACTAGATGACAGTAACAATATTGTTCCGCGATGCTAAGTCCCAGGACCCAAGCACTTCGCAAGAAAAACAGGGATCTTCTTTTAGCTCTTGACCAGAAAGTTTGCAATATGAAGACAAGTGTAAATAAGTGAGTACATTACCATACACCAACTATCCTTTTTAATTTTGCTGTTTAAAAAAAAGAAAAACACAACTTGAATGCAAGGTCTAAAAAATATGACCATAATATTGACTTTTTATTTAGGTTGGAAGGAGAGGGGAACAATGCATTCAGGTCTGACATTCAAAATCCTTTGACAAACCATTTTGGTGATACCACTTGTCATGCATTTTTCAAGAATCAAAGGGCTCTGGAACAACTGGCTCAAACTTACAGTCATGACAACTTCTCTGGCATCCAGTCCACTCTGGGTTCAGGGGATCCATTGTATACCAAGGTGTATGATTCTGCTTCTGAGACAGCTAATAGCTCTCAGATAAAGAAACAATGGAACAAAACAGGGGTACTTGAAAATTAGTCTAATACTGCCTCAATAATTTAATCTTTAGAAAAGAATTGTCTTTAATCCTATTTTATTTTCTGTCTTTATAGAGAAAGATGAGTACTTCTACAAGTAACGAAAGAATAAAACCAATTTCATTGCACCAACAACGTGCAGCAGAAGTTCAAATGCATGCACGAACCCACTCACACACTATATCAAAATGCTATTGTACTCAAGAAAACAAAACCAGGCCCAGGGTGGATAGCAAATATATCGTCCAGCTTTATGGCAGAAGGCAACGGATTCCAACAAAGTAAATTTTAATTGAAATTTATAAAAGTTGCAATAATAATTTCTGTTTAAAAGAGTTGCACTCATATACTATTCTACCTCAGAATCAAAGAACAGAGATACCGTGCTGCCTCAGTTCCAAGAAATATGCGGGCAGTGAGGTGGGCTGATGCATGTGACCATATTGAAAAAATAAGTACGAAAGGGAAAGATGATGTCTCCACTTATTCATCATGTGACTTATCAGAGGTAAACTTGAATTTGCTCTTTTCTTTCTTTTTCAAATTAAATCAGGAAAGTCCTGGTATTTTATAATTTTTTTCTAAATGCAGGGTTCAATTAGGAATGATGCAGTACCTGAAAGTCCTCCTTTTAAACGCTCATCCTCTGTTAACAATGAGTCAGAGGAGAATTTACTTGACAAAGTGAAGTCCTTCAGGGAGTCCCACTGGTCAGATTGCCATGCAACAAACACAGGAGCATCTCCAATTGATCATGAATGTGTGAAAAAAATTCTCCTAATTTCTGCAAACAAATTTTAAAAGAAAACAAAATTAGTGAAATCAAGTTTTTACATTTTTCTTTCAGGTGTCAAGCACTATGTGCTCAATGAACGTTTATTCCTTGAGCCGTTACATAGAGACGAAGGTGGAGAAGGCACTTGTCCAATTTGTCCACCTTCCCCAAATAACTGGTGCAGATCTCAGTGGAATCTAGGAACTTCCAACTACCCATCAAAATCTACACTTCCTCATCAACCAGGTCACATAATAGTTACATTACCCAAAGTAATTCAAGGACATGAAAATATAAGTATAGGTGAGATATGTGTTTACATGAGATTTCACCCCCAAAACACAACTTTTCTTGCGTACTAAACCTACAAATTTTTCACAGGACACCCATTATCTAGTCAACGAAAAAGAATCAAAGAAAGTTTATTGAAAACTTGTTACAGTATAGGTCATCATGCCCATGTTGCTAAAAAAAGTGCATTTGTCTGCCCAAGTGATTCATTAGCTCTTCGTTACCAAAAAAAAGATATTTAAATTTCATATGATTTTACATAGGTTAAACATAAGTGAAGAAAATGTATGACAGATTTAGATTACTTCAGGACATATTTTATGAAAAAGTGTCCTGATAATTTACCTGTAGGCTATGATTGTGATGGAAAACTGTGAAGGAATAAAGCCTTCCATTACTCCAGGGGGGTAACCTTGGAAATAAAAGAGAGTAAAGAGAAAATGAAGATTAAACATTAGACATGGCTTTCTGATTCACAGAGTTAGATGAAAGATCTGCAGATTTTTCAAACTCACCAAGACTACTGTCCGAGTCCCATCTTTTAAGTGTATATTTTCATGCCGCTTGATATGGGAGATGTGGTTGAACACTTTACCACATATTTTGCACATAAATGGTTTATTGTTAGCATGGATTCTGTAATCAAAGTACAAAAATAAAAATCTTAACTAGGAATGAAAGACAAATATTCCACAGAGAATTATATTAAATGACCTTTGGTGGATTAATAAATCATGTTTCCTAAAAAATGATTTGTTGCATAAAGTACATGCATTGGGCCTGAGACATTCATGATCCCTTTTTTTATGTTGCTGTACTTGATTAAATGATTTGTATTTTTTGCCACAAATGTCACATAGAAACTGTGCTGGACATTCTAAATGTGAATTCATATGTTTATTTAAGGATGACTTCCACGAGAATGACAAATTACACACCCTGCACTTGTAAGCCTTCATGTTTGGAAAATGCAAACCTGAAACATAAAAGTTATCAATAAAAGATAGAATTGATATAAAGTGAAAAAGTAATTTCAATATTATTTACCAAGATGTTGAGTAAAATTGGATGCCTTAAAAAATATTTTACCACATTCAGGACATTTTTTTCCACTTTTCTCCTTTGAAGATTTTGGAAATTCTAAAAATTCATCTAATGGGGATGAACTTAATCTTGTTGAACCTTCGTGACATTGTGTCTCCAATGCTCCGTTTTTCTGAGGATGGTTCACAGTGTCCTCTGACATGATTTTACAATGCTTCTTTTGAGAAGGTTTTGTAACTTTTATTGGTAGATTTACTGATTCTTTATAACAGTCATCACGACATAGTAAATTGACGTTTGGTGATGCCTTCTCCTGAAACTGTTTAATGTACATCTCTGACTCACCTTGGACAGAGGATACCTATAAGAAGACAATCACAAAATAAGAAGTTCTGTAGTAACTGTAGAAAAATCAAAATTTAAGGTCTATTTACCTCATTGGTCGAGCTATTTTGAACAAAGTAAATTACCATGTCTTTGTTTTCAGAAACTTCCATAGCAGCTTTGAGGCTTTCCAATAACTGACAATTTTCTTTTACATTTTCAGTGGAGGTATTTCCCACTAAAGTGGAAGCAGCGCCAATGTGCATTTCCTTGAGTTGATTCCTATGACTATTTTGACTTTGTGTTTCTTCTTTGTTTACATCTTGTAAGTCTTTCAAGAGCATAGAATAATTATTACTAAGAAACTGATTTTGAAGTCCATTTTGACAATCTTCCTGTTCTTTTGAGGTGTTAGTTGCTTTGGAGCTTTCCTCTAGGTTTGTTTCATCAGCAATACCTATTTCTTTCAAAAGGGCTGAATAACTATCCCCAAAGGATAGTATGAGGGGCTCTGGTTCTGGAATTTGATAACTTTCCAGAGACTTCACACCAAATTGGTCATGCACATCGTTATCATTTTCAAAAATAGGCTGATTATGCAATGTATTGCTGGGGGAATCAGGGCATAGTCCCATATCCACATCATGTGACATACTCAAAGAAGTTTCTTCATTTACATCTTGTCCAAGTTCAATTTCACAGGACATCTCACAGTCTTTCCCTCTAGTCAAATTTGATTGTACATTTTCTTTGAGTTTTGATGACTGTTCGATTTCACCACTACACAGAGAATTTCCCTTTATTGCCTTTCCATAGTTCTTGGTACTTGCGAGATCAATATTGATGGCCCTCTCTCCTATACTGCCTGCTTCTTTTATTTCAATTTTATTTATTTGTGTCTCAAAGCTGGAGCTGTTGTTAGAAGGTTTCAAAATTATAGAGTCAGCTTGATTAACATTTGTAACACAGATACCGAAGTATTCTGAGTCATCATAAATATGTGGGTCTGATGTGTCCACAGCTCTAAAAGCACTCCCATTCCGCATCTCAGTGTTCACCCTATTGTGTTCCAAAGAAGCCTTCTTCTGGTCACTATCATAATTATCATTGGAACAATCATCATAACTTTCCAGTAAAACATTTATAGAAGAATCCGCACCACCCGTTACTTTTATTTCAAGTAGATTTCCTGTTTCAAGTTTAGGACTAGTTTCTTTAGACTCCTTGGTGCAAGTAATCTGAATCAGAAAGCAAAATTAATTGTTAGACACAACAGCAAATGAACAATTTGAGAATGGACAATAGACAAAAAGGACAAGATTAGAAAAATCAAAATCCACTTCATGACACTTACATTTTGGTTGTGTTGTTTGAAATGAAAGTTTAGTTTGTTTTTTGTTACAAATGTTTCTCCGCAGAGTCTACAATAGTATTTTCGTTCCCTTTTGCTATTTGAATTTTTCTGGAAACAAAGCGGCAATTATAATTTACAACCACTACATAATTGATTTAAAATTGTTAGAAGTTCTATTAATAACTGACGCAAATTAAATTTTCCCACTGAACTTCAGGATGGACTCGGTAAGCATGTTGCTTGGCAATGATAGGAGTACGGAACATTTTATCACATTTTTCAGGCACAGCAGGACACGGAAATAGTTTATTGCTGTGATAGCTGATGCTGTGCTGGTTAAGAGATGCTACTTGAGTGAAACGTTTTCCACATAGCTTACATGGGTAGGGTTTGAAACCTGAAATAAGGCCAAAAACTGTAATGATTGCAGATGACCAGAGTGGGTCTGTCCATAGAGAGTGATTTACCTGAGTGCACGTATGAATGACGGATCAGGTTGCTCATGTGACTAAAAGGGCGGCCACAAACTTCGCACACAAAGCCTTTTAGAGATAGATGAGTGGCTATGTGACCCCTAAGATCAGATTTTTTAGTAAAATATTTTACACACAGCTGACAGGAAAATTGAGCAGTATCAGTTGGCTCTTTGAATTGATTAGTGACCTTTACAGGAGATTTTAAGAATTCATCCTGTAAGAAAAAATAAGTAGCACTTGTATATTTGGCCCAAACACTTTTGCCTGCTTTTCTAAGAAGATGAAATAACTCATCCCTTAAGACAATATTGACGTTGTTAAAGATGGTGGTAAAGTGTAAACTGAAACACACTTACATGTTTTGGTTGACTTTCAACAGTTTTTGTCCCTTCATGGTTTAATTTTAAATGTTTTCTTAAAAGGGACAGTGATTTAAATGATGATGTCCCCTCTGGACACTGAGGACAAGCCCACTGGAAGTTGTCCTCCTTATGTTTTTTCAGGTGACCATGGTATTGACTAGAGGTCTGATATGTTTTGCCGCACACTGCACAGTCAAAACTGATTTCTGCAAAGTAAATTAAAACAGCAACAATATAAAAGGGGGAATAAGAAAAGGCAATATTAAATATTTGGATGCTTTCACTGACTTACTATTGTCTAAAGATGGTTCAGGCTCTATCAATTTAAAGCTGTCTAGGCAAGATTTTTTCTCACTTGTGGACAGGAGAGCTTCTAATACTTGTAATTTTTCTTCCAAAGTGAGCTTATCACCTAAAAATTAATAGATACAAGTTTAAACAAGACAGCTGTGTTCGTCATGACACAGCATAATTAGATAGGAAAGAAATGCTAACCAAATACTTTCTCAACATGTCTCTTATTTCTATCTTGCAGTCCACTTAAAAATGACCGTTTAGAACACATTATAGAAGGTGAAGTTCTTCATTTACATCAATTGAAGGTCTCTTCTCATCAACAATAAATAATGATGAGTTTATTTCCACCCACTGCAAAAGATATTGAAGGTATGATAAATCTGTTTTGAAATATAAAGCGCTGCAGTTTGTAATATTAGCTTGTCAGTGTCACAGTCACACAATAATGATTTCAGCACAAGAGTAGTATAAACAATTAGAGGTTAATATTGCACCCGGACAATGATGGAGATAACTGGCTCAATATTTACGATCTTGAGAAGAAACTTAGTGACACAGAAAACAAGGACTAAAACTAGGATTTCAAAGGGCATAAAAGTTGATGTGTTTTTCATTTACTTAGGTTTAGGTTCAGAGAGTTCTTACTTCTTTCTGCTTAACCGAAACCTGGGAGTATTTATCCACAATGGAGTGCGGACACAGCCGAGTCATTTCCGGTTCCGTTCCGATGCCAACTCCCTCCCCGTTCCCCGTTCTCTCCCTCTCCGCTCCCTGATCGCTCTCTGCTCTGCGCAATTGCCTTGGATTATTGACTTTCGACTCGACATCGGTGTTGTCACACGGCGCTGCTGTGCCCGAGTGTTGTGTTGCGTGTCCTTCCCCTCAGCAGTCCAGTCCTTCGAGCCTCTCTGACGGACCTGGTCGCTGTCGCTGTTGCTGAGCCGGAGCCGTCTATCGCACATCTAACAGGTTAGCGGCCGGCCTGATATCATTTCAAAATATTTAAGTCTAACGTCACGTACAGCCGATACTAACGGCGTTCACGTGTAATGCTTTCCGAACTCACCGTTCCATCCAAGTTTCCCTCTCGTCATCATGTCAGTTCTTGTCATGTCATCGTATCTGGACGTGTCAAAGCCAAATAGTGATTATGTAACACTCCACCTATTTGGTAGTTTTGTTTACAGCTTTTGGATTTGATAGCCTTTCTGATGCTAAATTGCAATTTGAAAAGCGCCTCCAAAGTTGGTCAAGTAAACTTTCGCTCTATCTTAAATTTTGTTATGTAGTCAATTGTGAGTTGGAATTGCACAATTTTGTCTTTGTGTTGTAAACCCATCAAAATTTGTAGCAGTTACTTTCTTCTGACATTAGTAGCAGCAATCGACAAATGTCTTTGTTACTGAATGCATGTTTCATGCTTTATCGACTATTCTCATTGCCTAACATTCATGCTTTAGGTTGGGTGCTTTTTAGCAGGGGCAGTGTGACATGGTATTAATTATTCAGTTACATTGATTAGATGACATCCATTAGATGTCTCAGATGTCTCATGGGGAATGGAAAGGAGAGGGGGGAGGGATGCAAACATTTGTATTTATTTGTGTGACATTGCAATAATTGCCAGCTTCTGAGGTGTTGGTCTTATCCCCCACAGAATGAGAATCCACGGATGGAACTTATTAAAAGTTGGCACAACTGTTTGCTCCCTGCAATTCTTCGGCACCCGATTTGTTACCACTGTGAGTTACTGCATGACTTCATATATTTGATTCATCTTTCTTCTAATTTAGAACTGAAGGAGGCTTCGACCGCTGTAATAAATTTGCTTTTTATTAACTCTACTATTCTTACAAATATTGATTTCATCTCTCTCTGGGTTGAATTTTTTCTTTCTTTAATCTTTACCAGTTTTCCTAATTTAATGGTTTTCTTGAGAGTAGTTAATTTGTGGCTTCAGAATGCTTTCGAGCCAGAAAAGCAGTGCTTTTTTCCCTTCCTTAAAACAATTAACTCTAAATAAGACTCCATATTCATGTGTAGTTTCCTTTTTTCTTTGACTTAGACCTGCCATGAAACAGATTTTTCTTTATCCCTTTTGCACTGACTGGTACCCTCTGTCAATGATATATAGTATCTTTCGACCGCGGTGTATCATAACAAGAGCGAACGCCCCCTACAACGCCACGCCCCCTTCTAATCTTCCCAGCCTAAGTATGGTGTAGCTTCTCTCTCGCACCTAATGGAGATCTCTCGAGAGCAACAAGGAGAGGTGTATCATTCTTTGGCTGGGAAGACTATCGATCTTCCCATCGACCCTCGCCAAGGTCGGTACTCTCGAGACCCAGTCCCAGTGCGCTGCTGCCGGGCCGGGCCGGGCTCCCCCCGTGGTACAGCCGTCTGATTCCGAAGTTCGCTCTCGTACCTTCGTCCTTGTCGCACCTATGGCGGTGCCCTATGTCCCTATATGTTGGGGATGGCAGCATGTGTGCGACAAGGACGGAGGCGCGAGAGCGATATTTTCGGAATCTGACGACAGAGCAGTGTTTTGTCCCGGGGTTTATAGTCCAAGCAGCCGACCGACCTGAGGAGCCTCAGGATGGACACGTCACCTTCCCTAAGTGCCCCGCTCCGCTGCTCCGCTCCGGCCTTGATGTGTCTCCCCCCCCCCCCCCACCCCGCACCGTGGGAAGTAAGTCACCTCGAGCGCCCAGCGGTAGGCAACCCATCTGACTCCGCCGTTAGACGGGCCTGCAGCAGACGGATTCCGTAGAGCGATTTCCTCGCCCTGTTTCCCTCTCTCACTCTCTGGGTGCGAGAGAGACAGAGCGAGGACAGAACTCTTCGGAATAAGTCGGCTGCCTGCACAGCGCGTGTGTCAGAAGAGGGAGGAACACCCTTTCCGATCGGCGAACCCTTCTCTATCCTGGACCGGAAGCTCAAGTGTGTTTATGTTGTGAACTTGCATGGTATGAATTTCCATTTGCGTACACTTGTCTCTTCAAGTGTGTGAAATTCGCTCAAATTCGAACCTCTTCACTTGTGTCATGTATAGACGTGCGACACCTGCAAATGTGTGATTGGCACACACACCTGAGCTTCTTGGTAAAGTCTTTAATCTCCAAAAAATAAAAATAAAAATTCCACCAGCTCTGCTTTTACCTTGTGACATTACTGATTCTAAAAAGGGGGGGGAGAAGAAAGAAAATAGAACGGAGCTGGGTGCATAAGTGTGCTGCGGGGGGAGGGGGGGAGGAGGTCTGAATCGATGAATCGATGAGATAGTATCGGTCCGGGGCGGCGCGCGGCGCGTCGGCCTTGCGGGGAGGGGGTAGCGTGCGGCGGCAGCTAGCTCTGCTGCTGTCGGTAAAATCGCCACTGAAATCGTAATGATTCCTTTTCGAAGTGAGCCGTGTCGCCGTGACAGATCACACGCCACGTGCCACGTGCGGTGGGTGGGCAAAGAGGGCATAACAGAACCGAGGGGATGACAAGAGGAGAGTTCAGGGAGCCTCAAAATTTAAAATATTCTTGTCAAATTTATAAAATTTAAGGAAAAAAATTACAAAATTCTCCGAAAATCGAAAAAATCATCAAGAAATTTTCAGGCAAAACTGAAAAGAGATATAGAAAAACCTTATAAAAATTCTAAACATTTGTTCAACGAAATAGCAGATTGTTTCTCGTTCAGGAATAACTATGGATCGCGTCTGGCGTGCGCGTGAGATTTAGTCCAGTCCTGCGTGCGCTCAAATAGCCCCTCACCCCTCCCCCCTCCCCCAAGCATTTCTCATCCTCAACACAAAAGTGTCTTAAATTGACACCTTTTATACTCGCGTCATTCTACCCACTCGGCAACTTCGTGTAATTTTGTGAAAAGAAAATAGTTAAACTTTGGTCCTCGTGTCTCCTATGCCCTGGCCCAGACCTGTTCTACATTATAGTGCTATCACTTAGAGACAGTGGCCTTGCGCTTGAGTTTCGTATGGGGAGGGCTGATTTGTCCGTCGCGCGCCGGGTCAGGCAGTCCTGTTACGCGTGTAGGTGACCGGGGATGACCGGCGTGAGTCTGCATTATTTTTCGGCCCGGGCCGGGAGATCCCCTCCCTTTCACCGCTGCTGTGGTTGCTGTGGGCCCCTCCCCGGTGCGGTCCAGCTCAGCTCCAGCCCGCAGCTCTTACCTAAACGACTCCGCGGGCTTTGCGTTTCGCTGCTTATCGCCTTTTGCTTTCGTGTGAAAGTGACGTGGGGTATTTATTTTTACCGCCACTATTGGCCCTACTTTATATACAAATCATGACATAGCACATTTTCTTGAAGCAAAAAATTTTACTTTTATTTTAGCGTGGTACACTTATTTTTTTAAAAAAAAAAATCTGTTTTTACATTGCACTTATATTCTTTTCTTTTTGTGCGTGTTTTGAAATTGGCATTGCCGCGTGCGTGCGTGGGATGCGTAATTGGCCTTGGGAGGCGGGATGGGGTCGGAGGTGGAGGGGGGGGCACCAATAGAGGAGGTGAGAAGAGGAAAAGTCGTATATAGAATTCTCCCCGCGCATGGCGAGGCGGGGCGGGGGCGGGGCCTGGCCGGGGCTTAAGTAGGGTGCTCTGTCACTCCTGCCAGGGCTGCCACCTGTCTGCTCGTCTCACCGCCCGTGCTCTTTCCCCGCCCCGCGGAAATTGACTTATCGCTTCTTATAAAGGGAATTATCGTTTTTGTCAGGGCTGGAGGCGGGTGCCATATGCCCCGGGCGGGGCGGGGCGGGGTGGGGCGGGGTGGGGCGGGGTGGGGCGGGGCGGGGCGGGGCGGGGCGGGGCGGGGCGGGGCGGGCGGCGCGTCATCACGATCAGATGTCGATGGCGCCGCCGTGCCCCCGCGACTCTTTGCCTTTTTCGCGCCAAAACAAATGACGGCGGCCTTTGACCCTCTCTCTCTCTTTCTCTCTCTCTGTGGTGTGGGTGAGGGGGAAACAACTCTGAATTTCAGCGTACAAATGTTCTAAATTTGTGATTTGTTCTGAATTTGTGATTTTTTAAAATTAAATTCTTGTGAATTTTTGCTTGAATTTCACTTGCAATTTTGAACTTTTTTGAAGTTTCCTTAATTTTTTTCTGATTTTTTTCTAAATTTCTCTGAGTTTTCCTGAATTTCGAGGCGTTCAAAAACTTGAGAGTTGTTTCCCCCTGGGGTGCGGGGACTGCCGTGGGGAAACGCGACGCGAGGCACCAGTGACGCTGCTGCGTGCAGCAGGAAGCTCTTGTCCATTGGAACTTGGAGCTTGGAGCGCGCGGAACTCCTCGACCCTCCACCTAGAGCCTTTGCCCTCTCGCGCGTGTTGGGGCCGTTTTATGTAATCGTGTGTGCGCGATGACGCTATCTCCCGCCCGGTTATCTCTGTTCAATAGCTGCCAGCTAAGCCTGGGCTGGGCGGGAAAGGACGGTTCCTGGGCCGTGCCCTACCCCACCCCGCCTCACCCCCACCCGGCCCCGCCCGAGCGTGGACGGACCCCGGTCCATAATAGGTCCCCGTTGGCCGGCCGGCCGGCACAGTCCTCACCGGAGAGCGCAACGGACCGCACGGCTCGAGACCATCTGACGTGAACCTCTTCGTCTTTTTATTTCACAGAACATCGCGAATCAGGGCAACGCTAAGATGGCGGATTGGAAGAGCGCGTCGTCTGTGTACGACTTCACCGTCAAGGACATCACCGGCGCCGACGTGAGCCTGGACAAGTACAAGTAAGTGTGTGCGGCGTGAAGTGTGTGAACGTCGTGAACGTCTCACTTATCGACAAGTACGCAGATGCTAATTTTCTGAGGAGGAAACAACTCTTAATTTTGGTGTACAAATAAGAACTTTGTGAATTTTTATTGAATTTTTGCAACTTTCCTTCAATTTATCCCACGATTTTTGTATTTTTTTTTAAATATTTAAGATTTTGGTATTTTTATGAATTACGAGGTGTTTAAAATTTTCAAAGTTGTTTCCTCCTCGGAAAGAGTTTGTTTCCTTGAAGGCACAAGTGTGCTAATTGAAATTCAAGTGTGGGACATTGGCACACTTGCGTCGTTACTCAGTGCGCGGGGTGACTGACTCCTGACTGACTGTTTGCTTTGCAGGGGCCACGTGCTGCTCATCGTCAACATCGCCTCCCTGTGCGGGCTGACGGCCACCAACTACAAGGAGCTCGTCGAGCTGGACGAGAAGTACCGCGAGCGCGGCCTGCGCATCCTGGCCTTCCCCTGCAACCAGTTCAACGGCCAGGAGCCCGGCACGGCCGATGACATCGTCTGCTTTGCCAAGAAGCAGAACGCCAACTTCGACCTGTTCGAGAAGGTGAACGTGAACGGCGACGACGCGAGCCCGCTGTGGAAGTTCCTGAAGCACAAGCAGGGCGGCACCTTCGGAGAGTGAGTATTTGTGATCGCGCGGGGCGCGGGGCTCGCGGTGCCTTATTCATTTTTGGGCGCTTAGGGGCCACCGTTACCTGGGCTGTGATGGGAGTGGGGAATGAAATCTCGGAAGGGTGGGGCGTGTCTCACCCTCTCCATGGGGCCGGGCCGGGCCGGGCCGAGCGGGGCTGGGGGAAGTGGGGTGGGGTGGGGTGGAGTGGGGTGAGCACCTAGGGAATGTTGTTGATCACTATTCTCTCTGTGAGCAGATTGGTGTGTTGCATAATTCATGGCCGTTTTACTGCAAACGTTTTACGACGCTGTCTCGTCTCGTCTTGTTTCAGCTTCATCAAGTGGAACTTCACTAAGTTCATCGTCGACAAGCAGGGTCAGCCCGTGGAGCGACACAGCCCCACTACGGAGCCCCATGTAAGTCACTCTATTGGAATTGCTGTCTACTGAACTGAGGAGGATGCTATCCGAACGGACTGGAGGCTTCAACTCTGCAAATCTTTTCTTTGGTTTCAGAAACTCATTTCCCACATCGAGAAGTACCTGTAAAGTCTTAAGGAGCCACTCAACTCCAGATATTGTTGAAATGTAGGACGCTTTATAGTTTTTAGAAATCACAAGGGAAGTCACTTGTCACCCTCAAACACGGAATTGTGATAAAATACTTGTATTTGTCTATCTTCCTATCCTGCTCATACTCATTTAGTGCTTAGAGACTATGGTTAATTTTTTCGTTCCTTTTCGAATTTCAGTAACCTTCCGTTTACAAGTTACTTTTCTCATAGAAGTTTGGTGAAGGATATAAATTTTTTGTCTATTGTAATAGGGGAAATTGTTTAGTAGTATGATGCGTTCCTTTAGCACAAACCAAGAACAAAGGCATTTTGTCACCTCTAATACTTGTGTTTTTTATTCACATTTTTCATTGTGTCATAATCGTTACCATGAATAATGTTTTTACCTTTTTAAATAGATTGTAGCAGTTTGGTATGATTTTTGAAAAGTAATAATTGTTATGTGGCTGAGTCCACCAATTGCTTAGCACATTTTGTGTGAAGACTGCGTGGCACTTGGTGCACATCAAGGCTGTGTATCATTGGAATAAAAAAACCAAAAACTAGAACCTACACTTTTAGTTAACCTTCTCATTCCTTTCCCAGGGCCGGTGAGGCGCCCGTCTTTGTACCTTAATTTCCCAGCATCCTTACTTTGCCTACTTGCCCCTCTTTCAGGTGCCTGTTTGTTGTTGTTTTATCTGGCAGGGTGTGCCAGGCGTATGGCATGGGTTGGCAAAGACCGCCTCCGGTTACCGACCGGGCCCCGGGCCCCAGGCCCGCGCTGGGCGGCTGGGGGCGGCGGCGGCGCAACCGCGCGGAGTTTGGTTTCACTTACCCTCTCCAGTGGTGCGGTGCGCCGTGCAGTACCAACCACCGCGCGCACACACACACACATACACACACACACACACACTGCCTCATATCCTCAGCGCCGCGCTTTTCAAACACAAACAAAGCACCGAAGGATCCCATTAGGTTAATACCACCACAGTGCCGTGCGTGTGAGTGAGAGAGAGAGTGTTCGCTTTGGGGAAGGTTGGAGGGGCGGGGCGCGAGGCGGGGCTTCTTGTGTGGAGACAGATATATCAGAGACAGGGAGAGGGAAAGAAAAATAAATAAGACAGGTGAATTGGATCAAGGTCGGTGAACGCGCTACTCGGGCAAGGTGCACACATTTGTGTCCCAACGGAAAAAGACTGTCCCAGCTCAGACCTTTTAAATGAAAGTCGTCCTACATAAGCGACCAAGAGAGTGTTTTTTTTTTCTTTCTTTACGGAAATGGTATAGTTTTGTACACGAATAATTTGCTGAGCGTAGCGAAGCACTCTGTTGGGGATTTGAGCAGAGAAAATGTCCGCCGGATACCTTTAGTTTACAAGAGGTATCTTACTATTATTATTTTTCCTATCTTAAAATGTAAATGTACATATGTATGCACAGGCTGCACATATACGCATAGGTATTTATGTACAGGTATATATGCACAGGTATATATGTACAGGTATATATGTACAGGTTTATATGTACAGGTATATCTGTACAGCTATGTATGTACAGGTATATATGTACAGGTATATATGTACAGGTATATATGTACAGGTATATATGTACAGGTATATATGTACAGGTATATATGTACAGGTATATATGTACAGGTATATATGTACAGGTATATATGTACAGGTATATATGTACAGGTATATATGTACAGGTAAATATGTACAGGTATATATGTACAGGTATATATGTACAGGTATATATGTACAGGTATGTGCAGGTATATATGTACAAGTATGTATGTACAGGTATATATGTACAGGTTTATATGTACACGTATCTATGTGCAGGTACATATGTACAGGTACATATATATTTTTTGCTGAGCTTAGCGAAGCGCTCTGTTGGCGATTTGAGCAGATAAAATGTAACACGGAGACCTATAGTTTCGGATTTTTACCCAGCAATGGAAGGGTACTCGGTACGAAAAACCGTTCAAAATTCTAAGTTTCGTGGGCCAGGAATTTTTTCTATGCTGGGTAAAAATCCCGTTTTAATATACCAGGCGTAACGTGACCCCCCGAGTCCGATGTTGTCCATTTCGGATTTTTACTGTCCATTTCGGATTTTTACCTAGCAATGGAAGAGTGCCCGGTACGAAAAACCGATCGAAATTCTAAGTTTCCTGCGCCAGGATTTTTCCTATGCTGGGTAAAAATCCTATGTTTTAAGATCTTCGACTTAACTTGACCCCCCGGATCTGACTTTGTCCATTTCGGATTTTTACCTATAGCAATGGAAGGGTACTCAATACGAAAAACCGATCGAAATTCTAAGTTCCGTGCGCCAGGATTTTTCCAGTAATGCGTTTAGAAGACCGCCACCAAGAAAGTATACCTAAAGGTACGTTTGTTATACTGCTGGGTCTATATGACTGTGTTGCGATGGTAAATATGGAATAGACTCCAGGAACTACATTGTCTACCTTTTAGCAACCCTAGATTTTAATTTAATAAACATTTGTCATAAACATTCGTCTTAAATAGGTAAAACATTTTAGTGCAATATGCAGGTGTTTCGAAGCTCAGCAATCAAGCCGGGGGCTTGCCTGGCTAGTATTTCTTTTTTCAGTGGACTGAGACTAGTGGTAGTAAGGCGACACTCGAACGCGCCGGCGCTATGGAGTCGAGCTAACGACCAGGCGGGGTGTGACGCGCCCACTCTGACTGCATTTGCTCGCCCTCTTGACATGCATCAACGGACAGAACAAGCGCGCCCCCGCCGCCACGGTCCGCCCCCACGCCCGCCCCGCCCCGCCCCACCCCGCCATTTAAATCCTTTAATGTTTTTTCCGACAACTGCTGGACACATTCGCGCACTCTGATCAGCGCATGCATTTCAGCCTGATAATCGCCACCGAGGGAGATATCTATCACTTCGAAAAATCATCGGATGGCCCCAAAAAATCCGGAACATCAAGAAGAAAACAACAAACTGAAAACAAATGAAAAAAGTTAGAAATCATGGGGAGAAGAAGAAGAAGAAGAAGAAGAAGAAGAAGAAGAAGAAGAAGAAGAAGAAGAAATATCAAAAAGTGACATAATTTTAAAAATTAAAAAAATAATAATAATTGAAACTGAACATCTTTTTAAAAATCAAAAGTCAAAAAAAGAATATTGTACACATTTTGTATGAATAATAACCCTCTTAATATCACAACTGATGATGGCCACTTCTTGTAATACGTCTTCGGCCCGCCCTAGCCTCCTGACGAGTACGGGGTAGGCAACGCGCACACACGCAGGGGAGCGTGTTGCCTACCGCGAACGGCGCTTCTGACCCCCCACCCCCTTACCCCTCCTACGACCCCCGGGGCCCCGCGCCGGGCTGGGCTGTCGCTACATCCCCTTATTTTCCTCGGCAGCCCTCCCCTTGTACGACGCCCCACCCCGCCCCACCCCGCCCCACCCCGCCCCACCCCGCCCCACCCCGCCCCGCCCCGCTAAGCCCCACCGCACCACGCCGCTCCACGCCTCGCCGCTCCCATCGTTTGAGTGACAGTATAATTATGTTATGTCAATGAGCAGACGAGGGTGGCGGTTGGCGCCAGCGCGGCGCGGTGTGGCGGGGCGGGGCGGGGCGGGGCGGGGCGGGGCGGGGCGGGGCGGGGCGGGGCTGAGCGGGGCGGGGCTGAGCGGGGCGACGCGTAGGTTTCGAGTATGGTGCGCGGGCCGCAGCGAATGCCAGAATCAATTTCGGTCCCCGAGCGTCGCCGTCGCGCTGCTCGAGGGTTCCGGGGGCCGCTAGGCTACAGTCTGCCACGTAGCTACGCGTAGCTAGAGAGAGTCAGAGTGTCTCTGCCCGGGGGCCGCTAGGCTACAGTCTGCCCCGTAGCTACGCGTAGATAGAAAGACTGAGAGCCTCTCTATACCCCTATCCCTCCAGGGGTCTATGACGCGAGAATAGGCAGTCCAGTTCAGACGACCGCCGACGATATATCATCAGGGTGGCAAGCGAGGCGCCCAAATAAAATTTTCCGACAACGAGTACTATTCTAGCACTGTAAATCTGAGAGTCATGTTTCTGACTGAAATTGAGCAAGGCATATAACATCGCCCTAAAGGAGTGAGGAAATTCTATATCGCTCATTCGGAGTGATAAGCCTCACTTAAATCGAGCGAGATCACTAGATATCGCTCGTTTTGAGTCATAGAAGCGACTCAAAAGGAGTGATATTTAATAATATGACTCCCCAGGAGTGACAAAATTTGGGTCACCAATCTCGCTCTCAGGAGAGCGAGATTTCTCACTCCTCGATTTACAGTGAGGACAAAGAAATTTCAAAGAAAAAACTTCAAGTAACTTAACCCCTTAAAAAAGGGCAGGGGCAGGGAGGGAGTGTAGAACAGACGACCAGGCATGGTTGAAGCATTACACATGAGAGAAATTACCTCAGAACTTACTGAATTCACAGTTTGTCTCCCGTTCATTCGGTTTCCCGTGACTTTTTCCCCCGATCTCCCCGATTTTTCTCTGCGCAGCTCTGCACCTGGACACCCTCGCTTTTTCGAGTGTATTATGGTGGTTATCGCGGGCGGACTGCTGCTACGTCGTGTAAGAAGTGCACTGCGCCGCGGGTCCCGCACGAGAGATCATCTCAGCAGGGAGACTTCATATTCTCATATACACCACGTCGAGGTTTTTAGATTTCCTTCCTCGCTTTTTTCCGGCTCACCGGGGCCGGGCCGGGAAGGCGACGCGCTGCTGGAGTGCGTCTGCAGTTCTGCTCCCGTCTGCTCCTCCTGCTCCTGCAGACTGATTCCGGAGAGCGCTTTCTTTCCTCTCCCTGCCTCTCTCGCACTCATAGGCCTCGCCGCGTGCAGGTGCGAGAGAGACAGAGCGAGGAGAGCGCTCTTCGGGAATAAGTCGGCAGCTCCCCCCCCCCCCGCACCAGTAGTCGGGCAGGGCCAGGGTGCCCTGGCCTGGCGTCGCTCTCGACCTAATTTGTGAAAATCTTGGCAACTTAATTGGGGAAAGTCTGGTGAGCACCGACTCGGCCCGCCCGGCGCCGTGGCTCCTCCCCAGCACAGCAGTACAGACCGCGACACCACCGCTCCACCGCTCGGCCGCGCCAGTCACCGCCCGCTCCTCTCTTTCCGGCTTTCATCCGCACTAATATTGCGATCCACTCGCGGCGCGCGCTGCTTCACACTCGACAGATTTCCGGCTCCATTATGATACTTGGTCGGGAGTTTTATCAGCTGAGCTAGGCGTGGCGGGGCGGGGCGAGTCGGGGCGGGACTGGGCCGAGCAGCCCTTGTGGGAGCCGCGCTGAGCGTGTCGCGTCGACAGATTATCCACCCGGTTAGGAAGTCGCCAGCAGGAGGGGCTGCAAAGTGGTGGACTATCCCGAGGGGGGAATCACTCATATAAAACTTGTACAATGATTTTTTTGAATTTTGATTTTTGATTTTGATTTTTCTTTTGATTTTTCATGAGATAAACAAGAAATAATATGTTACTTTAAAAAAAATGTGTTTTTTCTTGTTTGGTTCCCATTTTTCTCAGTTTTGGGTTCATATGTTCTCGATTTTTCGGATTTTTATGCAACTTTCCACTTGATTTTTTTTTTTGATTTTTTAAATGATTTTTTGGGGGCTGTACAATGATTTTTCGAAGTGACCCTCGGACTATCCTTCGGCCTGGACGTAAAGGAATAATAAACCAAAAATACAAGAAGGTGAACATTTTTTTTATAACTGTATTAAGTGGAAGAATGCTAATTGTACTGATAGTTGAAGGCGACCCTGAGGGGCCGGAGATTGACATTCGACAGTTCATTATGTGGGGAGAAGGTCTTCATCATCGTGGACACGAAGGAAAAAAAAGGCACTGACTATTCGGAAATTAAGGCATTCGGAGAGGTAAAATATGATGGGCAGATGGTTGAGATGTCCTGATCGGTGGAGAAAATATTGCCGCAGCTGGTCGCGCCTTATCTTGGAAATCTCTTCATCACTAAAATCAGTTCCAGCTAGCTCCGCCACCAACTGGCAGACCCAGCCACCCTTTCATGTCCTCCAGATGATGTGTGGCACACAGAACAGGGCACACTGGATCACAAGGACGTAGCTGATCCATTGGGAGGAGCTGGTTTCCGTCCAGCAGAAGGTGTCGAGCACTCCTTGTGGTACTATCGGGTACTCTGCTCCCAGTCGCCAAGCAGTCAATTGGATCGCCGTAGAACTGCTTGCTGGTCAGCAGTATCCAAAACAGGAGGAGGAGGCCGAAAGTCCACTGTTAAAAAAAAATACTGTATTTTTACGACAAATCATTAGCTAATTTTTGAGGCGACAGGTGTCGTAAACTGCTTTTACAACAAGGTTGTAAAATTACAGCTTTTGTTGTAAAGCCAAAGAGACGGTCACTTCATACTTTCAGTTCAGTTGTGTATTGTAGCTTTACGGGTGTACCTGTACAATTACAGCTTGAACGTCAAAATACGAATCAAGCTGTCAGACCACGACTTCAACCGTAAAGGGTGCTCCCACAATGTCTTCACTTCATTTGACTTCACTTGGTCTTCAGTAGGTCTTCACTTTAATTTAAGTCAGTTTCACATCATCTAATGAAATTAAAGTGAAGACCAAGTGAGGCCAAGTGAAGCAAAACATTTTGTGAGCACCCAAAATTGTTCCATCAATTGATCTTTTGTAAATTTGAAGTATTTTTTTTTTCTTCTTATGGTATGAGTTCTGTGAGTATTGTCTAATAAGATGTTCCGCTTCCCACAAGAAAGTTTGATTTCTATGCATTGGGCTAAAATTACGACTTAGTCATCATTACACGATGGTACAATTATTTTAAGGTTCATTAATTAAATTACGGGTCAGCTATACTTTTACAAGATATTATGAATTGTCAAATTACGACTCCAGAACCATAGATTTGTTTTACAAGTTGAGTCGTAGTTTTCCCACAAAAGCCGTACAATAGTTGGTTGCAAAATTACAGTGGATTTTTAACAGTGCTCTACTTTATTGTTATTATTTTTTATTCCGTGTTTCAAACGTTAATATGCCAGAGGGTGATACCAGAGAGAGAGAGAGAGAGAGAGAGAGAGAGAGAGAGAGAGAGAGAGAGAGAGAGAGAGAGAGAGAGAGAGAGAGAGAGAGAGAGAGAGAGAGAGAGAAGAGAGAGAGAGAATATTTCTTAAATACGAATAGTAATGGTGCACGGGACGACAGTGTCAGAAAAAAACAACAGTGTTTGGTACGGTAAAGAATGGTCAACACTTTGCCTAATCCGGCTGTACCTGATCGAGTACGGTCTTTGAAGTACGGTTCACAGTTATACTCTTAACATGGTGTCTTATGGGGGCTACAATGCATGAGGTACGGAGATGCTGTACCTTGCCTACCACAGATTTCCGGATACAGTCCAGTACTTAGGTACAGTATTTTTGACTGTTAAAAATACTCGTAAGGGTTATGGGAAAATTTTCCATGATAAAAGTCGCAAAATTACAATTTGTGGAATTGTAAATTTACAAGCACTCCCTATCGACTTGGAAGTGACCGACGAGCAAGAATGGGCTGTCGTAAATTTACGACATATTTTGTAAATCAAAATTACAAAAAAAATGTCGTAAATTTACGAGGATATTTTTCACAGAGTTGACAGTGTAAAATGGTGAGGCGCAGAATGGTGCAGATTCAAAATACACGAGGAGAGTCGCTCGTGCAGTAAAGATCTTGCGCGAAAGATTGTGATTGTAGCCCCGCTCTCTTTTTGCTAAACAACGCGAATAACGCAAACGATTATCTTTGTATTTTAGGAACAAAATCCTTCGCAGCGCAGCGAGGACATTTCTTGGTAAGAAAGCAGCCTTGGTGAGGATTTAACGAGTGCGGCGGGCCGGTCATGCATTAAATCCCAGGCGAGGCGGGTGACTCTCCATAGCCCGCCCCGCGCGGCCCGTTCTGCATTCGGGCTGCGCTCCGATAAAGATCGCTGCGGCAATAAAGCGTCATCTCTATGGACCCGCCCCGCCCCGCCCCGCCCCGCCCCGCCTAGCCAAAACGCTCGGCTGAGTTGACCCCGGTCGACCTCACCGCGTCATCGCGTCGCACCCCGTCATCTTCCTCTCCTTTCGTCTCCTCTCCCTCGCTCGCTCCCCCCCCCTCTCTCTCTCTCTCTCTCTCTCTCTCTCTCTCTCTCTCTCTCTCTCTCTCTCTCTCTCTCTCTCTCTCTCTCTCCCTCTGCCGTCTGGCCGGGTCACGATCGTATCTCGGAGAGGACACGGACATAGACAGGGCGCGCGTTGTGCTGCGTTGAGCGCAACGGACTGACAACGTGTTTGTAATCGCACAATAACGTATCGAAACAAAACGAGACACGTGCCCCACCCCACCCCGCCCCACCCCGCCCTGCCCCACCCCGCCCCACCCCGACACGCGGGCGGGAACACGCCACCGCGCGGCGGTCGTAATAATTAATTTTACGTCATTCCCCAGTCGTTCTTGCATCGTCTTGCCGGCCGACATAACGCGGGGTGGCCGGGCGTGAACAGAGCAACCGCTCTGCGGGGGGGGGGGGGGAAATATGCATAGGAGCTGAAGCTTCCTCCGGCGCGGCGCGCTCCTGCAGGAGGGGAGGCTCACGCGCTGTATTAAAAGAAAAAGGGTGATAATCGTTAGATCCGCTCTATAATGCATAAATGCTTTTCGCATTTCATATTATTCACAATTTTCATCAAAGATCGTCGTGCTTACCAGGCATAACGGGAAGCCCAAGAGTGCAAAATCATACACTTGTAGGGAATTTCCTCGGAAAAAAAAAATCATAAATATTTAGTCACATGAGTACGAGATTGCACACTACACTTCCTACGAGACGGCGGCATTCACAATCTTATTAAGCTACCAGTGCAAGCGCGTTGCCATGGACGAAGAGGTATTCACTTCTCTAATACCCTGTACACCTGCCTGGGTATTACACGGTATTACGCGTAATGTAATACCGAAAGATATCAAAATACTCTGCAAATCTAAGTGTGTAGTAGTTTGCCACTTTAAAGTGCAAAACTAAAGTTCTGCAGTTATAAGTGCAGAACTTTTTTGTTCTGTAGTTACAAGTGCAGAACTCTTTTGTTCTGCAGTTACAAGTGCAGAACTCTTTTGTTCTGCAGTTACAAGTGCAGAACTCTTTTGTTCTGCAGTTACAAGTGTAGAACTCTTTTGTTCTGCAGTTACAAGTGCAGAACTCTCTAGTTCTGCACCAAAAACTGGATAGACTAAAGAGTTCTGCACTTGTAACTGCAGAACAAAAAAGTTCTACACTTTATAACTGCAGAACTTTAGTTTCGCAGTTTAAAGTGGCAAACTACTACACACTAAGATTTGCAGAGTATGTGCTCTAAAATCGCAAAATTTTCTATGTCATACCGGTGTAATACCGCGTAATACAGTGTAATACGGGGTGCTCTGTACAAGTTTTCTCGAAGAAAATACCCCCTCGGCCATGGACTCTCTATTTCAAGCAGGGTACAACCCTTCAGCAGCACCGCACGGTCTGTTTGGGTGGTGGGGTTGGGTCGGGAGGAGCTGCCCGCTGACGCGGAAGAGCGGGACGGGGTGGGGCGTGGCGGGGCGGGGCGGGGCGGGGCGTGGCGGGGCGTGGCGGGGCAGGGTAGGGCGGGGCAGGGCAGAGGGGGCACGTTGCTGATCCTTGTTACATTCTGTCATGCCGTCAAATCGTTTTTCTCCATCTCTGTGTCGGTCTCTTTCTCTCTCATACGCACGGCACGGCATCGCGCCGCTCGCGTGGCGAAAGGGTTCTCTTCTCCTCTCCTAGAGAGGCGATGACGTGGCGGCCAGGCCGAGTCTGGCGGAGCGTGGCGGAGCGTGGCGGGGCGTGGCGGGGCGTGGCGGGGCGTGGCGGCCAGGCCGAGGCTGGCGGAGCGTGGCGGGGCGTGGCGGGCGAGTCTGCCAGCGCCGAGCGCCGAGCGGGGTAGTACATGGAGCGGACACAACGGCCTGGAGATAGCTTCGCCGACGCGCTCCGCCCCACACCGCCCCGCCCGGGCCGAGCCGCCGTCGGAGCACTGCACTCCATTTACAGCATGTTGTGTGGTATTTGAGTTGGGTGTAGTAGGCCGGACGGGTCGTACAAACGCTCCCTGGCTCCGCACCGCGTCTCCCTCCCTCTTCACTCGGCCTTTCTCTCTCACCGTCTCTCCTTCTTTCTCTAACTTTCTCTCTCTCTCTCTCTCTCTCTCTCTCTCTCTCTCTCTCTCTCTCTCTCTCTCTCTCTCTCTCTCTCTCTCTCTCTCTCTCTTCCTCCCCTCTCCTCCTCGCTTCCCGTGCGTCTGAGACTCGCGCACCCCTAACACACATCCCCTCCCTCCTTTCAGAGAGGCAACTGTAGCGGACTGATTCCGAAGAGCGCTGCTCTCTTCGCTCTCTGTCTCTCCCGCACCACTGCGGCGCACCCCATGAGTGCGAGAGAGACAGAGCGAGGAGAGCAGCAGCGCTCTGGCAGGACCCGCCGCAGGACCCGCAGGACCCGCAGGACCGGGGCTGGGGCGGCAGCAGGACACGCTAACTGCACCACTACGGCGCGCCCCGTGAGTGAGAGAGAGACAGAGCAAGGAGAACAGCAGCGCTCTGGCAGGACCCGCAGGACCCGCAGGACCCGCAGGACCCGCAGGACCGGGGCTGTGGCGGCAGCAGGACATGCCGCCCGCGCCGCTCTCCGCTTGGCTTGCTTGCGCCCGGGCCGGGCCGGGTCGGTTTCCTGTTGCCCTCTCCGTCTATCTGTTGCTGCGCAGGCTCCGCGCCGCGCGCCGCGCTCCCCTACCCCTCCGGGCGGGGCGGCCGGGGCGGCCGGGGCGGGCGCCACCCCCGCGCACGCGCACCGCGGGTCCCTGCCGCCCCCAGCCCCCAGCAGCAGCGCACCGGCACATACACGGGCGGGGCAGGGCGGGGCGGGGCGGGGCGGGGCGGGGCGGGGCGGGGCGGGGCGGGGCGGGGCGGGGCGGGGCGGGGCGGGGCGGCCACCCCGGGTGGGGTGGGGTGGGAGGCCCGGGCAGAGCCACAGGGCAGAGCCGCCCATACCGCCCGCCCGCTCCGCGCTGTGCCGCGCCCCGGCCCCGGCTCGTCCGCAGGCAGGGCAGCAGGCAGTCCTGAGCCTTCCGGCCGCCTCACCACCCGGCCCGGTCGGCATTCAGGGCGTGGTGCTTGTCGCGGGCGGTCACGGGCCCGGGGCCGGGGCCGGGGCCGGGCCGGGCCGGGCCGGGCCGGGTGTAGGGCCGGGCGGGCGGTACGGGCGCGCTGGGCTGGCGGCGCCACGGCTACAGAGCGGCAGCTGCAGCGCGGGGGATGCACCAGGAGATCGCTCTCGTACCTCCGTCCTTCTCGCACCTGTGGCGGCGCCCTATGTTGGGGATGGCAGTGCCCCACGAGAGTGACAAGGACGGAGGCGCGAGAACGTTCTCCGCAGCCGCACCACCAGCTGGCGCCGCGGCGCCGTCAGCCGTCTCATTCCGAAGATCGCTCTCGCGCCTCCGCCGTCCTCTTCGCACTCACGGGGCCCTGGCCCTGCCATCCTCAACGTCGGCCGCCGCCAGGGAGTGCAACAGGGACGGAGAGAGGAGAGCGCGATCTTCGGAATCGGACGGCCAGGCCGGCGCCGGCCGGGGACGCGGTGTCGCGCGGCGGCGGCGGAGGGAGGCGCGATCACCAGCAGCACCGGGACCAGCTTCACCTGCAGCAGCGCGGCCGCGGGCGGCGCACGGGGACCTCGGCGGAGGAGGGCGCCTGTCCGCGCGGAGCGTCCACCCAGGTAGGTGTGTGTGTGTGTGAGAGTGTGTAGGTGTAGGCCAGTGTGTCACGGGGCCACAACATAGGGCACCGGGGTGGGGCCCCAGCTGAGTGAGGGGCGGGGAGCGACATGTCAAACCGGGAGCATCCCTCCCTCCCCAGGGGAGTGCCAAGCCAACAGCTGGCGCTGTGTGCGCGGGGGAAGGCGCCGCCGCGAGGACGGCCCGCGGGCCGACGTCTGAGGCCTAACAAGCTGGTCACCCTGAGGGGGAGACCACCGACCGTCTTGACGGCCACCTGGTGCTAAAGTGAACGTCTTCCCCTCAAATGCACCATGCTGGCGCCCCACCCCGCCCCGCCCAGCCCAGCCCCGCCCACCCGCCACCTGCAGCTGTCGGCTTTCACACTATCGACGGGCGGGCTTTAGGGGACACGGCGCCGGGCTTATAGCGGGTACTGGGGCAGGTGTTGCACGCCGGCCTGTGTGTGTTTGTACGCGGCGCGCTGGCTGATGCGGGTGCGGCGGGCGCGGCGGGCGGGGCGGCGGGCCGGAGCGGAGCGGACTTATCAGTGGCGTTATCAGGTGTGGGGGCCGCGGGGCGCGGACCGCTCTAGTAATACGTGTGAGATTCGTCCGGACGTGCCCTCCCGGGCCGCGACCGCGCGATCGCACGGTAAAATACAAATAAAAATTGTTAGTTCCTCGGACCAAAATTTTAGTTAATTTTAAGACAGCAATGTTTTTTTTTTGTTTTGTCGATTTTTTTGCTTTAGTTATCGTTGTTATCATGAACGGTTTTTTGTCACCAGAACTATGAAACGTATAAGTTACAAGAGTGAAACCAACAACAAAACCATTTTTATTTGTTTTCATCCTTGTAACCATAGTTCGTTAATTTAATTTTAGCGATCAAATTATGGTTTTGGTGACAAAGACTTGGTTGTGACCACTAAAGCGTTGGCATTTGGAACAAAAAGAACATTGTTTTCATCTTAAAATTAGCTAAAATTTTGGTCCGGGGAACCAATTTTTTTTCTCCGTAAAGCAAGGTCTGACTTTCTGTTTAAGAAAAAAAAAGGAAAACTTTGAGGAGCTCTCTAACCTTATTCTGAGGAAATCTCCAGATTTTGAGGAAGTTCCTTCAAAAATTGAGGAAATTTCCTAATTTTTCTCTCAAAGGAGGTAAGCATCCACCGAATCTCAGAAGTTTACCTCAAACTCAAGGAGTTCCTCAGAGTTTTCCCTTTCTCCTCGAAAAATCAGAACTTGTTTTTACCGTGATGGACGGTTTAGCCAACAACGCCTTTCATTCAAAGCACTCGTATCAAAATAATAATACGTAATAATAATAATTCGCCTATTATTCGCTTGAATTCCAACTCATTTCCTCCAACTCTGCGCCAGCCCGCCGGAGGTGTGTATAGCAAAGTCGGCGCTGCTGTGTTGCTGGGTCGCATACTCGTGTTGGTCCGCAGGCGATGGAGGTCGATGCCACCTGACGAGTGAAGGGAGTTTATAGGCAAACCCGCAAACACTGTTGCGTCAACTCTGTTGCACTCGGTACCGCGCGGTACGCTGCGAGTGCGACGGCGTCGGGTAGTGTTTGCAATCGGTCGGATACTGGCTCTACCCGACTGTCTTGCCCGTCTCTCTCCCTCTCACTTGACACGCACGAGAGCGCGAGAGAGACAGAAAAAAAACAGTAGGGTAAGCCGGTATCCGACCGATTGCAAACACTATAGCGTCGGGGAGAGGATCCTCGGGAATCCCCCCCCCCCCCTCTGCCGACTTATTCCGACGAGGGCTCTCCTCGCTCTGTCTCTCTCGCACTGATGGTGTGTGCCGAACAGGTGAGAGATCTACTATTCGGAATAAGTCGGCAGGCCGGACCGGGCAGAAACCCCCACACCGGCCGTGGGGAACACGCGTCGAACAAGGCCCTCGGCCGCATGCGGGCCGCCGGGCCGCCCAGCAGCGCAGACAGAGACAGATGGTCCCGCGGCAGGTGGGGAAGTAGGTCGCGGTGCTCGGGTCGTCGGCTCGCGGGCTCGTTGCATCTGCCTGCTGCGCACGCACTATACTATATAGTGTAGCCGGACAAGTGCGGTCAGGGAAGAGGCTGAGACGGTGCGGAAGAAAGCGCGGGCGCGTCTAAATCTATAGGCGCACTGTCAAAAGTGTTTGGTACGGTAGAAGATGGTCAACAAATTGCCCAATCAGGCTGTACCTGATCGAGTACGGTCTTTGAAGTACGGTTCACAGTACCTTGCCTACCACAGTTTTCCGTACACAGTCCTGTACTTTGGTACAGTGTTTTTGACAGTGGCCAAAAATGTCTTTCGTCAACACCTTTGGACAGGAGCGTGGATGTTGCCTCTGGTTGGCAGGCGTGGATGCAGTCCTCCTTCCTCCATTCTGTTTATGGACCACAAACAAAAGAATTAGTTCCCCGGACCAAAGTTCGGTTAATTTTAAGACAACATTTTTTACTTATTTATTTATTATTATTTTTTTTGTTGCAAATGCCGACGCTGTTAGTGGTGAGATGAGAACTATATTTATTTCACCAAAAGTATAATGTCGTCGCTGAAATTAACTCGTTGTTTCAAAGGATAAGAACACGTAAAAAATGTTTTTGTTGTTGGTTTCACTCTTGTAACTAACGAGGCCAAATTTTAGTCCTGCTGACCAAAAAAATATTGTTTTTGATCACTAGAGCTTCGGCTTTTGGAACCAAAAGAGATTTCTTGTCTTAAAATTAGCCAAAATTTTGGTCGGAGGATCTAATCCGTTTTATCCGTGCACGTCATGCTATAGAAGTAGACAACAAGTAGCGCAGAAGTAGGAGCAGTACGGGATGCATCTTCGACTGCCCTCACTGGGCAACATCTTATTCCAGATACGAAGGTGGCCCCCCTCCCCTCTGCCCCCCATATGTGACGCCCCCACAGCCCCCTACAACAGCCCCGTCGAGCTGGGCCCCAGAGGGGACGGCCCCCGCGGGGCTCAGGGGTTCCTGGAATAGGGTCGCCGAAGCGCCCCACTGGAAAATGTAACGGGATTGACACGTGGGGGAACTTGCTCCGAAACCTGCCAAAAACAAGCGGGCAAAGTTGGCGAGCTGTACCCCGTGATGGAGGGAGGGGGGAAAGGGGGGGGGGCAGTGCTCTTACCCCAGCACACGGCCCCGCCGGGCCGGCCACCCCTCCCTCACACTTCCCGTGCTTTCTAATTTGTTCCCCTACTCGAGTCAGCTGATATTTGCGGATATTTGCTAGTTCCTAAAAGGGTTCTAGAGATGGGTATTTGTGTGAAAGCAGTTGTACCCCTTGCGGCAGAGGCAGAAAAAAAAACGCAACTGTGCAAGTAGTGCGATTCTGCCTACCCTTCGGCGGAAAGCGGATAGGCCCATCCGTATGGCCCCCAAAAAATCATTAAAGGATAAAAAATAAAATTAAAGACAAAAGACACAAATAAATCCGAAAAATCGAGAAAAAATGAACAAAACACCGAAAAAAATGGAAAAATTCAGAAATGGGGGTAAAAGATTGAAATTTATCAAAACGAGACAGAAATATTTCGAGAAAAATCAAAAGAAAAATCAAAACAAAAAATAAAAAAAAAATTAACAGAAAAAAACAATCACTGTACACGTTTTGTATGAGTGATTGGGCGTTCGGGCCCACCCGTACACGTGTTTTATGTTCTATACCCGGTGTTTCGGATCACTGTTGCCGGAGAAGCAGGGAGCAGGCAACAAGAAGCCCAAAGACAGCGGAGAAAATCGGCCTGCATTCTGTGCCACCCTACCATAGGGAACACCTTATAGCGCAGGCGCGCGCGTGTTGCCTGTTAGGCAGGCCCCCGGGCTTCACTGTGTTTTGGGGTTCCTCATTGCCTTTCTTCCCCGGATAAGAAAGACCGCTGTAAGCCGACTGACGAACACCTCTCAGGGGACGCGCCTTCCTTCGCCTTGATGTCGCCCCGCTGTCGCCGTACACAAGGGGCAGTAATTACATGCGCTGTGCTGCGCTCCGCAGCCGACTTATTTCGAAGAGCGCGCTCTCCTCGCTCTTTCTCTCTCGCACCTGTACGGCGCGCCCCTGTGAGTGCGAGAGAGGCAGGGCGAGGCGAGCGCTCTTCGGAATCTGTCTGCAGCGCGGGGCGCTGTCCACACCCCAGTCCCAAAAAACCATGGAGGATCCCATGGTGCATGGAACATCATGGCACTCCATGGGAATTGATTTCCCATGGTGTTGAATTTCCCTCTGATTTTTGGCCCATTTTTTTTCATGGTGAAAATATCCCCATGGTAACTGTGCATGGAATGCCCCACAGTGGAATCGAGCCCATGGAGAAAGCAAACCATGCGGAAGACCATGGTAAATCTTACGGACAAAAGACAGTGAGCAAGTCCAAAATTAACTTTATGGAACAGAACGAAACATGATTCTAGGGTGTCGAAAGCGAGGCAGAGCCGAATCCGTGGTCCATTTTTACCTAGGCCAAGCCGTTTTCAAGTTACCAGAAAAATATACTCAGATGTCAATGAAATTAAAATGGCACTACTAAAATTCGCTAAATATGCTACATACCAAATTTCAGGTCGATATTTGAATAGATACCGATTTTACAGCGTTTTGAATCCTCATGGGAAATTCAAGCCTCCATGGGATAATTTTAGCACCATGGGAGAAGACACACCATGACAGTATTGTCCATGGTGTTTCGTGGCTCCATGGTGTTGCAAACCCCGGGCCATGGTGTATGCAAATCCCATGCCATGGTGTTACAGATCCCATGGTGTTCTAATAATTCTCCGTGGTTAAAATCATTTTTACATGGAAAGTCATCCATGGGATCCCATGGAGCCCATGGTTTTTTAGGACTGGGACAGCAGCACTGATCCCACCCCAGCCCAGCGGTGGGGCCGCGCAGGGCCGGGCGGGGTTCTCCTTCATTCAGCAGCGCTACTCCCCCCACCACCCTCACACCTGTCTACCACTCCCCTTTCTGTCTGTCTGTCTGTCTGTCTGTCTGTCTGTCTGTCTGTCTGTCTGTCTGTCTGACTTTCTCTCTCTCTCTCTCTCTCTCTCTCTCTCTCTCTCTCTCTCTCTCTCTCTCTCTCTCTCTCTCTCTCTGTCTCTGTCCCGCTTTTCCTCCCCTCCCTGCGTCCCCAGACAAATCCATGGGGTGGAAAGAAAAAAAATAGAGGAACGCGCGCATACAGAGGAAATAAAGTCCTCCACCGCCCCCCCCCCCCCGCACATCCCCCCCCCCTTACCAAATAAAAGGTAGAAGAGGGAGAGAGGTGCGGAGACAGAAGAGGACGACGCAAAACTCAAACAAAAACGGGCACACCGGCGAGATTTCCATTTTACTCGTGTAATTTTTAATTCCATTCATTAGGGAAAAATTCGTATTTCACGGCACGAACCAGCTCGCGCGTGGCTTACGCTTATAGCGGCCAGAGGCACACACTTCGGCACGCCTCAACGACTCACGCTCACCTGTCCCACGCAGAGCCTAGCGCCGCCCCGCCCCACCCCAACCCGTAACACAACGCCCAGCCCGGGGCCGACCTCGCTTTTTCGCTCGTTTCACCCACATTAGGACCTTTTCAACCAAGCGGCAATTTGTCGGCTTGATCTGCATTTATTTCCGGCTGACTTTTATGTGTGGGAGTGTGAGAGAGAACGTTGATGAGTCTGTGTGTGTGTGTATGTGCGTTGTAATGTGCACTGGCTGGCTGTGGCAATAACGAGATTTTGGTTATATGTACCAGCGGGCATTTTGAGTATTGGTTGGCCCACTTAACGTGACAGACGGAGCGTCGTGACGCGTCACAACAGCACTGGTGAAACAAATATTTAGTTTCTATACATCATGGTGTTTAGTTGGACATTCTACATGACGTGATGTATAGCAGGAACTAAACATGACAAGATGTTTAACACCTATACACTTCGTAGATGTATAGAGGTTACACATTTTGTGATGCATAGAGGTATACTTGGGTTACAGTCCAGGACTCAATTACCAGCGAGTGAGCGATGAGAAGCCCAAACCCAGTCGAGTACAGCTGACTGCTGCACCTGCCAACAAGGCAACACCTCACAGCCGTGTTGCCTAGTAGGCCTACTCCACTGTGTTATTTAGTGGTCAACTTCTTGCAAACTTTTCTGCCTACAACACTGCCACCCCGATACTCTTCCCCCTTCTCCCCCCTCCTACGGTCCCTTTCCCCCTCTCGGTTTGTCTGTGACACGGATTAAGAGCGACCCGTCGCGGTTCGGCCGGGCGGGGCGGGGCGGGGCGGGGTGGGGCGGCCAGCGGTGGCGGCGGCGCGCCTCCACTAGTTCACTAGCACCACGCACATTAGGCAAATTACTCCGGTAAATTGGTGCGTGCAGCCCGGCCCACCGCAAGCGAGGAGAAGGGAATGTGAGAGCGAGAGAGAGGGAGTAAGAGAGAGAGAGAGAGAGAGAGAGAGAGAGAGAGAGAGAGAGAGAGCGAGAGCGAGCGAGCGAGCGAGAGAGAGAGAGAGAGAGAGAGAGAGAGAGAGAGAGAGAGAGAGGAGGAGGAGGAGGTTGAAGTGGAGGGAGAGAAAGAGAGATGCTGCCGGTCGGGCGCGTCTCTGTGCCCCGTCCCGTCCGACCCACCGACCAGCCAACCAACCGGCCAGCCATTTAGAGAATTGCCACTGCTACTCCTAATCGGCTAAAGAAAGGGACGCTAGCACTGACCATGCAAATAATTATCCCCACCGCGCCGCCAAGCAGGCCCAGGCCCCCGGCCCCTCCCCTCCCCGTAGTCTCAGTCCCCATGGGTTCGACGAGGCCGCTACAGTCTGCGTCTCTCCAGACGCCCAGGCAATGAAGGCTCCTATCGGCACATAAAGCCAAATCGTTCGAATCAAGGATATTCACTACATTAAAATGAAACAATAATAATTATAAGATTGTTCTATTTTTGCGTAGCAATACGCTTGAAATAAAGTAAAATCATGCTCCTCACTAAAACATATCTTTATAGATTTACAATTCATTTTGTAAATTACGATTTACGAAATATGTTGTAAATTTACGACAACCTTATTTTGCTCGTGATTGAATTTCACGTTGATACGTAGTGCTTGTAAGTTTATGATTACAGATTTTTTTCCCTAGAACTACGACTATTTTTCACAGTGAATTATTGACGAAACTTCCTCGATATCAGAGAAAACAAAAGTCAGAATTACCGTTGCACTCACCAAAAAATAAAACAAAACAAAAAATGAAATATATAAAAATGGCTGGAACATTTGCTTTTCCGGATATCTCTATGAGCGCGATGTTTCTTCGTTATTTTTAACAATACGATCGCATGCCATACTCTACCCACGCGCTTACAGCCGTAAGCTTTTATGCGTCTCGAAAGGTGAGATTAAAAAAAATAATAGTAATGAAAAGACAAGCCGAGCATTACCATAGCAACTGAAATTTCAATTTCAAGTTTACAGAAGATCTGCATAGTTGAAATTTCAATGAAACCTTAAAAGCGTATTTACAAGATTAAACGCGATAACTACTCTGGAAATCCAAGTGTACGAATGTCGCACACTTGTAGGTGTGCGAGGATTCATTCGTACACTTGGCAACTCAAACGTGTGAATATCGTTGGAAAATTCGCACGTTTAAGTGGCCAAGTGTAAGGGAGAGTGGGGCACCAACTGTCAGGGGCACATACTGTCAATGGACTGGCAATAGCAGCCCATTCACTTTTTCAGTCAGCTAATTTGTGAAATCATAACCTCTTTACGTCCTCATTTGTTTGCTAGATGGGGGTGGCGAAACTTTTAGTGGTATGGCAGCAGCGTACATCGAAAGATTTATTGACAGTAATTCCCCAATATTGGGGCAGGTACTGTCACTCATTTTATGATCTGCTGTAGCAGGAATGTCTTGAGTGTAATTTTTGATTTTTAGGGGTGATATGCTTCCATTGGCACTTACTTTCCGAGATGCCATAGAGACAATTTCGAGAATCCACTTCTCCCATGAGTTATATACCAATATAGAAATGGTGACAGCTAGTGCCCCACCCCAGGGGCACATACTGCCAATTGCCGAGGTCTCTTCTCGAAATGATTTGAGAGAAGACACGAATATTTTTGAGGGGGTCTCAATGGTTACTTGTGACTGAAGGTCGAATAGAGGCGGACCAACCCTGAAATCCGTAATGCTGCCTAAAGTAGGACTGCTAGAGAAGAATTTCCAAAAAGTGACACTATGTGCCCCACTCTCCCTTACGAATGAATCCTCGCACACCTACAAGTGTGCGACATTCACACACTTGGAATTCCAGTGTAGATAATATTATCAAAATCCGTTGGGCAGATATTTTTCCTCCCGTAAGGGGACATATAAACCAATTGACACACATTTCCCAGCGATTTAAGAAGGAGACGCCGTTGCCTAAAAGGAACCATAAAAAAAGATGCAGAAATAAAGCAGCAGGCAGCAACGAGAGAGAGAGAGAGAGAGGGGTGCAGGAGGCGTACTTGCGGTACGACGACACCTGCGTCGTTAGGAAGGAAAGGGGTAGAGGGTAGAGGAGTACCGAGAGGAACAAGGGGTGGGTGGAGGAGGGGTGGAGCGGGTGGTGCGGCGCTAGTCTCATGGCAGTACAGGGCGTGAGGTCGGCCGGACCGGCCGCGGCCGCTTGCACCGGCCCTGCCCCGTATAGAGAGACCACTCAGACAAATTAAAAGGGCTGAGGAGGGCCGGGGCGGGGCGGGGAAGGGCGGGGCGGGGCGGGGAAGGGCGCGGCGGGGCGGGGCGGGGGGTCGAGCAGGGGCCAGCCCAGCGCCCTGCCGGGGGTGAGACTGAACAGACCAGGCGCCGCGGGGTGGGGGCGGGGGCGGGGCGGACCCAGGCAGGGCGGCCGGGTGCCGGGCCCCAGGCGACCAGGCGACCCAAAGGGTGTCGGTGCCAGAACCCTTTTTGACTGCGGTTTAGGTTCACTGCCTCACACTTCTGTCGCCTCTTTTCCCTCCCGATTTTTTTAAAAGCTCCGCATCGTCAAACTTTGCTGCAAAGCAAACGCAGTTTTTTTTTTAAATCTTATATTTGTACAAATCTAAACAGTCATTTTTCCGCACATTTTTGTTCGTCTACTTACAAATTTTGTACTAAAACAAACCATTTTCGTGCCCAAATTTGTATCCAACAAATTGAACGTTCAAATTTGCGAAAACGCACGTTTACACAAAAACATATAAAACCACCGTCAGCAGCTATCATCACACAGGAGTGTAGCGGAGGGAAAGCGGCGCGGGATAGCAATAAGGACCTGGTGTAGCGCTAACCGTCGTGCGCCTCATATTGTTTGGAAATCAGTGGTCAGAACAGAATGGCACGCGGCCGATTTCACCCCTACATGGCCGATCATCCACTCGCATGCTGACCAAAGCCCCCACTGCTGCTGGAGCCGCCGCGCCCCAAAGTGTATTGGGCCTGCTGCTGAGGGCCCGGCGGGGCTCCACGAGGCTAGCGCCCCACTTCCCAATCCACTCGTGGGCCGCACCAGACCGGACCCGACCCCACCGGCCTTGTCCGGCATGCACTCCCACTCGCCCCGCCCCGCCCCGCCCCGCCCCGCCCCGCCCCCGCCCCACCCCGCCCCGCCCCGCCCCGCCCCGCCGAGTCCTCTCAGAGAAAATCCTCCTGCAGTGGCAGCAGCAGCGGCAGCCCCCATGGCGGCGGCATAGAGGGTTTCCCTTACTATCTATCCGCCCCTGTGGAATCCCGGGCTAGAATCCCACTAGACACTGGCCGAGTGGTCCCGCTCCTCCCCCTCCCTGAGCCGTGTCGGCCCGGGCCGCTCCGCCGCTACGTTCCACGGCTCGGCTCTGTGCGCCCGGGCGCCTGGGAGATAGGCACCCTGTGTGCAGCGGAGTGTGCGCGCTGCCTACCCTGCGGGCTGCACCCGGCCCTGCAGAGCCCCGCCCGGCCCGGCCTCCGGCCCGGTCCACACCCGGTCACTGCATGTCTGGCAGTTGCAGCCGCCACACCGGAAAGTCCTTAAAAAGTAAGTTCTTCGTCAGGTTGCGAAGCATTTGGTTGCAAGAATGCATTTATAATAATCTCGAGATACCTCTGGTACACAGTGAAAATAAAAATTCGTCAAATTACGACTTTTTTCGTAATTTGGGATCACGACTCAGAGTTTCAAATTTACGAACGTAGTCGTAGTTTTACGTCAGCAAATTCTTACTCATCAAAGAAAACTACCTCGAAGGCACACGGTGTCAAAAAACTATCGGAACAATACAATTGGCAGCTGACATCTTTAAGATATTTATCATGGAAAATTTTCCCACATCACTCACTAACATTTTTCTCAGTGACTCAAAGTTTACATTCCCAACAGAAAAAGCTTCGCTACGCTCTACAAAAATAAAATCTAGACAAACTTGTGTGCGACATAATTCCTATTTTTATTTTTATTTTCCCACGCGCGCAGCCCGGCCAGTTTTCGCCTTGTGCGTCGGTGCGGACGGACGGAAGCAGCCGTGGCGGCGGGCGCCGTCGTAAGATATAATAATTCCGGAAATGAATGCGAGTAGCGATGGCGACGGACCTCGGCCGCGCCTCTCCGTCGGGAGAGAAGGGCTGGAGCCTGGAGCCTGGAGCCTCCAGTCGCACTCATTATGGGGCGTTATGCGGCGGCCCGCCCTGGCTAAGTGTAGTTTAAGCTCTTCGAAAAGGAGATGGCGGCCTTATTGGAAGCTTCCCTCCCTCTCTCTCTCACTCACTCACTCTCCCTCTCTCTTTCACTCTCTCCCTCTCACTCCCTGTCTCTCTCTCCCCCCCCCCCTCTCTCTCTCGCTCTCTCTCACGCGCGCGCGCACCATCGGCAACGGCCCCGCGCTCTCTCGCTTTCTCCTCTCTCTTCGTCTTTTCCTACTATCTTCATCCCTCTCTCTCTCTCTCTCTCTCTCTCTCTCTCTCTCTCTCTCTCTCTCTCTCCCTCCCTCCCTTCCTCTCTCTCCCTGAAGCTTCTCCAGCGATGAGTTCCGGTCCGTAACAGCCCTTCGGCCCGGCGCTTCAACCCAATAAGAGTTTCAATTCCTCAAGAGGGGAAGTGAATTCTCCGTGTAACCTCCATCGCGGGTCGCCGCAGCAGCCGATTCACTTCATTGCGTTTTAGTTTAATGTGTACACTGCGACGAAATATGTGTTCATCTGACGCTAGAAAGTATTGGGCACAAAGTGTTGAGACACTGTATGCCCCAATCCTGCAAATGTGTGCATCAGTTGAATACTTTACATTACAGTGTCATTTCCTTGGGCCTCTAATATCGAGTTTGACTTTAAAAAAAAGAGGGGGGGGGGTGGAGAAAAAAAAGACAGGGGAAGAAAATAAGAACAATAGGCCTCGTATAACTTCCCATACGGAGAGCGGTGCGTCGAACTATGTTTAAAGGGGTATTCTGGTAAATCACAATGAAGCGCAGCGCGCCGTTAGGGATACATAAAGTGCCGACGCGAAATCCGAGCCGTGGGGCGTGGCGGGGCGTTGGGGGGGGGGCTGAGGCGTGGCAGTCGTCATTTTATGACTCGGTACTCGATGAATATGCATACCGCCCTAACGGCCCGCTCGTTTACGGCTGGGCTGGAGCCCTGCCCTGCTGGAGCCCTGCTGGAGCCGCGCCGCACACCCGATGCGCCGGCGCACCATCTCTTCTGGGCCAACTCGAGCGGAAAACAGCAGGCTCACCATAATAAAGCCCAAATGCATCCATTTCCTTTCAAACTTTGTTTTTACTTTTTATTTTTTAAAGGGGAGCTGTGCGTCCAGTCCCGCTCGCACCCAGTCCTTTTTTTTTTAGGACAGCAGTATAGGACACACGGCGGCCTCCAAGGTTTCCCACCACATTTCGAAAAGCTTTCGCTGTGCATAATATCTTTGTCGCTATTCGATATATTTTTTAAATGACGATTTACGAAATATATGTTGTAGATTTACGACAACCTCATGATACGCGCTGTGCTTGTAATTTTACAATTTTGAATTGTAATTTTACAACCACTGTGAGAAATTCTTGCACCGGGTACGGGAAAATTTTCCATGAGAGGTCTTGTACAATTACGATTCATATTGTAAATTATAAACTATACGTATCAATTCAGAATCGATTAGTGAGCAACAAAGACGAAAAGCGTCAAGTCGTACATGTACGAGATATGTTGTACATAGTGAATTACAGAACCTCACCCACCATTTTTCACAGTGTACGCGGCGGTCCGGCTGTTGTGAGCAGCACCCACCCCACCTCCCCTTTCCTCCCTGACGCGAGGACCTCGGGCTATTTCCCGGGTTCGGACCCTTCGGGCCTTGAGGGCAGAGTACAGGTCGCTGTGTACAACAGGTGAGCCGCCAACTGCACGAGCGCTCAAGGGGTACTGTTTTTTTTTTTATTTATTCCGATACACAATAAGAAAATAATATGTATCCATTTCATCGTTATTTTGTGTTTGTTTGTTTTCTTTCGTCCGCGCGTGGTGCTGGCTCCTACCATTCTCCAAGTTACCGTGGGGAGGGAAAATCAGGGGGGAGGGGTGGCAGCCCAGAAGCCGCGGAAACTTTTTAACTTTCCCCGCTCGCCTCGCCATCGCCATGACCTAGACGGGCTGCGCGGCGCGGTGGGTACCCCAGGGCTGAGCCCCTCCCCGCTCACCCCCCATCCTCCCGAACCCCCCCGCCCCCCGCCCCGGGCGCGGCTCTCCACAGCACCTCAAATTAACAGGCACGATTTGAATAAATGCGAAAAATGGGGGGGAAAAAGAATTAAAATTTTATGAACGAAAATGTATTAGTGTTGTGTGCGAACATGTACCTGTACCTTGAGGAGAGATGTCTCGTGTTGTGAGATACGGAAAAAAATGTAGAGAGACATATAAGAACGCACTTGGGAACGCATATACAGCCGTGCGTACGCGTCTGTGTCTGTGTGTGTGTGTGTGTGTGTGTGTGTGTGTGTGTGAGAGAGAGAGAGAGAGAGAGAGAGAGAGAGAGAGAGAGAGAGAGAGAGAGAGAGAGAGAGAGAGAGAGAGAGAGTCTTCGCGAAGGGGCTCCAGGATCAAATGTCTTCTGACACACCAGGCGGGGCCGTGCGGGGCCGGGGCAGCCGCCCCGGGCATGGAGGACGGGAAAGACAAGTTTCACGTCGAAATCTGAGAATCCGCCGCCGCCCGCCCGCCCGGGCGGGTGACTGCCTTTCCTCCTGGTTTACCCTGCCCTCACCCTCCTCACCCCGCCGCCACCCGACACCCTGCCATCGCCTACAACACAGGCGCCGGCGTGACGAGGACACGTGTCCTTATAATGTACGGGCGCAGGTGAATGGTTGGTCACTGTGAAAAATACTCGTAAGGGTTACGGGAAAATTTTCCACGATAAAAGTCGTAAAATTACGATTTGAAATTGTAAATTTACAAGCACTCCATATCGACTTGGAACTGACCGACGAGCAAGAATGGGCTGTCGTAAATTTACGACATATTTTGTAAATCAAAATTACAAAAAATGTCGTAAATTTACGAGTATATTTTTCACAGTGGTGGGATGGGGTGGGCTGGCTCGAGCTGATGGGGTGGGCTGGCGGGGTCGAGCTGGGGTATGGGGCTGGCGGGGTCGAGCTGGGGTACGGGGAGAGCGGTGGAGTCGTTTTGGGGCGGTGCGGGACGGAGCCAATAATTCCACGCCTCTTCGATGACGATTCCCTGGCGCCTGTTCGGAAATCTTCCCGTGATCCTTACGAACGTTTCTCACTGTGTCATTCTCTCTCTCTCTCTCTCTCTCTCTCTCTCTCTCTCTCTCTCTCTCTCTCTCTCTCTCTCTCTCTCTCTCTCTCTCTCACACACACACACACACACACACGACCTCACGCCGACTCGCTCTCGCCCTCTCGGCCTCTGCTCACTCGCGATTACTCTCTCTCTCTCTCTCTCTCTCTCTCTCTCTCTCTCTCTCTCTCTCTCTCTCTCTCTCTCTCTCTCTCTCTCTCTCTCCCTCTCTCTCTCTCTATCTTGGGTGCGCTTGGGACTCACGCCGCCGCCGACACTTCGACAGCCACAAAGTGACAGGTGGTCCCACCACGGCGACACCCCTTCGACGAGTGCTTTCCGGGGACCGAGCGAAATGTAGAAAATGTGTCAGCGTGGGACGCACTATATAGAGAACACCCTGATAACACACGCAAACGCACATGCACAGGAGACTGCGTAGCTTTTTCTCGAAATTTTATACTCGGCAGGATGACAGTTCAAGTTAAACGAAAGATTGCAGGCTCTGAAACAATTGCCGCAAGAACGGTCTGCTTCTGCGTACGGTCTGCCTGAGCCACTACATTTGCTCATGCCGACTTTTTTTATAAATTATTTTTTTTAAGTAGAACGCGAGAATCGAGGCGAGGGAGGAAGAGGAAGGGGAACAGATAGGCTAGCTGCTCTGCTGGCCTGGCGGCCCCAGGACGGGCGCATCTGGCCCTCCGGGTCCTGCCCCGCCCCCGCCCCGCCCCGCCCCGCCCCGCCTGCCAAAGTGATTACCACTTAGAATGCAAATTGAGGCCGGATTTCAGGTCCGAGCAGATCGGGTCAGGGGTCCGGATAGATAGATATGTAGGTCTGCGGACACGGCCGCCGTATCCGATCAAAGCCTCATTCTGGCTCTTTGAGGTCAAAACCGGAGCGAATGATCTTAATGCCGAGGGGCTGCGCGCGCGGGAAGTGACCAATAACCGCCGGCACGGACCGAAAGGAGACGGGAAGTGACAGGTAAGACGATCGCCTGCTTACAACCATCGACCATCGATGGTCCGAGGGGGTACGATTCACCACTATCCGAGGGGGAAACAACTGTGAACTTTAGTGTCCACATCTTTTTAATTTTTTGTGAATTTTCGAGAATTTTTATAGAATTTTTACTTGAATTTTACCGAAAGTTTTGTTAATTTCCCTGAATTCCCTTTTCTCGAAATTCCATTAATTTGTTTAATTTTTCTGATTTTCTCAGAATTTTTCCGAATTACGAGGTGTACAAAAATTTCAGAGTTGTTTTCCCCTCGAAAGCAAACACGGTCTGCAAAAGCCGTACGTGTCTATCGGGAACTAGAAAGAGTCCCAAGCGAGGGGTAAACAACTCTGAATTCGGTGTACAAATTGCGTGAATTTGAATTGAATTTGTCTAAATTGAATTGAATTCGTTTTGAATTAGCTTTGAAATTTTTGAATTTATTGCAAAGTTTTTTTTTAATTATTGTGATCTTTTTGTGAATTTACTTGAATTCGTTTTAAATTCGGGGATGCCCCATAAAATACACGCACATCTGATCCAAATTATTCTCTCAATTACATGATTAAATAGGATTTTTAGTAAATTATTGTGAATGATTTCTATTTATTCCAAATTATTGGAAATTAACTTGCAATAATGCAAAATAATCACAATTATTTCAATTATTTTTTAAAACTTTTCAGAAACAAATTTTGCTCTGCAATTGAAAGGGTGGCGTGAAAACATGGAAAATTTTTGCGGCAGTAAACCTCCCGAAGGAGGTTGCGGTTCCCGCCAGGCACAGGGCTTTTACCCCCTGTGGCAGCCAACTGCTTCGGTGTTCCATGGGAACCGGCGCTTTGCTGACTGCGATCCTATCGCGCAATTCGACAGATTTGATCCCCGTACCACCATTGGCCTACCCCTAGAGGTACGAGCGGTGTCAAGAGCGTTAGACTTCCTGATCCCAGTTTCAGAGGCCTTACCTCAGAGGGGTACGCGGGATTCGAACCCACAACCCCGAGTGCCGACACGTAGCCAGAACAGGAAGCGACCCAACGCCCAGAGCCACCGAGCCAACGGCGGTGATACGTGTTTAACTTCTATTTGACCTGCCATCCAGCTGCGGCCAAAGGGAATGTCAAGCGCGAAAAACACTTTCCCGAGTGGGAGTCGAACTTCGGACCACTCGGCTCAGTGTTGCGCGCTCTACCAACTGAGCCACGACGCCGCGATGACTGTATAGTGCGACGGGTTCGAGCCGTATTTGCCGCGTATCCTGCAGCCTCCAGCCAGGAGGACAGGGCAAATACAACTCGAACCCGTCGCACTGGACAGTCATCGTGGTGTCGTGGCTCAGTTGGTGGAGCGCGCAACACCGAACTGAGTGGTCCGAAGTTCGACTCCCACTCGGGAAAGTGTTTTTCGCGCTTGACATTCCCTTTGGCCGCAGCTGGATGGCAGGTCAAATAGAAGTTAAACACGTCTCACCGCCGTTGGCTCGGTGGCTCTGGGCGTTGGGTCGCTTCCTGTTCTGGCTACGTGTCGGCACTCGGGGTTGTGGGTTCGAATCCCGCGTACCCCTCTGAGGTAAGGCCTCTGAAACTGGGATCAGGAAGTCTAACGCTCTTGACACCGCTCGTACCTCTAGGGGTAGGCCAATGGTGGTACGGGGATCAAATCTGTCGAATTGCGCGATAGGATCGCAGTCAGCAAAGCGCCGGTTCCCATGGAACACCGAAGCAGTTGGCTGCCACAGGGGGTAAAAGCCCTGTGCCTGGCGGGAACCGCAACCTCCTTCGGGAGGTTTACTGCCGCAAAAATTTTCCATGTTTTCACGCCACCCTTTCAATTGCAGAGCAAAATTTGTTTCTGAAAAGTTTTAAAAAATAATTGAAATAATTGTGATTATTTTGCATTATTGCAAGTTAATTTCCAATAATTTGGAATAAATAGAAATCATTCACAATAATTTACTAAAAATCCTATTTAATCATGTAATTGAGAGAATAATTTGGATCAGATCTGCATGTATTTTCTGAGGTCATTCCTTAAATTCGCTTGAATTTGTTTTGAATTTGTTTTGAATTCGCGTGAATTAGTTTTGAATTCGCGTGAATTAGTTTTGAATTCGCGTGAATTAGTTTGATTTAGTGTGAATTTTGAATTAGTGGTGTACATCAAAATTCGGAGTTATTTACCCCTCGGTCCCAAGGTTTCAGTTACTACATATGTAGTACCGGGCAGATACCTTCCAGAAGGGGCTGGTTTCAGGCAGAAAAGGATGCTGGTACTCTGCTCGTTGTCATGCGAAAGAGGCTGGTCCCCGGAGGCGTTTACGAGTATATTTTTGCAGTTACCAGATATAAACCTTTCACTTTGAGCCTCAAATCGCGCCCGAGATCGCGCCTATCCTCAGGGTCGAAGGAAGGCACGTGTTTGTAGTCACATATGTTTAACATTCTCCCTCCCCTCTCCTCAGAGTCGTACGCGCAGCTCCTACTGCGCGCTTAACCGAGTCCTTCCTGAAAACCGAATAACCGTCGCATGCTTTGAGACCGGGGGAGGGGGGGAGGGTAGTGGGAGCAAGATGCTATGAATAAAGAGATGCACATCGCATTCAGAGAGGAGCACATGGAGCGCACAGGATGGGGTAGAACGGAGAGAGAGAGAGAGAGAGAGAGAGAGAGAGAGAGAGAGAGAGAGAGAGAGAGAGAGAGGGAGAGAGAGAGAGGGAGGAGGTGGTAAACATGAGTGAGAATGTGCGTGAGAGCGGAGAAAGAGAACGAGAAAGAGGGAGAGGGAGAGGGGGAGAGAGAGAGAGAGAGAGAGAGAGAGAGAGAGAGAGAGAGGGGGAGAGGGAGAGGAGAGAGACCGGGTAGGGGCCCGCGTCCCAGCCCGTTCCGGCCCGGGCTGCCAGTATACTTCCGCCCACCCCCATACGCTGCCATATTGCGCGATATGCGTATATGCTGTATAACTGCTGGGAGCTATGCGCCCCGCCCCGCCCCGCCCCGCCCCGCCCCGCCAGCTCGACTGCTCTGCTGCTGCTACTCCACACAATCAACTTTCCCTCCCCCAAATTTTCCGCTCATTTTTCTCTTCACCCTTCCTCGCGGCCGCAGCAATGCTCGCCGCGCCGCGCCGGGCCCGCGCGGGAAGCGTGGCGGAGCGCCGGCGGCGAACTAGAGCAAACCAAGAAGAAGAAGAAAGGGAAGAAAGGAGCTTCCCGCGGGAGAAAGAGAAGGGAAGGAAGGGGCAATCATCCTTTCCTTTTCGGCAAAAGATTTGCACTTTGCCCGGCCGGGCCGGGAGGTGTCGGGCTCCATTCATTTGTCCATTTTTCGTTTCCTTTTATGGACAGCCCCCCCCCCCTTCCATCGCACGCCCCCCAACCCCCGTCGCACCCCCACCCCCCACCCCCCACCCCCAGGGGGTCTCGTGCCGGCCGTCCTCTTCAGCTTGTTACGTTTCTGCGGTAACGTTTTGATAACGAGTGGTGGGAATTAGCATGGAAAGAGCGAAGCAAAGAGCGGCGTGAGGCGAGAGTCGTTACCTTCCTCGAGCCCCTCCACCCTCCCGCCTCCCGCCGCGCCCCGCTCAGCTCAGGAGGAGGAACATCTCGCGCTGAGAGAAAAGAGCAATACGGCGGCTCCGGAGAGAGACGGGTGCGGGGCGAGGGCGGGGTGGGGCGGAACCACTTCGTTTTCCCCCCTTCCCTTTTATATTTTAATAACGCAACGTTCAATCTGCGCAGCCTTCGCGACACTTCTCGCCCTGCTCTCTCTCTCTCTCCCTCTCTCTCTCTCCCTCTCTCTCTCTCCCCCTCTCTCTCTCTCTCTCTCTCTCTCTCTCTCTCTCTCTCTCTCTCTCTCTCGTCCTCTCTTACCTCCAGCCTGCTTTCCCATCTCCCGATCGTTTTTAGGTTCCCGTCCCGGAGTCCCGGGCCGCAAGTACCACCGCCACGACTGCGCCCCGCCGTGGCGCGGAGTCCCTCCCCCCCCCCCCCCCCATCCATGCCCGCTGCGCCTCGCCAGCAGCGATTGGTATAAGCCCGGGGTGCGTTCTCTCTACTACGGTGTGCACACCCTGGCACACCCTCCCCCTCCCCATTTTTCAGGTACCCCAAGAACATCAAAAAATAAGGGCAACGTCAAAAACTTCCTTCCCTTAACCTTTCTTGTCTTTTTCCCCTTTCCCTCTTCATTTACAGATGGAGACACATTTTTCCTCGTGATTCCTCGGTGTCTCGGAACTCCTTCCGTTTGTGAGGCCGGCCGCCGACTTACTCCGAAGAGCGCTTTCCTTGCTCTGTCTCTCTCGCACTCATGGCCTTCGTCGTATAGGTGCGAGAGAGACAGAGCGAGGAGAGCGCTCTTCGGAATGAGTCGGCTGCGGCTGCCCACCTCACAGGGGAGCGACAGCGCCGAGCCCGTCGTCAGCGATCCGATTCCGAAGAGCGCTCTGGCCTGGCACCTTATTCGTCCTTCTCGCACTCATGGGGACCTTCCAATCCCCAACATTGTGCACCGCTAGAAGTCCGACAAGGATGGAGGCACGAGAGCGATCCTCAGAACCAGGCGGCAGCTTATTACGCCCTCATACGCGCTGCGCCACGCCCAGACCGTCCCCGTGGGAGAACAACCTCGGGCCCACCCCCACCCCACGTCATCCTCCCCCGCCTGCCAAGGCCTTGGGGCAGGCGCGTAATTTGAGGACACCGTCGCTGCTACAGGCCGCTGACACTGCTTGAAAACGAACGCGAGGCTGGTCGAAGTGTACCCAGATAAGTCGTCAGAAAACTTGGCACGAATAAACCGGTGTGAAGGATAGATAAGGTCACTGTGAAAAATTGTCGTATGTTTACGCGGGAAAATTTTCAACGAAGTGGAGTTGTTAAATTACGATCACTTATCGTAAAATTACAAGCAGTACCAATCGACTTGAAATTCAATTACAAGCAAAAATGGGCTGTCGTAAATTTACAACATTTTTCGCACGGTGATTTTTCGTAAGTCGTAATTTACAAAATAAATCGTAAATCTACGAACAAATTTTCACAGTGGTCTCTGCTCCGCTCGTCTACCTCCTTAAGAAATAAATGAGAGAGAGAGAGAGAGAGAGAGAGAGAGAGAGAGAGAGAGAGAGAGAGAGAGAGACAGAGAGAAAAGAGAGAGAGAGAGAGAGAGAGAGAGAGAGAGAGAGAGAGAGAGAGAGAGAGAGAGAGAGAGAGAGAGAGAGAGAGAGAGAGAGAGAGAGAGAATTTATAATTCGCAAGTCTGGTGAACTGATAGAACACGACCATATTGTGTTCTCCGAGCCGAGTTTCGAGCACCGTGACGAACGCAAACACGCAGACACGCCACACCGACACGTCCTAGTTTATTTTCGCGCGCGGGCGTCACTTGCGCGGTCCCTCCGGGTTCCTTCCGTTTCCTGACAGGATTTCTCGGGTACTTCACTCGATTTGGCCCTCCCGGAGCTCAACCGGATTGCGGCCCGTGTGTTCTCCACATGGTGGCGGGAGGGTGTGGTGGGGTGAGGCGGGGCGGGGCGGGGCGGGGCGGGGCGGGGCGGGGCGGGGCGTGGAGCCTCAAGGGCCCGAGGTGGAAGATTGACCAGGGTGGGGCGGGGAGGTGGACGGTGTGGGTGGTGAGGGTGGGAGGTCAGACGGCACGGTCGAGGAACTCTGTGGATAAGACTGATGAGCTAGAGGATCAAAGGAGAGAGAGAGAGAGAGAGAGAGAGAGAGAGAGAGAGAGAGAGAGAGAGAGAGAGAGAGAGAGAGAGAGAGAGAGAGAGAGAGAGAGAGAGGTGGACATCTGACAGCGACGGCAATCGCTAGTGATGGCTCCGCCCGCAGAAACTGACCGCGGCGCAAGTCGTATCAGTCTCTCTTTCTCGATCTATCCTTCCTCCTAAGTTGCCTTTCCGTTCCTCCTTCTTTACCCCCCTCTCTCTCTCTCTCTCTCTCCCTCACATCTTCCTGCTGCTCCCATAGCACCTCTCGCCGTCTCTGTCAGGGTCGTCCTCACCCTTCGTACTACATCCCCTTCCCTATTCCCAATCTAGTTTACTAGATGTGTCTCGCCTTTGCGCCCTCTGGCGCGCCCACCGCACCCCGCCCCGCCCCGCCCCGCCCCGCCCCGCCTTGCAATGGCGGCCGCACGCCTGCACTCAGGGCTGCCTTGGCCAGGGATTAATCGGGTCACGTAGCGCCGCAGTGCGAGGGGGTGAAATGGAGGGGGGGGGGGGGTGAACCCGGGCGGGGGAGAGCAGCGCGGGGGGCGTCAGAGGGAGTGCTAAAGAGGAGAGAATGAAACCGAGCGACTTGGGGCGGCGAGAGCGTGGAGGAGTGGGAGGGAGAGGGGGAGGGGTTCGGGGGGCGCGCGCGAACGCGAGTGAATGTCTCGCAGCTCGCAGCCCCACCACCCCGCCCCGCCCCGCCCCGCCACGGCGCCTCGCTGCACGGCAGATGCTGTGTCGTGATATGGTGCGGCCGCCTCACGGCCGAAACCCGACGTGGCGCCCCGGCCGCAGCCTCCCCCTTCCCCTCTCGAGTTAATTCTCAACCCCCACCCCCCTCCCCCGGAGCTCGTCATCACCCTGTCAAAGTTAATGCCTCTTGCCCAAGCGGACAGAGGGGGAGCACAGTTCAAAAAAAAAAAAAAAACTACAGCCAAGTCAGCTAATTTTTATGCCAGCCTTTACCGTAGCTTATATTACTTCCTGACAAGATTCACCGTACTTTCAGACTGGTAGTTCCTACGGCAATTCTGTCAGAAAGTAAAGAGAATCCAGTAAAATAAACCACGATAAAGGCTGGCATAAAAATTAACAGGTTTTCCTGAGGTATTCTTTTCCAGTGAGGCGCGGCCGCCACCTCCGTGTTAGTCGCGCCGCCGCGCCGTCACCACCGCGGCCCACAAGGACTCTACGGCAGCACGAGTTAAAATGCAGAGCGACATAATCCTAAGCTCGCTGATGCTGCTGCCGGGACCTTGCGCCCGGCGACCCGGGCCCACTTTAGATTTAAAGAAAAATATAGGAGGGGGGGGGGGGGGTAGGGAAGTTCTCCATCATGTCACTCCCGCGGACGGAGCGTTGCGCAACGTTCAGTTAAAGAGGAAAAAAAATGTTTTGAATATGTATGTAGTTCAAACTGTAAATCCTTCCACCCGGGGCGGGGCCTGGTCAGAGAAAACAGTTTTCTGTTTTCTGTGGGCCTGGTGGGGCGTGGAGGCGGAGCGCGGGGTACGCAGGGCACCGTCTGTGCAGCAGGGAGGCGGTGGCAGTGGCAGTGGTGGTCAGCGGCGGGGGAGGGACGTGTGCAGATGTCCAGCGGTCAGTGCCCGCCCCGCCCCGCCCCCTGACCCTCACGGCCGCACCACAACGTCGTTAAAACGGTCTGCCCTGCCGCAGGGCGTCGCTCTCGCGGCCCGCAGCAGACGGGGCGCCCGGCTCGGCCCGTGACGAGTCGTAAAGCTAAGGGATTCGGCACCGGCCTCGTCCCTCGTCATCCGGAGGATGCCAAGCCCTCGGCCCTCGGCGTCGACCTCACGCGAGGCGTCAACGTGGTCCTCACCTCAAGACAGTGGTCGAAGGTGTGTCGTCCCCAGGACGCAAAACCATCGCTGCGTCCATCTCTCGGCGACGGCACCACGAGGACGCCAACACTGGAAAAACAAAGGTGCGATATAATGCCTTTCAAAGGCACAACCTGCAGTGCAGTAGCGCCTTTGGAAAGGCACTAAAACAGCCGAAAATAGCACCTTTAGAGGGCAGTAAGCAGACAAGAATCCTTCGCAAGGATTTTACAGTGTTCTCAAAAATTCTGGAAAATTCAGAAAGAAAATCAGGAAAATTCACAAAAAGATAAAAAAATCACAAAAAATCACAAATACGAGGGGTCGACCACTTGGATATTTCATGTACACATTGAAAAATTTTCCAATAATATTCCAAACATTCCAAAAATATTCCAGATATTCCAACATATTCCAGATATTTTAAAATATTCCAAATATTCAAAAAATACTCCAAGTTTTCCAAATATTCCGAATATTCCAGGCATATTCCAGCAATATTCCACATATTCCTGCTCCACATACTCCAATTTTCCGGATTCTATTTAATCCAAAACAAAGGGTCACAAACAATACTTTACAGATTTAATCTATTTTTTTTTTTCATTTTTCTGTGCAATGGAAAGGGTGGCGTGAAAACATGGAAAATTTTTGCGGCAGTAAACCTCCCGAAGGAGGTTGCGGTTCCCGCCAGGCACAGGGCTTTTACCCCCTGTGGCAGCCAACTGCTTCGGTGTTCCATGGGAACCGGCGCTTTGCTGACTGCGATCCTATCGCGCATTTCGACAGATTTGATCCCCGTACCACCATTGGCCTACCCCTAGAGGTACGAGCGGTGTCAAGGGCGTTAGACTTCCTGATCCCAGTTTCAGAGGCCTTACCTCAGAGGGGTACGCGGGATTCGAACCCACAACCCCGAGTGCCGACACGTAGCCAGAACAGGAAGCGACCCAACGCCCAGAGCCACCGAGCCAACGGCGGTGAGACGTGTTTAACTTCTATTTGACCTGCCATCCAGCTGCGGCCAAAGGGAAGGTCAAGCGCGAAAAACACTTTCCCGAGTGGGAGTCGAACTTTGGACCACTCGGTTCGGTGTTGCGCGCTCTACCAACTGAGCCACGACGCCACGATGACTGTACAGTGCGCCGGGTTCGAGTTGTATTTGCGCTGTCCTCCTGGCTGGAGGCTGCAGGATACGGCAAATACCACTCGAACCCGTCGCAATGTACAGTCATCGTGGCGTCGTGGCTCAGTTGGTAGAGCGCGCAACACCAAACCGAGTGGTTCGTAGTTCGACTCCCACTCGGGAAAGTGTTTTTCGCGCTTGACATTCCCTTTGGCCGCAGCTGGATGGCAGGTCAAATAGAAGTTAAACACGTCTCACCGCCGTTGGCTCGGTGGCTCTGGGCGTTGGGTCGCTTCCTGTTCTGGCTACGTGTCGGCACTCGGGGTTGTGGGTTCGAATCCCGCGTACCCCTCTGAGGTAAGGCCTCTGAAACTGGGATCAGGAAGTCTAACGCTCTTGACACCGCTCGTACCTCTAGGGGTAGGCCAATGGTGGTACGGGGATCAAATCTGTCGAATTGCGCGATAGGATCGCAGTCAGCAAAGCGCCGGTTCCCATGGAACACCGAAGCAGTTGGCTGCCACAGGGGGTAAAAGCCCTGTGCCTGGCGGGAACCGCAACCTCCTTCGGGAGGTTTACTGCCGCAAAAATTTTCCATGTTTTCACGCCACCCTTTCCATTGCACAGAAAAATGAAAAAATAGATTAAATATTTCCAAAACTATTACAAATATTCCAACATATTCGCGATATTCCCAAAATATTCCACATATTCCAAAAAAATATTCCAGATATTCCAAATATTCCAAGTGGAATATATTCCATGTACATTAAAATTTGAAGTGGTCGCCCCCTTCGCACAAATATTAACGAAAATTCACAAAATGTGTAAACCAAAATTCAGTGTTGTTTCCCCCTCTGGTTGGCTGCAGAGCCTTCTAGACGATCCCGCTGGAGTCGGCGGAGAAGAGGAGGGAGGAAAGAGGGAGGGGGGGGGGAAGAAGAGAGAGAGGGGGGGGGAGAGGGCGCCGGGAGCATCGCGAGGGGTGCGGGGGCGTCGGCGCAAGGCGCCAGGGCCGGCCGGCGCTGAGCTCAACCTTTCCTGGGGCCACAGGGGAAATATCGGGCCGGTGGCAAAAGGAGCGCGTCGGAGGAGACGCCAGCGTCGGTCGGTGGCGGCGTCGCGCCGCAGCAGGGTGACGCGTCGGAGCGTGAAGCCAGCGGGGCGGGGCGGGGCGGGGCGGGGTGGAGCGGGCCGGGGCGGGGCGGGGCGGGGCGGGGCGGAGCGGGGCGGGGCGGGGCGGGGTGGAGCGGGCCGGGGCGGGCCGGGGCGGGCCGGGGCGGGCCGGCCAGGGTGGCCCTGGCGGCCCAGCAGGCCTCGATGACGCTTGGCATGGATGACGGTGGGAAGGGGTGGGGCGCCGGAGAGCGTTCCAGTACGGCCCTGCAGGAGACGCACCGCACACGGGCGCGCGGTGGCGCAGGTGGGAGAGAGCAGCTGCCCGCCCCGCCCCGCCCCGCCCCGCCCCACCCCAGCCCGCCGCGCCCCACCCCACCTCCATCCCGCCAGGTTGGGCAGTTATTTTTAAGGACCTTTTTATCATGGCGACAGACGTCTGCCGACCCTGCCGCACCGTCGGGCCGCTGCTTGTTTGCTTTGTGGTCGCAGCCGCGCGCCACACTGCGTCTTGCGAGGCGGAAGGCGGGGTGGGGCGGGGCGGGGTGGGGCGGGGCGGGGCGGGGTGGGTTGGGGAGGACTTCTCGGGCCTTATGGTGGCGCGGTAAAATAGGAGAGGAGTGGGGGGGAGAGAGAGAGAGGATGTAACAACTTGTCGCGCCCGCCACAGGGGTGGTAGGGGGGGTGGCGGGGGGCGGCATAGGGGGCGGCAGGGGGGCGGCAGGGGGGCGGCAGGGGGCGGCAAGGGCTGCAGGAAGGGACCCACGGGCCACAGGGGTGTGGGGGTGGCGACAGTCTGGTGTCGGGCTCGGCTCCGCCCTGCACATGTCGAGACGTTTGGGAGAAAATATGGCAACACAACAAACTTTCTATTACAGTCGAGATTTATCTCTTAATTTTTTTGGCGGGTTTAGTCAAAAGAAAATTTTGTGTTTACCCCACTAGAGGCAGCATACATACGAATCCAGACTAGTCATATTCACTGGCGGCTATTGCCACTTCAAAATAGAAAATACTGTGTTCTTTGTTTGCTTTGCAAAAGCAATATCATGAGTCATTAGTGTTATAGGGGACTGTGTGCCGGGCCAGGGCGCGGGGGCGGCTCTCGGGGTTCAGAACGAAGTTGGAAACCCCATCTCCATTCCCGTCCTCACCCCGCGCTGGCCCGCCACGCCCCGCCCCGCCCCGCCCCGCCACGCCCCGCCACGCCCCGCCACGCAACGCCACACCACGCCCCACCCAACCCACCCCACCGGGAGTAGCCAGCCATCAGGTCCCAGGGTGATCGTACACCACGTGCGTGATGGTGCCAACAACCACAACATTATTCTCCAAGCCGCCACGCCCCGCCACCGTTGCCCCAGTAACCTGTTCGGCTTCGACCTGTTCGATGCTATATTAGTTCTCCGTCTACTGTCTTCCTCTCTCTCTCTCTCTCTCTCTCTCTCTCTCTCTCTCTCTCTCTCTCTCTCTCTCTCTCTCTCTCTCTCTCTCTCTGAAAGGGAAATCGCCTGAGCAAATCCGCCTGGGGACGTCTTCCCAAACCTCGGCACTCTACATCTCTTCCTTTGTCGCATGCTCCTTATTCGTACGCGAGCGTCAGGGGGAAAAAATTACCTCATCCTTGTGTTTCCTTTTTCTCTCCCTCTTTTTATTATTATTATTATTTTTTTAAAGGTCGGTTAAAAGGGGTGCAGAGGCATCGCACGCGGGAAGCTGTGTCGCTTTGTGGACCACCTGAAAGCTGAAGAAGGGGAGGGCTCTCTCCCCCCCCCCTCCTCCTCCCCAAAGCTCTCCCTCTCATCGTGTCCCGATAATCTCTCATTTCTGCGGGCGGAATGCGTAGTGCGTGCGCCCCCACCCACCGCCCCCTACCCTCACCACAACAAACCAACCCTCCCCACCCCCGGGCCCCGGGGGCTTCTCTCAGACCACATGTTCGGTCCGTTCTAATATCGCACAGGTCGCCTGGCGGGGCGTAGCGGGGCATGGCGTAGCGGAGCGTATAGTGGGGCTGGGGGGGGCGAGTTGGAGACAAACCAAACAGCCGGATGGGGGGCGGGGCCGGGCCGGGCGGCTGTGGGACCCTGCGCCGCCCACGCCGGGCTGGACAACACGTATGCTTCTCCTGTGTTTGGAGACTGCGTCCGTCTAACCTGCGCCCCACAGCCTCCGTGAAGGAGATCGAAACCAACCCCGGCCCCGCGCGCCCCCTGTGCCCCCGGCGTTTCAGCGCCCTCTGCATGAGGTCCCGCTCAGGTCGGATTGGATACAAAGACCCGTGCATATCTCGATTCTTTTATTCTTCAGCTTTTCTCCCCACTCTGATTCAAAGAGATCGCGAAATTGAAGCATTCATCGCAGAAAACAATCTCTGATTTAAAATAATAAAGAAGTTAGCGAAAGGGAACTTTTTGACGAGCTCTCTTGGACTGAGAATAACTCCTCGCCAGATTGTGAGAACATCCCCTTGAAAATTGAGGGTTATTCCCATATGTGTGTGACCATCGCGAGTCTGCGCATGCGTGTGTGTACGAGTATCGTCATTATTATTTTTGTTTGTCGGCGCTCACTGACCGTCCCCCAGCGTTGCTAATACTCCTCAGGGCTTTAGCGAGGTCGTGATGCGGTGGGTGGGGTGGGGTGGGGCGGGGTGGGGCGGGGTGGGGCGGGGCGGGGCGGAGCGGGGATGCGGCCCGGTCCGCTCTGCGCTGAGCCGAGCTTGCCCTGCTCCGCCTTGCTCTACCGCCCCTCCGCTCCGCTCCGTATAAGTCTCAACCCTCAACCCTCCCGTACACGTTGCCATTGTTTTCTGCTAAACTTATAGGGTTACCACATCACATAAGGCGAGTCCCCCCCGCCCCTCTGTGATAGGTAGACGCGCCCTGGCGGGCGGGACAGGCGGATAGGATGGGGGAGGGGAGGTAAAGCAACTCGGCGCACAGGGATCCCCACAAAGTAAAGCGTAATGCCGCGAGAGGGGAACTTCCGAATCAAACGTCTTGAGAGAGTTCCCTCCGGACTGCACGAATAACGCAACGGGTAGGAATTATGAGAGGCACCGATGGGTAACAACTCTGAATTTTTGTGTGCAAATTTGGTGAATTTTCGGGTTTTGTGATTTTTTTAATGGAATTTTTCTGAATATTTGTTTGAATTTTCCCAAAATTTCTGTGAATTTTCCTGACTTACACTGGATTCTTCTGAATTTTCCTAAATTTTTCTGAATTATTCTGAATTTCTCTGAATTATCTCTATTTTTTCTGAATTACGAGGTTAACAAAAACTTTTGAGTTGTTTTCCACCTCGAGAGGCACCCACTTGCCGGCACAAGAAATTAACGGACATTTCAGTTGCTAAATATGCAGACTTATTACCAGGTGATTCTTTGAATGCGTAACAGTGTTGCGGGTTTGCCGGGTTGCCTACCCCGATCGCCTATAAGGCGCCATGGCCCCAGAAGCCCTGGAGCGCTGTTGCGCCTTCAAAGAAACGCCCGGTACTACCAGTAATTTTTTTTCCAGTCCTAGTGGCGGCGTTGCACCCTCTCTGTCGTTTTGTCGTGCGTCGGGCCCGGGTTATAGGGAAGGTTGAGGGCGGGTTCGGGAGAGGGGTGGGGGCGGGGCGGGGGCAGGGCAGGGTCTCCCGAGGCCAGCCGGTCGCCTTCGAACCCCGCGCCCCGCGCCGGTGCCGGTGGGTACGATATTGTTTGCGGGGCCTATCAACCACGCGGGGCGGTGTAGGGGTGGCGAGGCGAAGCGGGCAAGAGCTGTAAAGCCTGATGTATTGGCTCAGTATGTATACCTGCCAGGCAGGCGCCCCGCAGAGCTCAGCCATATGCTCCACCCCGCCCCGCCCCACCCCACCCCGCCCGCGACGCGCTATAGCCGTGGCCGCAAGCACGGCGACGTTCTAGTCTCTGCGAGCTGCCGCGGGGTGCCTGTCTCTCAGGATTATTGAAACACATCAAAGACTCCTCCAGACACGGCCCTCTCCGCCCCGCCCCGCCCCGCCCCGCCCCGCCCCGCCCCGCCCCGCCCCGCCCCGCCCCGCCCCGCCCCGCCCCGCCTCGCCCCGCCCCGCCTCGCCCCGCCCCGCCCCGCCCGCGCACTTGCCGTCTAGACCGTACGGCACGGCGCACGCGCACACCGCTCGCCGTGACTCGGGGGCGCAGGTACTATATGCTATACCACCCGACAAAGCATGCAGCCGATGCAGCCGAACCTCATAGAGGAGAGGGGGGGGGGGGGCAGGAAGCAGATATCAGATCCTCCGCCTGAAGGAGGCTGGACGAGAGAAAAGATGGGGTGGGCTGGGGTGGGCTGGGGTGGGGTGGGGTGGGGTGGGGTCGGGCGGGGTGGGCGCGAGCTGTCCCCGCAGAGGCACGCTTCGGCGTTCCGGCCGACATGATATTCGGGCCCGACCACGCCTCCAGGTCCCCGCCACGGCCTCGCCCTCGCCCCGCCGCCGTGCAGTGATCTGCTGACGTCTGAATCCGAACATCGCTCTCGCGCCTGCTCCGTCCTTGTCGCACTCGTTGGGCCCTGCCGCTCCCGACATAGGACACCGCCATAGGTGCGACAAGAACGGAGGTAAGAGAGTGATCTTCAGAATCAGACGTCTGCGAGTGCTCCGCTCACAATCCCTCCCCCCTCCCCACCCCCCGAGTATCCTGATCGTCGCTACTTCGTCCTGAACCAACGCTCAGCCCCGGTCCTAGGCCGCCTGCCTGCAGAGCGATTCCGGTGCACGCACTCCCCGCTCTATCTCTCTCGCTCTCAAGGAGTCTGTCGAGGATGCGAGTGCGCTCTGTCTCTCTCGTACTCACAGAGTGGGCCTACGAGTGCGCGCACCGGAATCGCTCTGCTGGTCTCCACTGCGCTGCCGCCGGCCTCCGGGGAGGGGAGGCGGCTCGACCCCACCCGGGTCGCGCGTACGCCATACTCCATTACATCAGAAAGGACATTAAAATTAATGAAGCAGTTTGTCGAGTCATTGGATTTAATGCCGCGGTGCGTCTCATTTCCACGCTCGGCGCCCGACCCGGAACCGTGATGTACAGGCCGCGCGTTTTCATTTTTTATCGTCGCACGTTGACAAGTGCCGACTCACTGCAATTGCTATTAGCTTCACATTACTGGACAGCTCTCGTTTAGCCTTAAAAATAAATCTATTGTGTTCTGTTTTTGCTTGGAGCCAGCCTAGCCTAACTCTAGGGTCTTTGCCGGCGGAACGGATCACGTTTAATGTAATTGATGAAACACATAAGTCAGCCTCATTAGAAATCAGAGTTACGGGGAGCCAACACAATGTGCAACTAAATTAAAGGTGAACATTTAGCAGCGAATGCGGAGGTAAAATATATCTAAAGAAAATTACACCTATAGAAGGCTTCACAGCAAAAACCAGCAAAAACTTTACACATTTGTAAAATTTGGAAGCCCTTGCAAGTGAAAAACTTTCAGATTCAGAATTTATCTAACATGCCATGATAGCTGTGATGTCCTACATTTTTTTTCTTGAATAGTTTAAACTTGACAGATCAAGAGGTTATGGGAGACCACATAGCAAACGTAATTGATTTTGTGAGGAGGTTAGAAAGTCACTCACCGAAATAAGACGCTCTGAAGGAAGTAGAAACTGCACAGACTACCTCTTCATTAGTCCATGACGTTCATTTGGAGACTCAAAACCAAAATTAGGATTCTTGAGATGGAGAGAGAGAGAGAAGTTCTTATATTCTTGGCCTCTTCCTGAAGTCGGCCTCTTGAGATGGAACTTTGACACTCAATGCACTCACGCACTCACCCTTCGCCCTCTTAACCCTCACAGACAAAGCATATCACTGGTTTCCACACTTCCACATAATGATAACACTTGAAATTCTGGACGGCAACGTCCATTTCAATAAAGTTAAGTTTAGTCGTGATATTCCATCCAAGATTCCATCCAACTATAAATTCAGCTTTTAAAAGAAATGCCAAATTATGTTAGGTGGGATGATTGTTAATGTACATGTTGGTAGCTCTTAAAATGTCTATCGTGTTTTGTTTTATTGAGTTGTGCAGATGGTATGCCCGCCTTTTTGACTCACTGCTAGAGAAGTCCTTGTAGTAGAGAGACGCCAATTTTCACCGGTTACTTAGTGCACTGTATTCCCTAGTTTTGATATCATAGTTTCATTAAACTGGATTTACCAATCAAAAAGAGTGTCCAGTAATTCTAGCCCTCATTATCTTCCGCGAAGAAAATATAAAATTAACAGCTCTATTAACTTGCGATGCATGATAAGAAACAAATGCCAAATAGAATACAAAATGAATTTTATGATAAGCATCGAACTCGTTCTTTACAAAATTATGTGCTACAGAGGTAGAAGTGTAAAACGTGATGTGAGTCGAGTGAGTCCATTTTCATCTCAGATTCTTTTAGTGTACACTGTTAAAAAATTTTGGTGAGAATTTACGGGTAAAGTCTTGGCATAGTTAGTGCCAAGACTTTTCCCGTAAAATTACTATAGTCTGTAAAATTACAGAAACATGTAAAAGTTTATCCTGCAAATGTATGGAAAAAAATGTCATCACTTTACCCGGAAAAATATTTACAGACTTTTACTAGTAAAATTTTAGAACAGAAGGATCACCAAAACCAATAAATTTATTGACGGTCATGCTTCCCGTCTAATCCACCCTGAAACAACTTCTTCCTTCGGAGGAAATTGTCTTTACTCTTGGTGATATTGAACCCTAGACCTTAAGGTTGGGAGGCAGATGCCTTATCCACTGCGCTGCGAGGCGTCTCGTGCAGGTATGCCGGCTCGCACTCGATCCCTTTCTCTTGGCGACTCGGGGGGCTTTCCCTTCTACTTCCAGCGTTTTTATAGAAGTTTTTATGTTTTGTCTGACTATGAAACAATATTTTATTTGCTACGTTATGTGATGACAAACAGGTGTTCAACATTGAACAAAATATGTTACTGGACTCATTTGTCTGGAAAATTACCGAAATTTTCTGTACTGTACATCACAGAAAATCTGTAATTTTACTGAACTCTGTAAAATAATATGAAAATGAGTGTCATTTTACAGAATGTGGTAACTTTACCATACTTTTTCCTGTAAAATGACAACATTTCTGTAATTTTACCAAAACTTGTAATTTTACAACACATTACCCGTAATATTGACATACTCTGTAAAATTACAATACAATTTCTGTACCGGATTACAGTCATTGTCTTGTAAATTTACAAATATTTTTAACAGTGTAGGGGAAGTTTCTCCCGGGACACTCTCGGGCCCTTGCTCGGCTCGGGCCTTGTTCCTTGTTCGGCCCCCCGCTCGGGCCCGATTGTTGGGGCGCATGAGCGCACAAAGGAGCGCGAGCCGACTTGGGGACTTTATCTGAAATCTCTCGTGAAAACTAGCAAACTTTTTTAAGAGTTCTCAAAATAATACTAAAAACGTGGAAAAAGGTTCATTGTTGGAATTAAGACGAAGGTTTCTAGTTCAGATTAGTACAAGTTTCGTGTATGTAGGGGTTTTGGACTTAGAATGAAAACAAACAAAATTTGTTAAGTGTTTTCAAAATAATATACTATTAAACTTGAAAATAAAAGTTGATTGTTGGAGTAAAGATCAGCGTTTCCAGTTTAGAATATTACAAGTATCATGCCCGTAGGTATCGTGAAATCTGAGTGGAATCAGTTAAGGGTTTCTCTCGACTGAGAACAATACTCGTTCTTTTCACCTCTCAGGAAAGAGGTAGAGAGGTGGTGGTAAAGAGAGAGTAAAAATCGTACTGCAGAACGGACCGTGGCAAACTGTCTGGATGGGCCTGGAACTGTCGCGGTCAGATGTCGCCAACACTCAAAAATGGGGTATTTTACGAATTAGAACAGGAGGAATATCGTCTGCTCCCGGACCATCACAAAGCCTCGACCAATCAGAGAGGGCCTTTCTGGATCCGGCCACGAGATATGTACTCTCTGATTGGTCGAGGCTATGTGATGGTCAGGGAGCAGACGATATTCCTTATGTTCTTCTTATTAGTAAAATACCTCACAAGCTTAGTCACGTGGTCAGCTTTCTTAGAATAGTTGTTGTAAATTTGTATCGATTGAGGAAAATTGGACTCGTCTTACGGCTTATCAAGTCATGGCAAGATAAATGTTGATATTTTCGTTAGCAAAAATTATGCAATGGGAAAGACAGCGTCGCTTTCTCCTGGCCCCACGATCAACGCGCCAGGGGGTATAGGTAGGGGTGGGGTTAGGACTCATTGCCACAACGAATAAAGCCCATCTCATACTGTCCACACATAAGGTCTCTGTGGAACTCTCTCTCTCTCTCTCTCTCTCTCTCTCTCTCTCTCTCTCTCTCTCTCTCTCTCTCTCTCTCTCTCTCTCTCTCTGCCCTGTCCCTGCCTCCCTCCTCATCTCTCGTTCTTTCTCCTCGTTTTATAGATTTTTTCGGCCGGGTCCGTCGGACGGGTGGCGCCGTGCCGTTAACCGTCTCATGGCTCCGGAGGGGAGAGGAGCAAGCAGCGTGGGGCCAGCGGGAGGTAAATAAGGAGAGAGCGCAGGGTCGGGGAGTCGGGGGACGGAAAATACCAAGATGAGGAGGCGGCGGGCTTGTCCTGTACCGGGGATAGACTGGTCTGGCGATCGAGGCGCGCGGCGCGAAGTGCATTGCGCTTTCATATAATGTCAGGAAACCCGACAGATCATTGTAGGAATTCGCTATGAGGACGTTGTGGCGGCGTGACTACCGTATGGGCACAAAGCTTCGACATTACTCCGCATACTCATGAAAAGAGTAGAAAGCGAAGCACGTGCTTGTAAAAGCAGCAGCAGCCGAAAATTTCAAGCGGCAGACGATGTAGTTCCCAAATCCTACACAGCACGGGCAGCCGGACAGCAGAGTGGATCAGTGCTCGACACAAGCGCCCAACCCACACCGCCCCACCCAATCCAACCCCGCCCCATCCCCCCCCCCGGCCCCCCCACCCCACCCCGCCAAACGCACCACACAGCAACGCCTGTGCGGCTTTACATACATCTGCAACAGGTTCGCGCTCCCTCAAGTGAATGTCCGCCCGCCACTCCCCTCCCTGCGGCTTTATTCAGCACGCGGGAGTGAGAGGGACGGGTGGCGAGAGGAGGAGAGAGAAAGGGAGAGAATGAGCGGAACTGGAAGGGCGAGGGGGGGGGGGGTTAAGGTGAAGGGGATGGGTTAAGTCCCCCAACTTTTTCTCATATCTTTCTTTTTTGTTTATTATTAATTCTAATAAATAACTCGGACTTTGGAAATAGGTGGAATATATTTGGTTTAGAGTAGATGTAATATCTAGAATATTTTCTATGAAAGATATCAGATGTGCACTTAGAGAAGTCGAAGTGGTCCACCCTTCTCGTTCTTCCTTCTCCCTCTCACCCTCTCTCCTTTCCTTTGAACTCTCTCTCTCTCCCCCCTCTCTCTCTCTCTCTCTCTCTCTCTCTCTCTCTCTCTCTCTCTCTCTCTCTCTCTCTCTCTCTCTCTCTCCTCTTCCACACATGTGGTTTGTTGTTTTGACCGCATTGCTTTGTTTCCCTGGTTGCCCTCGGGCGGCCTCTTCCCTCTTCCTTAGCTGAACCCCCCTCCCCCCCCCCCCTGCCCCGCACAGCAACGAGTAGTATCTGCCGCCGCTCCCTTCTCCATCCCTCGGGGAATAATCTGGGCGAAAAGATGATGACGCGGAAAAGGGGTAGAGGAAGGGTGGGTTGGGGTGAGGAGGGGTGGGGCGGGGCGGGGTGAGGTGGGGCGGGGTGAGGTGGGGCGGGGCGGGGTGAGGTGGAGCGGGGTGAGGTGGAGCGGGGCGGGGTGAGGTGGGGCGTGGAGCCAAGACGCTATCCTGTTAATTAGCGCCGCAGTAAAGACCCACTTCCTCCCGCGGCGAGGCGCGGAAGGATGCGTGAGGGTAGAGCAGGGCACACCTCATTCCTCTCTCTCTCTCTCTCTCTCTCTCTCTCTCTCTCTCTCTCTCTCTCTCTCTCTCTCTCTCTCTCTCTCTCTCCCCCCCCCCCTCCATCTCTCTCTTCCACATACTCAGGCCTCTGCTCTTGTTCCTAAACCCACCCTGTGTTTCTGTTGCAGACGGCGCAGTGCGGTCGCGCACAGCCCAGCCCAGTCCAGCCCCGCCCTCCCACCGAGCGGCGGTCAGCAGGAGAGAGGCGCCCCTCAGGCCCGCCCGGCCGCGCACACACACACACACACACACACACACACACACACACACACAAGCGCGCGCCCTGGCCGTACGTCATATCAGACAACACGGACGCACTGGACGCTCCCACCCCCCTCCCCCTCTTCCCCTCCACTCCTCCACGACCGGCTGTCAACAAGCCGTGGCGCTAATTAGCAAGTACCGGGAGGGGAGGGGCGGGGCGGGGCAGGCGGGGCAGGGCGGGGCCCCTAACTGCCACACATAGAGAGGTATGAGCGAGCCATTATGCTTCGGGTGCACAGCAAGAAATTCTCTACTTTTTTCTTCTTTTTTTTTTTTTTCTTCAAAATTCTTAGCTTGACCGAAATTATTTGTTTGCTGGGGAGTGAAGATCGTTTAACAATTCTCGTCACAATAATAAGTTAAACAATATGTTGGACGGACAGCATTTTTTTGTCATCTGACTCTGACTCGCACAAAGCCTTTACTCTCTATAGCCCTATCGTCGTCTGCTTCTTATTGTGTTTCTTGATCTGGACCACGGCATCGTCGGTCTGGCTGGCTATTCCAGACGGATTCTTGTCGATGTCAGTCGCGAAATGTAGTAGAGTGCCGGCCGTGGTGGTGGCGTTGCGAGGCGGGGCGGGGCGGGGCGGGGCGGGGCGGGGCGGGGCTCTGATTGATGGCGTGCGAGGGACGGGGACGGGGCGGCGCTGTGAGGGGCTGGGCGAGAGAGAGTGAGATAGAGAGAGAGAAAGAGAGAGAGAAAGAGAGGGAGAGAGAGAGGGAGAGAGAGAGAGAGAGAGAGAGAGAGAGAGAGAGAGAGAGAGAGAGAGAGAGAGAGAGAGAGAGAGAGAGCGAGTGGGTCGTCGAGGTGTTATATTCCTCCCCGAGGGTGGCTCGCCGCCCCGCGCCGCCCCGCCCAGCCGCCCCTGGTCGCCCCCACTAATCATGTGAACTCGCCCATAAGTGAATTAGCTGCAAAGCGAGTCCACTCACTCCAGGCTGACCGGGGTAGGGCGGTGCCGGGCGGTGCCCCTGACCGGCATGGAGCCTCCGGACGTCCTCATTTGATTAGCGGCTGGACAAAGTCCTCCATTGCTGGAGCTGGAGAGCCCCCCTCTCCTCCTCTCCCCTCCTCCCTCCACTCTCCTCTGCTACCTCCTCGCCTCGTTCTGCCGCCAACCAGGCCCGTCTCGCAAATATCAATGAAAAGGAAAATCGGAGGAAGTTTTCGCGCCCAGCGCAGAGGTGGTTGTCACTTCTGGTGAGTCGTGAGTATCCAGAAAATCCAGGCATTAAGTGTCCAAAACACACTGGAGTAAAGTAGACTTCATGACGGTTGCCCGGTAGGCAACATGCGTGCAGTGCGCCAACGGGGCCTCGGTTTCTTTCTTAGCGCCTAAACTTGTCTCGTAACACTGCACCCAGAAAGCCATTTAGTTCAGAGAACAAAATTCAACACCAACCAAATTTTTGCTTTATGAACTAAATTCAAATGGATTTGATCAAATAATTTGATAGAGTTGCGATCACTTTTTTGCTTGTCTCACAAAGTTTAGTTAAAAACGAGGGTAGTAAAAATTAGTTGGTTTCAGGAACCAAATTTTGTTTCCTACAACCCCTATTGGTTTGTACTATAAACGAACTGGCTCTCTGGGTGTAGCTCGCCCTCGCCCGGTCCGGCGCGGTCCTGTCAGCTCCACAGATTTCTCGCGCTGTTTAACTTTTCTTTTTGTTTTCTTCCTGTGTACGTCTGCAGAAGGGGGGCGTGTGGCGCGTAAACGACGCCGTCATCAGCATATAATTGCGAGAGGTATAATGGCACCGCAAGATGTGCGCACCCTGGAAAAAAGTGTCATTTTTGCACGGACCGCTGGTTTTTCCTTGTGTGTGTGTGTGTGTGTGTGTGTATGTGTGTGTGGAGTTGTTTTTTGTGGTGATTTAGCCACCCCTAGTCATGTTGCGACTTTTTGTTTCTTTCCCTTATGTGACACTGTACTCTCGTCGCGTTTATTGGTAGTTGACTTGACGGCTGTTTCCATCTGTTTTCTCGCTTTCCGCTGCTCCATTACAAGACTTCAAGACTGTCCGGCTTGGTAAGGCCCGGGCACCGGGGCGAGCGTCATCCTCACCATCAACATCATCCTCCTCCTCGTCATGCACCTCCTCCTTCTCCTTCGAGGAAACTTGGTTGGCCACGCGTATTCTTGGGGAATCAACACGAATTTGATAGATGTTATTGCTTGAGAATACACGTAGCTGACAAGTGTTTGCATCGCACCGCGGGATCATCTGCATCACATCTGTGACATCACGCGAAGCTGCTGCTGCTGCTGCTGCACTGACCCTTTTCCGACGGGGAAACTACTCTGAAATGTTTGTACACCTCGTAATTCAGAAACATTCAAAGAAATTCAGAATTTATGAAAAAAATCAGACAATACTCCAGAAAATTTCGGAAAAATTCGGAAAAAAATTAGAAAAATCCTCCAAAATTCATGGAATTTTAGAAAATATTAAAGCAAAAATGCACAAAAATTCACTTAAGTTTACAAACTTTCACAAATTGTGCACATTAAAATTCAGAGATTTTTTTCCCCACGCCCTTCTCTCTCTCTCTCTCTCTCTCTCTCTCTCTCTCTCTCTCTCTCTCTCTCTCTCTCTCTCTCTCTCTCTCTCTAGACGGGTCTCGTCACCAGGGCAACGGCCCGGGACGGTTGTCGGGGAGGCAGTGCCGAGGTCCTGGCCACTGATGAACACTCGCCGCTCAGCACTGCCCTCCACACGACCTCCCGCGGAGAACTACCGCCCCCACCCACTCCATCACTCAGCGCGTGCGAGAGAGAGGGAGAGAGATACGTCTGTGTCTGAGTGTGTACGTATGGTTCGCCTGGACTGAGTGGGAGGAAATGTGTGTGCGTGTGTATATGTGTGTGTATGCGCGCGCACGCGTGAGAGTAGTTTTGTTGTGTTTTTGTGAGGTATGGGTAAGGTGGTGTAGATTCAGAGCTGTGTTGCTTACTGGGACTGTATCTTGTTTTTTTTTTTCAATCTCTGTTAATTTTTGTGCAACTGTTCTATTTCTTTCCAGTGATTTATTATTTCCCGGTGTATTCCCGGCTGGGGTGTGTGCATAGTGGGGTGTATAGGGTTGGCATCGGCTTGCAGATGGAGATGGGGATCCGGAAGCCTCTCGTAGCGGTGGGGCTGAGCTAGAGAGACTCAGAGAGAGACTCTGAGAGAGACTCTGAGTCTCTCTAGGCTGAGCTGAGCGGAGCGACTAAGCAGAAAGGAGTGGCTGAGCGGAAAAGGATCGGCTGAGCGGAGAAGAGCGGCTGAGCGTAGCGGCTGAGCGTAGCGGCTGAGTGGAGCGGCTGAGCGGAGCGGCTGAGCGGAGCGGCTGAGCGGAGCGGCTGAGCGGAGCGGCTGAGTGGAGCGGCTGAGCGGAGCGGCTGAGCGGAGCTGCTGAGCGGAGCTGCTGAGTGGAGAGGCCGAGGGGTAAACAACTCTGAATTCGGTGTACAAATTGCATGAATTTGAATTGAATTTGTCTAAATTGAATTGAATTCGTTTTAAATAAGCTTTGAATTTTTTGAATTTATTGCAAAGTTTTTTTTTTGAAATTATTGTGATCTTTTTGTGAATTTACTTGAATTCGTTTTAAATTCGGGGATGCCCCAGAAAATACACGCACATCTGATCCAAATTATTCTCTCAATTACATGATTAAATAGGATTTTTAGTAAATTATTGTGAATGATTTCTATTTATTCCAAATTATTGGAAATTAACTTGCAACTGCGCAAAATAATCACAATTATTTCAATTATTTTTTAAAACTTTTCAGAAACAAACTTTGCCCTGCAATTGAAAGGGTGGCGTGAAAACATGGAAAATTTTTGCGGCAGTAAACCTCCCGAAGGAGGTTGCGGTTCCCGCCAGGCACAGGGCTTTTACCCCCTGTGGCAGCCAACTGCTTCGGTGTTCCATGGGAACCGGCGCTTTGCTGACTGCGATCCTATCGCGCAATTCGACAGATTTGATCCCCGTACCACCATTGGCCTACCCCTAGAGGTACGAGCGGTGTCAAGAGCGTTAGACTTCCTGATCCCAGTTTCAGAGGCCTTACCTCAGAGGGGTACGCGGGATTCGAACCCACAACCCCGAGTGCCGACACGTAGCCAGAACAGGAAGCGACCCAACGCCCAGAGCCACCGAGCCAACGGCGGTGAGACGTGTTTAACTTCTATTTGACCTGCCATCCAGCAGCGGCCAAAGGGAATGTCAAGCGCGAAAAACACTTTCCCGAGTGAGAGTCGAACTTTGGACCACCCACTCGGTTTGGTGTTGCGCGCTCTACCAACTGAGCCACGACTCCACGATGGCTGTCCAGTGCGACGGGTTCGAGCCGTATTTGCCGCGTATCCTGCAGCCTCCAGCCAGGAGGACAGGGCAAATACAACTCGAACCCGTCGCACTGTACAGTCATCGTGGCGTCGTGGCTCAGTTGGTAGAGCGCGCAACACCGAACCGAGTGGTCCCAAGTTCGACTCCCACTCGGGAAAGTGTTTTTCGCGCTTGACATTCCCTTTGGCCGCAGCTGGATGGCAGGTCAAATAGAAGTTAAACACGTCTCACCGCCGTTGGCTCGGTGGCTCTGGGCGTTGGGTCGCTTCCTGTTCTGGCTACGTGTCGGCACTCGGGGTTGTGGGTTCGAATCCCGCGTACCCCTCTGAGGTAAGGCCTCTGAAACTGGGATCAGGAAGTCTAACGCTCTTGACACCGCTCGTACCTCTAGGGGTAGGCCAATGGTGGTACGGGGATCAAATCTGTCGAATTGCGCGATAGGATCGCAGTCAGCAAAGCGCCGGTTCCCATGGAACACCGAAGCAGTTGGCTGCCACAGGGGGTAAAAGCCCTGTGCCTGGCGGGAACCGCAACCTCCTTCGGGAGGTTTACTGCCGCAAAAATTTTCCATGTTTTCACGCCACCCTTTCAATTGCAGAGCAAAATTTGTTTCTGAAAAGTTTTAAAAAATAATTGAAATAATTGTGATTATTTTGCGCAGTTGCAAGTTAATTTCCAATAATTTGGAATAAATAGAAATCATTTACAATAATTTACTAAAAATCCTATTTCATCATGTAATTGAGAGAATAATTTGGATCAGATGTGCGTGTATTTTCTGAGGTCATTCCTTAAATTCGCTTGAATTTGTTTTGAATTCGTTTTGAATTCGCGTGAATTAGTTTTGAATTCGCGTGAATTCGTTTGAATGAGTGTGAATTATGAATTAGTGGTGTACATCAAAATTCGGAGTTATTTACCCCTCGGGAGGGGCTGAGCGGAGTGGCTGAGCGGAGCTGCTGAGCGGAGTGAGCCCGACCCGATGCCCGATAGGCGGCACGTTTCGCGGTCACACCCCCAGATTACAGGCGATGCCAGCTCCACCTGGTGCTGGAAACTGCAGCAGATCAGCTGCGGCAGACAGGTAGGCAACGAAGTGTGTCCGTCCGTAGCCGTAGTCACTGCTTGTTACCGGTGCGCGTGTTGTTTGAGCTTTCCACCCAGTGGATATGAGTGCGCTGAGCGTGGTGGGGCGTAGCGGGGCGTAGCGGGGCGTGGCGGGGCGTGGCGGGGCGTGGCGGGGCGTGGCGGGGCGTGGCGGGGCGTGGCGGGGCGTGGCGGGGCGTGGCGGGGCGTGGCGGGGCGTGGCGGGGCGTGGCGGGGCGTGGCGGGGCGTGGCGGGGCGTGGCGGGGCGTGGCGAGGAGGCGCGGCTAGGTGCGGCGAGGCGTGGCGGGGAGGGCGGGACAGGGCGCTGTGCGGCGTGAGCGGCCACGAAGTTTGTTGGGGGCCTGTTCGCTAACTATGAGGCATAGGGCGATAGAGAGCGAGAGAAAGTAGAAATAGAGAGGGAGAAACGCACGGCCATGAAGAGGAAGAAGGAGGAGGCAGGCAGGGCAGTAGGGACGGGAGAAGGGGGGGGGGGGGCAGTGAGTGAGAGAAAGAGCGAGAGAGAGAGAGAGAGAGAGAGAGAGAAAGAGAGAGAAAGAGAGAGAGAGAGAGAGAGAGAGAGAGAGAGAGAGAGAGAGAGAGAGAGGAGTATCACCGCGCGTGCTCCCGATGCGTTTCGCGGGATTGGCGATTGGCGGTTGTCCGAATTAGTGGCGGAAGGGGAATGGGGAAGGACGACGCGGGACGGGGCGGGGCGGGGCGGGGCGGGGCGGGGCGGGGCGGGGCGGGGCGGGGCGGGGCGGGACGGGATCGGCGGGGACACGACGGAGAATAATGTCGATTTTTTTTTTATTTACAGTGTTGTAGCGACAGCGGCAGGAGAAGAGTGTGAAATTTCAATCTGTTTTGTAACACGCTCTGTCAATATTGTCACGTGACGGCTGACGGGGTCCCGTTATGCTGCTGAATTGGATTGCAGTGTTTTTTTATTACACTCTGATTATGCTTGTGCTGTGCCAGGCACTGCCAAAGAGAAACAGCTCGTGAAATACGATTCCGATCCGTTTGGAATCTACGAAACGAGTGCGTGACATGTTGACTAAATATCCTGTAAACTCTGCGTGGTTTGATGATGAACAAATAGCTATTCTTCGAAAACGTATTTTTTTTTCCTGTGGGAGAAAATTTTCGTGATTTAATGATGGACAAATAGCTATTCTTCGAAAATGTATTTTTTTTTTCTCTCTGAGGGACAAAAGTTTCGTGTGTTTCCGCAGAGGCTGGATGGGGCTGGGTTGAGTGTGGGTGGCGCGCCCACATCGCCTGTAGGGAGCCTGGAGCGTGTGTGGCGTGGTGAGGGGCGGGGAGGGGCGAGGCGGGGCGTAGAGGGGACATTTAAGCAGTCATAAACGGCGACAATCACTCATAACTTTAACCGCCCACTAAAAGCTCAAATAATATAGGTTCCCCGCCAGTCTCCACGTTCCGCCCTCATCCCGCACCTTCTCCTCCGACCCCCTCTGCAGGCGCAATTTACCCGCCCCGCCCCGCCCCACCCCGCCACGCCCCACAACGCCCCGCCACGCCCCGCAACAGCCACGTCTCGCCTCCCTTATCGTGTGGCCACCAGAGTGAGGACTGGCGTGGCGTGGTGGGGCGTGGCGGCCGTGGTGGGCCAGGACGGGCCAAGCGGTGGGCGGTTTGGTTCACCTCGCGATGAAACAAATCGCTGTTTGCTGTTTCGGCAAACATCCCTAGTGCGCGAATGTCTTACACTTTGAGCGACATTTTTGCTGACATAGATTTTCCAGTGCAGCATCCTCGAGGGGTCCATCGTCCATCACTCGGTTTAAGAGCGTACACACGATTACCGATTAACCGTGATTACTTACAGTGTATCGGAATTATTTTTTTTTTAAAGAAACGTTGAAATTATGTAAATTTTCGGATATTTCACTTTCCTTTCACAGTTGCCCCTCCTGGAGGGAAAGTGACGAAATTCTTAGGAATTTCCTCCAGAGTTTCCCAGTGTCCCGCCGCACCCCCACCCTATCGGCTTGCTATCATCAGAGGTGCTATTCATAATCTGGGCGCCGCTATCTGTCCTTGTCGCACTCTCGGCTCTGAGTCCCCCACCCTTAACCCCGGAGGAACCGCGTCATATGACACTGCAGCGCATCAACCGAATCTGATCCCGCGCTCGCCCCCGGCGCCGGCTCCCCACCCCCCCCCACCACCACCACCCCCACGCCCCCACCCTCACCCCAGCCCGCCCCGCGCGGCCCCATCTGCCCTCCAAAGAGTAATTACCCGCTAATTATGTTATCAACTTTGGGCTGCCATCGTGACTCGGCTCACTGCACCATTTTCGATTTAAGTTATATTGAACAGCCTGCTTCCGCATTTTTATCTTCATCATCTTCTTCCTCCTCCTTTTCTCCTTCTCCTTCTTCTTCTTCTTCCTATTCTTCCTCCTCTCCCTCTTCCCCTTTTCTTTTTTTCTGCTTCTTCTGCTTCTTCTGAGCAAATCTGACGACAAGGTAATATACCTTAGCTGGATCCAATTGTCTTGTCAAATGTAAGCCAACTCCTGCTATTTTATCAGTAAAATCTATCTTCTTCTTCTTCTCCCTCTTCTACCTTACTGCATCTGTATCCTTCTCCGTAGCTCGAACTGATTGTTCCCCCTCCTCCCCTATCTTCCTTTCTTTGTTGTTTAGCGACGTTCGCGACACTCGATTACTTGATTAACAGACTCAAATTAGTCCGTAACACCCCGGCCGGCCAGGGCTGCGGCCTGTTGTGCGCCCCTCCCCTCCCCTCCCCTCCCCTCCCCTCCCCTCCCCTCCCCTCCCCTCCCCTCCCCTCCCCTCCCCACCACAACCCGCGCCCTCTGCCTGCGCCGCCCAACCCTTTCATCTTCTGAGAGCTGCGCGAACAGCAGGAAGAGGTGGTGGAGAATAAAGAAGTGTCAGAGGCAGTGACTGCGAGAGCCTGTGCTCCAAGAGGGTCCGTGCCAGGACAGTCATGGAAGAAATTACGCGCCGATGATCGTGATTTCGGCTATCGAATCAACAGCACGAATCCTCGCACAACCACGCCACCATCACAGCTATACCACCATCACAACCACCACCACTCTCACAACCATCACCATTACAACCACGACTATCACAACCACTACCATCACAACCATACGCACAATCACGACAACAACGACCCTTTCCCTACGCTCTCCTCGCAACCTGCAAGCCTCTGACTGGGGCGAGACTGTGTGTGGCTGGGCATGGTGGGGCGTGGTGGGGCGGGGTGGGGCACGCCGGGGATGAGCACAGACGCTCGCCAGCCTCCGGACATCCTGCTTGCGAACTTAATTAAAGAAGGATGGTGGGGGGGGGGGGGCTACCTTCTCCGCGGCATTACTCGGCGCCTCGAGCCCCGCGCCTAGCGGCAGGTGGGGCGGGGCAGGGTAGGGCGGGGCGGGGTAGGGCGGGGCGGAGTAGGGCGATGTGGGGTGTCAGCGCGAGACAAACTTCCAGCGCGGGTCTTAGGCCCCAGACCGGAATGCGGCATGCGGCGGGCAGAACCATCTCATCCAGTTTATCTGCAAACCCCAATTCCCCCTTGCACGGGGCGTGGCGGTCGGGACGCGCCGGGGTGTGGTAGTGTGGTGGGGTGGGGTGGGGCGTGGCGGCTGGGAAGGGCACCCTCTCTTTGCTTTGGTCGGCCAGCTCATTCCGTATTGGATTGCGCGGCCACTGAGGGGCTCGACTGGGCTCGCCACGGCTGTACCGCCGCGCCCCGCGCCCCGCCCCTCCGCCCTTCCAGTGCACTTCCTTTGGGACACCGACCGCTACGGCCTCCCCCCGCCCCCCGGCCTCTATCTCACTCTTTCTCCCCCCCCCCCCCCTTTTTCTCTCTCGCTCTCCTTGCGAGCGCTATCTCTCTTCAACCCGAAGAGTTACTCTACTCCTTCTCACTTCGCGTCCGGTTGACGTTGGTGACGAAAATGAGCTGGAAAACTCATCGACCCCTTGGCGTCCTCTGGTCGGATCGCCTGCTACCTCCCCCTCCTCCCCTGGCGCGGCGCCGCCACGTCCCCTGTGGCTAACCCTCTCGTAGCTAATTCGTAGCCACATCGCTTGTAGAGGCAGGGCGTGGAGGGGCATGGCAGGGTGTGGTGAGGCCAGGACAAGTTTTCGATGCACTTGAAAACCCGCGCATGTTTGAATGTTTTGCATTTTTCAAGTGCATGTGCGGGCTCCCCATCGCCTCTGCAGGGAGTGGTGTGTCAACTCTAAATTATGGTGTACAAATTTGATGAATTTGTGTGAATTATTTAAAATTTTGTCTTCGTGAATTTTTGTGGTTTTTATTGGATTTTCTAGATTTTGGCGTGAATTTTCCCTGGATGCTTTAAATTTCCCATATTTAAAAAAATCCTGACTTTGTTTGAATACTGAATATTTCTGAATTTTCGTGTATTCTCTGGAACCGCAAGTGTGTATTTGAATGCATACCTACATGTATTCAGTAAATACTGTGTACTTAGTCAAGTATGCAGTAAATCTGTGTACCTGACCAGGTACACACTAAAACCTCCATACATTTGTGGGGGGGATTTAGTGTTTACCTGGTCAAGTACACAGGATTTCCTGCATACTTGATGACCAAGTACACAGGATTTCCTGCATACTTGACTAAGTATGTACACAGTACTTCCTGAATACATGTAGATATGCAGGAAATACTGCATTCAAGTACACACTTGCGTTTCCAGAGTTTTTCTGATATACGAGGTGTACCGGGTGTTTCTTTGAATGCGTAACAGTGTTGCGGGATTGCATACTCACCAACGCTGCAGGGGCCATGGCGCCTTACGGGCAAATGGGGTAAGGCAAACCCGCAACACTGTTTCGCATTCAAAGAAACACCCGGTACACAAATTTGAGGGTTGTTCCCCCCTCGGGTGTGTCTTTCCTGGTGAGATTACCAAATGTTAGAGGACAAGTGTGCGATTAGAAAATCGCACGTCCTTTAGTATTCGAGACACTTTCTAGGGTTTCCCGTGTGTGCTTTTTAATGCTCTTCGCGACGGTATCAGTGCGTGCTGGCAGGACTCGAGTTCGCGATGCGGACATGCACGGAGACCAAAAAGCGACGAGGGCGTGCTTTAATTGGCCGTTGGAGCTGCCTCGCCCTTCGTCCCGCTTTGCCCCGGCCGTCGCCCTAGCCACCCCGCCCCGCCCTGCCCCGCCCCGCCACGCCCCGGCACGACCCAGCGCGGCACTGCCCCCCCGGCGCGTCGCATAAAGTGCGTATCGACCATATCGCGCCTCGACAGAAGGCTTCCATTCGCTCCCCGGGGTGCGAGGTACTGCGGCGCCCCGCCGCGCTCCACCCCGAACAGCCCCGCCCCGCCCCGCCCCGCCCCGCCCCACCACGCCCCGCCACGCCTCACCCACGCGCTGCGGCTTAGTGCGAATTAGGGGTTCTGTGCTCTGTGTGACGGGGCGGGCCCCTGCCTCCACAGCCGTGGCGGCTCGATGCGCAGGAGGCAATGAAAGAGCCAAACTTGCTGCGCTCGCCTGATGGCTAAAAAATAATAGATAGGAAAAAAAAAACACCATGCGACCGTGACCGAAAGTTCCGGAGGGCCGGAACTTGAAAGCCGATGATACGTATGGTAGATGTCCCTACGCGTCGCCGGCCGTGGGGAAGCGGAGCGCTGTCGCACTGGGCTGGAAAGGGGCAGGCGCGGGGCAGGAGGGGGCACCGGCACGGCGCGGGGCGGGGCGGCCCGGGAGGTGGCGTGGAGTAGTCGGGGCGCTCACCCGCCGGACACCGCGCGCGACATTTTCCCCTCTCTATAATATTATGCCACTCTGGCTGCTCGCTTCTGGCTGCGCTGCTCTTTGCAGGCTGCTCGCTTGTATGACAGTACAAGCAGGCTTATACATTCGTATCATCTGCTGAAAAGAAAACTATGCAGTCTGAGAGAAGGAGAAGGAGCAAAGTGATTCTGAAAAGCCGGCTTTCGTAGGCACAAGTTCCCGAGTCAACATTAGCCTAACTACTTGCCTCTCGCTCGCGCTGCAGCTGCACTGCGGTGAACGAGTGTGGAAGGCTGCGACGGCGCCTGCGAGAGTCGAGGTAGGCCGCCCGCCCAACAGGCGCGTGCTGCCGTTGCCTACCCCCGCCACCGCAGGCGCACTACTCGCAGACTGCAGTCCGTCCGCTCGACAGAAGAACCCATCGCTGCACTCACTGCTTACTCTACGGCCTTATTTCACTCAGGCTTCCGAGACTGCTGCCGACATGGTTTCTCTCTTTTTCGCGGTCGGCCCAGTGAAATGACTTTTCCTTTTTTTCTGCGCCGGCTTACTGCCGCCGGCGAGCTCCCCCTTTGCGCGGCGGGCGGGGCGGGGCGGGGTGGGGTGGGGCGGGGTGGGGCGGGGTGGAACGCCGCAGTGGGGTCCCCCGAGCGGCCCTTGGCACGGCATCACATTTAACACTGCGTCCAACATGACACCTGACACATGGCATCATCAGTCACCCGCAGCGGAGCGCGGCGCATCGCGTTAGCATCCGCTGCAGCAGGCACACAAAAAATATTCGCAAGGATAGAAAGTTCATTTTCTTTTCCATTTTTTTAATTTTTTACTTTTTTTTTTTACAAATTTGTTACGTATACAGCTTGGACAGCGGGGAAACACCGGATCCCGTCCGATCTTCTGAGTTAAGAGCGCGGGGTCACTAGGTTAGGGATGGATTAAGTCCCCTTCTTTATTTTCCATATCTTCCCAAAAATTTAAAAACACGGAATTTTGGAATAGGAGAAAGAAGATTATTTTGTTAGATGGATTTCTTTTTTTGAATATAGATGGAATATATGGAATACTTTCAATGACATATCCGATGTGTCCGTTGAATAGTCAAAGTGATCCACCCCTCGGAGGAGTGTTGTATAATCGTTGAAAAATGCACCCCCTCGAGATAGCTAACGCGTACGCGTGGTCATCCACACATCTACAAGTGCCCAAAAACTCACACATGAGTTTTGAGCGCGTGGTCCTCCCCTACCCCGAGCCAGTACAGTCGCGTGGGTGGGACGGGGTGGGGCGGAAACTGTTCCTGGCAGGCAATGCTCCCGGTCCAACCCAGTCGCCCCAACTGGGCTGTGGCGTGCCGTGGCGCGGGTCGCTAGTCGGGGCGGGACGGGCCGCCGGGTCGACGGAAAGTCGAGTTGGTCATTTGGACAAGAACAGTGGAGAGGGGATGCGGGCACTTAGCAAAGTCAGGGAGAAAACAGCACAAACAGGGGAAAAAAGAAAGCAGACGACGATCCTGACTCCACACGCCCTCTTCTCTCTCTCTCTCTCTACTCTCTTACATAGTTTATGTACAGTATAGCAGAGAAGGCATCATGTGCAATTTATTTATTGGATTGTTTTATACTGAGAGAGCGGGTCATACTGTAGTGGGGCTTTTTAGCCCTTTTGTATGGTCTGCATCAATAAATTCAAATTCAAATTCTCTCTCTCTCTCTCTCTCTCTCTCTCTCTCTCTCTCTCTCTCTCTCTCTCTCTCTCTCTCTCTCTCTCTCTCTCTCTCTCTCTCTCGCCGGCGGACTGGCCCGGTCGGTGGGTCGGTGGAACCGACCGGGCCACCCGAAAAGGTATCCATCCGGGCCCCTATTGGAGGATTATGCGCCTGTACATAGGCATTTTGCCTTACTTTGCCCCTGTACGTAGGCAAATTCCCTACCGGGCCCTTAGCACCCAGTCCGTGCCTGGCCACCGCCACTCGTGCACTCTCTGTCTCTCTCTTTCTGGCACCACCACCGCTTGTACTCTCTGTCTCTCTCTCTGTCTGGCGCCACTGCCGCTCGTACCCTCGATTTTTCTTATGTCATTAAATACATCATTGTAAACTTCACCTGTTTGGAATTTTAAATAAATGAAACTGCAGAGCTGTCTTGCCTAGTCACGATTGTATTTTTCTAAAACCTAATACGCCGAATAACGCACGTTGTTGTGATCGCCGCATACAGTTAACGTTCTTCTTATAAAATCAACGGAAGAATAACTCTTATAATCGCAAAAGTTTTTTCAGACAATTCAGTAGGGGACATACTTTTGAAACACCGTGAATAATTGGAAGCAAACATCTCTCTTTAAAATATCTTCAAGAAAGGAGAAAGGGGGAAAATGCGATTTCACGAAATCCTAGTGGGCAAGGCACGAAGTACGTAAATGTCTTAGTTGAACAAAATACTTAGGCGAATGGTTGATGTAGAAATATATTGACTTAAAAATTTCCAGCCTTTTGGATTATGTAATTGAATTTGTTGTATTGTTTTATTTCACTGTTTGATCAGCATCACTAGATTGAAGTCAAATTTACCAAAACGTTTTCTGCAGGTATACTACTACTTTTTACGCATTCAATTCGCCCTGTAAACTTTTCGATAACTTTACACAATGATTTAAAGTCGCGAGGTAGGCGCCTTAGCCAGCGACCGTGGCGACCATGGTTGAAAGAAGGCCGGTGACACGACGGCTCAAGCGCCCACCTCAAACAAAACTAGAATATATTTGGCATGTTTTAAATTTAGTGCCGACGTAAATAGTGATGTTGCAGGCTTTTAGCAAACAATTATGGAAGCCTCTACGCATTAGGGAACACAGAGGCAGACTCTGAGGTAAGCGGTCTGTTTTCTTTCTTTCTTTCCTCTAGTAAAAATGAAGTAGGTTTCGAAAGGGTGGTACGGTGGTCCCCCGTGCGAATTTCAGTGTAGTCATCTCTTTCTGGTGCGGTTAACTGAAGCAGAGCTCTGTTTGAACGCAGACTTTGGAGGTTTCTCTTTCCCTCCGTGTGGGCTCGGCTCGCTCCACCTACCCCCACCACGAAAAAACACCCCCTTCCCTTAATGATTTGAGCTGACAAGTCGAGCATAACCATAGAAACCAGAATTTTAAATCAAATATACAAAAATTCTGTAAGAGCGATTTTGATAAAACTTCGAAATTGCATATAGAATATACAACTCTGTAACAGTTGTAAATTTGATCAAAATACCTTGGGCCAGAATTTTTTGTCCTATAGGGGCAATATAAATCAACTGAAAAACGTTTCGACTGATACTAAAAGGCAACTTCGTTGCCTAAAAATAAAGGAAAGTAGAAGATCATGATATTCAAGGCAAAATCATCAGAATCCCGCGAATGCAACGCAAGGTTTTTCTGTGTAGTGTTTTGTGTATGAACTCTTCTCCTGCCCCTGCTCGTGGCCCATAGATCAGTGAGCCCAGCGACCTGATTGGCCGACCGAGCTCATACGAAACTGACTGACAGAGCGGAGCGGAGACGGGGCTTAAGTCCATGCAGCATGTTACAGGCTAGGCGGGGGCGGGCGGGTAAGCAGGCCCGGCCCGGGCCCCCGAAGGGGTTCGGCTCGTCATGTATAATAGATAAGAAGTCTCAGAAAGATACGGCGGGGTGGGGTGGAGCGGGGCGGGGTGGGGTGGGGCGGGGTGGGGTGGGGTGGGGTGGGGTGGGGAGGGGCGGGGCGGGGCGTAGTGCTGCTGCTGCTCAGAGTTCAGCCAAGTACTAACATAGGCGTGGTCGAGAAGAAGGATCGAAAGAGAAAGGAGCGACGGGAGAGGGTGGAGGGGAAGTAAGGGGGCGGAAAGAGAGCGAGAGAGACAGATAGAGTGAGAGTGAGAGAGAGAGAGAGAGAGAGAGAGAGACAGAGAGAGAGAGAGAAAGAGAGAGAAGAGAGGAGGGTGTAGGAAAGAAAGAAAAGTGGGGCAAGCAGGCCAACGGAGGCAAGACCGACATAATTTCTCCAGCTTAACCTTGCTGTTTCTCCCCTCTCGCAGTCACTCTCTGTCTCACTCCCTCGCTCGCGGCCCCGGCTGGGCGGGGCGCGGTCCCTCCTTTAGAATGATGAATTTACATAGCCTCATATTGCGATTAAAATATTCTGTGTGGGCGCGGCAATAGCAGCGGGAGTTGAAAAATTGTTCTACTCTCGCGAGTGAGGCGTCTCGGAGAGCGAGAGTGAGAGAGAAAGAAGGCGAGAGGGAGAAAGAGGGGGGAAGAGAGAGAGGGAGAGAGAGGGGGTAGAGAGAGGGGGGGTAGAGAGAGAGGGGGGGAGAGAGAGAGAGAGAGAGAGAGAGAGAGAGAGAGAGAGAGAGAGAGAGAGAGAGAGAGAGAGAGAGAGAGAGAGAGAAAGCGAGAGAGAGAGAGAAAGCGAAGCGTGGTGAGAGGGCGAGCGCACCTCCTGTTGCCGGAGGCTGCTCGATAACAAAGGGGTTGGGCGGCTCTGAATTGGGTAATGTGCAAATCTCGTGAGCAGCTGTTTTCTCTTCCGTTACGGAGCTTACTGAACCAGCTCATCGACGGGCCGAGCAGAGACCAAGGCAAACGGACGAGGGGTCCGCACCGCTCTCCAAGCGCGTGTACAACGAGTGATTCGTGAAGATTTTGCGAGTACTCGCGAGTATCCGACAATCTGCGTCCCGCACCGTAGGATATGGTGGATGTGGACCGGATCAGACCGGATCAGACCGGATCGGACCAGGATCGCGCCTGCGCCGGAACACGGACGGGTAAGGGGGCGGGCCCGGGCCCGCGGGCCGGCCAGGGGAACTCCAGTGACCCTTAGGAGGAGTCTGCAAGAGGACCGTATCTCGCGGCGGCGGCCGGCGGGCGTACTGGTGCGTCCCGAGCAGCGACACAGGACACCGCAGGGCAGGCACACCCGGCCCCGGCCCGGCCCGGCCCAGCCCAGCGCGCCGCCTCGACACCCTTGCAGTTTCAGTTGGCGCGCGGGAATGGCCCTATAAATCGCCAGCGAGAGATGGCTTCGGGCCACACAGGCTACAGGGCCACCCTTGGCCACACTGGGCCGAGGGGGGGAATCACTCATACAAAATATGTAAACTCATTTTGTTTTTATTTTTTTTTTCTTTTGAATCTTCAAGGAAAATTTCTGTCACTTTTTGATAAAGTTTTGATCTTTTACCCACATTGCTAATTGTTTTCCTTTTTTTTGGGGAATTTTTCTCGAATTTTCATATTTTTCTGTATCTTTCTTATTGATTTTCTTTTGATATTTATATTTGATATTTCTTTTGAGATTTAAATGATTTTGGGGGGTTGCACATTTTTAAAAATATGATCGTCTCCCTCTCACCCTGGGCCACTCTGGGCTGCACTTGTTCCACCCTATGCGCCACCCTGGCTTTTGACATCCCCATTGCAAATACTAGAGTGAGATGTCACGTCTGAAATGAGCGACCCCCGGCGCGGCCGCGTAAGAAAGACAGAAACTGCAATGTGCCCCAGCGCCAGCGCACTCCAAAACAGAGCGGCTCAACTCACGTGAAATTTTGGCGGACGAAGGAGAGAGAAACAGCTGGACACGATCTATGAGCGCAGCGAGCCGGGCCAGTGGACACATCTTTACAACACTTCGATTTGCGGAGCACCCTGTGTAACTCTTTCACACTACCCCCTTAAAATGAGTGGAGTTGACATGCACAAGATATGGCGTTCGCCCTACCTTAATTTAAGTCTAGTTTACTTTGGTTCGAGGGGGAGAGCACTAGCGTAATCACTCGTACACCCAGGCACGTAATCAATGCGTAATCACCTGTATTTTAGGCGTAATAACCTGTTTTTAAGGCTTATTAACGATAAAATACTAATTGTAATAACCTTATTATGTATGTTAAGCAGTAAAATAACTTAAATTACAAAAAATAATGGTGCAAACATGCATATTACCCGGTGTAATCGCGTAATGACTCGTACACCATTTTCAGGAGTGCTTTCCCCCTCGCTTTGGTTGAATATGGGCAGCATTTTCCATGGGACATTAAGTCTACCCTCTTGGAATGGACAGCTCAATAGCGTCCACACCTGTCCCGTGTCACGTGACAGCCCCGCGTAGGGGCGGCGGGGGCCCCCTGCTGATCAGCCCCGCCCTGCCTCTGACACGGCCCCACCCGGCCCCGCCCGGCCCCACCCGGCCCCGCCCGGCCCCGCCCGGCCCCGCCCGGCTCCGCCCGGCCCCACAAAGGGGGGCTTTGGAGAAAGGCTCTTTCTCCCCTTACGTAAGGAGCAACAAGTTTGGAGGCCCCCCCTTCTCCCCCTCTAACCTGTCTCAGATAGGACGATGAGGAGGGATAGAGAGAGAGAGAGAGAGAGAGAGAGAGAGAGAGAGAGAGAGAGAGAGAGAGAGAGAGAGAGAGAGAGAGAAAGAGAGAGAGAGAGATGGGGAGAAGGAGAGAGCGCCAAACTTATGGTCGCCGCCGTCGGCAGGCGCCGGTCGGGGCGGTGGCGGGGGTTATGTGGATGCAACAGTGCCTACTACTCTGCCCCACCCCGGCCTCCTCTGCCCCGCCCCGCCCCGCCTGCCCTACAAAGGACCGAGCGCAGAGCGAACGGAGCCCTGCCAGCCCTGCCAGCCCTGCAAAGGGCAGCCTGTAGCGCGCCCCGGCCCGGCCCGGTCCGGGTGGGGGGGAGTGGGACGGGGCTGGGGCCGGGGGCGGGGCGGCACCCGGTCCACTTGTTGGCCGGCGGGGCGGGGCGGGGCGGGGCGGGGCGAGGCGAGGTGAGGCGGGCTGGGGCGGGGCGGAGCACCACCGGAGGGAGCAATAAATTAACACACGATGTTATGAGGTGTGCTCAGCCAGCCCCAGCGCGCCGCGCCACGCCACCGCCATCAGCGCTCTCACTTTTCACTTTACACAACAGTGGAAAAAAAAGAAAGAAAAAAGAAAAATAAGGAAGAAAGAAGCGCAATAAAGGGAAATAGGAGGAATCCACCTCATACAGTGATCTTTGGCAGCAGATGGTAGTGGTGTAGGGCGGTAGGTTGGGGCGGGGTGGGGCGTGCCGTTTGGACGGGCGGGGCGGGGTGGGGCGGGGAGGGGCAGTGTCCGAGCGGGCGGGGCAGCAGATAGCAGCAGGGTATTGATTCACAAATCAACCACAATGCCATTCGAGTCCAGTGAGGCGGCGGGGTGGGGCGGGGTGGGGCGGGTAGTGAGCCTGGACGGGGGCGGCGTCACTATGGCCATCCCGCTAATGAGCGAATATCAACGCGGCAGTCGCAGCCGCCGGATGTTTGATGTGGTCCCGACAATGCGCGGCGGGGCGGATCAGGGCGGTGCGGTGCGGGGCGTGGTGGCGTGGGGTGGGGTGGGTGCGGTGGGGTGGGGTGGGGTGGGTGGGCTGGGGCGCGCCCCCGGGCGTAAGGGACCGTACAGGCGCACGGGGCGCGTAACCCACAATCCGTACCCATCTGCTCCCGCGACCCATGTACATTTTGCTATGCACTACGTTTGACAATAATTTCGCATGCTTTATGATTTATTTTTAAAATAAATTAAAAAAGAAAAACTACCAAAAACCAAACCTCATAGGGTGAATTTTACAGTGTGTGTTTCTACGTATTTCTCAATGCTGCTGGGTTTACTGTATGGTGTGCCGTGGAATTCTCCAACGTTTTTGGCAGTGCGTCGGTGTGATCCACCCAGTCGGCGACTTTTGCTTCTGCTCGCTCCGCTCACCGATTAAAATTTCCTATAAATTTTCTGGTGATTTACTCAACTTTTTCAGGACGTTGCGGGTGGTGAGTGCCCTTCCCGGCTCGGAATCGTTTTTTAATTGACAACAACAGACACTCGACCGGGACAGAAAAAAAAGAAGCCGAAATGACAAGGAAGGCTGGCACTGCGCGGGTGGCCAATCTAGGCGCGTGGGAGCGAAGCAAGAGTGAGAGGAGTGGAGTGACAGAGAGAGAGAGAGAGAGAGAGAGAGAGAGAGAGAGAGAGAGAAAGAGAGAGGGGGGGAGGGGGTGGCAGCAGAGTAGTGGGCGGGCGGGGAGAGCGAGGGGCACTAGTTAAGTGAGCCGAGTTGCCGCCCCGCTACGCCACGCCACTCCGAGGAACAGAAAAACTTAGGCTTGTTTGGTCGGTTGGGTCGGGCAGGGCAGGGCAGGGCGTGTGAGGGTCCCTACCATGCCATATTGATTCGCCCTCTGCCCTCATCTCCTACCTCCCTCCTCTCCTTCTCTCTCTCCCTCTCTCTCTCTCTCTCTCTCTCTCTCTCTCTCTCTCTCTCTCTCTCTCTCTCTCTCTCTCTCTCTCTGTTTCTTCCCCCGCCCGCACCACAGCTCGTTCTTCCCGACTCTTTTCCTCTCGCGGAGGGTTCCCCGTTTGGCTTCCTGCAGAGGTTGCCGCTGCCGCCCCTCCCCGCCCCTCCCCCCTCCCCGCCCCTCCCCGCCCCTCTCCGCCCCTCCCCGCCCCGGGCTCCAGCCGGAAAAGGAGAGACTCGCCCAGGTGGGCGAGGCAGGGACGGGGCCCAGACTTACTCGCCTAGCCCTGCGACGTCCAAATAATTATAAAGAAATAAGTATCTCCTCCCAGCTCCAGCCCGGAGTATAAAATGCCCGCACACTTTCGGAAAATGGAAAGTTGTCGCATGCATCGTATGGTTACCTCATAAGTTTAGAGAACACTATTATGGAATTGCGAGAGCCACTGAAATTCCGATCGTAACGACCTTAACATTGCCGTCTCTATCAAAAACGTCAACCAACATTATTCATAGAATTTTTAAGGTAGGATTTTTGAGTTTTGCTATCTCAGAAAAGATTGTGCGACGTTACAAACTACTTGGTTTGCAATGATTTTATGTTTTAAAGTTTTCTATCAAACAGGACAGACGAAGCCATTTCTGTGAATTTAGTTCGTATGGGTGCCACTTTGGGTAAAATGGAAGACATTAGATGGAAAATGGAAAACGACTGTTTGCAAACAACAAACTCATCTCAAAGAATTAGTCGTCAAGTGACAACAACTGGCAATCTCTACGTCGTGTGTAGTTTCTTATAAAATCATAAAATTCCAAAGTGTTCAGTCGGGCGTTTATTGGGATAAATGCAACGACCGGTCATCAATACTCAATAAGATGGAACAAGTAGTTTCGGAGGGCGGTGCGGTGCGGGAGAGGGGTCACCAGCGCCGAGCCGGGTACGACTTCCGCTGCCCCACCCCTTTGTATTCCCTGCCCCACTTCCGGCCCAGCTCCTGCCGTCGAGCTGCTCTATTTGAAGAGCCAGCTAGGGGGAGAGGGTAAGAGAGAGAGAGAGAGAGAGAGAGAGAGAGAGAGAGAGAGAGAGAGAGAGAGAGAGAGAGAGAGAGAGAGATGAGGAGAAGGAGAAGGGTGAGGAGGAGGGGGAAGGGGTTAAATATCTGCCCGAGGCCGTCGCAAAGAACCCCGGCGACGCAAAATTGAAAGAAATAAAACAAGAGAAAGAATCTCAGCCGCCTTCCGCTCTCATCCCTCAGCTCTTTCTGGCAGAGCGCAGCGGCTGACTGCTGCCGCCCGCGCAGCGCACCCCCCGCCCCGCCCCGCCCCGCCCCGCCCCGCCCCGCCCCGCCCCGCCCCGCCCCGCCCCACCAAGCTCGGTACAGCACCGCACCGGAAAGAGAAGCAGGGAAGGTGCAAGTTTTGGGATACACCCTTTTCCGCGCCCTTCTCCTCCACACTCCTGAAGCTGTGTTCCCTCCACACCCCGCCAGGACTCGCCCGGCGGCACATCCATCACACTGCTCACGCGGCCTGCAGGCTGATCCCGAAGATCCCTCTCGCGCCTCCGTCCTTGTCGCACCCATGGGGTCCTGACACACCCGACATACGGCACCGCCATAGGTGCGACAAGGACGGAGGGACGAGAGCGATCTTCGGAACCAGCCTGCTGGCCGGGCCGCGGCCCACCCCAACCACGTCCCGCGACCACCACGCTCCGTCGGGTGCATCGCCCGCTCTCCCCAACCCTACCCTTACCCCTCACCTCTCTCCTGATGGCTCCTGTAGGTCCAGCCTCACGGACTCGCAATGGCAGGCACGGCGGTGTGGTGAAGTGGCTGGAAAAGGAAAACGACTAACAGTGGACGGTTACACACTGCTGCTGTGCGAAACATCGGGCTGAAATTGCGTGTTGTGGCGACAAGTGGCGATCGCAAGGGGCTGAGCTGTGACATCTGGTGCGAGAGAGAGAGAGGGGGAGGGAGGGAGGGAGGGACGAACAGGGAAGGGGTGGAGGAAGGAGAGAGTGTCGAGCAGGGCGGGCGCCGCCGGTGAAAAGGGGTGGGTAAAGAACCGTGACCACACCGCTCAGTCAGCAATTTACACTTTTCACCTAGCGGCGCGAGACGCGGGGCGGTGCGGCGCGGCGTCGTTCTGGATGGGGTGGGGTTGGGTGGGGTGGGGTGGGGCGGGGTGGGGTGGGGTGGGGCGGGGTGGGGCGGGGCGGGGCGGGGCGGGGCGGGGCGGGGTGGGGTGGGGCGGGGCGGTGTGTTGCCGGCTGAGAGCAGCTCACCCCCGCCGAGCGGGTGTTGCCCCACTCAGCCTCGGGATGGCTGACGGGACACGTTTCCGAGCCCGCTTTCTCTATCTCCCTGCTCTTCTCTCTCTCCATCTCTCCCTCTCTCTCCCTCTCTCCCCCCCCTCTCTCTCTCTCTCTCACTCTCTCTCTCTCTCTCTCTCTCTCTCTCTCTCTCTCTCTCTCTCTCTCTCTCTCTCTCTCTCTCTCTCTCTCTCTCTCTCTCTCTCAGCCTATTCTCGGTACCGGGCGCACACACGCAGACACTCGGAACGGCGATGTAGTAAAATAAAAATATTAAAAAAAATACAGGAAAGAACGGAGGAAAATAATGGAGAGAGCGAAAAGGCGGCCCCACCCGGACATGTATGAAATGTATTAGGAAGACAGCACATTCGCTGCGCTGCACTCCACAGTTCCCCCGTGCCTTACCCCCTTACCCGCTCACTCGCCCTTGAGCACACACACAATCACACACACAATGCCTGACGGAGGACGGGCGTGGCGGGGCGTGGCGTGGCGTGGCGTGGCGTGGCGTGGCGTGGCGTGGCGTGGCGGGGCGGGGCGTGGCGGGGCGTGGCGGGGCGTGGCGGGGCGTGGCGGGGCGTGGCGGGGCGTGGCGGGGCGTGGCGGGGCGTGGCGGGGCGTGGCGGGGCCACGACACGTTTATCGTCGCACAAAACGAAAACAAACAGTCAGGGCCTGGCGGGTCTGGCGGTGCCTGGCGGCCTGCCCCGGCCGGGCTAGGCGGGGCGTCAGCACACACAGAGACCGACACGCCTGTCACACGAGAGAGAGTTGCGTTTGTGCTGCTTCAACCTTTCCCATGTGTAAAGGAAAAAAAATTATGAGCGACGCGTATTCACGAGGTGAAAATGAGAAACAGTTGTTACATGGTGTTGGCAACGTGCTCAACAGATAAATGTCTAGCATAAAAATGCTGACCTTCGGTTGACACGAGTTCCGTACGTTGATTTGGAAACACTAAATGTGATATGTGTCACACATGTCATTCGGTCTGGTCTGCCGTCTGCTATCAGAATTTTTTTTTTTTGATGCGGTTGGGACCGTTTACGCGAGCAGGTTGCATTCAACGCCAGCGCATCTCGAAAGGTGTCGAAAAGACTGCATGAATTGGTATCACACTTGTTTATTTTTCCCCCAGCAATATGCGCGTGCGCCTTTAAAACAGAAAAGCCCGCCAAGTTCAGGCGCAGGCCTCGGGTCCGGCGATAGCCACACAGACCCCAGCGTCCCTCCAGTCCACCAAACTACTCCCCCCCCCCGCCCCACCTTACCCCGCCCCGGAGCCCTGGCGGAGCCCCCGCTAGGAGTAAACACGGTATATGGCGCCCCGGCGAGTCCATTACGTGGCGATATGAGAAGGTTCACACCGAGCCGAGCCGAGCCGAGCCGCCCCGGCCCGACCCGAAGCCCAGGCGACCATGTCACGACGTGTATTGATGTTGTCTTGGCCGAAGTGGTTCTTTAATATTTGTGGTTTCTCCCGCTCTCTGGCAAATCGTGTTCAAGGACCTACCACTCCTGCGGCTCGACCCATGCCGCCCTGCCCGCCTGCTCGCCGGCCCATCTCACTCCTCGTCGTGAGTCCAAGGACGACCCAACACCTCTCCCTCACTCTCTCGCGTTCTCTCTCTCTCTCTCTCTCTCTCTCTCTCTCTCTCTCTCTCTCTCTCGCTCTCGCACTCTCCTATGTGTCTCCTTTGCTTTCATTGCCTTTCTCTTTCCACATTTATTGTTTGGTACCTTTTTCTGCATGTTTTGATTTTTGAAAGTGCCAGCGGACAAGTTTCAGATGCCAGCGAAAGCCGTAATTTTCTCTCCATTTTTTCGGTGCAGCTAGATCGTCCGACCTAATTTTGTCCAGGTTAGTTATTTCCCCGTAATCCGAAAAAGCGCTGCCAGCCAGGATTTTGTCCGACCTTTTTCAGACAGGTACATTGGAGAGGGAATGATGTATCATAGAGGACCAGGCAGGAGCATGTGCCGAAAAAATTGTACTACACCTCAACTTTATAATCAGAAAAATAATAATAAAAATATATAAAATTTGGGAGGCCCTTACCTAACTTGCAGCCTGCAAATCCCACCTGCTGAACTTCTGATGGGATCCGGTATGTTCCAGGAGACTGCCACCCCACGGCCAGGAGAAGTCCTCTCCGAAGAGAGTCCTCTCTTAGGGCTTGCGGCGGCTTGCGGCCTGCCAGGCCCGCTGTACTGCCCTATTCAAACAGCACCTTAAAGCACCCTCAAAGCCGCAGGTAGCAATACCAATGCCGCCAAGTGGCAGGGCTGTTGGAGCAGGGAGAGCAGGCGTGCTGATGACGCCACCGGTACAGGTTCATAGACGACTACGGCTCCTCGAAAGCATGACCCCCTGGTAGAGGGCAGGCGGCAGGCGTCTAGCACCGCGGCATCGTAGCCGCGCCGGCATAGTGTTCAGGCGGAGTGCTGCGGAATCCAGTTTTCGAATCTTGCCATAAAGGAAAAAAATTCTGAGGGCAACAACTTGGAGTGGAATTCAAACCCCGCATTTCAACGAAGCTCTCTCGCCGACGGTCCAGTGGTTTACTGCACATCAAAACAACACCACCTGGAGCCGAGTAAAGGTCCTCATTTCATTTTCTCCCTTTTGCCATTGATGACGCCAGAGCTAGACCAGACAGACGTCTGCTGCTGCTCAGCAGCTCGATGTCGTTACGAAACATTACAGGGACGCCCGTACGATGCCGATCGAGCAGCCGCACACCGGCTTGCGTAGCGACGCAGTCAACAATGGGGCGGGGGGCGACGCGGGCACGGGACGGGACTACCCGTTGCGCCACACGCCAGACCCCTCCGCACCCCGCCGCACCCCGCCGCACCCCACCGCACCCCGCCGCACCCCGCCGCACCCCGCCGCACCAAGCCACGCCCGACCCCGCTGCGGCCTCCACCAGCACCGCTGCGGTGAACCGCGGCCGCACGGCGTCCGGAGACCGGCACCGGCCACGGCGGCGTGCTCCTGACTCCTCCGTCTCTCTTACTGTCTTCCTCTCCTACCTACCTACCCCTCTTCTCTCTCTCTTCTTCTTCCTCTCTTTCGCTCTCATTCTCCGAGGGTAATTTAGGAAATGTCCCCCGCTCCCCTCCGGTAGAGAGGAATCCGCAGTAGGTAGGTGTGCGAGCGAGGGAGAAACAACATTCAATTTTGGTGCACAAATTTTGTGAAGGTTCGTGAATTTTTGCAGATTTTTTTCAACTTTTAAAAGAATTTTTCTGATTTTTCTTAAAGTTTAGTGTTTTTTTTTGTTCTTTCGAATTTTCAGATTTTTCTCTATTTTTTTCTTCACTTTTCCAAATTGTTCTGCATTACTCTGAGTTTTTATGAATTACGAAGTGTACAAAATTTAAGAGTTAATTGTTTCCCCCTCGTGTGCTCGGCGATCACCGCATCGAAGTGAAACAACGCAATCAGTGGGAGGGAAACAAAACCAGTAAGACTCAACACTTTTTCAGGATACGTTGTGAAAGTTGATACTTTGAACATTTGTGAGACTTTTAACCAAGTTCCGCGCTCCTTTGTTTTGGTCCAATGGTTAACGAGAAAAAGATTACGAAAAATCTGAAGAATAGTTTTATTGTTTTGAGTTCTATCGGTTTCCATTTGTTTCCCTTGTCCCCTCGCGTTTAGCGGTGTATGGTATTCGATACGACGCACTTCGCTTATTACTGCAGCGAGCGGCGCGCATCTTTCAGCGCAGTTATTGCATCGGGGGCGGGGGCAATCACGGGGAGACTTGTGGGGGAGAGAGAGAGAGAGAGAGAGAGAGAGAGAGAGAGAGAGAGAGAGAGAGAGAGAGAGAGAGAGAGAGAGAGAGGTAGGGAAGAAAAGAGAGCACGGAATAGCCGAGAGAGAAAGAGAGAGGCGCGAAGCCCCGCTTGTTAAAATAGTAGCGGCGCCAGCACCAAACACCAAACGCAAAACCACGCTCACACAACAATAAGAATGAATCAGAGAGAGAGAGAGAGAGAGAGAGAGAGAGAGAGAGAGAGAAGGAGAGGGGGGGGGAGTGAGAGAAGAGAGCTTTATTTATTTTCGGCATCGAGTTGCCACGCTTGGTGTTGCGTGGCGGGGCGGGGGGAGAGGCACCGGCAGTGGTAAGTTGAGCCTGTTAAAAAAGAGCAAATTGTAGCGCGCGCGCAAAAAGAAGCTCCAGCGGCAGTAACGATTTCGTCATTTCACACGTCGAGCCATCGCATAACAGCCCCAAACGGCCCGAACTCTGCTCGCAGAGCCGCGTCACCGACTGAAACCTGAACTTCCCGCTGGAGAGCAAATGTTTGTTGCGCTGAAACGAGAGTAATTTGCAGAGAACTCCATCGCCATGTCTCTGCTGGCGATAACCGTCCATTTCGCCGACGGGTCGCGCACTACAAGGAACACGCTGCACGCTTGTGGAAAACTACATGCTTCAGCATGTCCATGGACAAGAGAGCGAACACTCGCAATAACTTGCTGGATTAAAGTAAGATATACTCTCTGAAATACTCGTCAATGCCCACAGATTTTCGCTATATGCTACTCGAGTTAAGTCGGTGTACAACCTCGTCCGAATAAGCAGAGGGCCCCTTGGCAATTTGCTGCCGGGGGAAAAAGTTTCACTGGAAACCCAAGTGTGAGAATGTCACACACTTCTGGGTGTGCGAATGCCCATTCGTGCACTTGGAGGCCAAAGTGTGTGAATTTCCAAGGAAAATTCACACCTTTACGCCCTCAAGTGTACGAATGGGCATTCCCACACATCCAAGTGCACGACATTCGCACACTTAGGTTTCTAGTGTACGATTTCACGAAATTCTGGGAGACAACGAATTCTTTTTTACTAAGGTAAAATTATTGTGAGGGTATAGTAAAACTGAAAGAAACGCTTTTTTTTCCCTAAATGAGGATCATACTTATTAGAATTAAACTTTATCGGTGACGTGAGTTAGTAAAACGTAGATAAGCTCGAATTGGAGGAGAGTGAAGATCAAGTTTAAATCCCTCGACGGTTTCGTGAGCGTTGAACAAAAATGAAACAGCGAGAAAAGATCCCATATCACCCTTTTTTTCTAGAAAAGGCGCAACGAGAGCAGAATCTTTGAGCTCGAATAACAATGCCACCTCCTCCAGTAGAGATGCAAGGAGGGCGAACCGCGAACCGGCGAACTGCGCCGCGGCCCCAACTTATACCGCACGCGTACGCGCGTTGAGGCGTTGTTTACACCACATGCCAACTTAGATAAAATGAAAAAGATCAGTAATCCCCTTGCATCACGATTTCAACTTTTTCTTTGAGGTTGGCAGAAGTGCGCCGCAGTCTTCTGTTTTTTGGTAAAAATGAAGTAGGTTTAGAGAGGGGTACGCGTACGGTGGTCCCGTGCAAAATTTCCGTGGTGTCATCTCTTTCTGGCGCAGTTAACTAAAGCAGAGCTTTGTTTGAACGCAGACTTTAGAGGTTTCTCTTTCGCTTTGTGTTGGCTCGGCTCCACCTACCCCCACTACGAAAAAAAAATCCCCTTCTCTTGGTGATTTTAGGTAAACCAGAACTTTAAATCAAATGTACAAATAAGAGCGACTTTGATAAGACTTCGACATTGCATTTTGAATATACAATTCTATAACTGCTGTAAATTCCATCAAAATCCCTTGAGTCAGATTTTTTGGTCCAATAGGAGCAATATCAAACAGCTGACTAACGTTTCGACTGAAATTAGAAGGCAACGAGGAAGGCAACTATGTTGGCTAAAAATTCCGCTCGCGCGTTCCTAAAAATACCAAAAATTTAGGAAACCTCAGGAAAATTCACAAAATTTCAAGAAAAATTCAAGGAAAAATGGCAACAATTCCCTAATTATTCCCATTTTTTTAAATCACAAAATTAGTACACTATAATTCAGAGTTGTTTCCCCCTCTAGTGTGTCAAGGCTAAATACTTCTTACGTATTTTTCTGGCAATACCGTTGAAAGCTTGCAGTTGAAAGGGGTCATCTTGGAGACGTCCCGGAGACGTTCAGGCCGTCTGCTACGCACAAGCTCTCCCGGCGGGGCGGGCGGCGGGCCCCCCGCCCCCGGAGCTGCCATAAGATTGAGAAGAGCGCTTTCGTATCTCCGTCCTTGTCACACGCATGGGTCCCTGCCCAGTGTGAGAGAGGGCACTACAAAACGATCTTCTGAATCTGGGAGCTGAGGCTGCACCTCGCGAGGCGCGCGCTATACTTTGTAGCGGGGGGCCAAGGAGCGACCGGAGCTGGCGGAACTAGCGGAAGGGAAAAGGGCCGTCCAGAGAGGGAGAGAGAGAAGGAGAGATTTAGAGAGAGAGAGAGAGAGAGAGAGAGAGAGAGAGAGAGAGAGAGAGAGAGAGGACGCGAGAGAGTGAGGGAGAGGCGGGTATAAGGGATGGAGGAGGAAAACCTTGCTACTGCAGGGCGGAGCGCGGGCTGCTGCTGGGCCAGCCCGGCCCAGGGGGTGGCGGGGCGGGGCGGGGCGGGGCGGGGCGGGGCGGGGCGGGGCGGGGCGGGGCGTTACCGCGCCTTTTGATCTCGCCGGTGAGGAGCTCCTGCTTGCGCCCTGCCGTACCGTACCGTACCGTACCGCGCGGGCTGGGCGCGGCACCCTGCCGTCTGATTCCAAAGATCGCTCTCGCGCCTCCGTCCTTGTCGCACTTATGGGGTCCAGACATCCCTGAAATAGGGCACCACCATAGGTGCGACAAGGGCGGAGATACGAGAGCGATCCTCGGAATCAGAGGGCTGCACAGCACAGTCGTCGTCGTTATCTCGGGATGCAGGGGTCGATCCTCCCCCCCCCCTTTCCCTCTTTCTCTCTCCTCCTATCCCACCCCTCGTCTCTGCTTCATTCCACCCAAGCAGCGGGAGTGCGGGTTGATTCCGCACACTGGTTTCGTCGCTCTTTCCTTGTACTCATGAGGCGCGACCGAGGAGTACCTCACTCTTTGAATGGGTGTACTCTGATTGGAGGGTTGTATCGTGATTGGAAGGAAAATTTGACCAAACTTTGAAGAGAGCTATAAATTTTTCGCACCAATACGATGTTTTGTAATTTTAAGGTGCTTGAAGTTGATTTTCGTCGAAAAATTTTGTGACTGGATAGTGATTGCATGGAAAATGATTGGAACGCAGGGTGTGTACACTGATTGGAGGAGGTGAGGTACCCCTTGGGCGACCATAAGGAGCAAGAGAGAGGAGACTACAAAACGGTGTTCAGTATCACCTGGCAGCGGACAACAAGAACTCTATGAACGTCACAAATTATTACAGTTTGCTTCGCCACCTTTTGACGTCCCACCTGTATTATTGTTGTGCAATTATTACCTCGATTATTGTACTTTTTACTTATTTCACACAGTTCAACAGGCGACGCCTTCAAGTGAGCGACATTTTTATTAGCTGAGCGAAATTGAAATTGAATTGTAAATTTAAATGCTCAATGCGTCCGAGGAGGTTGCTGACCTAAAATCAAGAACTCTATCAAACTTGAAATAAAAATAGCTCAGCTTATATTTCACAGCGGGGTGGACCTCCGGGCCGAGCTGAGCCAAGCGTGATGGGTCTGGAGCCAGCCCGGCTAGCTCGCCAACATGTTTTTTTTTGTTTTTTTTTTTAAATTCAAATTTTATAACTGCAATCTGGTGGCGCCGCAGGCTTAGCTCAGCCTGGCTGGCTGACGACAACACGGCAGTCTCTTTTCTCCAAGTTCTCCAGCAGCACGACCCAGGCAGAGGGTCCCCTCCAGCGGCGGCAGGGCAGCCAACGTGTTCGCCGGTCACGTGACGGCTGGTCCACGTGACGGGCCGCGCCATGACGCAACTCCCCAGCGGCCCAAGCGGCCCCAGCCATCTCCAGGTGAGGACCGGATCGGACCGGACCGAGACGGGGGGGCGGGCGGCTGCCCCCGGGCCCTGCCGGCCGGGCCGGGGGTCCATTCAGGGAGAAAACCACTCGTATTATTTTTTGCACATCTCGCAATTCAGAAAAAAAAAAATTTGTAAAGCATTAGAAAACTTCTCAAAAATTCAAAACAAAATGTGAAAGGGTTTTTTTTTTTTTTTTTTTTTTTTTTTAAGGCATAAGTTCATAAGTATTAAAAAAGGAAAATGGAAAAGCCCTGAACTGATTATTTTGACTTTTGCTCCAGGAAAGTCTACAAAAAGAATTTCACGTCATTGTACACCAGAATTCCGAGTTGTGTTCCCCTCGCGTCAACCCGCTTTCCGCGTTTGCCTCACTCAAACGCTTGTCTATCAAACAGAGAAAAATATAGCTTCAAATGGGCTATGTCACTCCCCCTTTAAATAAACAAATCTGTATATTTTTATGACATGTCTCTTGTGTGTTTAGTTGTTTTTCGTCTTACAAAATATATTACAAAGAGTCTGGTAAACTTGTCAAACCATATTGATACACGCTTATTGAATATTTTACATTTGGAGATGTACCTTCTTCGAATAAATATAAAGAACCATGTAACCCTTTACAACAATTTTCATGGAAACCTTTTCTCCCGCAGCACAGGTTCCGCTTTCCACTCTGCTGATGCGAAGTGAGTGTCGTTCCATTCGAGTAGCGTCGACTCGCACCCCCTCTTGCAGAAAGTGCAATGTGTAGGGGAGGGTGGTGGGGTGGGGGAGGGGGGGGGGAGCGGCCACTGACGGGGGGCAGCGTTGTGAGCAAGTACATAATAAGGTATTTGGGCGGGAGTGTTTATCGGCGAATGACCCCATATATTCGCCACACAACACAGTTGCTGGATAAGGTGTCGTAGAAAAGCGGGCTGAAGCAACGGGGCGATATATGAGTGATCGTAAATGACCGGAACGGTGGTCGTCGTGTGGCACGGTCCGGCGCCCGGGCGCGCCGGCGCAATCACTGCCGACCGGGGCATCGATATTTCCAAGAATATCTCGGCGCTCCGATGGGAGCTGCGTTTTATTACGCGTGCCAGTCACATAGCAGTTCTCTACGCCAAGGAACGAGACCGGACCAGCCCACCCCTGATGACCCGATGATAGGCCGCCCGCTCAACGCCGGTGTATCCCCAGCTGACTATCCACCACCTATACGCATACGCACTTTTATGGCTCAAATTTTTATATAACAATAAACCCTCTCTCGCTCTCTCTCTCTCTCTCTCTCTCTCTCTCTCTCTCTCTCTCTCTCTCTCTCTCTCTCTCTCTCTCTCTCTCTCTGCTGATTCGTTGCTCGGTGGTATCCCAAACACAGTGGAGTAGACCGGGCTGCTAAATGCAACACCTCAGCACACTAGCGGCGGAAGTAGTGTGTGGTGTGTGTGTGTGTGTGTGGGGGGGGGGGGGGCACGGGGAGGACAAACATGAAATTTGTTTCACAATTTCGAATATTACCAGTACTAGTGATAATTTTTCCATTCCTGCTCTGTTCGGTCTACATCCTGCTCTACCGGTACCTCTCTGGAAACCGTGGCACAAGAGAACCATAAGGTAAAAACAATGTCTGGTTTTTTGACAGGAAAGGGAAAACATTGAAAAAAAAAACTTGCCCCTCTATGAATGAGGGAATTTCACCCATTTTTAAGAGAGAAAAATCCTTAAAATCTTAGGGGTTTTTCTCAATGAATTCTGAAAGTTCCTCAAAGTCTTCCCGTTTTCCTCAAAAAACGGGCACCGTGTCCCATACCCCGGCTCAAAGGTGCTTGCTCAGGGCTGCGCGGCCTGGTGCGGTGCGCGGGGTATAGCCATACAGCTATACGCTAATGCGTTTCCACCGGAGCCGCACGAGCCAAACCAAACAGGTGGCGGCCGGGTCGGGCCGGGCCGGGCGTGTGTGTCTGCCGAAGAATGATGAGACTTTGGCTTCAAAGGGCGGGTCGGCCGGGCCGGGAAGGGTAGGGCAGGGTAGGGTAGGGTAGGAGCAGGGGGCGTGTTTAGGGATTAGTGTGCTTTTCACCGCGCTGCTGCTGCTGCCTCTGTCGCCACCAAAAGTGTGTCTATCCAGCGTCAGAAGCCGACCGTCAACATGGCGGTGAACATTTACTAGTCTTCATATTGCTTTAGAAATAATTACATTTTTTTTTTCCTTTTTCTTGTTTTACCGCAACTGTTACACCGTCTACACTCTTGTACAAGCACGCGTATGGGCTTTAGCAGCCACGCTCCCGAGTGTTCCCCGTTATATTGGTTCTCGTCTCCCCTCCTGGCCGCACACACCTTATCAGTCAGAGGGGGTGGGGCCGATAAGATACGCGCCCCACCAGCCGTACGGGGAGGGCCGGGACGGGACGGGGCGGGGCGGGGCGGGGCGGGGCGGGGCGCGGCGGGGCGCTCCAAAGCAAGCACACCTGCCCGCGCTGCAGCTGTCAGCGGACAGCTTCACCCGAAAAAACGGCAGAGAGTCAAAGGGCGAGAGTTTAAACCAGGAGAGGGGAGGAGAGTTGCACCCGAAAATTATTTTAAATCAAAAGAAAAAAAAATCAAGAAGAAAGATAGGGAAAAATCCGAAAAATAAAGAACAAATAAACCAAAAACTGACCAAAAAAATGAAAAGGGCAGAAATAAGGGGCAAAGATTACAATTTATCAATAGCAAAAAAATTTCTTTTGAAAAATCAAAAGAAAAATGAAAACAAATAATCAAAAAAATAAAAGGTCCAAAGAATCAAAAGTCTAAAAAGTCAAAAGTCCAAAATATCAAAAGTCCGAAAAATCCATGGTCCAAAAAAACCTAAAGTCCAAAAAATCATTGAACAGACTTTGAGAGTGATGACCCCCTCAGTGTGAGCCCTCCACCACCATGCAAACCTCACCCCCCCCCCCCTTCTCGCCCCCCTTCACGACCACCAATAACTCAATCCCGACACGACGAGGAGTGATCTCCTTTGAATTTTAATCCAGTCAGCGTTGGCAGAAAAGTAGGCAGCCTGCATCGGAGCCTACCCACTAGGCAACACCCTAGCACAGGTGCGTGCATGTTGCCTCGAAGGCAGGGCGCATGGCAGCCTAGCCTGCAGTACGGCTCTGCTGTGTTTGTGCGACTGATGACGTTGCGACACTGCGGAACACAGACGGCAGGGGTGGTTGCGCTGTGCTGTTACGCGACTATACGCAGATCAGCCGTGGCCGGTCTCTGTGTGGCAATGAGTGTATATAGAGGGACCGTACAGTCTGTCCCCATAGCTGGGCGCTGAGCTAGGTTAGGTTAGGTTGTGAGGTGACGGGGGGAGAGAGAGAGGAGGGGCTCCCCGTGGGGACATGAAGCAATTAAAAGTTTGTCCTCTTGGCCATGCCGTGGCCGAGCAGCAGCGATGCGATGCCCCCCGCCCCCGCTCGCCCCGCCCCGCCCCACCTCACCCCTCCCCGCCCCGCCCGCCTCCACTGCCTGGCTGCAGCCCTCTCGCACGGGGCGAGCGCAAATAACTGGGCTTCTCATTGGCTTCATCAATGGCTTTGGCGCGCAGAGCGGAGCGTACAGGCAGTATATGCGACTCGCGGTTACCAGCGGCGCAATGGCGCGGATCAAGGTGACAGTTTGGGTTGACTCCGTAAAATCTAAACAATTTTCATCTATATGCACAAAACTTGAACCCCGGCCGCTGATTCAACCAGCGCCACACCGGAAAATTCCATGTTGATTTATATGATTTAGAAGCGGTATAGAAAATTGTGCGCACATCCAGTTGACAAAGGCGAGAGGGGGTGGGGGGGGAGGGGGGGGCGTGGTGAGGCTCTGAGGCCCTCAGCTGGTGCTGGTCATCTTCTGGGGGATTACCATGACAAACCGGTCGAGGGCGGCTAGGAGCTCCAGTCGTCTGTGTCGTCCCCGCTGGGAGGCCCTGGGCGAGCAAGCCCAGCGTTCAGTCCCACTCAGTGTGGGGAAGTCCAGAGTCCCGGCGCCGCCAGCAGGCTGCTAGGACTGACTGACGGACGGACGGACGGACCGACAGACAGACAGACAGACAGACAGACAGATAGACAGACAGACAGACAGACAGACAGACAGACAGACAGACAGACAGACAGACAGGCAGACAGACAGACAGACAGACACCCTGACTGACTGACTGACTGACTGACTGACTGACTGACTGACTGACTGACTGACTGACTGATTGACAGACAGACAGACGAAAGGACGGACCAGCCACTGCAACCCTTCTCTGCTGTCCGTCCGTCTTCTCTTTCTTGTGGGGAGCTGGCGGCGCTGGAGCTACTGGGTGGCCAGCAGAGCACAGCCCGGTCCGGCGCGTCGCGAAACGCTCCCCCACAATGTTGCGATATTATCACAATCCCTTTGAATGTCCAGCGTTATCACCTCCACCGCGCCCCGCCCCGCCCCGCCCCGCCGCGCTCCACCCTCCACCCAACCCCGCCCAGCTCTGCTGCTCCTGTTTAGTCGCGGCCCGGTGCGTGGCGGTTACACTCCATCGACCTTCACATAAGGGTGTGTGTCCAACATTCTTTTCGGTTTAATAATAATAATAATAATAATAATAATAATAATAATAATAATAATAATAATAATAATAATAATAATAATAATAATAATAATAATAATAATAATAATAATAATAATACGGATTTAGGATTAGTTGAATGGAGTACTTTTGGAAGAGATGGAATACTTGGAAAATTTTCAATGAAATATCCGATATGGTCATTAAAAAGTCGGAGCGACCCACCCCTCGAGTCGCTCGCCCTGATTTTAGCTAATGCAAATCCCCAACCTCTTGTTGTTGTTGTTGTTGTTTTGTTACACGCAGGGCTACACCCGCTTGAATAGTGTGCTGGCTGATTTGATACTTAAAACACAAAAACTATCGACTTTTCACATTTTCATATTTTTCATCGAAGCTTAAAAGGCTCGTCACGAATTTGAGTTATTGACCCGCCAAAATCTGTTTCTCGTGGTGTCCCACCCAAGGAGCTCCTCCTTGAACCGGTGCGAGGCGGTGGCGGGCGGCTCTCTGCTGCCGCCGAGCCCCACCACACCCCGCCGCGCCCCACCCCACCCCGCCCCGCCCCGCCCCGCCCCGCCCCGCCCCGCCCCGCCCCGCCCCGCCCCGCCCCGCCCCGCCCCGCCCCGCCCCACCTCGACGGACGACAAGGAGAAAACGCAATATAAATACTCTGCCAGGCCGGCCAGGGCCGCGGGACAGGCGGTGCCGCCCAGCCCCGGGCCACAATGGAGCGGATTTGCCGATTCTCTAGTCGGATTCTAGACGGGGCGGGGCGGGGCGGGGCGGGGCGGGGTGGGGCGGGGCGGGCCGGGGCGGGGCGGGCCGTGGCGGGGCGCGCGTTGCTGGCCCGCAGCAGAATAGAATCGAGTGTCGAGGGACCAGCTCACGACGTTAGACACGGAGTCGCTAGGGCTTGATGATTGTGATGATTTTACCGCAAAAGTTAGCAAATAAACAAAACTACAACGTGACTTTGGGCATTTTCTCAATGATTTTTTTACCGAAACAGTTTTATAGGATTGCTCCGACACTCCATGGCAGGTGATGGCAGCAGGTCTCATAGAGAGCGCGCCTGCACTTCTTTTTCTCTTTCCAATCGTCGCGAGAATGGTCCCTTCATTAGCAGACAATCACGGCTGACGCCGCACGCACGGGCGAGGCGGGCGCGGGTAAAGCCGCCAATAGGCGCCCCGCCAAACGGAGCCAATCAAACGCGCGGCCGATATGGTCGGTCAAAAGCGGACGACCGATACATTCGCGCTCTGTCCCGCCCCGCTCCGCCCCGCCCCGCCCCCTCTGCCCGGCTGCGAATGCTATACACAGCAGAGGGACACGGTGAGGCGGATCGGCGCGCAGCTCAAACACGGAACGCTATATTCACTCGCAGGCGCTTGATTCACTAGATCGGGGTTACCCCGGAGGGCAGGTGGCTACAGTGACTGCGAGCCATGTGACTTCCTGTACAGACAGCCTGAGGCAGCGCTGGCGGGACCGCGCTCGGTCGGTACCCTGCGCGCCCGAGGATTCCCTACTTTATTAAACACATATGGACCCCAAAAAGCGAGGGGTCCCCCTACTACAAAATACTCATTGTTCACGAAAAAGGTACTCGCGAGTTGCTCGCGCGAATACTTGGCCCCTCCCCTCGAAAAGAATCAGGAAACGCATCATACTCGCCAATACTCGCTAATACTATTAATCGCGGAAACTCATCAATACTCGCGAAATTCTTTGTACATACACCCTTATGGAGAGTGGGGGCCCCTTCGCCAAAAAGTGTTCAGGTTCCCGTTCCCTCATACACACTTTAACAAATAAGACTGTGATTTTTTTCTTCCAGAAATGTGAATGTATGAGATGCACACAAACACATGTTGGGAGAGAAAAGAGGACGAAACGGAAATCCAAACGCGTGCAAACATTCATACACATACACCTCGCGGCTTCCTTACTGCCCGCGAGTCCCGCGTCCCGCCCAGTGCCTCCCGAGTCATTTCCACCAAACAGCTCTGTCTGTTAGTCGCCGCGCCCGCTGCACCGACTTTACGATTCCTGTACTGGACGAATATCCGCCCGGGAATACATTGACTATATGCCGCGCACTCAGCCTGGGGTGGGGAGCGGTGGGGCGGGGTGGGGCGGGGTGGGGCGGGGTGGGGCGTGGGCGGGGCAGGGTCCAGGCTGCGCTCTGTCGGCAGGGGCCGCCAATACTTGCAATGCCTCGGCCTGCACCCTCCTGCACTCGCCGCGGCTATATCTCGTTTTGATTTTCTAGCGCTACTCGTTCCAGGTAATTTAATATAATATGACGGTCTTTATTTCTCGCCAATGTAGGTTTAAGTGAGATCGGAGACACTGTGTGTATGTGGTCATGAAAAAAAAATAATCGCCGTGACTGTCGCCTTTTTCCGTCGATATTATTTTTCTTCTTTTGCTTTCACTAAAAAATGGAAATTGTACAGAACTGTGAGGTGGCCGCTTTACGATCCGCAGACGAGCGCCCACTATGCTTAGTTTCTACAAATGATAATTTTCCCGTGCTCGACCGACGTCCCGTGGGCGAGCCCGTGGGCCATGACAACTGTCCGGTGGACACAGCCTGAACCCACCCCGCCCCGCCCCCAGCCAACCCCCCGCCCTGCCCTCGCAGTACTTTAGTGCCGGGCCCCGCCCTGCCGCCAAGGGCACCCTGGGGTCCTGGCGTACCGGACAGCAGGACTGCGGGGGCGCGCCATAAATTCGCTCGGTGGAGGTAGCCAAATATTTGACGAGAGTGGAATGGAACGCTGCCCCTGCGCGCGGAAGCAGACAGGTTAGACTACTCAGGAGGGAGGGGGGGGGAGCTGTCCAGGGCGGGGCGACGCGAGGCGCGGCTTGGCAGCCCGGGGCGGGGCGGGGCGGGGCGGGGGGCGAGACTAGAGGGCGGGGTCGCAATCTGAGCCCCGATGTTATGTTTGTTGGCAGCAGCGCTATGGGATACAAAAAGCCCAGGTCGGGCCGGGCCAGGCCGGGCCGGGTGCTACAAGACAAACATGTGCGAAGGTGCGAAATCTGATGCCTGAGGAGAGGAAGGAGGGAAGGGACAGGAGGAAGAGAAAAGAAAGCAGCGACTGAGGTAGTGGGGGGGGGGGGGGGCAGGGATGAGCGAGCGATATAGAGCCCTTGAGATGCCATGCGGCCTGGCCTGCCTGGCGCGTATCTCCAGTCATTATCTTAGAATATTGTTTAAAAAGACATTGCTAGAAATAGTGTAACAGAGGCCAGTAACTTTAAATACGATCAAGACATTCACAAAGACTCAGAACCTTTAAATGTTCAGGCGAATCTATTTTGAAATGAATGTCAGCTATGTAGGATAGAATTAAAACAATATGCCATTTCAATGGTTATATGGCTGTAATTTATATTAAGTATGTAGGCCTACTTCAATGTTTTAAAAGGACTGTTTTAATGTAAACACTCCTGGCATAACTAATATATTAAAAAGTCTCCCCAGAATCGCCCCTAATATTTGTAAGAGTCAAATCTTACTAAAATAACCATATTTTCAAAGCAATTTTTCTTCTCTATCAATGACTTAGTAGAGTGACTTTTTTTTTTTAATCTGAATTCTTAGGCATAACGGATCAATGAGTAAGTTTGGGTAAGCACATAATGTAGCTCAATCAGAAATCGTATCCCTCCCCTACCCAAACTCTTTTCTTGTTTCTTTGTTAGGTTTAAGAGTGGTCAGATTTAAATACTCAAACCACACTTTTATATATTATCTTTAGTAGAATAATGAGACACCAAATATTCAGTTTATGATTTACAAACTTATTATTCTTTTTTATTGCAAATGCCTATTGTCGTATGTCGAAAATGGGGGAACCGAGCAAGGATTCAAAACTAAATTAACCGAAATTTAACGAAATCCTACTGCTGTTAGTAGCTCTCACTTGTCAGGCCATGGGGTTACCTGATATCAATACTCAGACCATACTCTAATGTTCACCAAACAGTGTAACAGCTTCACTGTAAACAACCCTAGGGAAAAATATACCTGACCCGGGACTGATGTTAACTGATCGGACCTATCTAAAAACTGATCTTAACTGACGATACCTGAAACGCAATTTTGTACTTGTCAATAACGTCAAGTTACTTGGTTTTAAAACGGTGTTAGCTGGACGATACTCAGTTAGTATCAGCCTTTTCTCAGTTACTAAAAATCAGTAAGAGTCAGCTTTGATCAGTTTGACGTACAAGTGAATGTGAGCTGACCAGAAGCTGAACTGTGTACTCAGTCGGAGCTAATTTTTACTGAACCTTCCTGATTTCCAAAGCGCCGAAAGTCAACTCGGAGCAGCTCAGCGACAGAGCGCTGATCGGAACTGACTGTCATTCAGTAAGTGCTCAGTTGCAGCTCAGTTCGCACTCGGATTTCATTCAGTTCGCGTTTAACTGACAATTTGACTGATGTTAACTGATTAAGCCTCAGTTATTTGGGAGTTCCCCGTCAGCTTTGCATCAGCTACTTTTCCGTGCGTGACCGTGATGTCAAGTATTTCCAGCAGCTGCACTCAGCTTTTATCAGTTAAAATCAGTTACAAGCAGCTCGTCCTCGTATCATTGAAATGGGATGGTGTCCCAGCAAGCCTCTTCTCAGAAAAGCCCGATGGGTGAGGGGTAGCGTACGCGCTCTCGAACACTAAGGTAGCGAGTTCGAATCCCAGCTGATCCGTCCGGTAAATGCATCGGAGAACTGTAGGAACTAGCGATCTGATTTTTCCCATACGCCTGTATATGTAAAAAGCTGTAGATACATTTATGTGATATTTACCACAAACATTTTTTACAGTGTATAATTATACACCCTATGCGAGGTGAATGTTACTCAGCTAAAAACTCAGCTAACTACGCGCAATCATCAGGTGTACCTGAATCGTGGAGTCAGATAATTTCAACTACACTCAGTTGGAGTCAGTTACGTAAGCAGCTAAACTCAGTTACAAGCGGTTTCGCCAATTTAGAGCTGACTACTGATCAGCTTTCAGCGCGCCAAACTCAGATAATTTGGCGTAATTGTGAGGTACTTTCAGTTAAAAGTCAGCTAAAATGAAGGTCCAGGACAGGTTCACTTCAGCTTTTAGATAGGTCCGATCAGTTAACATCAGTCCTGGGTCAGGTATTTTTTTCCCTAGGGAACATTGTCTATGTTATTAGGTTATGCAACTCACTCACCTATGAAGAACACAACCAAGTTGCATCGATTCTGGCTGTCATTTCAGTACTCCGTGACGTTCACTTCACAAATCCAACCCAATTGAAAGTATTTTGAAGCACTAACCCTCACTTCTCCCCAAGCCACAGACGTAAACAAATAGCACATCACTTGAAATCACACTTCCACAAAATGACGACACTTGAAACTTCGTGCAGCGACGTCCGCAACCTTACAAGTGACTTTAGACTACATATTACTTGAAAAAGACTGTTAATTATTTAATTTCGATAGTGAAAACAGCCGAGATGTACGCCGGGCGCGCCGAGTTTGCCCACGGAGTGGTTTGCCTTTTGCTGAGCATGGCGGTCGCGAAGTAGTTCACGCGCAGCCGATAGGTGGCGCTATTTCTCAATGCCCCAAAAGTTCTTTCTCTGCCAACCTTCCAGAATTCAATTTCAAATAAAACTTTTAAATATTTCAAACTCCTTTAATTTGGACAGCTTGGATGAATATTAAAGTGCTGAAATTAGTAGATTGCGGAACACTATACCGCTTTTTACGATTACCTCTGAACTTTAAGAGGAGAACCGGCTAACACAGACAGACAGACAGACAGACAGACAGACAGACAGACAGACAGACAGACAGACAGACAGACAGACAGACAGAAAGACAGACAGACAGACAGACAGACAGACAGACAGACAGACAGACAGACAGACAGACGGACGGACGGACGGACGGACGGACGGACGGACAGACGGACAAACTCACGACCAAGTACACTTCCGATCCCCTGCAGGACTACCCAGCGATCAAATTATTACTGTGATGTCACATTCTTTTTCATGTGAAAACTGTCACATTCTTTTAACTGACTGTAAAATTCAGCCCACTAAGTCCAACCGAATCACGTTAAAACTGAATGTAACGTCACATTCTGGCAAATGTGACAGTTTTCAAATTATAAAGAATGTGACTTCTCACAGTATAATTGATTTACCAAGGGGGAAACAACTAAGGTAATCCGGCTGACAGCCGTTAGGTAATCCGTCAGGGTGTTATTCGGGAAAGTTCGAATTAATCCGGGGTAATCCGGGAAAATTACAGGGTAGTCCGGGGTAATCCGAGGGGAAAAGCTCCGTTATCTGGAGGACACTCCAGAGGTAACCCGGTTAGTCCGTAATCCGACCGACACGAAAATTGACAGTCGTTGCCCCTCGTGATTTACGGTGGGGACCTGCGAACCAGGAGGGCGAATGGAGAGCTCACGGTGATCTCACTTGCAGAACGTTCTCAGAACGTTTCCACCACCCCCCTCACCCTGTTTTTTCAGCGATTTAGAAGGCGGTCTAGAAGGCGCTTCCGGTGACCTCACCGTGAGCTCTCCATCGCACTTCAGTAGCAGGAGAACCAACCCATGCAGAAGAAACAGAGATGCCAGTCAAATAAAATGTACATAAAAAATAAAGTGCGTAAATGTGCAATGATGCACGACTCTCCGGTTTTTCATTCGTGTCAATCCCTGCCGACGCTGGCTCGCCTCTCCCTCTCCCGTCCCGCCTCCTCCATAACAATAAAAAAAAAGGTTTTTAAAAAATTAAAAAAAAAAAAAAAAGAAATTTAAAAAATAAAACAAATCCAGCCAGCTACGCGCACGTCTGCGGTTTCTTTCCCTTCAAAACGATTTGGAGGGAAGAAAAAATCCAGACAGATTTTTGTCATGTTTTGTTTAAAAAAAAAAGTCTATATATAATAAAAAATTAATGAAAAGAAAAACGGTTTATCGATAACCAACATGTGTTTTCCGGATGGGAGGCGCGGCTGCTGTGCCGTGCAACTCAACACAGGCCCAGGCCCGTCTGCGGCAGACTATACCTCCTTTATTTCGCCTCTCGTTCAGCACTGTTATTCAATTACTGTGACGTCACATTCTTTTTCATGTGAAAACTGTCACATTCTTTTTGTTATCATTGTCACATTCTTTTGAATGTGCACTCTAAAGTTTTTACTACCAAATTTTCTTAGTAACTACTAAGCGTTTGTGCTGTCATAAGTCATAAAAAAATTCTTTTAGAATTACTGATCTTTTTGTGACTGTAAAATTCAGCCCATAAAGTCCGGTCGATTCACGTTAAAACGAATGTGACATCACATTCTGGCCAATGTGACAGTTTTCACACTAAAAAGAATGTGACGTCACAGTAATTGATTTACAGCGAGCGCCCACACTGTAAAACAAGGGCCAAATAGAACATAAAATGAATTTTGTGATAAGAATGGAACTCGTTCTTTACATTCTTTACATAATTATGTGCTACAGAGGTTGGAGTGTAACACGTGATGTGAGTCGAGTGAACACATTTTCATCTCAGATTGGGTTAGTGTGCGCAGGGGAAGTTTTTCCCGGGACCAACCCGGGACACTCGCCCTTGCTCGGCTCCGGCGCTCCGGGCCTATTTCGGCCCCCCGCTCGGGTCCGATTGTTGGGGCGCATAAAGGAGCGCGCCGACGCCGACTCGGGCTAGAACTATACTCGGGGACTTAGAATGAAAACTAGCTCAAAATTTGTTAAGAGTTTTCAAAATAATACTATTAAACGTGAAATAATGTTCATTGCTGAAATTCAGACGAAGGGTTCTAGTTTAGATTAGTACAAGTTTCATGTCTGTAGGTATTGTGCTCTCTGAGATTGAAAACTCCACTAATAAGCTGGGTTATGAACTTAGAATGAAAACATACAAAATTTTTTAAGTGTTCTCAAAATAATACTATTAAACTTGAAAAAAAAAAGGTCATTGTTGGAATGAAGATCAGCATTTATTTCTAGTTTAGAATGGTATAAGTATCATGCCTGTGGGTGTTCAGTGGCGCTCATCGTGTTTGAGTACGGTAGGGCAAAGGGTCTCAACTCCCACCCGGTTTGAACGCAAAGCACCTGTTTATTTCACTTTCCCCCCCAAAAACATAGCAAAAAATTATTTTCTTCCTTCTTTCTTTCCCTCCGAGGGGCCCACAACTCCGAAAAATTTTGTACACCTGATTTCCGGATTTCAAAGATTTCACATGATTTCAGGTGATTTCAACTGATTTCTAAGATTTCAAGTGAATTCACCGATTTCGCGAGATTTCACACGATTTCAAGTGATTTCCATTGATTTCACATGATTTCCATTGATTTCAGTTAAATGTCTACCGAATTCATATGATTTCCATTGATTTCGTGAGATTTCCAACGAATTCAAGTATTTTTGGGACGACCTCAGAAAATACACGCACAGCTGATCCAAATTATTCTCTCAACTACATGATTAAATAGGATTTTTACTCAATTATTGTGAATTATTTCGATTTATTCCAAATTATTGGAAATTAACTTGCAACTGCGCAAAATAATCACAATTATTTCAATTATTTTTTAAAAAATTCAGATGCAAATTTTGCTCTGCAATTGAAAGGGTGGCGTGAAAACACGGAAAATTTTTGCGGCAGTAAACCTCCCGAAGGAGGTTGCGGTTCCCGCCAGGCACAGGGCTTTTACCCCCTGTGGCAGCCAACTGCTTCGGTGTTCCATGGGAACCGGCGCTTTGCTGACTGCGATCCTATCGCGCAATTCGACAGATTTGATCCCCGTACCACCATTGGCCTACCCCTAGAGGTACGAGCGGTGTCAAGAGCGTTAGACTTCCTGATCCCAGTTTCAGAGGCCTTACCTCAGAGGGGTACGCGGGATTCGAACCCACAACCCCGAGTGCCGACACGTAGCCAGAACAGGAAGCGACCCAACGCCCAGAGCCACCGAGCCAACGGCGATGAGACGTGTTTAACTTCTATTTGACCTGCCATCCAGCTGCGGCCAAAGGGAATGTCAAGCGCGAAAAACACTTTCCCGAGTGGGAGTCGAACTTCGGACCGCTCGGCTCAGTGTTGCGCGCTCTACCAACTGAGCCACGACGCTGCGATGACTGTCCAGTGCGACGGGTTCGAGCCGTATTTGCCGCGTATCCTGCAGCCTCCAGCCAGGAGGACAGGGCAAACCGAAAACGGAAACCACCAGAAAAAAATTGGCGGGAATTTTTCCGTACATCTTACCGTACCCCCCATTTTTGTAACATGGGTTCTTATGGGATAAGGTACGGAAACCAGGAACGGAGGTGACCGTAATCCAAAATTATAAGGAAATTTAGAGACCCTAATTTTTTTTTTTACGAGTGCATTTCCAATCCCGCTCCCACTCCTGCTCCCGCTCTTAGTTTTGCCACTGCTCCCGCTCCCACCCACTCTTGCCACTGCTCTCTCTCTCTCTCTCTCTCTCTCTCTCTCTCTCTCTCTCTCTCTCTCTCTCTCTCTCTCTCTCTCTCTCTCTCACCTACACGGCGAGGCCAATGCGTATGAGAGAGACAGGGCGAGGAGAGCCTTATTTCGAATAAGTCGGCTGCTCGCCGCCCGTTCTTCCCCGCGTCTACGACTGACGGTGACATGTTGCATAACCTAGTGTTCTAAAGGGTGGGAATATTCCCGGGAAAATTGGGAATCTTGGGGAACGTTACCGGAAACGTTCGAGGCTCCAAATCGGGAACGTTCCCATCTTTAAGGAAAAATGAACCAAAACTGTTCATAAATGTAGGGATTTATTGGATTTTTTTTTTTAAAGTGGTTGCTGCTTTCAAAAATTTATATTTTTTTAATCTTACTGGCCAACGTGAGCGCGCTGCGTTTGCCGACAGGCAGAGGCAGACGACTCCCGCTCAAGTTAAAACAAGTTTTGCGTCATATCGACACAAACGCGAGTTTTTGTCGTCAGGGATATTATGCAGTATAGGCTGTAAGCGACAGAAAACTGTATGGTCGATCCAAATCGAGGGGGTTTTCACTCGAGATATTCGTGTACACGGTATTTCATAATTCATGTATTTCGCGGTATTTCGGTGGTATTCACTGTTTTAAAAAATGTTGGATATTCACAGCACCTCTTGTGAAAAAAGTTGCCAGAACTCTTCGTTAAATTACTGTGAAATTCTGTATTTAAACCAGAACTCTTCGGGAAATTCCAACTGGCCTCTGTGTTTTAAACCAAAAACTTTTTGGGAAATTACATCTGTCCTCTGTATTCAAAATAGACTGGCTTCAAAATTATGGTCGACTGTCCGACAAAATATTTCACTTTGAGGCATCAAAAGGGTCCCTTTCTGATCAGAGAAGTGTTGGGATTTCGCAATCGTTCCGTATCGAGGAAGTGCTGGAAAATCACAATAAATTTCTAACTGTGTTTCTCAGGTAAAGTTCACCGTTTTAGAGCCTACTTAGGGGGTTTTCTGCGTATTTCATGCGAAATACCTCTGAAATACCTCTATCTGGTGTACCCGGTGTTTCGGAAGTGAAAAACCCCTCGGTCTAAACAAGTGCGTTTTTATCCTCCGGTAGAAATATTAAGTTGAAACAGGAAAAAAATGGAATATTCCCAGTTTTTGGGAATCTTCGGTAATGTTCCCGGGAATTTACTGGGAACATTCCCCCAAAAGATCGTTCCCGGGAAATTTAGAACACTAGCATAACCCATTGCTTCTCGTTCGCCGGACCCCTCAGGCGCGCTCCACCACCACCCAGCTAAGTGAAGCTGGCCCCACCCATAATTGTACGCGTATCCGGAGTAGTACTACTAAATAGTACTCAAATAGTACTCTCCAACTATGCCGATATTAGAAATTGTACGCCTTTTTTAAGCCTTCAAATATCGACCGAAAATTGGGTAGGGCCAGGTTCACACTGGCCCCACCCAGAATTGTACGCATCTCGAGAATAGTACCAGGAAATAGTACTCAATTAGTACGTTCGAACCGTGCTATCGTTTAAAATAGTACGACCCTCCGTGTACGATTTATCGCCTAACGACGTGGGTGGGGCCAGATTCACGCCGCCCCACCCATTCATCGTACAGAGCTGAGGAACATACCATCGTGACGGGCTGAATTAGTACGTTCAGATGATCACATCGGCAAAAATTGTACGACTATCCATGACACTTAAAACACCGGTCGAAAGTACCCGCTCGCCTGCAGACCGCCAGCTAGGCAAACCCGCAGTACACGCCCCACCCAGAATTGTACGCATCTCGAGAATAGTACCAGGAAATAGTACTCAATTAGTACGTTCGAACCGTGCTATCGTTTAAAATAGTACGACCCTCCGTGTACGATTTATCGCCTAACGACGTGGGTGGGGCTAGATTCACGCCGCCCCACCCATTCATCGTACAGAGCTGAGGAACATACCATCGTGACGGGCTGAATTAGTACGTTCAGATGATCACATCGGCAAAAATTGTACGACTATCCATGACACTTAAAACACCGGTCGAAAGTACCCGCTCGCCTGCAGACCGCCAGCTAGGCAAACCCGCAGTACACGCCCCACCCAGAATTGTACGCATCTCGAGAATAGTACCAGGAAATAGTACTCAATTAGTACGTTCGAACCGTGCTATCGTTTAAAATAGTACGACCCTCCGTGTACGATTTATCGCCTAACGACGTGGGTGGGGCCAGATTCACGCCGCCCCACCCATTCATCGTACAGAGCTGAGGAACATACCATCGTGACGGGCTGAATTAGTACGTTCAGATGATCACATCGGCAAAAATTGTACGACTATCCATGACACTTAAAACACCGGTCGAAAGTACCCGCTCGCCTGCAGACCGCCAGATAGGCAAACCCGCAGTACACGCCCCACCCAGAATTGTACGCATCTCGAGAATAGTACCAGGAAATAGTACTCAATTAGTACGTTCGAACCGTGCTATCGTTTAAAATAGTACGACCCTCCGTGTACGATTTATCGCCTAACGACGTGGGTGGGGCTAGATTCACGCCGCCCCACCCATTCATCGTACAGAGCTGAGGAACATACCATCGTGACGGGCTGAATTAGTACGTTCAGATGATCACATCGGCAAAAATTGTACGACTATCCATGACACTTAAAACACCGGTCGAAAGTACCCGCTCGCCTGCAGACCGCCAGCTAGGCAAACCCGCAGTACACGCCCCACCCAGAATTGTACGCATCTCGAGAATAGTACCAGGAAATAGTACTCAATTAGTACGTTCGAACCGTGCTATCGTTTAAAATAGTACGACCCTCCGTGTACGATTTATCGCCTAACGACGTGGGTGGGGCCAGATTCACGCCGCCCCACCCATTCATCGTACAGAGCTGAGGTGGGGCGTGTACTGCGGGTTTGCCTATCTGGCGGTCTGCAGGCGAGCGGGTACTTTCGACCGGTGTTTTAAGTGTCATGGATAGTCGTACAATTTTTGCCGATGTGATCATCTGAACGTACTAATTCAGTCCGTCACGATGGTATGTTCCTCAGCTCTGTACGATGAATGGGTGGGGCGGCGTGAATCTGGCCCCACCCACGTCGTTAGGCGATAAATCGTACACGGAGGGTCGTACTATTTTAAACGATAGCACGGTTCGAACGTACTAATTGAGTACTATTTCCTGGTACTATTCTCGAGATGCGTACAATTCTGGGTGGGGCGTGTACTGCGGGTTTGCCTAGCTGGCGGTCTGCAGGCGAGCGGGTACTTTCGACCGGTGTTTTAAGTGTCATGGATAGTCGTACAATTTTTGCCGATGTGATCATCTGAACGTACTAATTCAGCCCGTCACGATGGTATGTTCCTCAGCTCTGTACGATGAATGGGTGGGGCGGCGTGAATCTAGCCCCACCCACGTCGTTAGGCGATAAATCGTACACGGAGGGTCGTACTATTTTAAACGATAGCACGGTTCGAACGTACTAATTGAGTACTATTTCCTGGTACTATTCTCGAGATGCGTACAATTCTGGGTGGGGCGTGTACTGCGGGTTTGCCTAGCTGGCGGTCTGCAGGCGAGCGGGTACTTTCGACCGGTGTTTTAAGTGTCATGGATAGTCGTACAATTTTTGCCGATGTGATCATCTGAACGTACTAATTCAGCCCGTCACGATGGTATGTTCCTCAGCTCTGTACGATGAATGGGTGGGGCGGCGTGAATCTGGCCCCACCCACGTCGTTAGGCGATAAATCGTACACGGAGGGTCGTACTATTTTAAACGATAGCACGGTTCGAACGTACTAATTGAGTACTATTTCCTGGTACTATTCTCGAGATGCGTACAATTCTGGGTGGGGCGTGTACTGCGGGTTTGCCTAGCTGGCGGTCTGCAGGCGAGCGGGTACTTTCGACCGGTGTTTTAAGTGTCATGGATAGTCGTACAATTTTTGCCGATGTGATCATCTGAACGTACTAATTCAGCCCGTCACGATGGTATGTTCCTCAGCTCTGTACGATGAATGGGTGGGGCGGCGTGAATCTGGCCCCACCCACGTCGTTAGGCGATAAATCGTACACGGAGGGTCGTACTATTTTAAACGATAGCACGGTTCGAACGTACTAATTGAGTACTATTTCCTGGTACTATTCTCGAGATGCGTACAATTCTGGGTGGGGCGTGTACTGCGGGTTTGCCTAGCTGGCGGTCTGCAGGCGAGCGGGTACTTTCGACCGGTGTTTTAAGTGTCATGGATAGTCGTACAATTTTTGCCGATGTGATCATCTGAACGTACTAATTCAGCCCGTCACGATGGTGTGTTCCTCAGCTCTGTACGATGAATGGGTGGGGCGGCGTGAATCTGGCCCCACCCACGTCGTTAGGCGATAAATCGTACACGGAAGGTCGTACTATTTCAAAGACAAGCACGGTTCGAACGTACTAATTGAGTACTATTTCCTGGTACTATTCTCGAGATGCGTACAATTCTGGGTGGGGCCAGCGTGAACCTGGCCCCACCCAATTTGCGGTCGATATTTGAAGGCTTAAAAAAGGCGTACAATTTCTAATATCGGCATAGTTGGAGAGTACTATTTGAGTACTATTTAGTAGTACTTCTCCGGATACGCGTACAATAATGGGTAGGGCCAGCTTCACTTAGCTCACCCACCCGCCCAGTGGAACGCCCGGGGGGGTAGGCAACGCGCCCGCAGCCTTGTCGCCGCGTGGCCTACCTCCCAGGCGGCAGCGCTCCAATAAGGCGCAGCGCCCAGCGCGCCACCGCGCCGGCACGGGCCGCACCCAGGCGGAGCAGCGACTATTCAAAACGGCAATTTCGTCGTAGCGTGCGAGACGCGTCGTCGGGAGAACGTGAAGGGGAGAAAGGGCTGCTGGAGCATCAGAATCGCTTCAGAAATTAACCCGATTAATTGAGTTGCGTTTACGCTAATCCGATGAATCCCGACCCGCTTGGCTCCACGGCTGGGTGACCGCTTTACAGCCGTGCAGGCGTACGCCTTGGAGCGCCCGGGGGTGTCCGGAGGGGGCTGAGGGAGCCTGCCTTTTTACCTTGCATCAGTTAAATGTATCATCCTGTAGATCCTCATAGTTCTGTTTCTACTCATGTCATACAACTTTGGAAAACTTACAAATAACAATTTGGATTTCATGTTCTCGTTAGGGAAGGGGAGACCAAAAGATTACTGCTGCCATCGTCAGAAAGTTATGAAAGAGGTGTGGCGGGCCTGGCTTCCGGCCCGCGCCAGAAGTGGAGTTGGTAATTGAGACTCAGCCAATAACACCGCGGTCTGTAACCGGGCAGGGCACGGCCGGGCCACCACCAAGTCTCCGTCGTGAGTATTTTTATCGCGACGGGAGTTTGACGCCGAGGATTATTTCTTGCGCACCGAGCCAGAGCAGGCTGACTTCCACGAAAAGATGGAATGAGAGAGAGAGAGAGAGAGAGAGAGAGAGAGAGAGAGAGAGAGAGAGAGAGAGAGAGAGAGAGAGAGAGAGAGAGAGAGAGAGAGAGAAAGAGAGAGAGAGCGAGCAGAGGGCAGAGGAAGGTGGGCGGCCAAGCGAGGTGAAGCTGTTGAAGAAGGTTGGTCCATCGAGCAGGAGTAGGCCGACGCGACGGCGCGGGGCGGCGGCGGGCGCCGGGGCAGCGCGCCACCCGGCCCTGCCCTGCCCTGCCTCGCCCGGGCTTGGGGGCGACAACATTTCCAATTATTTCTGTCTTGGCGAGCTCCACGTCATCGAAATTAGCCATTACGATAGGCGTTGGAGTGGAAGCACAAGCAGGAGCAGGGGGCAGGGCAGGGCCCTCCGGGTGGGCGGGGGGCGAGGCCCGGGGCCGGGGCCGAGGCCGGGGCCGGGGCCGAGGCCGGGGCCGGGCCGAGCCTCTGCGCGCCGCACCGCCCCCTGGCCAGGGCCGCGTGGGCCTCGGCCCGCCCGCCTAGACGGAAGGCAGAGATGAAAAAAATCTTGCCCGAATGACTTGGATAATGAACAACGTTTCCAAGAGCTCGCGGCAGCCTCGGCGGCCCGCCCGGCCAGAGAGGTGTGTCCTCCTGCCTTTCTTTTCTTTTTCTTCTGCTCTCTATAATTACACCGGCAGTGATGACATCTCTGGAGGGCCGTGCCCCGCCCCGCCCGTCTACCGTCCACGGGGAGGGCCGCCGGGCAGACAGGCAGGCCCTGGTCCCTGCTGCCACCTCGATCGCCGAGCTGCTAATGCCGAGTAAGTCGTTTCGAGTCGAGAGGAGGAGAGGAATGTTATTCATATTATTCATAATGATGGCGCGAACACAACAGTGACGAGTCGTTATCGCAGGTGTCGTTGTCGACGTCTTCCAGCTTGATCGTTATCGTGATCACAGCAAGAAAAGGAAAAGAAGAAACCTTGGCGTGCGCAATTTCTCTTTTTTGCTCTGGTACAGTCAGAAAAACTGGAAATAAGCCCCACAGCCTTTGGCATATGGCCTCTTGCCAAAATCCGTATGTGGAGGGGAAAGAGGAGGTAGAGGGAGATGGAGACAGAGAGAGAGAGGAGAGAGAGGAGTGAGAGAGAGAGAGAGAGAGAGAGCGAGGACCTCATAAAATATAACGATATCTGTTGTGCATGTCCTCATACCAAACGTCGGCAGGAACAGCAGAAAAACCTAGGCCCAGCAGACGGAGCGCGGGGCGGGGCGGGGCGAGAGATGAAGAGAAGGGACATCAAAGGGCGGAAAGAGAAGGGAAGGAAGGCATCGCAAATAATCTGCACACGCCACGCTGTCCGCAAGGCCGCAGGGCAGAGCAGGGCCGTGGTGGTGGTGATTGGCAATCGGCGCGGCATGAGCGGGGCGGGGCGGGGCGGGGCGGGGCGGGGCGGGGCGGGGCGGGGCGGGGCGGGGCGGGGCGGGGCGGGGCGGGGCGGGGCGGGGCGGGGCGGGGCGGGGCGGGGCGGGGCGGGGCGGGGCGGGGCGGGGCGGGGCGGAGCGGGGCGGGGCGGGGCGGGGCGGGGCGGGGCTCACCTCGCGCCTCCGCAGCCCGTCCCGATCCCCCGTTCGCACTTCCTCTTTCGCGGCCCGAGACGAGACGAGACGATGAGGAGCCAATCACTGCGAACAGACGGCGCGCCGCCGCATAGCGCCCTGCCACACCCCGCCCCACCCCGCCCCGCCCCGCCCCGCCCCGCCCCGCCCCGCCCCGCCCCGCCCCGCCCCGCCCCGCCCCGCACCGCCCGAATGTGAGGCGTCAGAAGGAGCCAATTACTGGGGGGCGCGATGTCGGCTGGGCGCGGCGCTCTTTTAGTTGTGTGTATATGCGTGCGTGTGTGCGCGCGCGCGTCTGTAAGTCGTCGCTCCCTACCTTTTTCTCAGGTGCGCACGTACATCTTTTCGTATGTGTGCGCACGAGTGTGTGTGTGTGTGTGCGTGTGCGTGTGTTTGTGTGGCAGCACGGTCCGTAATAATGACGCCACTAACAACCTCTCTCTCTCTCTCTCTCTCTCTCTCTCTCTCTCTCTCT